>JARIHR010000014.1:1200000-1800000 GCA_029281495.1 Mycena filopes
GAGATCAGCCCCGAAGAATGGGCATTCAGGAAGACGCAGCCATACCACACCGCCGGCCCAATCGACCTGCGCTCCCTACTCGACAAGACATGGTACAAAAACGGGGGCGCGACTAACGTCTCCCTCAACATCGGATACTACTTTTTTACCCTCGGCTTCGCCTCCTTGGGCCCCGCAAACCTCGCGCCGGGAGACTCGCTGCCGGCGTTCAACGACCTAATGTCCCCTGCGCGATTTTGGCTGCGCTGCAACAGGATGAAAAAAATGGCATCGGTGTATCTCAATCACCCCCTGTTCTTCGAGATTGGGCAAGCACGCTTGGCTGGTAAAATTCCGATCCAAAAACAGGTTGCACTCAAATGGGAGAAGGATCCAGAGGGGTACGTCCGGCCTGGAGAGGTCGAGAGCCTTAACCTGTCCGCAATCGAGCAAGTCAAGTACGGTACCGTAATGGCGCACGGATGGTCGAGCTATGGAGATGTCCGTATCTTTTAGTTTTCTTTCCTGGGCAAACTTGAATTACCCAACATTTCTCCGGTAGATGTTGAAACACCTCCCGCGCGGATATCCGGTCAACGCTGCCTTGCCTTTGATTCGCATTGAAAGCCATCAACAGCTCCTTCATTGCCGAACCGGGGAATTATACTTGGGGTCAGGCATTTCTGCCGGCGCGCTGTACTTGTTACTGTTCTGGGACAAAAACACGTTCCCGCAAGAGACAGTGCAGGAATGGGTGGACGAGACCAAAAGCGCGATGTTGTGGTATCTAGGCCAAGCCCTCACTTCCAAACTGTGAGACTGGCAGACAATGTTTATTATTACCGTTATGCCTGTTTATGCGGCGTCAAAGCCCAAGCGCCGCCGCAGATGCAATGTTTGACCCAAAGGTTCTCCCAAGCGCGCCAACTAGCGGCACCGCCGGGTACATGCATCCCACCGCCGACCTCAGATTTACCTCCACAACGCATGCAGACCACCCCCGGCGTGCGCCCACCCAACGTCCCTTTCGAAACTACATCCTTTGCTTTATCTTTTCGGGCGTCAAAGATTTGAGGGACCCCATCCATGAGCTCAAAAGGCTTAATGAACAGCCGAGGTTTGTTGACGATCGGCGCCACCGCTATCGTCTCGATGGCTTTCCTTATATGCGAAGCCATCGAGCCAGTGGGCTCACAAAGCGCCTGACTCCTCCGAGTGTCTTCCACTAGAATATATGATAAACCCCAGTAGAACAGCTGCGACCGAGACTGCTTACCGCCGATTTTTTTCGCCTCCACCAAAAGCTCCGAGAGAACCGGCTCTAGTGCGGCCAGATCGACGCCAGAGCAATCGAGCAGATCAACGAGAACACTTTTCGCGATCTGAGAATTTTCCTCGCTCGCGGACAAAGACCCGATTTTATTTTTGAATCGCGTGACGTTCCTCACTGCAGCATGGAGGCTCCTCAGCGGGTACGGATGGGCAAGATGAAGCAAGATGGATGAGGGCGGTGTAGGAGAAGCTAGATCCGCATGAGTATGGCGTGAAATAGGTAGAGGCATATGTTCTCACGATTGCTCTGTGATGGTGCCAGGTCAGAGCAAAGAACACACTCTTTCAAGAGTTTCTCGACAAAGCCTACAATCCAAGTGGAGAGACCAACGAGCTGCCAAACAGCATCTGAAAACCCAGTTGAATAGTAGTGGAGGAGTCGATCCCACACGACTCACCGAGGTCAAAACCGTCATCTTCCTTGCAATCCTCGAATGCGGCGTTGCACGCAGCGATGGAACACATGTCAAGGGCAGTTTGCCATCGAGCCTCTAATATCTCGCGCTCCACTTCAGAACCAACTTTCTGCGCTCTCATTCTACCGACAATCAGCAATTGAAAGATGAGCGCAGGATTGACCGAACTTGTAAGTTTCCAGAACCACGCCCAGTGCTCGCCATGTCAGGGTGCCCTTGTCTTGACCGTTCTCCGCCAGAATCAACGCTTGGAAGAGAGTCTCGCTCACTTCATCCAAGGTCATGGACGGAAGAGCGAGCAGATGGCTGAGATCTGTGGTCGACGTTCCCGAAAGAAGACTGACAGCGAGCCGAACCGACACGGGAGGCGAGGGCGACGTTTTCCCAATCAGTTTGGGCAGAGTTTGCAGGCTAATTCGAGGGGGGCCGACAGGGGACAACGTGGTACAGAGTAACAGGCTACTGTTGAATGACATTACGGCATTTAGAGGCACTGGGTATATTATTATGGGTGAGGCACGAAGACTTCGGAGGACTCACAATCCCGCCCCGCGTTATCGATCGGCGACATGATGTGGCCAGGCTCCCAGCGCTCGTGATCCGTCAGCTCGGGTCTGGATGAAAGAATGAACAACACGAAAGAGAGAGTTGGCGTGTGCACCGACAATTTGAGGACTTTGGTGACACCGATGGCAACCTCTTTAATCCGAGTCTTTTCGCGGAATAAAGGTCCCGACGGGTTCATGATCCCAGCGAATAAACCAAAGGTACTCGGACTCTGATTAGACGGACTGAAAGTCACAAAGGTCAATACCGATTCCGTGAACGAACGAGTGGCTGCGGGACGACAGGCCTGAAAAGAGTCAAGGTAAATCCAAACAAGGCAGGTTGAACAGATTTACCCAGTGTCGCAGTTCGTTTACAGCGTCTGGAACTGGCTCTGAAATACGGGAGAGGGCATGGAGCACCAACTCCGACTTGGGCGTAGACGTATCTACATAAGAGTTGAGCAAATGGGTCTAAAGACAACGAGAAAAGTAGTCACAGTCTCCAAAGTCGAGGTAGCTGGCGGCAAGATACAGGATTTCCGGGGGAGGTTCACTGCCAGGAGTGCTTGAAGGGGTCGGAACGAAAATGAGATTCGTTAATCCCAGTTGAGAGTCGCGGAGAGGGGGCAATGGGATGGTGGACAGGACTGGAGTAACAGCAAGGAGTTATATATCGAGACTGGTGTTGTTGAAATAATGCGCACCCATTCCCCCAAAATCTAACCGAACTTCGCAGAGCTCAATAGACGAGTCTTCGCCCCAAGTTTCCCACTCAATGACCAAGTCGGGTTCCGACGAGGGAAGTTCGAGACCGAGGGGTAGCGTCAGATTCATGGGCGTCAACGAACTATCTTTGCCGGGGGAAGGAAGAACGCGGGAACGTGTGGCGACCATGATCGCCGACTCTGAATATGTTGTGAAAACTGCAGCTGAAAAGTATCTTTGAGCACGTACCATTGTATGCAAGGCCTATAGCAGCGCGAGTACACATTTTGATACTTCCAGACCGATTAGAAACTTGCTCAACGAGATTGGGATGGTTCTCTCCGGCGGATGAAGGTTCGGTGAGGGGGCAACTGACCATCCTCAGGGAAGGGGCATACTGACGCAGGTAGCAAACCGTGACCCAGCGCGTCTCAGTCACCAGAATGAGAGTTAAATTCGACACCGGTGTGCGCGGCCCCCGGGGAGGTAAACGCGTAGGTGACTCTGCTTCATCTACGCTCCACTGAGAAAGGGTCAGTATTCGACTGCCACGCGGGATCCTTGATTTCTTTACCTCTCGCGGACCCCCAAGCCAGGCAGCCGCCACAATACCAGCCCCGCGGTTCAATGTCCACCATTCTTTGACGCGCCAGAGGTCAATAGGTGCGCCGCGTTGCCACAGACAGCACACTCCGTCGAGTTCCCCACTCGGAAAATAAGCAAAGAGGGATTCGGCGCCTGGTGACACTGAAATCACAGTCGGAGGTTCATATGAGGCAGGCGAAGTCAGGATTGGACCCGGGGACGGAAGGATGAACTGCTTGGATGAGGAGAAATGGCGCGCGGTTACCAGAGGTTGCGTCGCGTGCGGTGAGAATATTGTGGAGGTCGAGGACCACACGACCGGGCTGAACAGAGATGAATAGGCCAAACGTGAACTGTATTCGGTGGGCGTACCGTTGAGTCGGGTCCAGCAGCGCATGGTATTCCCACCAGCCAGAGGACCACTGGGCTGTCCCTTCCTTGCCTTTGCCCTTGGAGGGAGAATGCATGCCTCTTTGATGCCACTTTCGTAACCCGCCTTGATCCACAACGTCCATGAGCCGCCAACTTTGTCGAGAACTGGAGGGGAACGACACAGAAATCGTGCTTCAGACATTCGCAGATCGTATTCTGGTCCTCGTCACACAGCTTGGCAAGGTCGGGAACCTGGTAGCCCATTCTCCCGTGTAAATCCCTTTCTCCTCGCCTCAAACTCGACCAGATCCAAGCTACCATCCCCGAAACTATCCCCCTGTTCCCCGCAGTGCAGGATCCTGCTCAGCCGAACGTGCAGGCACTCCCAGAGCCCCCAGCTGCCATCCAATTAACGCCTTTGCTCGGCAACGCGCCATCCCAACATCTGCAGACTCTGCACTCCCTCTATGCTGCCCAGATCGCCACGATAATATGGACAACAGGCTCCCCATTAGAGGTTTCTCGCAAGAGCGTCATTGTCGGTATCGCTTTACGAAAATCGGAGGGCCAGGACGATGACGGTTTGACCGAAACCGAGAGGTCTGTATTCACTGGAGTCATGTCCATGGTGGCCGAATTGGTCGCTGCATCACGATAAAAGCGCCGCTGAAAAGTTCAGGTCAGGATTAGCCAAACATGTTCTATTCAACGCTAAAGTTGACCCGGAAAAAGTACAAGAATTGTATTCGATAAAACCATCTAAAGACCCGCGAGTTGTATCAAAAATCTAGTTGCAGACCATGCCATGCCCAACGTCCCACTAAAGTTCGCCATCTTGAATCGTGAAGCGCAGCTTCATGTCCTTGCCTTTTCCAATTGTGTGGCATTCGACTTTCGACATGTCCTCGACGATATAGTGAGCGCCACAGTTTGCGATTTGAGAACGTTCGTGGCTGGTGCACACGGCGATTACAGTCGCTCCCGACGCAACACCTGCACGAATGCCGCTGGGCGAGTCCTCGAATACGACACAGTTCTTGGCCGAAAAGCCCAGGCACTTGGCCGCCAAAAGGAATGGATCTGGAGCGGGTTTGCCGGCCTCGAGACGCTCGTCGTCGGCGGTAATTGTGACCGTAGGTGCTTCGATGCCGACCCGTGTCATGCACCCGTAGGCGTAAGTTTTGGCTCCGCTCGTTGCGACTGCGTAACGACCCTTGGGAATCGAGGAAAGCATGCGCCTGCAACTGTTAACAAAAGGGCTCCCCACACATCACTACGCTTTTACCTGACGCCAGGAAGAATCTTGACGCTGCGGTCCACAGTTGCAGCCTCGAGTTGCCATGCTTCGTCCTCGCCTGCGTCGTTGGTTTCTGCTTTGTGACGTCCTTCTCCCTCAGTTTGATGATCGCGGGAACTTTTCTCTTCGAGTTGGCGGGCAGTTGCGATGAGCATTTCACTGAGCCGAGTGACAAAACCAGGCCGCATGGGACCCACGGAGGAGGGCTGGCGAGACGGAGGAGGAGACGGAGGAACGGATGAGGCAGCCGATGAATCAGACGAATCGGAGAAAAGAGCAGGAGTGAGAGCCCCCGAGGACGGCGTGTTGGAGCCAGGACCGTACTTGTGGAACGCGTCGGCATAGAATAGGATAGATGCTTCGAAAGCTGCGACTTCAGCGTCCATTTCGTCGATGTCGGGCTTGAGCATCGCCTGTTCGATTTCAAGGCCATGAACCAAATAGCAAATGCGAATAAATTACCAGGTTATCGATCGCTCGCTTGCCATGCGTAAGAGCGATAATGTCGGCGGGGTCACGGCCAAGTTCTTCGGCGACTCTAGCCCAGGCGGCTTCGACTGCAGCGATCGAGTCGGTCAGCGTGCCATCCATGTCGAATAGAACTGCGTCGGCAAAGAAGGAAGCAGGCATTGTTGCGAGGTCGAGGAGGAGGAGGATGTATTACTGCAGAGGGTGGTGGTTGCGGTACAAGGAGGTTGAATGGATGTCAGGCGTCGATCGACCCCTCGCGGAAATAAGGCTGCATGATTCACTTTTATTTTCGAAAACGACATTTACAACGTCGAAGCCGGCGGCTGGGCCCGATACTTTTGCCACTTCCACTTTATCAGTTCCTGCAAGCGTGCTTCGGGAAGGATGTTCGTTCGCGGATGGATTTCGTGCAAGTAGTAGGCGCCTATTCCGGTCCTAACCGCCTAGTTAGCGCGAGGTATTTTGTTGTGAGAGCGATAGACATTACAGAATCCCCAGACCTGCATCGAGCGCGCTTTGAAAGAGTTGAGAATGAGGGAGAGAAATGAGAGGGAAACTCACCGTGACAAGAGTACGGGTGCCATCTCGGAGGTCCGGAAGAGGTCAGTGCCGACGTTTCTCTTGAAAATCCATGGAAAGGCAAATCAAACCGATATACGGTTAGCTCGCTTTCTTGCTGTCCACCATCTGCTCATCTGTTCCTCCAGAGGCCCTCGACACTGGCTCAAACAAGTCCGCCATCGTCGCTTGCAACAAACTCCTCAAAAAACACCCTAAAAATGAACTAATCAAGGTCCGCACCTTCGTTCGCGCAACGACCGTTGTGAACTCGCTCCACAGGCGCTGAAAGCTCTTGCCCTCGTTCGCTCCCAAAAAGTCGAAGAGTCTTTGATCCTGTGCGACGAAGTTCTCGCCGCAAAACCTACAAACGATGGCGTACTCACTGCTATGATGCACGTCCTCCGCGGTCTGGGTCGATGTGCGTGAAAACGATCCAGTTTGTGATTCAGGCGCGCTCAGATTTGCGGGACAGTCAAGGACATGGTCACCATGTTCGAGGAGGCGTACAAGCAGGAGCCGGCTAACGAGGATCTCGCGGCGCAGACGTTCTTCGCCAATGTTCGCATTCTGAATTGGAAGGCGGCTCAGCAGGTCGGTCGCGCAATATTCACCCCGGAGTCCGTGACGCGAACAGAAACTAGGTTGCAACACGAATGCACAAGCAGTTCCAGGAGGACCGGTATATTTACTGGAGTGTCATTAGCGCTATTCTTCAGGTTAATTTCGCCGACTTTCTCCCTCTCATCCTCGCTGATTTGTCCCAGGCGAATGATTCCATGACCCCGCCGAATATGCGAACACTACTCTACAAGCTCGCGCACCGACTTGTAACATCCTCCCCCACACCCTCGTATATCAATGCCGACCGATTCCATCTACACCTCACTATCCTGCGCGAGCTGGAGCTTTTTGACGAGGCCCGGACGTTACTCGACAGTGATATTGGCAAGAGCATATGCTCTTCGAGCTTGGCCTGCAACGAGCTGCGCCGCGATATCTGGCGTCGTCAAGGCCTTTTGAAGGATGAGGGGACAAAAGCGGAAGTGAGGATAACGGAACAAAAGTCAGCATCTCTCTGTTTTTTCGTTTCCTACATGAACCTGTTGCAGCGATCGCAACTGGCTGGAGTTTATTTCCGTGCTGGATGCGACCTTTTCACCCGTGGTTTCAGCGACCGAACCAGACGAGACGGCCAAAACGGACTGCAGTTCTCAGATTCACAGGACGCAGGAACTATTCGCCAAATTGGCGGAGCAGGATGGTCATAAAGACCGCTCTGGACTTCTAGCTCTGTTGGAACTAGAGAAGAGAGCCCGATTCCACGCGCTATCAAATGGTGATTTTCCATATTCACAATTGGGGTTGCGCAGTTTCTCATAGTGTTTCAGACCCCGATCGCATGGTCGATTTAATGAAGCGATACTTCCAAGAAATTGGCGATAAGGCGTGTTGTTATGAAGATCTAAAACCATACATTGCGCTGGAGAGCGAGGATGCTGCCAAATGGATGTCTTATTTGCAATCATTAACACCTTCCTTCGCAAGTCCAGTCGATTACATCCATGGGCTTTCGCGCTTATTTGATCAATCCAGACGAGCACTAACGACCTCCGGCGCCTGATAAACTCACACAAGTTGCTGCGGCACAGTCTCGCTACTGATGACCTCACTCCGACTGCCGAGTCCGATCGTGCTGCACTTTACACAAAGCAATATCTGGAGGGACTGAAGCTAGGTGCCAGTCTCGCTCCAACAGAGTTGCAGCCCGCGGACGACCTCGCAATCCTTGCGGGGAACGCCTTCGTCAATCTCTGGAAGATAGACAACGATGAAAAATACTTGTACAACGCTGTCGCCCTCCTGGAGTTTGCTTTGACAAAGAGCAAACAATCATTCCAGACTCGGCTGATGCTCATCCGAATATACCGTTTGCTGGGTGAGATAAACCGTTCTGTCGATTGCGCTATCGTTCATTGAGAACCCGCTTTATAGGCGCACCTGCTATGGTTCTAGAGCACTATCGGTTCCTTCAGATCAAACAGGTTGAGCATGACACTCTATCGCATTTCGTCCTCTCCCGCGCCTCTACGTTTTCTCTCGCTTCGTCGGGAGATCTTACATTTATCACCGAATGTCTGGAGTCTTCCCAGATTTATATTAGTAACATGCAAGAAGCAAGTGTTGCTGCATGGTATTCGATATCTATGCTAACTGCTCGTGTTCAGACTGGCGAATATATTTCACGCGCATTTAACGGAGAAAAGTACTCTCAGGTACGCCTTTGTGCAAAAGTACCCTTGACCCTACTGAAGTGTCTGTCACAGATACCCGAATTCATAATTTTTGAAGATAGACTCGAGAACTCGCTGCAACGAGATCTCATCAAAATAGAGCACCTCCGCATGCGGCTAACTCATGAGGCCATTTCCTCGGATATAATCGATATGGAACTCATCGAGTTGAAGTTTGTCTTTGAGCGAAGTGGGTCAATCCAGCAACATACTTCCCTTTGGGCCTCATGGATTCGTTCCAGTTCACCGTGATAACCGAGACTTTGAAATCCTCCCGGATTATCAGCCGCGAAGCAGCCAAAAATTCAACGAGCAGACTCTTCTCTTTGACAAGTCGGAAGGGGTAAGTCAACCATCATATCATATTAAAGATGCCTCCTCAACCGAACCCGACGTTCCCTTGCAGCCTGGCTGGCTGAGTACCTACCTAAAGGTGTACATAAGGGCCTTCCAACAAGGAAGCGATCTCGACGACACTGTTGAAGATAAGTTGCTGATCGGCGACCGGCCAAAGCAAATCTACGCCCGAAAGCAAGCTGACGTTGAAAGATCGCCTCCGTCAGCGCACAGACGAAGAATTAAACGAGGTGATTTTCCGAGCTCACCCTGATTATACGAGCCGATCTTGATTCGTTCCTCCGCAAGCTCACTTCTGACGAGCTTGTGTTCGTCAATTACGCCAACGCTCTCGCCAACTGGCTCGAGCCTTATCACGACCATGCGCGACCTCCTCCGTCCGTTGTCCTGGCGGAGGCCGCTAAACAGGCCGAGCTCAAGACCGGTCACCCGTTGAAAGGCGTCGAAATTCCGTCGAAAAATGGGAATGGAAGTTCCAATGGTTCCGCAAAGAAGGACGAGGAGGCACCTCCGATAACGGACGCTCCGGAGCTTGTTGTACGGTACTTCGATGGCATGGAAAGTTCACTTATTTCCTCCCCATTTTCTAATCCTTCTCAGACATGAAGACACGATTTGAAGCCGTTAAAGACTCGACATCCCCGTCTTTACCGCTTCATGTTGCAACTTTGATGCAAGAGGTGTTTGAAACCATCTAGCATCCGGGCCGCATGTTCTAATCTACCTACAGGCTTTCCTCTTGTTCGTGGTAGAAACACTACGATTCAAAACGCCTTCTGTGGTCAAGGTCCACAAGCTCGGTGCTGTAAGCATTCGAGTAAAGCATGTTGTTTTTTCCATACTGACATTGGTTGCAGTTGGTTCAACAATTCAAACCAATACGCACGAATGCCGTCGCGGTGCTTCGCGACGTCTCGTCCACTCTCGTGAAACGAAGTGAGCTAGACGGAACGGCCGAGCAACGGAAAATATTCGTGGATGCATGTTCCCCAACCACGGCTTTGAACGTCAGTATCGTCCTCTCTTTTTGAGTAAACCCTGATCGCTTTGAACAGATTGACCACGACTTTGTTCTGGGTGTGGGGAAGAAGATGACAGATGCGCGCAAAAAGGTGACAGAGGGAGTTGGAAAAGGGATAGCTCGGCTGTGCACCTCGTACCACTAGAGTATTGTTCGATGAAATAGACACCACTCACTAATCGTGGGAAGAACCCGTCAATCGCGTTATGTCACAGCACGTGCTGCCGAATTTGCCCACACTCCTCTTTCTCCCCCTCACCTTCTAAATGAGCCAATGTACGCGCTCTCGGCCCTTCTCCTTCCTGTGACCAACAAGTGTTCCAAGTTAACAGTCCTGGCGGTGGTGGCGGATTCGTTTCACCTGGCGGCGGCAGTCAGGGAAGTCCCGGAGGCGGCGCATCGGTGAACATCCCGTCCTGGACTGGGTTGCCTCAGCTCATCTTCTCGACAGTCTCGAACTCCTGCGTCTCAGTCAGTCCGTCCCGTCACCGTCGCCCAGGTCCGCAAAGCCACCCAAATGCACTCGGACGCAGAATGGGTCGTGGACGAAAGCCCGATCGGTCAGGCAAGTGCCCTTTCCCTTTGCAGGAACTCACTTCTCATCTCGCCCCAGATTTCTATCGTCGCGGAACTGTCTGAACATAAGGTCTACACTACAAACCGTAGCTTTGGGCTCGACGATGGAACCGGAATGATAACTGCAAAAATGTGGATGGATACAACAGAGGACCAGTTAGACGCCGTTTGGCGAGGGATCCCTCCCAAGTGCGCTATTTTCTCTATCATTGTGCGCAATTCGGTTGAGCAGAAAACAGAAAGCGGGGTGATTCTCCAGTCGTCTTCGTCCGTGTTACGGGCAATATCAAGATTCACGGTGACCACAAACATATACACGCAAGCAACATCCGTCTCGTCAAGGACTACAATGAAGTGTATTTTCACCTTCTGGAAACCATATCAGTGAACATCATTTTACGAAAAGGACTGGTGTGTCTCACAACCCTGAATTTCTTCCTTCCATTCAACTCGTGCTAGCCTCCTCGCCCCGGACAAGCGCCACAGCAGCACCAAACCGGGGCGGCTCAAGGTCAAAGTGCATACACTATACAATCACGACCGGCAGTGGCCCAAAAATATTTCTCCCCGATGGCCGATGAGGTCGTGCGATACCTGTCGACGGCGCCCCCAAATCCTGAAGGCATTCACGTCGGAGAGGTCGCCAAAGCTCTAAATGCGAACGCCATGGAGCTAAGGTAAATGGATTTTTACCGCTCCCAGCTTAGACTGAGCCTCCGCAGCGACACCGTCGATCAACTCATCGACGAGGGACATATCTTCACTACAATCGATGATTCACACATTCAACTCGCGACTTGAACATGCTCTCCTGCTTTGTACTTCCTGCTGTAACCTCAAACGAAATACTACATCATGCATTTCCTCTATCGTACACCAAAATTATATAGATTACGGCCAACCAGAGCCTCCTTGCTGAATCATCGCTGCGCGTGCAGGGTTCATACCAGCTGGTAGTGGCTGGCCCGGGGGCGGGAATGGTGGCCGGTGCGAAGGCGTCTGGTAGCCATACGGCGGTTGGGGAGGAAGGCCGTAGGCGGCCTGAGGAACACCCGTAAAGGGCGCTGGTGTGGCACCCCCATATCGGGCTGGGGTAGCTCCCCCAGTATACGGATTTGGAGTTCGCGCTGCCTGTCGAACCGACATGTGCCCGGGTGTCGCGTTTCCGGGTCGTGCGGGTGTTCTCGCGCCAGCGCCGAAGGGTGTCTTACCACCTGCGGCTGCAGCAGTCGCGTTTTGTGTTTCATGGAGATGTCTGACGAGAAAATTCAGCAAACCCGACAGCAACAGTGTCCAACAACAAAGACCCCCACCTAAGCTTGAAGGCGTCACAAAGTTCTGGCACACCCAGAGCTGCGGCATCGAACAGATAGTAGGCCTCAGGAGTCACACGCACAGGCTAAGTCAAGATGATTAGCGACAAGATTAGATCGAGAGTTTTTAAGTCTTACCCAAGTCTGAACCAAGGAATTCTTGTTGGCAAGGAAGCACAGACTGAAGTGTCCGGGTCGCCTCCGATTCAATGTGAAGCCGTACATGCTCTTTCCAGGATTGGCGGCGAGAGAGTTTTTCAGATACAGATCTGCGGCGACGCGATCAGTAGGAACTCCATGCTTTGAAAAAAGTGGCTGTACGCAAGTCCTCTTCTGACCCATGTTTGAATCGATCATGGGCCATCAACTCTTCGACCTTGCGAGCCATCGTCTGGACGTGGTTGACAATTAATTCGTCCAGATCAGCGTAATTGTGAGTGGCATCGACGATGAGCTGCGACCCAACAGTCTGTCCAGTCGGATCCGCATTTGGTTCCGTGACATCTGAGCAAGTCGACTCAGAAACATTGCAACAAAGAAGAACTACACTGACCAATGTGCTGGTAGAGTTGGTCGTCCACCTTCCAGGTTATGGCGAGATGATCACTCCCCTTGGATGAAGGTCGAATGACGACGTCTCCTCGCTGCTGTTTGTCCAAGTACGCCTCCGCCTGCGCGGTATTGAAATTATGGAAGTTGGGATGCTTGATGACTCTCCTGGACTTGTCGACTTCCGCCCTCTTTTTTCGTGCCAGCATTTCTTGATCTTTGTCGTAGCGGGTGTAGTCCCAGTATATGTCTTTCGTTGTGGGGCTGAATGTCCTGTCCGCAGCAGACGTAATGTCGCTCGGACGAATCGACAATTCCACAAAGAAACTATCCTGTTCGATGATCTTCTTCACGTCCATGACACAACAGGTGACGGTCTGCCCCTTTGAAAGTTCTCTCGGAGGCCCGTTGTCGTCGGACATGAGTGCGCCGTTGATGACTCCTTCAACACCAGACTCCATTTTGATGCTGGCGAACTGGGGTTTGGACCGCAAGACCACCCCAGTGACGAGGAGGCCGATACCCAGCGTATCCGGAGTCTCCCCACTGAGCATGGTTAAGACATCCCAACCCTCCAATGGCAGATACTGCTCGCGCTGCTCGGCGAAAGGGCGCGAAAGCTCGTCCCGAATGACGTTCAGGGTGTGGCGCTTCAGGTCGTCGTTGGCCTCATAAAGGCTGATGGCAAACTCATCCAAGTTGAGCTCGGAGAGTTTTTTGTCGCTTTCTGGGTCCTCCATGATCAGACCAACAATCCAAGACGGATGTTTGTCGTGTAGGTCATCCTCGTCGTACTCGAGGGCATCCATTGCCATCTTCCGCGCAAGCTCGTAGTCTTCCGGATGAATACGGGTGTCGTCCAATGGATCTGACAAATGCTCCTCGTCAGGCCGGGATTTCACTGGTTTGAGATCTTCCTGCTGAGAGATTCTGAGGAAGCCAGCCGCATTGATGAAGAGATTCTTGGTCAGAAGACCGGCTTTAATAAACTGGTCTCGATTGCCAATATTCTCGCCCTAAGCACGGCGTCAAAATCACAGCGAGAGTATAAGAAGAGCTTCAAATACCTGTCTTTCAATCGCCTTGACGAGTTGCTCTGCCTTGCGCGGCCCCAGTCCACAAACGAATGGTAAGAGGTGCTGGTAGTACGGATCCGCGACCGCTCGGTTGATATCGACTCCGACCTTGTTGACCACATCGATAAGGATGTGTTCCAAATTAAACAGAAGTTTTTCTGGGGGAACCTATGCAAGATCAGATCGTGGAAAGGAAACACACGTACGGGAACATACCAGCCGCTGCTCCACCGATTCCAGCAGGACCGCGGAAATGTCGGAACCCAGTGCCGCGAACTCGTTCAAAGGGCTCTGAACATAGCGAGCGAGACCGACACAATACTTGGTGATTAACGAATGGGCACTAAATTCGGCGTTGGCCCGGTCACTGTGCTGGTATAGCCGAGCAACCTCGTCGCGGACGTAGATCACAGGCGTATTGTAGATTTGATCGGTCTCTGCGGACGTATTGTCGAGCCGCATGCTCGCAACGATTTCCTTGACCCGCGCCGACAGCTTCGTCGTCGCCATCGTGAAGCCCCCGATACCAATGACATCGGGCTTGCGCCGTCGAAGAAGGTCAATGAACTCGTCTCGCATCTCGGTGTCGACAAGGTTGTCGAGTTTGGTTTGCTCGCGCATTCGGCCTCGGGAATCAAGAAAGACGATCGAGATAGCATCCTTGTGCGGGTCTCCCTTACCCCAGGAGCAGGCAAGAACGGTCGGCGTGTCGTCTTTCATGCCAGGAACACTAAAAGGCGCAACATCGATGCGCTAAATCAAATGAATCAGCAGAGGCACAAGCAGAAGCAGGCATTCAAAACTTAAAGCTAACCTTTCGGAATATCGTGCCCATGCGGTTTGCCACGACATCTTCGGCCTCTTCGCGGATATACTCGCGAGCCCACTTGGCCCCGAGTGGTAAAAGATGCTGCTCCAGTACCTCTTGCATAACTAAAGCGCCCTGTTCATTCCACGACTTGGCGGCCTCGGAAAAACTGTCGGACGCCATTGCATCAATTAGACGCCGCTCAAAAGTCGATTTGGAATCGGGAGGAAGGGATATCGTGATGGTGATGAGATTCTTGGCTTCGGCCGCAATCATTTGCAAGAACTGAGAGCTATCCAACATCTCTTTTACCGGTTTTTGATGCAGATATTTGAAGGCCTAAAGAGAACGCAGTCTGAGCCGACGGAAATGGGAAAGAAACACTATACGCACAAATGCCGGGTCGCGGTCGAGGATCTTCGCAATACCGCGCTCAGTGGGCACAGCAGACACTTTGCCTTCGTCACGGAACAACTTTCGCATATGTTCGCGGAGTAAGGGATCTTTGCCGAGCTCGGTGGCCATGATCATGCGAGCTTTACGGAGAAGATCCTCCGGTGCCATGACCATGGATGGATCGGGGCTGGCGAACTGTTCCGCGTAGACCATTGGATTGAGCTCTTGATCCTCGACGAAGTGAACGCGCTCATGGGCCAGGAAATTGAGTACTACTTCGTGCGCTTGGATGCCGAACCCCTAATGGGCTTCAACGACCTGGTAAAATGCTCTCGTATAGATAGACGTACCTGGGCAAGTTTGGAGATAACGCTGTTCTTCGCGAGCTCATACGCAGAGATTCGGCTGGGCATCTTGCGCTTGACAGTGGCTTCTTGAGGTTCCTCGTCGTCGTGGAAAGTGAATTTAGACTCGTCCTGTTTCTTCTCCTTGTATTTCATCATGAGCCACTCAGAAGCGTCGGCTACAACGTCTACACTTTCGATTCTGGAAAGGATCTCCTCTTCGAAATATGAATCGGTGACTTGCAGCCGGGTGTACGCTTCGTTTAAAGCACGCCGACGTGCCAGGAGAGACCGATACCTCTGGCCAAGGGCGTAGATACGCCAAAGTTCCGTCAAGTTGAGCAGTTCAGTGCGTGTCCGGGCCTTGCTGGCATCAAAGTGGGAGATATGGTCCCGTCTGTGGGCCCATATATATGGCACCTCCACGTACTCGATGAATAGTTGTTTGAGAACATAGGATACGGCAGTAACCAAATGCGTTCGGAGGGCTTGCTGGGAGCCGTTTGGACTGAAGAAGTCGATATTCTTGCGCGCCGACAGCCGTGGTGTGACCCACATCGCTGCGTCGTCGATATCTTCCGGTCCGAACGGAATTACGGGGGCCAGAGCCATAGAATCAGACAATATGGCAGATACCAGCTGCATGCGCTCTGGGATATCTTGTGCACGAACGAGAGAGTCATCCTCTGTGAGGTAGCGAGCTCTCATTTGAGAAGGTTCAAACACCTAGGGAAACGTAAGAGTGACCGTCAATGCAGATAACCGCACACATACATCGGCGAACTTGGTCTCTGGTTTCGGTTCATCATCATATGCCGCTTGGTCATCGTCCTCCAACGCCCAGTCATAGTCATGCCCATCTCCAAACACATCGTGAATTTCTTCCCAGGCACTGAGAGAATTATTAGCACGAAACAAGGGGTGAGAATGAGAGAGCTTACAGGGCGTCAATACCAACAAGTTCAGGACGCGCACGAACGAGTTTCCGGCGGTCTTTATCGAGGAGTCGCTGTCGCCGCCGTTCAGCTCGTTCATGCTCATCCACTTCTTCGTCGGAGTCGTCGATGAACCCCTCCATGTCAGCTTCGTCGTCCTCCTCTTCATCCTCCTTATCCCAGATACGCTGTATGTCTTGGACTTGGGGCAGAGGCCCATCGTTGTCCAAGTCGTCATCCGAGGACTCGACGGTGGCTTGCTGTCTCGACGACGAAGCTACAGGTGGGGATTCCGAATCATGGCCACGACGGAGCCGAGTGAGGCGACGATTCTTTTTGAATGAGCCACCGGTGTTTTCCTCGAGCAAGGCGAGGTCGTCCTCCTCCAAGGCCTCTTCCTCCACCTCTGCAACAGCAGTTCAGTGCCACAAACTATTCGCGAAATAAAAAAAAAGACAACGTTTTCGGTGGTGTCTGGCCCGTTTCCGCTTCCTTCTATGACCCTCGTCCTCTTCCTCCTCGTCCTCTTCCTCTTCGCTAACAATGAAGCCCTCGCGGATGCGAAGGGCTTCCTCCTCATCCTCGTCCTCTTCCTCGGAGCTGTCGTCCGCGCCAGGCATTATTACATCGCCCTCGCCCTCTTCTTCTTCACCAGACCCGGCCATGTCGACGTCGGGGATGGGGATGGGGAGGTCAGCCATGTTGGTGGATGGAAGTATAGAGCCGATTGCTTACGTACTCGGCGCCAACCTTGTCCTTGTCATGTCTACCGACTTGAATCTTCTCGAACTCGCCCTAGAGGAGGCTCGGAAATGCGAGCCCTCTCCCACCGCCTTTTGCGTCGGCTGTGTCCTCGCCGTCAAGTGGCCAGATGACGCCGCTGAGCCCACCGTCGTCGCCACAGGCTACTCGCGAGAACTCCCCGGAAACACTCACGCGGAAGCCAATGCACTAGCAAAGCTAAAGGCCCTCAGTCCACCGCAGATTCACTCGCTGTTTCCTGGTCCGAATCCCCCTCTTCTCGACCAAATTTTACCCCGCCTCGATGTTTACACAACGCTGGAACCGTGCTCCGTCCGCACTTCTGGCCTTTCTCCCTGCGCCGACGCGCTTATCGCTGCAGGAGTCCGCCGCTGTTTTATCGGTGCCGGAGAGCCTGCGGACTTTGTTAACTGCGAGGGCGCGCAAAAGTTGAAAGACGCTGGAATTGAGGTTGTTTGGATGGCTGGGTTGGAAGAAGAGTGTCTCAAGGTTGCCCGTCGCGGCCATGCTTCGACATAATATTTTGTGCCTCTCTCGTGTATGTAGAGTTCGACAAGGGATCGACTTTGTCTCGACTCTCACATCAGACCTTCGCCGGGCTTTGGCACGGGTGCTCGTGCCAAACAAGAATATTTTGCTTCTTCCTGCCGGCGATGCGTATTGAAAAGTGCTACTTTTGCTCGACGAGCGTATACCCTGGCCATGGTCAGCAGAACCATCCCTCCGGCCCAAGTCACCCCTCTCATTGACCCCAGGTTCTGCCTTTGTACGGAACGACGCCAAGGTCTTCAGATTTTGCACATCAAAGTGCGTCTTGCCCCTCATTCACCTGCACTCCACTCACCGTTCCAGTACAGATGCCACAAAAATTTCAAGTGAGCCTATTGTGGTACCTCCCTCGCACCATCTCATTTTCGTTGTTCAGAATGAAGCGGAATCCCCGCAAGGTTCGGTGGACGAAGGCGTTCCGCAAGGCGGCCGGCAAAGAAATGACCATTGTGCGACTGATTATTCCCTCTACTGTCAAACTTACTAATGCTCCCCAGGATTCAACCATCGACTTTGAGAAACGGAGAAATATTCCCGTCCGCTACGACCGCGAGTTGGTGCAGACGACGCTGAAGGTCATGAAGCGCGTGAGCGAGATCAAGAAGCGGAGAGAGTTGGCCTTCTGGAAAAACAGGCGCGTTCACTCGCTCGTTGCTCCGCCTTCCATTCGCTGATGGTACTTTAGGATGGCCTTGAGCCGCGACAAGCACCGTGCACACCGCAAGAAGGTGCTGGAGGCAGCCAAATCCTCGGCAGTCAACAACCTCTTAAAACCGACAGTCGCTTCTCCGGCGGCATCCAAAACACGGGAGAAGGTCAAGGTGCCATCCAAAGCACGGAGTGCTCTTGTACAAGGAGAAGGACGATCCATGGGCATGGATCTCGACTAAGGGTGCGAGCCGCGGTTTTCTTTGGTTCAGGCCATGTATACAATTCACTAATAGTACAGACACCGCTCTATGTATATATATTCAATCCTGCATGTTCCTAGCGTTGCTTGTACTTTGCCTCGTTCTCGTGCCGGACGTTCGGATCCAGCGTATTGTGCAGCCCAAGCAGGGTCTTGCTCACTGCCTCACTTGCTCCGATCATAGGTTTGAGAACCGCGATTGGGACAGCTCGAATGACCGAACGAACAGGGCCCTGCGTTGGGTGTAAATGATTGGTTAGGGAAGACACAAAGACAAAAGTTACCTCGTTACCAGACCTTTCGTACACCTCCATCGGAACTGCGAGAATAGTCTGCGCCGCTGAGTTGAGATTGCGCTGCAAACTCTTGTACGCAGACTGCATGCCCTCCCTCAAGTCCACCGGTTGTTCAGCATACTTGCTGATTAGATCCTCCGGCTCGTCGTCCTCGTCGCTTGCATTATGCCCGTACTGACCGTATTCCCCCCCAGGTTGCACCGTCTCTGTTGTGACGGGGTTCTTGAACTGGCCACCAAGCACGTCTTCCGCCTGTTCCAAGATGACCTGCGTCCCTGTCGCCAACCGCGCGCCGAGTTTGATCGCCTCGACGGCCGTAGACTTGAAGAATGCGGTTGTTCCCTTCTGCACACCGCGAACTATGCGCCCGTCCTTCTTGTATTGTGCGATGGGAAGAAGAACCAAGTCCGCTACGCCCGAGCCGACGTTGACCACCGAACGTATGGGCGCCACGCCGGAGATAACATCGACTAGTTGCGTGGCCTTCACATCCGGCGTCCATAAGTCGTTGAGCATATCAAACATCCGGGGCCACCCTGTAATCTACATGCCACTGTCAATTTGGAAAATAAGAAATCGCAAGCACAACTCACGCCAGCCAATGTAATGTGCCGCAACGTCATCTCCGCACCATCGAAATGGAAAAAATTCATCAGCTCAATTGTCTTGCCTTCGCGTAGTGCTCGGTAGTCAACGCGGCGAGGTTTGTAATCGAGCTTCAAATCGACTGGAAAAATTTCGGCTAGCTCTATGAAGGCTGTGAGCAGGAAGTAAACGCATACATGAAAAAATCTCACGGAAATAGATATCGCCTTCATCGTTGGACTCGGACTCGACAGACGGCGTGGACTGAGGGGCCTTGAAGCTAAAGAACTTCTTCAAAAAGTCAAGAGCATCCTGGTCAACGTAAAGCCGCAGAGGAAGAATCTTGGCCTGTGATATGTGAATAACTAGACCATGTTTTGGGCATAGAACGCATACCCGCAACCTTGCTTCTTCAGAAGGATGACCGGGGACCGGCCGAACGCTGCGCAACTCCACTCTAACCATGTTGGAATCTGTCTCTCGCACATTCCCGCGTGAATCCGAACGCAATTCGGTTAGGAATTTCTTCCATGTCGAGGTCTTGATGTGATCGAGGATTTCCAAATCCTTGACTGTAACGAACGTCCTCGACACAGTTGGCTCATTGGGGCAATATTGATCCACCTCCGCCTGGACTCCCATAAGCTGAAATTCGATGCTTGGGGCTTTTGATCGAGTCAAGCGTTTGCCATGGACCTTTGCGGATGGGGTGCGCTGTTTGGTGCCAGCAGACGGCCTCAACGACTGCCATGAGCTCTGGCTTATCGTATCCAAATCATCCTTAAGCTCCTCGTCGATCGCAGCGATAAGCGCAGCTGGCTCGAGTTCATCGGCATCCTGGTCGAGGCCAATATAAACGGAGTTGAACAGCACCGTGCTGATCTCTTCGAAACTCGAGTCCTGCGTTTGTCCACCGGCGACAAGCTGCCTGATCTTGGCCAGCCGTCTCCGCATCTCTTTGACTTCCTGCTCGATTGTCTTGCGTGTCTTGGCCCAGTCGTAACCATCGTATAGGAAGAGATTGATGTTCCCTTTGTGCATTCTGATTCTGACGGTCGTTTCTCCCAACCTGTTGGAATATTTAAAAACGGAGAAAAAAGCAGGTTCTTGACTTCACTTTAATGAACCGTCAGAAGTATCAGGAGGCAACGTATCAAAATGGTGTTCGACGATGTGGAGGCCTTCTGGTCGGAGCATCTTGATGGTCTCGCCTCCAACTTTCGAGACAATCCCCGCTGCACCAGCTGCTAACGGGCTCGTGTCTATGCCGTCATCGACGTCGAAATCGTCAAGGTCCTCGTCCCGAAGTTCCCTCAAACCAGCGGCAGCCCCGAACGATTCGTCGAGATAGTCCATATTTGTGGGAAGATCGTCAATGATCATATCCGGAGCCGGGCCTACCTCTGGGATGCGTTTGAAGGCAAGATCGTCCACGGAGGCTGAAGTTTGAGTAAGCGTCTCGATCATCGGTCAACGCTCATCCTACCCATTAGAGCCTCGTGCGAAGATGGCTGCGAGACGATAGTAGGTTCCGGTTTAGGCTTGGGGATCCTGTAAACTCGGTTAGGTCTATACGAGCAGAATAACCGAAGAGTTGCATACAATTCCTCGTCGTTTACGGGCTTGAAAGATGACGTCAAATCTTGAGCAAACTCAGTGACTGCCGTCAGAGAGTCGGCACAAAGATGTAACCGAAGGCCGACACGTTCCACTACGACCAAGGTGTCCGGGAAAGGCGAGGTCCGGCTGTTCTTGAAGGTCAAATCCAAATCTGAGATTTCAGACAGGAGGGCAAAACCGGCTTTCTGGGAAGATAACTCGTTCAGATATACCGAGAGAGGAATATCGGACGACATACTCTCCAAAGCCGGACACCGGAATTGTTATGTACACCTGGGTCGACGGTGTCAGCCAAATCATCTATCATGAGAATAGCAAGTTCTGGGATAGATAGGTGAAAAGACGAGTTGGGCGAGTCGCCGACTACGCTTGTTGAGAAGTCCAAGGCGCCAGTGTGCACGACCAAGGCGCCTGGATGTCGTGAGGCCGAGACCCGTATTGATC
Source organism: Mycena filopes (assembly GCA_029281495.1). Taxonomy (NCBI): domain Eukaryota; kingdom Fungi; phylum Basidiomycota; class Agaricomycetes; order Agaricales; family Mycenaceae; genus Mycena; species Mycena filopes. The sequence continues at coordinate 1,221,099 of JARIHR010000014.1, forward strand.
CATCGACGATTTTGAGCGAAATGTGAGTCCGCTCCGTCGGGATTACGGCTTCAAAGGCCTGCGGATAGTCAGTCTTCGACCCAACAAAAGGAACCATGCGTACTCCGGGTGGGGGCTTGAAGAATAGCGCCAAATCGGTGGCCCATTGGATGTCAGGAGACAGGTTGCAGGTGAAGCCCCACAGGGCAAGCTTTATTCTGGATTCCTTGGCCGTCGTTTCTGGGACAGTCATCGAAGTAAACGCGAGCTTCAACAGAGGTTTGGCAGCAGATGTCTGAAACAAGAATGAGTGTTGAACAAATGAAAGAGAATGACTACGAACCAGACCACGGGGCGTCGTCAGAGATAATAACGACTCGGATATACCGGCCAGGTTTGTGTTCCTCACTTCCAACCCCATAGCAACCAGTGTGACGACCGTCTCGTCCTGTGAGTCCTAATGAGATCCGCGTTAAGCCTCGCGAGGTGGCCTTTACCTTCCCCTCTGGTTTGAGTTCGACAAGAACTTCCAAGTCTGACGCCGTTACATTGAACGGCCGCGAAGTTGAGGCAGCTTCTCTCGGTAACATTACTCTGACAGACACTGGAGTGTATTAGTACAACGAATCTAAAGGGACATCAGACTTGCCTTCCGTTATTTCAAGTTTAACCACCGAGTCGCTCTTGGAATTGTTCCGGCTTGCACTGATTCCGCTCCCACTCCCACTGCCACTGCGGGACTTGGCGAAATAACGACTGCCTATAAGACTTGAATCGCGACTCTCTACTTTCTCGGCATCGTCCCCTCCAAATGCCCGCTCCACGAGCTGAGCCATATCATCCGCGAGATACTGCAGACCGTCAAGTAACGGCTTGGATACGTCTGCATGAACAGAGGGAATTCGCAAGACGAGCGCGAGGGTCGAACCAGACTGTTGAGATGGAGATGATTTTGATACAGTTATTCTGGGGGACAGAGGAGACTCGGCGCCCTCAGTGCTTCCGGATCCCAGTGAACCAACAGACAGAAGAGTCTGGGCCCTGCCTTGACCAACGAGAGAGCAAGCTACGAGCATGCGTCGACACCCCGCGGACAATAGAGTTTCCGCTGGGAGATTCGTGGGAGGCAGGGCATCCCGGGTTGAGAACCTGGTCTTGCTTTTCCTTTCTACGGACCCGCCGGTCGCGACTTCGACGTCGTGAAGGTCAAATATCAGAGCACCGGACCGGGCCGGACGTCCCGGAGGAGGCGGACACCGCATTTGGACACGGATCATTTCTGATTTGATTGACATCACTGTTCCTGGTTGTCCCTTAACCTGCTGTTGCATCGTAAGAAAACCTTTGACGCGAGAGCGAATTAATTACCTTGGGCGGCCTCCGTGATGAGAGACTCTTGCTGGACACATTAGGTCGGTAATCGAGATCTAAATCCAAGTCCTCCAGGACCAACTTCTCCAACCGCCTACGCTCCCTTTCTTGCTCTTTGACCCTTTGCGTTTTCCGAGAGACAGGACTCGCAGGCGGTGTATCATCGTCCGAGTTCTCGGTAGAAAATTCATCGCGCTCAGTCTCGCGCTCTGGGGGCCGTTCTCGATCCACAAGTTCGTCCACAAAAGCCAACACAGCTGTTGAAAGATCGAGGTCCAGAAAAACATGTAATGGTGCGATAACGATGTCCACGGCAGCGACGAGCGGATCACCACGGCTGGGGGCCGATCGCCTGAGAGTTAGCGATACCGCAGGTGCAGTAGGTTGCAGGGGGTCTGCGGTCGAATCGGTCTCTGTTCTACTCTCCTTCCGCAATTTGCTATATCTGGGTTTCCCCTTCGTCTTCCAGGAAGAAAGCTTCATCCCAAACGACTTGTGCTTTGCGTCAGTCCAATCGGTTACATCGAAACTGGGCAATGGCTCGCGCTGATCTTCAGATTCTGGATGATGATGCGATGTGGGGTATTGGCTGGAGAGATGGTGGTCGGTGATTAGGAGAGGAGAGGCAGAAAGGGCGGTGTCTTCGCTTTCTGCCCGGGCGTGGAACACAAAGGCCGTCACTTCAGACAGGGAGAAAATCACCGCAGCCGTCTCCGAGGATGCCGCTTTAGAGTGGGTCGGGACCATTGTCGCAGATATGTTTTCTAGATGCACACGCAAATAGGATTGCGGGTGCTTTGGGGGAACGAGGGGTCGAGCGAAGAATTCGGCCATTGGCGGGGGTTCAATTCCATCCAATGTAGTTGGGAGCATGAGGATCACCACGCCACGTAATGTCGTCTGCACACTGAGGGCCGGACCTTGGTTCTGCGCATTGACGGGGATTGCGCTGGAGGGCGATTCGGCAGGTCGTAAAGATCCAGTGACGACGTCAAGCAAGTCCAGCACACCCTTTATGTGCCACGCGCGGAACGCGCATCCTATTACCCCGATTTCCACAGATAAATTGATCACTTCCGGTGTGATGCCGCTTTCTTCGTCGAGGGGTGGCCGCGGTGTCTTCAGCCGGATCACAAGGGGGTCAAGACCAAACGAAAGGATGACTTCGGATGAGGATACTTGCGCCTGAGGCTCTGGGTTCGGCGGCAGCATGTTGTTTGCACCCATGTCCGGAACGGGAGATGGCGGCCTGTGGCTGGGAAGTTCTGCATCGTCGGTCAGGCGAGGTGTATGCGAGATGGCGCTCTGGTACATGCTACTGGCAACAGAACTTGCCGGCGAGGCCGGTCGGGGAGGTAAAAAGGCGAGCGACTGCGACATGGCATATTGGGCCTCATCGTCCAGAGACGATGAAGACGACGCCGGAGACGCTGACCGTGATCTAGGCTCTGGAGAGATGGTGCGGGGTAACGGGATAGGAAGAGCTGCGGACGTCGACGTCGATAATGTGTCAGATGGGGAAGAGGATGATGCAGGGTACGAGACATGAACTGGAGTATGGAGATTGCGCGCAGTCACCGAAAGACCCGACACAGTTATCATTCGGGTCTCGCCTTGGTCGGTCTGCTGGGACGGATGTTCATCTGGCCTCCGTTCCGTGCAATAAACGATCTCCGGGACACAGATAGAGAAGCTCGTGTGATCGGGGTGGACAAGGGTTATGTTGGTGTTCACGGCGTCAAACTCAAATCTCGCGAGAAGGCGCTCAATGAGGCTAGCAAAGATAGAGATCCCGGCGGGGTCAGTGTCGGCACGAAACTCCTCTTCCTCGGGGGCGGAAATGAAGGGGTCAAGTCCACCCGGAACACTATGATCTTCGGCGTGTAGGGACGACGCGAGATCAGGGTGGAACGACTCGCGGAGCGTGGCCTCTTCTCTCGGCGAGAGCTCGTCGTGAATGAATGAATCGGCTACAGAAGCAACCGATTCAGCCAAATTCTGGCTGGCAGAACGTGCATGGTGTGAGGACGGCAACAGATGGAAAGTAAGGTGGAGAGAGTCGAGGGACAGGCCCACGGTTGACGTGAGCGGGTTGGGCCAAGGAATGCGCGCTGTAACACATGAAATAGAGCCTTCGTGCAGCTCGATAGGGAGGCCCAACAGAGCACTGTTGATAGCCTTCTCGAACACGTTAAAGCGCGCGCCATCCACTGAACAAAGCAACGAACCTGGCTATCTAACTGCAGATCGTTGACTTGAACGTATCCGCTCCCAATCTGAGAGTCGATTTGGTCAATATCGAGCTGGCCAGGCTTGAGCAGATGGCCGAGGGACTTCTTTAGAACGAAAGAGATGAATCGGCGCTGGATAGTGGCGGGAAGAGCGAAGCCGATTGAAGGAAGTCCCGGAAGCCAACTGGAGTACCAGGACATGGTGGTAGAGCCACTAGAGGGCACGATGAACGAGCATTTCAGTCCTTGTGCGCGACGTTAGAGCCGCAAACGGCACGAGGCTCGATTTGGCTTTGGCTTTTGATTGATGGGTGCCACAGCCACGGTGATATTGAAGCCTCTCTAGAATATGTACGAATTTATGGATGGATGGAAAATGACTACAGCCACGTTAATATTGGGTGACTTCCCGTAAGCATAAACAAGTCTCGTAGAGTATCTGAGCGGTGCCAATGATGGGGTCAAATTATATACCTACAAAACCTATTCCGTTGCGATCCCCGTAAGCGTTGGAATAGACTCGGTGAGTATTTGGAATAGACGCGAACCCCAAACAACTGACAAACAACGCGTCGCCTCCCACCCTCACTACAAATGGACATCGACGCGTATTTCTTGACGCAAATGGCCGACCGAGAGGCGGAGGAAGACGAAATGGACTGGGAGGACACCACAGCCGCGGCGGCGCTTGTTTGGCTTGGCGCGGAGGAAGGGCGCGTCTTGCGAGCTGAACGCCGAAAGAACAGCCGCCTGTACCTCTGCCGGCCGCAGCTGCTCCCGAACCCTCGACACAGTACTCCGTGGCAGGCCCTCTACGCCAGCGGCAGTGATCGCGCATTCATTACGACGATGGGTTTCGATGTCAAGACATTTACTGCCATTATTGACGCAGGCTTCGACTCTGCATGGTACGCCACGCCCATTCCCCGCGGCGACGTTCACGCGACTGGAAAACCTCGCCCTGGTGGACGCTCCTTGGACGCAGCTGGCGCTCTCGGACTCGTCCTGCACTACTTAAACTCGACCATGCGAGAGATCAGCCTGCAGCAGATCTTTGCGCTCATACCCACAACCGTCTCGCGCTACATCAGCTTCGGGATGGACATACTTCTTGAAGTTCTCCGCGGGATGGCAGACGCTAGTATCCGGTGGCCCAGTCGTGTCGAGGAGTTCCAGGGCCTCAATGCGCTGATCATTGAACGTCACCCACGCTTGACCGGGGCGTTCGCGAGCATAGATGGTCTCAACCTCTCGGTTCAGACAGCTGACGACGAGGAGATGGAGAACGCGACGTACAATGGCTGGCTCTGTGAGCATTTCATAAGCTCGGTACTTGTATTTTCCCCCCGCGGTGAGTCTCTTCTTGATGCCGCAGATGTACATGTCCTAACCTTGTGCAGGCACCATAATTGCCGCCAAGATCAACGCGCCTGGAAGCTGGCACGATTCTCGCGTCGCACAGCAGATCTACGAGAAGCTTCGGACGCGCACACCCGACGGCTTCTACTTGGTGGCGGATACCGCCTTCCCTCGCGGTGCTGCTCAGATCGACGGCAAGATACGGGCACCCATCAAGAGCGGACAGCGAATCCAAGGCACCGCCGCCGAGATCGAAGAAAAGCTCGCCTTCGACCGGGAACTGCTGTCGTACCGCCAGACCGCGGAATGGGGCATGCGTGCTATACAGGGCTCATTCGGTAGACTGCGCCTTCCGTTGAGCATCGGCGACCAAGAAGGCCGTGGTAACCTGCTTGAGACTTGTGTCCGTTTACACAATTTGCGCGCGCAGCAGGTCGGTTACAACCAGATACGTACGGTTTACATGCCGATATGGCGGCAAACCGAGGACGACGAGGAGGTTTGGCTGAACTTCGAGAACATGCTGTTCTCTGAACAGCGCCGGGTCGATAGGGTCTCTCGCTTTCATAACTTTCCAGAGTACGAGGAAACACAATAGATTCTGTACTGTTACATACAAACAATTGAGACGCTCGAGGGTATTGATTTTATAAGTAACGAACAAGGAGGACACAAGAGTATAAAGGAAGGAATGATACGTGGTAGGTAGGTATGGTACACTACTTCTTTTGGGGCGATGGAGCAGCGGGGCTGATGATGAGGGCAACAGCGGGACCGCGGCGAGGCGTAACAGTCAACTCCACCGCGCTCCCGATCACCGCGGAAGACGAGAAGGTCGAGGGCTGCGCAGAGGAGGGTGGCGCCGATGGATGGGTGTTTTGAATGCGAGACGGGCCAGGAGTAGGGGTACGGCGACGGCTGACAGCACGCCCCGAGGGTCCCGGAGTAGGAGTGCGACGACGGCTGATGTCGCGGCGCCGAGACGTGGTGTGGTGGGAGCGAGAGGACCGCGAGCGACGCGAAGGCTCGAAGCCGTCCCACGGGTCACGGTTCTCCTCCTCGTCGTCTTCTCCGCCGGTTGAAGGGTCCGAAACCCACCAGGTTTGAGCACCGCCGTCGGGGTACGTTTGCTCAGCGCGGACCTTCCCCCGGACGCGCTCAACCCCCGGGATATTCTTGTGGCTGCGGCGGCGGAAGGATGGACCAGAGTGGTTGCGGGTGGAGTGGGAAGTGGAGTGGCCGCGGGAGGCACGAACGGGAGAGCGGTCGCGAGAACGGCCCCGCATCTGCACGACTTCGAGCATTAGCTCAGCCCGATCGCGAGCGAGCTCGGCCTGGTGGAGCTGGTGCTGTTGGGCGGCGAGCTGAGTGCGGAGGCTCTCCACCGTCCCTTGGACGTCCCGAAGCTGCTGCGAGACCGCGAGGAGCTGCGTGTTCTCGAGGGAGCGCTGCGATCGGGTGTCATCGCGGGCCTTCAGCACCTCCGGGTCGAAGGCGCGCGAGAGCCTGTTGGCCAGCTCCGCCCCGTTGGCCCGAGGGTTGCGTCGAAGAGGGGGAGTGGGAGCACGGCGGGCGACAGCGGTGCGCTGCGCTGCGGCGGGACGATCGATGACCTCGATCTCGTCGTCGGAGTCGTGGTCCGAGTCGAATTCGGAGTCGCTGATGTTGCGGGCACCGACGCGGTCGTTGATAAGTTCTTCGATTTCGTAGGCGCGTTTGACTTCAGGGGGACAGACACCGCTTCCAGTCGGCTTCTTGAGCTTGAGATACTGCGAAAGAATGAGCATGTTTCAATTGAACAAAGAATGAAGACGTACACCTTTGAATTTGGTCTCCAGAGACTTGTCCGAGCGTTTCGGCCGCCCATTCAAGGCAGCCGCCTTGTTGAAGCGACGCCCGACGACCTTCCACCCCTTCTGGCCAATGGGGCGTTCGTCGGCGACGATGTCGAAGAGGCTGGTTGTATCAATCGTCTGGTAATTGCCTGTGGGGATACAAATATTAGGAGAAATTTATTGGGTCGATTGGACAACGCACCAGATCCCGCAGGACGTCCCCGCTTGCGCGCCGGCTCGCTGAGGTCGTCCTCGGAGCCTGAGGATGCCCGTTGTCGCTTGCCGTGGGCGCGCTCCTTCTCCTTCCCTTTCTGACGGCTCCCCGCAACCTTTTCAGCCGGTTTGAGGCCACGGGCCTTGGCGACACTGCCGCCATGAGTGAGGTCCAAGTCTGCCCCCGCGGGCAAGGGCAAGAGTGCTGGGTCGATGGGGATTGGCAACTGGTTGGTGGCTGGGGCGGGGCGCAAGGTAAATTGATACTCCTGTTGCATGTCAGTGGCTGGAGGCTGGGGAACAGATATAACAACGCACCGGGAATGCATGCTCGATTGGCGAGTCCGGCCCTCCATTGATTCTGTCGTGCTGAGTCGATGTGAGCAGTAGTAAACAGCGCCAGAAAATGTACGTACCATGGAAGCAAACGGGGGCCTCACGGGCTCCTGTATGCTGCTCATGAGGGACTGCTGCAATCCGTGGGTTAATAAAGTATCGTTAGAGATAGGTAGAACGTACTGGGATCGGTCCATTATGGTGACGCCAGTTGCCGTCTGCTTCCCGGTAGAAGACATTCCCTTGGGCGTCGCGAGTGAGCTCAGGGAGTCGGGGATGGAGTGGGGTGAACGGAGTGCGGTTGGGGGTCTGGTCGGACATGTTTTAGTGCGAGGAGTGGCGAAGAAACGGAGATTTGCAGGGAGGAAAGAAGCTAACCTTTGAGACACCTCTTTCGTGTCTTTTATAGTGCTCGCTGTAGCTGCTCGGGTCCTTCGGCCGTCCAGTGGTGTTTCAAAGAGCTCGGGTGGTGTCCAGAGGTGTATGAGAGTTGCCTAGGGCGACGTCGAAGCGAGAGGATTGGCCGCATTTTTGCCCGGCTTTGCTCGGCACGCGACATTGCAAGCAAGGTGCCTGCGTTGGAGGCACTTGAACATGTTTAAGGAGGGCATTGTGGTCGCCAGCGCAGTTGATGCAATAAACTCGTTGCGCGTCGAAGCCCCAACGCGTCGGCCGTCGAGAGTGGTGGTGGTGAGAGCGAGACGTAATGAGCATCGCCACGACTCGGACATCGGATTTGTGTCCCAAAACGGGTTATTCTCGCCGTCTCAAGTCTGTTCGAGGGGGGTCGACCCCTCGAACAGACTTGGATATCTTGCGGTTTATTGAGGGGTCTAAGCGAGATCTCAAGTCCGATGGGGTCCTGATGGACCCTCGGCATTGCGGCGGAAATGGTACATATATTCTACGAGAGTTGTTTACGCTTGCGGGAAGTCACCCATTGAAGCCTATCTACACCATGTAAGGATTTATGCATGGATGGAAAATGGAGCAACCAATGGACCGGCCCATTTCTGAAGGAAATACTGCGCAACAATTAGAAAAACGGTATGGACAACGCGGCAGGAACTTACCTCGAACATGCGCTGGATGCCCCAGACGAACGGTGTCCACAATGTGAAAGTTGTATAGAGGAATCTTCTACTGCTATATCGCACCATGGTTCCTTGGTAGTTTTCTGTATGGAATAAGAAGGTGGAGACATCCCCAAAAGTATCCTCGGTGCGAGCTAAGGTAGGTCGGTATGAAACACGGCTAGGTAAGTTGGGTTTACTTACCAAGGTTTCCCACTGAGGGTACGCCGAAATTGCCGCATGCATCAAGGGGAACAGTTTATCTGGGTCATTGGTAGCTTTAATGTCGACGTTTAAATGAACGTGAAGGTTTTCAGGTTTTGTATAAAGAGTGAATTTCATCCGAAAGGAGGTTCGGGCACAAACCTTCATTAGCAAGGACAAGGTTTCAACAAAGGTCGGTATGGACTGTTTCGGCTCCTTCTTCGTCCGTGCGTGCTCCATACCGTCGACTCCGTACCAATTGCAATCCTTGATTGTGCCTAAATTCACGTTCAGAGAGTGACCACAAGGGGGTTGAGAACTTGGAAGAGGACCTTTGAAATTCGTTGTCCTCTGAAGAGCTTGGTCCCTGTTATTTTCACGCCTCTGGCAAGAAGGTAAAAATCTTACTTGGGTCGCTTGGGCCTGGTTAATCTCGATGGCCTGTGGAAAGATATAAAGGCTCACTGGAACATTAGAATAATTCCGTCGGCGGATACGTGCACATCACTCTCGATTCCGTCCACGCCGTCGCTTACAGACAGTTGGACAGTTGTAAGATGTTACGGGTGCACCTTGCGAAGGTCAAACTAACCGAATCGCAGCTTCAAAAGAGGCCATGGTATTTTCAGGAAAGCGCGCTGAAGCCTGGGTAGATCCATGTTAAATATGGGATGTGAGTCCCGAGGAATTCGGTAGTCCTACACCGCGATGACCCCAGCATTCTATGCTTGCTCAATCAGCGCCGTTTCCGAGCCAAGCTCTGAGATGTGAGGACGCACCGGGCAACTTGCGTTCGATTGCGTCTGCCATGCTATTATGGTGAAAAGTAAGGCGTTGGGCTTCTCAAACCGGAGGAATCAATTATTGTACTTTGTGAGAGTGACGCGGCCCGACTCCTAACCCGTAATACGGAAATGGGTTCCGGAAATGGAACCGAATGATGTTGTCAGGTTGATTTGGTCAGGTCCGCACGAAATATTATTCATTCAACAAACAGTGCGAGTCCAGGATCGGACGATATATAAACCCCTCTTCAACCAGGAAGGCGAGCGCGGTTCTGTCAAGATTTAATTTTACTACCTTCGTAGCATCTCAAAAAAAACGGCTTACAGAAATATAGGTTTATCGACACCAATCTGCTCGTGAAGTGAGCAGAAAAGTGCCTCGATAGGAACACCGTTCGAGTCTCGCCGACCAAGGTCGGTCAGTTCCCGCAAGGCGTCGATGATCTTTCGTTCCAGCACAGATAAAGTGCCATATGGGTCACGACGGGGCGACTGGAAGAAGGGAGGCCCACGAGGGCTTTCCAGACTCAGAGAACGAATGGGAGAATTCAATTGTGCAACTGCATCGAGTGTAGTTGTAACAGACTGGAGCTCTGATCCCTGCGGTTGAGGAGATTCGTTTGATAATTCCTCGGGGGTTAGTCCGCGTATATTGGAAGGCTGGAATTTTGTAAGACGAAATAAAGATGAACGACGGAGGAAGGTGCGCACAGGCGGTCCAATCCGATATATCATGGTCTCTTGGATAGTCTTCAGGATGTGTTCATACACTTCGTGCGGGTCTCGGGCAGCGAAAACGTTGGTTGCGGTAACAGTCTTGACACCCTGGAATGTCTTCAGGCTCCCGATGGCACGTACATAGGGGCATTCCCTGAGAGTATGCGTCAGAGGGGAAATAAACAAGTAGGCCCAAGCAGCTGTGCTTGCAGTATTTGAACAAGTTGCTGCGTTCGAGTCTTCAAATCCGTCCACACGTTGACGCGGATGACACCAGTGCCATCGTCGAGGTTGAAAGCAACGTGTGTTGGGTGAACGCCGATAGAACCGTGACGAGGATTTCCTAGCAGGACGGCCTGTGTTGAAATTACTTGTGCGCTGTGGCGCTCAGGGGGTATCATACATACCAGTTTGAATCCCTTTCCCTCAATGCGAAAGGGTGCCGTGCTGAAGGACTCTGGAATATTACGCGAGTATAGACGCGTATAGCGGAAACTCACCTATGCATCTGTGTGGCCCTCAGCAGTTGCAGCACGGTTACCCTTCTGACGGCGTCCTAGAATGCAAACGAGAAAAACACGACGGGGGAGGGTTGTGCCTTACCTCCTCCGAGTAAAGGACGTCCATAAATGTGAACGGCTATCTTCACAAAAGTAGAGTCGAGAGACTAACGTGACGTAAAGAGGCAAACCCCGCCTAACCCCGCTTTCTTTGGTACAGCGATGACCGAAATCGAAATGGACGACCTCTCCAAGCGCCCCAGTCCACCACCTCCAGATGCACCTCCCACCGCCGTTCCCGACGGTGTCAGCACCTTCTGGGCCTGGACCGCCGCTTCACTGTTCGTGTCCAGCCCCTAATGTGAGACGGACATTCACATCCAGTTCTAGCTTGGTTCTCTTCTCACTCGTCCTCTCTGTATCTCCCCGCCTCCTGCTGTTCCTCTCTGAGCCCCCGGATGCACCTGAAAAACGTACTGTATTGACTCCTCTCGAGTCATTCCTCGCCGTCCATGCCAGCATCTGGCTGTCCGCAGTTTCGATCGGGCTCGTCCTCAACGTGAGACCGTTTGGTCCCGCAAGCCAACATTCCACATTAATCTTTCCAGATTCCGTCAACTCCGCCAGTCGACGCGCTGCCACTGCACCAACAGGGTACACCGAACCATCCCCTGTTGATTCCCTTGACCATCGCCGGAAGTCTATCGGCGTTTCTGGCATATAACACTCAGACAGTTGGCTCGTTGGCCTCGATCGTCTTTGTAGGTTCGACGGTCATTGGCTTGTCGGGCACATGGGCTGTGCGTTACGTTGTCAACTTCTTGGCGACTGTGGCTTGACGCGTATTCAGGCCGTCTTCGGGAACTCTTCCTCGGTGTCCAAGAAGACTGGCGCGGACAAGCACACTTCGTCCTTCCTCTTCGGCAACAAGTCCGCCGCCTCTGCACAAAAAAAGGAATGGCGCAAGAAGCAGAGGGCTTAGACGAGGATGGACGAATATTCTTCTGCTGGTAGTGTACAATGTAAATAAATAAATATGTACCATTATCCGCCCATTCCCATCATCTTCATCATATCCGCCATACCAGGCATGCCTCCTCCGAGCCCACCAAGCCCTCCGAGCCCACTTCCCATGGAAGACATCATTCCTGATATTTTGTGAGCCGCGAAGGGGAGAAATCGAGAAGAATACTGACGTTGCATCTCCTCCATGTCCGTCTGGTCTCCTCCCTGCCCCTGCATCATAGCTTTCATCATCTCTTGCATGCCTCCCCCACCACGCATTTGCCTCTGCATCTGCTGCAGCATTCCCGGGGGCATTGATCGCTGAGTCCAGTTCAAGAGTCTCGTCGATGCTCGTCTTTCCGCGTGCTTACCTGCATGGCTTGTATTTGGGCCGGTGTCGGCATACCGTTGGCCCCGCGTCCCTTTCCGCCGGCCGCAGATTGCATTTTTTGGATCGTCGACAGCCTGAGGAAATAAATGATAACGGGATTGACAGTTCGAGGAAACGGCACTTACCACCCATTCTTACCACCCGCCTGCTTTGCCATGTTCGCCATCATGCGATATTGACACAGCAGTTCTTCCACCTCGCGAACGCTTGTACCACTGCCGCGGGCAACGCGGGTGACTCGCCAGGTCAGCCCAGTGGGCTTTCCGTCCTTGCCCATCTCCATGAACGGAGTCCCGTCCGAGTCGAGTTCCATCGCGGTCATACTATCGGTAATATATATCATGCGCTTCATCCGCATGGAGCCCTCTTCATCCGATCCTTGGAGGAGGTCCTGAGGAAGGCCGGGGATCATGGACGCAATTTTGCTGATTGGACCCCTGCGCAAAACATGTCAGTCGTGGCGCTGTATCGTCGGGAACTGGAAGTACATGTTCATGACGTTCGATATTTGCTCACGCCAATCGCGGATACTTAGCTTCCCTTCCTCGAGCTTCTTCGTCAACTCCTGTTGCTTGTCGGGGTTTTGGGTCGCGATTGCTTGCATGTGCTCCATCAGTTCTTCCATATCGCCCAACCCGAGGAGCTTGGATATAAAGGGCTGCGGGGAGAATCGGTCGAGGTCATGCAGATGCTCTCCGACACCGAGAAATATTATTGGTGTTTTCGTTGCAGCAACCCTAAGAAATCATGAGGTCAAAAAGATACCGGGGCGAAGTGGGCTCAACTGACGCCGAAATTGCGCCTCCGCCTTTCGCATGGCCATCCATTTTGGTTACGATGATTGCCCCGAAGTTGGCGCTGTCCTTGAAGGCTCGACTTTGAGCCTCAGCGGCTTGGCCTGCAAACTGGCTTAGTTAGGTCGAGATGAACGCAGCAGTCGGACACACCAATGCTAGCATCCAGAATAAGGATTGTCATGTTGGGGTTCACCGCCTCCCCTATTTGAACCATCTCCTCGAAAAGTTCCGACTCTTGCTTATGTCGTCCGGATGTATCCACGATGATAACGTCAAAGCGCTCCTTTTTGAACTTTGCTACACCTTGGGCAGCAATGGTTACAGGGTCGGTCTCGGTATATGAGCCAAAGTAGGCGACCTTGGCTTTCGTGGCGGATTGCCTGGTCTGGTCGAAAGCTCCCGCACGGAACGTATCGGCGCAAACGATTGCGGACTTGAAACCGCGCTTTTGATAATGGACGGCGAGTTTCGTACATGTCGTCGTTTTCCCGTTACCCTGAGCGGTGCTCGGCAGGAGTAGGACAAACAGAACTATAGACGCGTACCTGCAAACCAACAGCCATGAGGACATTCGCCTGGCCCTTCTTTGGCTTGTAAGGCTCCACCCCGGGATCAACCAAATGGACGAGCTCATCGAAGACGGCCTAGGTCAGCTGGTGAGTGGTTTCCAACTTGGCCGTCTGTGCGTCGTTTACCTTTTGTATGAGGTTTTTTCGACTGGAATCCTTGGATTTGTCGGCAGCAGAGGCCTCCAAAGCGGCCTTGACCTTTGCCTTTACCTTCTGGCGAAGGGACTGGACCAGTTTCACATTGACGTCGGATTCGAGGAGCGCGGATGTAATTTCCTTCAAAGTAGCATCGAGAACCTTGGGGACAGTAAGATGGAGGGACGATGAGTGACGCGTCGCAGCGCACTTTCTCGTCTACTATCGGGGCGCGGTTGAGAGATGAGAGCGCCGCATTCAGCTTCCTGCCCAAGTCCGCGAGAACCATCGTTTGAGGTGACGTTGGATCCCAAAGAGGAAGGTGCTTATGGAATGTGTCGCGGGATTAGCCGCGTACTGGTAGCTGGTCTCTCAGCGCTCAGCACTCTCAGCAATGGCCTGGGTCACATTCCCGTAAAAATTGGCCGAGTACTAGTCGCAATATATATTATCATCGGACGGACATTTTGCACCAAGAAATTCAACCATCTTCTCGCTTTTCAGCTGAGGAGGCATTCCCGCGAAATTCGCAAGGATGTTTGAAGGTTTTCAATTCTATTCAAGGTGCTGAAAACTAGACGACGGTCCAGGACTGTAATCGAGTCCAGAATTTATAGAATGCAAGTTCACGGTGTCTCATTGAGACGCCTAGCATGCTGCCGTGGACGCGTCAGCATCCATATTTCGGCACTTTCTGCTTTGCGTGGTCTCCGGGATGGCTGGCTGTGGCGATTTGGTGACTTTTGGAGGCTGGCAGGAAGTAGTATGGAGTGTGACTACGCCTCTGCAAAAATGAACGAAAGGTTGAGGAAAAGGAATGGGAGGCTGAAGCAGGCTACAAAGCGGTGCCGCGGCCATCACTTGATCATTTTGATCTCTCCTTCGACTCACGGCTGCTTTCGAAAGACCACTCAGATCACGAATACTGCAGAGCAACGCGCCGCGCCTCTCCAATGACCGACAGATCCCCTCCCTCCGACCAAAGCTCAGAGCCAAAGTCAAAGAAGCGCAGAACCCCCGGCGCGTGCGATCTATGTAAACGGAGGAAGAGTGTGTAGCACTACCCCGCTCATCCATTCCCCGTCTAACCAATACACACACAGTTCGATGTGATAGCGGCCAAATGCCCGGGAATCGCTGCACGACATGCGTGAACGCTGGATTAGAGTGCACTCACGCCGAGATTATGAAGGTATCATCAGGTTTTCGACTCGCATCTCCATCGACTAACACCCTCAAGACCCTGGGCTCTGCCAAGGGCTACGTCGAAAGTTTAGGTGTGTATGGCCAGCCGCGAATGATCGTCCACTCAAGTACAACCACGATAGAGACCCGGCTCGAGAAAATGGAAAAGCTTCTCAACAAGTTGCTACCGGGAATAGATTTCACGGAGCAGCTCGATAACGAAGAAGAACCAAGTCTCCTCAGCGACCCGGATCTACCGCGCAACGACGCCGACCACCTTGTGGGGGCTATTAAGAAGTTGACACTCAATCCGGAGGAGCACCGTTTCTTCGGCAAGTCGAGGTAAGATCGTTTGCCTTTGTTGAGGCGTCGCTCATTGTGATTCTGCAGTGGAATCCAGTTCGTGCAGACCGCTTTGAATTTCAAGAGTCACTTTACTGGTCCCCCTGATATGACCCATCCCGTTCTCCCCAAGCGGCGGAATGAGTACTGGGAACCAGTCCAGGTAATCCCGGGCTTGCGTCTATGGTTCATATGACTTAGCTTTACTGCAGTGGCTACTTCCCCGTCCTGATGAAGAAGACAATCCGCAATATACATTCCCAGACCCAGATCTGCTCTCGAATCTTGTGACCCTATATTTCGTCCACGTTAACTGCTATTATCCTATACTGCATCGCCCGAGCTTTGAGCGGAAAGTTCGGGATAAACTACATCTCCGTGATCACCGGTTCGCCGCGACTCTCCTTATGGCTTGCAGGTTTGCCTCAATTCAACTCGCGTCTGAATCGTCATTAACTTGCTCCAGTCTCGGTTCTCGCCATTCCGAGGATCCTAGGGTATTTCTCGATGGTGTAGAGAACTTCCACACGGCCGGTTGGAAATGGCACAATCAGGTTTGTTCCCTCTGTGATATTTGGGCCAGTTCTCAATGAACCTGCCCGCCAGGTCCGGGTGATCCCCAAGCATCTGATCTATAAGCCCAACCTGTACGAACTACAAACCATTGCACTCTCCTCTCTGTTCCTTTTGGCCATCTCCCCAGTGGCCTGGAATCAGATAGGCTTCGGTTTGCGGCGAGCCCAAGATGTCGGTGCTCATCGTAGGATGAAGCAACCCCACCCTACGGTTGAACATGAGCAGTGGAAACGGGTAAGCACTGATATTATTTTTCTTTCGCCTGTTAAATAATCTGATTCGTGTTCCAGGTGTTTTGGTTCGTTGTTTTCTGGTTCGAGGTATCACCTCATTCACCTTTGTACAGGGTCCTGCTTTGTCTGGATTGGGTCGCCGGGACAGCCACAGGTCGGCCGCTCGCTATGCATGATCAGGATTATGATCAGGTAGGCTTGGAATTTCGAAAACGGTGTAGGAGAGCTCAACCGGTGGTGCTTAGGATTACCCCGTGGAATGCGATGATGAGTTCTGGGAGCTCCCCGAGCCGCTGAACTTCCGACAACCCAAAGATAAACCCTCCGAAATCAGCTATTTTGTCTGTTATGCGAAGCTTCTCGAGATTCAGGCCTCCGTTACAAGCACGATAGTGAGTTGTGTTCGGTCGCTGGAAGCTTTCACCTCATTCTCGTTGTCAGTATTCCCCCAGAAGGCCGAAGGATCTCGCTGGCAAACCCTTCCCGCGGTCATCAGACTCGCAGACAATTATTGCTTTTGATTCCCAACTGAACTCGTGGCTCATGGAAATCCCTCAGCACTGTGAGCATTATATGATTCATGTTGAAATCGTTCATTATATTTGTGTTCCCAGTGGTGTGGGATCCCGAGCGCAGGAACGTACTGCATTTCAATCAATCAGCCTTACTCCACGCAGGTATTCCCCTTTTCTAAGGAGCCTGGATAATTTTCCTGACCCTTCACTCGAGGCTATTATCACGTTCAAATTATGGTACACAGACCATTCATTCCGGCTCCGCTCGAAGCCACTCGACCAGGTATACCCGAAGCGTTGTTTCATTCCGGCCGTCTGCTCACCCCTTCAAAGGAGCCCTCCCTTCACTAACAATTTGCACAAACGCGGCTCGCAGCTGTGCCCGAATTATTCACGCTCAAGACCGACTGAACATTGAGCCCAATCAAAACATGCTGGTCGGTTGCACTGAAGTACCGTTGTTGTTAAACTTACACCTCGCAGGCAGTGGCGTTTACTGCATCCATCGTACTCCTTCTCAACACTTGGAGTGGGAGGCGATCTGGCTTTGCATACAATCCAAGCAAAGAAATGGACGATGTCTATAAGTGCATGAAGATGCTAAGCGTGGCCGAAAAGCGTTATCAAGCGGCTGGTCGTTTCAAGTATGCCCATCCCAAGTTATGTGGCACATATCCTTATTCCCTTGTTCAGTGACATCCTCGTCCGTCTGATAACCGTCGGAGACATGACGAAAGAGGGGCCTTTTTCGAAACCATATATCGAACGGACCGCCCCTCCCACTGCCCAGTGGGGGTATGAGCCGTCTATGTTCTCCTCGCAACCCCAACCGCCGGCGGACCCCGATGTAAGCAGAATTTTTGTCCTCATCCATCTCAAGAGGCCCTGCTCACAGTTATTCGAAGCCGCTCGGGTGTAGATGGCCTGCGGGTCACGCGGAGCAGGCCATCGAAGATTTCTCGGGAAGCATAGAGCGCGCCGACGAAGCGTTCCGTTCCAAGTTGCAAGCAGCAGTGGCACCCGAGCTGTTTTCTTCTGAGAATTCACACTTTGCCGGGTCGCAGAAGGGTTCGTCAAATGCAACGACGGTGCCAGATACACTCGAGCAGTTTATGCGCCTGGAGCCACAGCAGTTCCCGTCGGACATGCTCGTCGACGCTGATGTGATGACGATGTGGACGGCGTGGTCTGAGACCTCGGGCTTCCAGCTCGGTGATTGGGAATCCTACTTGATGAACAGCGGTTCAACACCTCCACCGGAAGGATATTCCGCAGCAAGCCAATATGTGGCGCCGCGACTAGGCCACCCATACCATCTGTGAGGAAAGCCACATACACACCGCGTCATGGCATTAACCTCTTCACACAGAACTAGTCCCTCCACCGAAGAGACCGGAAGTACCCCAAGCACCGTCGGTCAGTGGCCGCACGGGCATTGAGATGGATTGCCTTATATCTGTAGGACATGGCCGCGCGCGCGTGCAGGATGTGTTATATTAGAAAAATACGACCTTCTTAATAGGCTTGACTGGATTCGTCCCAAAAGACTTCACGATTCCGGAATGCGCGCCAGCTTTAACATCGACCATGCGCTTCATCTTCGCATCTTGTTTTTCGTCATAATCAACCTGCACTTTTCGTCGCTTGAACGTGTGGAAATCATCCTCGTCGGCCCCGGCTTCACGCCCTGTGCCGAACATGACTGAATCCTGGGTCGAATCTGGGGCGCATTCAGAGAATGATTTAGTTTGATTGTTTTAGAGCGAACCTTGCTTCCGCAAACCACAGTCTTTGGCGAGATGGGAGGTGTCGCCGCAGAGTTTACAACTTCCGCCATTCGGATAGACGCCTCTGGCTTTATTTTGAGGACAGGCCGATGCGAGATGGCCCTTGCCCGAGCAGACAAAGCACGAAGCGAAAGGCAGCGGATTGAGGGGGTCTGCCGGTTTCCTACAGCGAGAAAGGGTATGTGCTGTGGAGTTGCATCTGCGGCTTTCGTGTCAGCACCTTGATAGGCTGCAGAGGATGCGACAAACCTATAACAGATCCCGACAGTTTTCTTGCCCTCGGCGGAAGGGCAGTCTCGCGCGCTGTGTCCCGTTAGCCGGCATGCGAAACATGTAGTCCCCGCGTCTCGCTCCTCTATCCGCTTGAGACGTCGGGCTTCAGAGGGAGATACATACGGCGCTTTTGCTGTTGAAAGCGGTTGGTTTCTCGTCAACGTGAAGGAACGAACATGCAGCGCACATTTTTTTGGTTTGACTTTCTTTGCAGGTTTTGGGGGTGGAGGCACTGACGGAGCGGGTTCAGCCGCGGTCCCTTCCGCAGCTCCCTCCTGCAGTGCTGCGTTTTTGGCCTTATTTCCATCCCGCTGGGACATTTTTGTGCGTTTGCGTTTCTTTTTGGGAGGTGCTGCTGGGGTTTCTTCCGCAGGAGCGGCGGGTTCGGGGACAGCCTCCTCAGCAGCAGCATTGTCGAACCCCGCCTGGACGTAGGTGCGCTTGATACCGAAGTTTGTAACGCGGGTCATTCTGGCAAAGCCAAAGCGGGAACGCTGACCAACACATCACATCCACCTTTCTAACGCGCCCACCTTCCTTAGACCTCATTAATTTCAACGCTCGTGGGCAGACCATGGCGCAACCTCCAACCGGCCGGAAAGTGCTTGCCAGGACTTTCAAAGCCATAATGAAGTCGCACAGAGTCCGAATACCAAAATACGACCACATCCGCCTGCGTCCCTGGTTTCTACTCTTTACCGTTGTGGTCCTTCTCGGCTTAGCTTTCCTGGGCTTCACGAACTTCTCGAGATCCCTCCCGCTAAACGACAAGGCCCTTCATTTCCTCTGCTTCGGCCTTGCAACGGGGGTCTGTGGACTGCTTATTTTTCATCCGGCCACGACTGAATAACATCGCTGTATTCAGGTCTTTTACTTTATATTTGACGTGGAGGAGTAAGCTTTGGCTTTGTGGGGTCCCCGCAGCGCTTGACTTGACCCTTCGTCACCTCCAGAGAAGCCCGGCGAATATGGTTTTGGCGCCATTCGGCGCTCATATTCACGGGATTCGTGTGCTTCTTTTGCGGGGGTATCCTGAGCGAAGTTGTGCAGTCCATGTTACCGGTATGCCTCCGGTGCGGCGACAACGGGAATGCTAACCATTCATTTCATCGCAGTACAAGGAGGTGCGAATTGCCCCACAACTATTGCACTGTTCTTACTCACGAAATATTACTGCAGTTCCAAATCGGCGACGTTGTGGTTCGCACGCGTCCAGCCTAGCTTGTTCTCCTGCTCAATCTGCTTCCTTCACAGGCAAACCTCCTCGGCTCTTCTATCGGGCTCTTCGCGTCGTACCACATGGAACGTTACTACCGCAAACGACGCGAGGTTTGTCCCCCGCGCGCCATCCTCCAACCTTGTTATTAACTTGAATCCAGATCGCCCGCCTCTACCAACCGCTCGACTCGGGAGATATGTCAGATCTCGAAGACGAGGACGACGCGCTGCTAGGCACGCAGCTACTTCCAACGCATCACTCCGCCGCTGCCGCACCGAAGGGTGGACAGGCTCACCATGGAGCGACGCGGCTTACGGATGTGTGGGACGAACGGGAGGAGTTGTTCGGGATTGGTGGCGACAGCGACGACGAGGACGCAATCACTCCGCGCGTACGCCCGGCCGTTCCGCCACCATCTGCCACGCCGAAGGGGCAACCGGTGCCGCAAATTTTCGTCAGCGACGAGCCGTGAGCACAAGCGCACAAAATGTATTTTACACATGTACCCCGGACTTGTATTTATTTCGTGGATCCATTGGGAATTGCGGTTTTACGTATGTTCACTTTCGCCGTTGCAGCTGTTCAGCAGCAGCAGATAAAGTGTCCAAGCGTTCCTGAAGGAGATCTAGTTCGCCCTTTCGCTCTCCCAATCGCTTAGAAAGCGAGGAACAGCTCAGCTCTGAACAAACCACGACCTGGTGTTTTATAGCGTGATCCAGACTGCTCTGTTCAAAGGGTAAGATGCATAATCCCATCGCAAGGTAACATGCTTACCGTGATATCCTGCTTCAAACCTCCAATAACACGCATTAAATCATCCCACCAACGCACTCTTGCATTATTCCACTTTCTTGAAGACCAATAGAGACCGACGGTGCAAACCAGCATCCCCGTCGCCACCGCCGTCCCTGGCTCAAGCATGATCGAACCCATAAGTGAATGGGCGTTCATCAGGTACCCTAGGTAGCCAAGCCAGCTGATGCTAAAGCCCGTCAAGGTTGAAGCACCCAGACCGAACAGGGCACGCTGGCCCGCGACGTGCAGCTCCGCTGTCGGCGCCCCGAGGACAATTGCACAACGCCGAGTGAGCGGTTCAACGAGGGTTGTGGGCTGCACAGGGAACGCAGGCGCGGCGGTTAATTGCTTGACTGCGTTGTGTAGGACGGGCGAGTGTAATGCGCGCGTGTTAGACGGCGCGAGGAGGGCGAAAGCGCGTTCGGTAAAGGAATTTTGCATTTGTTGGAGGCGACCCGCGTGAAAGAGGAGCTGCGGCCACCATAAAGAAGCTGTGCAAAAGAAGAAACGGACAGCGCACCTGTTTCTCAAGGTTGATGCACCACCCCCGGTTTACCGCAGCGGTAATATATGTGGTCGTCTCGTCAACGCCGAACATCTGCCGCCGCCACTTCATATAGTCTATCTTCTGCTTAAGGAGTGCCGTCGCCTCGTCGAGCGCGTGGTCTACGGCATGGTCGGTCGGGAGACCAAAGACCTCATGCTGCGCTTTGACGCGCTCCTCTTCCACGAGGGCGCGAAGGTCACTCACATCCCCGGCGAGTCGGTCCATTTCTGCCCGGGTATGTTGAATTGCAGCGTGGCACGCGGCTAGCGTGCTCTGTATCTGCGCGAGAGCTGTGCGATTTCGAAGAGCGGAGATGCTCCGAAGGGAGCTGAGAATGCTATCCAGAGAATGGATGAGGGTGGGCATGCGAGACGCCACGAACTCTGTCGTGTGTTCGCGAACAACCCCACCAGATTTGTCGATGCCCGCTTGAGCCGTCAGGGCCTGGGTGGGACTTACGAAGAGAACATTGAGCGGAGTGGGCGAGCGGGAGGTGGATGCTCGAGGCTGAGAGTTTGTGGTGGCCTCCTCCATGTTAACAACGACGAGGGCATCGGGGCGCGTTATGGTGAGCATGTGCAGCTCATCCAAGCGGGTGACGATGACGGGAATGTCGGCGGTATGGAGCAGTGCGGGGTCAGTGGTCTCGACAATTTGGAGGGGCACTGGGAACTGGTTCAGATAAGCCAGTGGGAGGCGGAGCAAGTCGTCAGTTGCTGGTGTCCCGTACCTGAGGCGCAAATCAGAGGCGGGTGGACGACTATGCGAATGTGTCTCACTCTATCGTGAGGCTTGTCTGGTGCGGTGACACGGTATCCCACCGCTCACGCACGGCGCGAGTCTTATCCGCGGAAGAAAAGGGCTCATGGAGGAGGGCGGAGACGA
Organism: Mycena filopes; assembly: GCA_029281495.1. Taxonomy (NCBI): domain Eukaryota; kingdom Fungi; phylum Basidiomycota; class Agaricomycetes; order Agaricales; family Mycenaceae; genus Mycena; species Mycena filopes. The sequence goes on from JARIHR010000014.1 coordinate 1,242,956, forward strand.
GAGTCCTGGCAGCTATTGAGTCGGTTCCGTAGACGACGAGACGGGCAGGACGCGGATGGGGCGAGCGCAAGTCGGCGAGGGCTGTGGAGAGAATGTCGCTGTGAAGGGCGAGCTGGCGGGTGTCGCCTGCAAGGAGCTGGGGAACGATCTCTGCGGTTTCCTCGAGGAGGTGGAGGGTGTCGTATGCGGGCGCTGGTGCTGGCTTGAGCTTTGGGAGCGCAGAGTAACAGCGGCGGGAGCAGGGTGAACTTTTTGCAAGGCTACGGGCAAGACGCATTTGGCATAAATAAGACACAACTTGAACTGTACATCTCTCTCTCAACCACAACACTCGGACGCGTCCTGTGCTCGATATTCAATATCCACGCGTCTCCCTTTGCTGCAGCATACTTCTCATGAATCCCGACGTCGAGACTGGCCTTGAATACTGGGAGACCCAGCCAGCAAGTCTGGACGGTGTCCTCGGCGGATTTGGTTCCGGTGTACTCCCCGCCTCTTGCAATTCTCCTCCGCCGTCTCACCCTGCATCTAGTCCCTGCCCCGTGTTGACTCCCTCGGCTCCCGCCTCTTCCTTCTCAACCTCCTCCCTGAACTGAGCACCGTACCCTCTGCGTTGCGCCCGCTCAATCCCCCAACCGGCCGGACGCGCGCACTCGACGTCGGCGCTGGTATCGGCCGTGTAACCGCCGATGTCTTGCTGCACCTCGTCTCGGACGTCGTCCTACTCGAACCCGTAGACAACTTCATCCAAGAGGCCCTAGCGCGCGGTCGTGCCAGCGTCAACCCTCCTGCCGAGCTGAAACCCGGCCAGCACCCCTGGCGCGGCGTCGCTGACGAGAGAACAAGCGTCACTTTCCTCCGGGGGACACTGCAGGAGTTTGACCCTGCGCGGCCACACCACGCGACCATGCTCGATCGCGTCGGGTACAATCCCGACGCGACAGACGCGCTTTCGGGCTTTGACGTCGTGTGGTGCCAGTGGTGCTTGGGCCATCTCAGCGATCCCGACCTCGTTGCGTTCTTCCAGCGCAGCCACGCCGCGCTGCGGGAAGAGGGGCGCAGTGTTATCGTTGTGAAGGAGAACTTGTGCAACGACAAGCCGGATGGGACGGCGTGCATAGTGTTTGACGAGCAGGATTCGAGTCTTACAAGGTGCGGCTTCAAGTCTCTTTCTCCATCCTTCAATCTCATCGAGGTTTCGTAGATCTGACCGCGCGTGGAAAAACGTATTCGAACAGGCGGGTTTGAAGCTCGTCAACGAGCAAGTACAGGAGGGCCTCCCGGACGGTCTATATGTCGTAAAAATGCAAGCTTTTCTCTTGGCTTCATACACCCTTCTAATCAACCCATCTCCAGGTACGCACTTCGATGACACCAAGTAGCAAAAAAAAAAGTATACTTTGCGGGGTTACTTCCCGACCTGCTTCGAGCATTTCGACATTGACCGACTCGCTCTTCCACCGAGTCGCGCTACGATTTGTATACATGTAACCATATATATCTATCTAACTTTGAGCCAATTCCTGTCGCGTCCAAGTAACGCGTTCCAGAAATTCCCGCACCCCGCGCGCCGAGCCAGGTACAAAACCCAGTCGGTGACCTTACTCATATTTTATTCTGGATCCGTACGTGGGCATCATTTCTTCGCTGCCGTCGGCATGTAATAAAGAGGCAATGATGCCCACGTACGCCCATAGTGTTTTTTTTTTGTTCGCCTGCCGCCTATTCTCGGGCGTCTGTTGCAATTTATCGCTTAGACCGAACCATATTTGGATTTCAATGCACGAATGCAATACATTACTGAATGCTAGGATTCGAAGGGGAGGGAAAGTAAGTACGTGGTACGGGGTACGTGCTACTAGTAATACAATGACGGAACGAAAAAAGTTGAGCGATAAAAAAAAACGACGACTCAAGCAGCCACCCCCGCCGCCAGGACCGCGTCAGACAGGCTATGTCGCCGGCGCGTATCGAGTGTTTCCGCTGCGTTCTCCTTGAGCGCGGGGAACGAGTCGCGGACGAACGCGTCGAGCTGCGGCCAAATTTCGTCGCTCGTCGTTCCCGATACAGTTTTGAGCAGCAGCGTGTGCGCTGGGGCAAAGGCGAGTTGGTGCGGGTGGGGTACGGGGGCGTGCGGGAGGCGCGTGCGCTTTTGGGCGGCGGTGGCAAAGTAGTCCACGAGCGGGGAGGTGGAGGCGTAGAATTGCGTCAGGCGGCGGGCGAATATTTCCTGCGAATGATAGATAAGGCACGGAAAGGAGAAAGGAGGCGGGCACGTACGGGGTTGTCGTCGGGGCGTTTAGTGAGCGGTTCGCCGGTCTCGTCGTCGAACCCGTCGACTTTGGGGGGGTTGTACGAGAGGTTGTACACGCGACCCGAGGGGAGGTGAACCCATCGGTCGGAGATGCGGCTCAGAATAACCTCGTCCGGGACGTCCAAGTTGACGACCAGACTCAGCGGCGTGCCCTGCTTCCTGAAGACGCGTCGCGTGAGTGTGTATAACGGGACCCGCGGGGGGAAACCAACTTGAGATGCGCGTCGAGCAATTGGCCCTGGCCGACGGTTCGCGGGAAGCCATCCAATATCCAGTGCTGGAGGATTAAATTAATGGCGGGCAAGCTGGGGGGTGGGACGCGCAGCGGACCTTGTTCCGGAGGAGGTCGAGTTTGCTCGCGACGATTTTGAGCATAACATCGTCCGGCAGCAACTTTCCCTGCGCAACGATTTCCTCGGCGTGTCGTCCGATTTCCGTCCTGCAGGCGCAGAAATAATGAGCGCACTGGACAACGGCCGGAGAGCACAAGACACACCGCTCGGCGATGTGCTGCCTCAGTAAGTCGCCCGTCGACAGCGAGAGGATGTCATATTTCTTGACGAGGCGTGCCGATAGGGTGCCCTTGCCCGCCCCCGGCTTTCCGAATAAAATACAGCGAAGCACGTTGCCTGGTAGTGGGAGGACAGTTGGAATGAAAAGCGAAGTTGGGGTGGAGGTATACCTTGCTCGGTGCGCTCGTCCTGAGCAGCGCGGAAGGTGTTGAGGAAGAAGGGGAGGGCCTTGCGAGACGCGGCGGAGTAGGCTATGCTGCGTCGGGAGGAGGGCGTCCGCTGAGGCCTACGGACGGCATTCATTGACCTTGGGGGACGGAGCGAGTGTGCTTCCCCAAAAGTGATGCGCCGCCCCTATAAACCGCATTACAGATCATGGCCTCGACAAAACACGCCATTATTCCGTGCGCCGAGAGCCAACGCATACCTTACCTCCGCCTCCGATTATGCCCACACAAGCAATTATCTATTGTCCGAGCCAACAGGGCAGGATGTATTCCAACTATATTCCCACCTCACACAGCTAATTTTCCTTCAACATGCCCTCCTCCTGGTTCCCTCCAACCAATCACCTCTCGCATCTGCCTCACCCCCAACACGCCCCGCAGTTTGGAATCAACACACGCTTTCACTGCCGCTGCGCCAACCTGGTCGACATGCATCGGCGGCGTGGTCAGCGCATTGGCGATAGACACCGCAGGCGACGGCGTTTTGTCTGATACGCGCGGCAACCCCGCGACGACGCTGCGCAAGGGTCCTTGTACCGCGTCCGGAAGCCGTGCATGCAGGCTCGCTGAGAGGTCGAGTAAAGCCGCCGCGGGCGTGGTCAATGGCCGCTGGTGCGCGTGGTAGACGAGGCCTGTTTGTTCCGTTCATTAGTTCACTTCGTTCGCCGGTTATGAGATTAAATGGACGGGGAGGAATTAAATCCGCACCTGGGCGTAAATACACACCGCGAAAACGGTCCGAGGCGCCAGAGATGAGCTCCTCGATGCCCTGCTCCGCATCCCGCTTCGTCTCGATGTAGCGCGCGTCGATCCAGGGCCGGAAGACATCCGCGGCGGAAATAAACACGAATGGCCGCTGGTTAGAAGGCCCTTCGGTCGGGGGTGCAGACGCCGTGAATGCTTCGCATACGCGGAGGGCTGCGTCCCACCAGATTAGGTGTATTACCATTCACAAAGAGAATGGGACCGACCAGCGTCACGATTCATCAGTTCATACGTCGTCTTTGGCGGCGCGAGCGGGTTCCGCGCGCCACCCATGAGGGCGCGGAGGAGCGCAGGCGCGTCGCCGTCGCGCACGGCGCGCTTATACCCCGCGTCCTCGAGGAGGATGCCCAGCGTGTGCACGACACCTGCCGCGCCGTCCAAATGACGCGCAAACGACTCGGGGTGGAGCGCGTCGCCCTTCTGCCAGTCGACCTTGGCTACCCACGCGGGCGTGTGTCCTTTGGGCGTTTGGTACGGTCGGCCGGAGGAGCTGCGAGGGTTAGTTGGAGCTACGAAGCAATTAAGTTTACGAGCAGACCTGACGCTGGTGACCTGCATCCCGTGGGCGAGCGCGCTCCTACATATCGCCGAGCCTGTTGCAGTCTGAGCCTTGCCAATCCACGGACACGAAGCAGGATACCTATAAACCCATTCCCGCCGACAACGACGAGTCTCGATATGGCTGTCATCCAACAACCCGGAATAGGCAGAATTATATGATGGCATGTATTTTCTATTCACGCATGTATTGTCTATTCACAGCAGGAGACATGTAAAAAGGGTGGTTTCTTCGCCAGCGACGACGTTACACGACAACGACTGTAGCTAGCTGGGCAAGGCAAGCGTCTGATATAACGAGTGAAATGGGAATGGGGAGGGTGCGGGCATAAGTGCGATGAGCGGGCTGCAAGGAGTATGGGAGCGCTACCGCCGACCAGGGTCGTTAGGTCTCGTAAATTCGTTTGCCGATCATCGTATGCCGGCCACCCGACTCGCCCCGATGGGCGACTATGGCGCCAAGAAAGAGTGGAGTGGTGGATAAAACCCGAAAGCGATGCAAGAAAGAAATAAGGGAGAGGATAAAGAGAAGGGAAGGGGTCTATTTACTCGGGCAGGAATTTCCATTTGACTGAAGGCGGCATTAGAAGAGATTAATTCAAGACCAAACGAGATGGAACGTACTGGAGAATTCCCCGACTGATAGGGCGGCCAATTCCTTGAACATTCCGAGTGACATGTCGACACTTTGCGAGTTTGTGCATGTCGGGCACTCGTCTAATTAATTCTTCAACGATCATACGCTTAAAACCAATGATAAAGTAAAGTTACCTGCAACAACACCTTCGACAGACTGGACGGAGTGCCTATCAGTGTTGAACTTGTTCGGAGACAATGGACGACGTACTTTGCCGTTGGACGCGTCTATGATCTGGATCCTGCGGCCGCAGTTGACACCCTTGTCGTACGTCTTGGTTTCGAGCGCGACGACAAAGTCCGTGTCCTTGTGGACGGTGCCGCAGGCGCCAGCGACGCCGTTCTGGGTGAACCACGTTCCAAAGCCACCGAGGACAAGGCTGCCCGACGAGGTCTTGTCCGGCGTCGAAGCAGTCGAGGTGGTCGTGTGGGTGGTGGTAGCCTTGGCGGTGGTAGTCTCCTTCTCGTTAGTGGAGGTGGTGGTCTCCTTCTCGGTGGTGGAGGTGGTGGTCTCCTTCTGGGTGGTGGACGTGGGAGTGGCCTTGACGTTGGTGTGGGTCGTGGTGACAGCAGCGGCGGTGGTGTGGGTGGTCGCTACATGCGTGGACGTGGCGGCGGGGGCGGAGGAATCATTACCCTCGTCGTCGCAGTCTTCGTCCTCGTTGTCACCGGTTTCCTCATCCTCATCGTCGCAATCTTCTTCCTCATTGTCACCGGTATTCTCATCCTCATTGCCACTGGTGGTGTCATCCTCGTCGTCGCAGTCCTCGTCGTCGTCCTCGTTGCTGGTGCTGGTGCCGGTAGACTTGGAGGGAGCGGCGCTAGAAGACGCGGAAGTACCGGGGCAGGCGACAGTAGCGCCGACAGCGCAGCAGGCGGGGCGGTTCTTGGCGAGGGATTCGGTGGCCTAAAGGGAGTAAGTAAAAAGTGGGGCAATTTGAGTCTAAGCTTACTAGGAGAGGGTGGCAACAAGAGTCAAAGAAGGTGGTGTTGTGCTTGTTCTCGCAACCGACGGCCTGTGCGGCGATGGTGAGATGTTGAGTAGAATAAGCGAACAAGACAAGGAACCATGTAGCGTGTGTGGTAGTCGGTGTATGGCTCCAGGTAGCTGGTCGCCCATCCAGCGGGGGGTACTTGCCTCGGGACGTGGTGACGGCGGAGATGGGAGAAGGAGTGTGCGGAAACTCCTGCGACGGTGAGGGCGAGAACGGCTGCGCTTGCGAGGGGGAACATTGGAGAGAGCGAGCGTGGGTGGGCTTGATATAAGGAGGGTGAATTCTGAAAGAGGATGAGAGGGTATTTGAGGGGGAGCAAGGATGGACTGACTCGCTGGGGAAGGCGAAGAGGACGGGAGGAAGAGACGTTGCAGAAGGCGTAAAGAAAGGCAACCTCGGTCAACCAGTGCCGTTTTAAGCCACGTGCATGCCGGCCGGTGGTGGAGCGGCGTAAAAGGTCATTGCCAGTGTCATAAAATGCGAATATCCAATGGAGAAAACAGCCCCAGCCCAGGCGCCGTGTGTGAGGCGGTGATTATTGCATGCCACATTGTATTCCAGCTGGCATTGTCAGGGTCGAGACCTTGATGTGGACATTATTATGTTGTGGAAGAGCCAGGTTCGAGGGGGCTTCAATAGCAGCAGGATATTCGGGTGAATGGGTGGAGGACAGGCTTGGACTGTATTCCGAGTCCATTGTGGGTGTCGGCAACGCGTCGCGGTGTTCTACCAGGTTTACGCGATATTTCGTTCTGCCGCTGCAGCCAAACACCTTCTAACGCCTTCCACGACCACCGAAATGTGTATGTCCTCGTAACTTTTTATTTTCTGCGGGAAACCAACTGGACTGCAGCCAACTTCACCCAGAACCCATTTGCATCCACCCATTCCCTCGACACGAACCCCTTCGACGACCCTTCTCCCCCGCAGCAGCCCGGTGACGCTGCCCGTCTCGACCAACTCAGGCAGCGCGAACTCGATCTCGAGCGCCGCGAACAGGAGCTCGCCGCAAAGGCAGACAATATTCGCAAAAACGGCAGGAACAACTGGCCACCGTGTCCGTCTCTCCCCCGCCACAGTCAACCCATAACCTTGTTGACGTACTGCAAACAGTTTTCCCCCTCATCTTCCACTCAATCCCAGATGAAATCCCCGAGGCGTCCCAGAGTCTCGTCACCCGCCTCTACCAGCTATGGCTCGTCCTCGCCGCAACCCTCGTCCTCAATATGGTCGCCTGTATCACAATTCTCATCGCAGGCTCCCGGGACGGCGGACGCGACCTCGGTGCAAGCATCGGGTCAGTCATTTCCGCCTCATCCGTGCCCCCGCTCAACCCTCACCCCCCCCGGTCCGCAGCTACCTCTTCATCATTTCCGCAACCTCCTTTCTCCTGTGGTATCGGTTCGTCCGCTCCCAATCCTATTTGGCCTTTTCCCAATAATGTCCCCTCAGGCCCATTTACAACGGCTACATGAAAGCAAGTCCGCCCCCATCTGCTCGCATCAACTCACTGACCCTCCGCCCCAAACGCAGGAACAAGCTCTTTATTATTGTAAGCGCATCCTCGATGCTCCGTCCGCCTCCGCGCTTACCCGTCCCAGACTTTTACTTCTTCTTTGGTGGATTCCATCTGCTATTCAGTGTCTACATGTGAGCAACATCCTCCCCGCCAGCCGGACACGCGCTCATCTTGCTCGCTCCAGGATCATCGGTGTCCCGAGGTATTTTGGCTCCGTCGCCAACTCCGAGGCGCCGTTGCTGACCCGCTCCTCCCCAGCACCGGTTCCGCTGGCCTGATACAGATGATACAGATGTATGCTAATCACCAGTAAGATCCCGGCCTTTTAGGCGTCCGCCCCGCGCTCACCCCGATCATAGCTGGGTAGCGGCTGTGTTCTGCACTGTCGCCACCGTCGGATGGACAGTTCAGGGCTTGGGCAACGCCTTTTACTACCGGCAGGTGCGCTGGCCGCAGCGCTGCCACCCTCCGTGGCTGACGACCCACAGATTTATGCTCACCACAATGCCGCGGGCCACACAATGGAAAAGGTGGGTGGTCCGTGCACGACTCGTTGCTCGGATGCTGACCGACATATACAGGCCAAGACGGAGCTGGCTTCGCACGGCGCAAAGGCGTATTTTACTCGGGGATGATATGGGAGCCGTGGTGCAAGGACTCGTAGATTAGTTTTATTTCTGAGACGAATCTGTTGTAAGATCAATTTGTCCCAACCCGGTATTGAAAAAAGCGATGCATTGTTCGGGTGCTGTCTCTTGTCATTAACCACAGGTATGCTTGCTCGTCCCCCGCCCCTCGTCCATGTTCCTCACCAGCAGCAGCTAAAAAACAATATAAATATATCCAAGCGGTTGCCTTGTTGCTCCTGTGTGCGTATTTCCTCGTCCCCGCGCCGCACCAAGCCTCATATCCACACAAAGTCTCAAAAAAAGTCCACAAAGCAGTAACGACCCCAAATCCCAGAAAAAAAAGAAACATGTCTGCCCCCGCTGTTCCCGAGGCCGCGCCTGTCCCCGAGGCCGCTGCTCCTCCCGCTGTCGCTCCCGCGTACAACCCCCCTGCCCCCAGTCTTCTGTGGCGTCCGCCCCCTCGGCCTCGCTCTATGTCGGCGAGCTCGATCCCACTGTCACCGAGGCCATGCTTTTCGAGATCTTCAATATGATTGGTCCTGTTGCGAGGTCCGTCTTTCCACTCCCCCCCTTTTTTCGAAAAGCTGCAACTCTGACGCTCGCTCCCACATAGCATTCGTGTCTGCCGTGACGCTGTCACTCGTCGCTCCCTTGGCTATGCCTATGTCAACTATCTCAACGCCGCAGATGGTGAGCCCCAGTCCGATCCCTCCATGCTCCCCAACTCACCAGTGATGTGCAGGCGAGCGTGCCCTCGAAGGCCTCAACTATTCGTTGATCAAGAACCGCGCTTGGTGCGTCCACATATCTGTTTCGGAGCGTAAAACAGCCGCTGATAAGCTTATCGCAGCCGCATTATGTGGTCCCAGCGTGACCCCGCCCTCCGCAAGACCGGCCAGGGCAACATTTTCATCAAAAATTTGGACGAGGCCATCGACAACAAGGCCCTCCACGATACCTTTGCCGCGTTCGGGAACTGTCTTGTCGTGCAAGGTCGCTACGGACGAGCACGGCATGTCCAAGGGCTACGGCTTCGTCCACTACGAGACCGGCGAGGCCGCCGATAGCGCCATCAAGGCCGTCAACGGCATGCTGCTCAACGACAAGAAGGTTTACGTCGGACACCACATCTCCCGCAAGGTTTGTTGCCGCGTGTGACTAGAAATGGCTTCCTCTTAACATGCACCCCAGGAACGTCAATCCAAGCTCGACGAGATGAAGTCTCAGTTCACCAACTTGTACGTGAAGAACGTGGATACCGAAATGTCGCAGGACGAGTTCGAGAAGCTCTTCACCGCGTACGGCACCGTCACCTCGGCCCTCATCCAGGTCGACGAGGAGGGCAAGAGCAAGGGCTTCGGATTCGTGAACTACGACAACCACGAAGACGCGCAAAAGGCTGTTGACGCTCTCCACGACAGCGAGCACTACGGCAAGAAGCTCTTCGTCACACGCGCGCAGAAGAAGGCGGAGCGTGAGGAGGAGCTCCGTCGCTCCTATGAGCAGGCCAAGATGGAGAAGCTCAGCAAGTACCAGGGCGTCAACCTGTACATCAAAAACTTGGAGGACGACGTCGACGACGAGAAGCTCCGCACCGAATTCGAGGCCTTTGGCTCCGTCACGAGCTGCAAAGTCATGCGCGACGAAAAGGGCACGTCCAAGGGCTTTGGATTCGTCTGCTTTTCGTCTCCGGACGAGGCCACCAAAGCCGTCGCTGAGATGAACAACAAGATGATCGGATCCAAGCCCCTCTACGTGTCCCTTGCGCAGCGTCGCGAGGTCCGCAGGCAGCAGCTCGAGAGCCAGATTGCCCAGCGCAACCAGATCCGTATGCAGCAGGCTGCCGCCGCCGGCCTTCCTGGTGGCTACATCAACGGCCCTATGTACTACCCGCCTGGCCCCGGCTTCCCGCCCCAGGGCCGCGGTATGATGGGCTACGGCCAGCCAGGCATGATGCCCCCGCGCCCCCGTTATCCCCCCAACAACGGTCAAGTTGCTGGGATGCCTATCCCTGCGCCGTACCCTCAGCAGCAAGGCCCGCCCCAGCCCTACGGCGCAATGCCTGCTGGCTTCCGCGGCCAGGCCCGTCCCCCCGGTGCCCGTGGCCCCGGCTCGCCCACCATGCCCAACGCGCCAATGCCCCGCGCCGGCGGCCCGCCCCCCGCCAACGCTCCCCGCCCGCCTGCTCCGCAGGGAGTACCCGCGCAAAGTCGCCCGCCCGTCGCTGGTGCCGCTCCCGCTCGTGCTCCTGCTCCTGCGGGCCCTGGCTACAAGCTCAACCCCCTGGCCCGCAATGGCCCCAGTGCGCCCGGCGGCGGCCCCGAGCTCACCCCTGCTGCTCTCGCAACTGTTTCGCCGATGGAGCAGAAGCAGATGCTCGGTGAAGTAATTTACATGAAGATTGCTGGGTACGCAACTTGTCCCCATGTTTTCTTTTTGCGCTGACTGTACCTCTTTTGAATCTTTAGCACCCAGCCCGAGCTTGCCGGGAAGATCACCGGGATGTTGCTCGAGATGGACAACAACGAGCTGCTGCACCTCCTCGAGTCCCCCGATGCCATGAACGGCAAGGTCAACGAGGCCCTCGCTGTGCTGCAGGAGTTCGTCAAGGAGGAGTAAATTCTTGTGCTTCCGTTTTCGCCTTTGGACCGACGATTGGTTGGGCCGTCCACTCGCTTCTTTGCTGGAGAGTTGTTATCGTTGTTGATCCGTCCTCTGCTTTTGTACTTGCTTGTTATCAGTAGGATCTTGGTGTAGGTCGGTCCTTTGTGTACTTTAGGAACAGAGGTTACAACTGCTTGAGAACATCGTGTGGGGACTCGTTCGTGTCGTTCACTTCTTCAAGTGTCGTTCGCTTCCAGGACCGCGCGTTGTCACAACACCTGATGTGACTGCGACTTTGGCCACAGATTTGTCATCCTCTCTCCTTTCTTCGCGCGACTCATCTCCTCGTTATGCCTTCCGAGTACGAGATAGAACGCCAAAAAAACATTGCCAGAAACAAAGCCCTTCTAGGTAAGTGCGCTTGTTCTATCCCAGTGGCCAGGTCAATTTATATGCCTTAGAGCAGCTGCAAATCCGACAGGCTGTATCGGAACTCGTCCCTGCGAAACCCAAGGCTCCCGTCAAATCTCAGGCGAAACCAGTTCAGTCCAGCAAGACTAAGCGGCCGCGTGAAGAGACGACAGAAGGCCCGAGGCGCCAATCCGCTCGCCTGCGCCAAGTAATCGACCCAGATGAGAGTCCATCGAAACGACAGAAGCGCGAGGTGCGTTGACCATTTAGCAACTGTCTCGTCGCCATTGAATGCGATGTAGGCCGAGTTGGAGGAGAGACGCGCAGTGGAGGCGGAAGAACGGATGGAAGCTGAGGAGCGCGCCCGACTCGCCAGGACTGCGCGCCACGCCGACCTTGATCTCACCACTCTCGCTGACCAGGAGGAAGAGGCCGATATCGCCTCGCTTTCTGCTACACTTGAACAAGTCTCGCGAAACAACACGAGGAACATCCGAGATGAGGATGCTTACCAGTCTGAGGATGAAGATGTAGAGGACAACTTGGTCACCGAGCTGCGCGAGAAACTTGAAGATTTGAAGGTGGTGTCGCGCGCGAAAGTGACCCAGGATAGGGTTTATAGTGCTGCGTATCACCCAGAGGTCACGAAAGGTAAGTACCGCTTTATATTTGACTCGAGCTGTACTGACCAGTGACCAACGACCAGATCTCATTTTCTTCGGAGGTGCTCCCTCTATCCACGCGCCACTGAACAGACATTCTTACTCTTCTCTAGACAAGCACGGTCAACTTGGTATCTGGGACGCGCAAGCCCCTAGGGACGAAGTCGCTGATGAAGATGGCGATATCGCCCCAGTCGACGGTCAAGAGGGAGGCAAGTATTGGCGTCTGCAACTTCATTGGCCCGCTACTTCAAAATCGTAGGCCTACTCGACAAATCGTGTCCAACCATCTAACCGATTATCCAGATCCATCTCCTGCGTCAAACTTGACCCTATGAAGTCGCACAACGTACGAGTCTAGCGCGGTGGTTGAATGCCACTGACACCTAGTATTTAGGTTTATACGAGTTCTTACGACTGCACGATTCCGCAGTCTTTCATTTACGACTGGGGTCTCGACGGAGATTTTCTCCATCGAGGATACGTTAATTTCCAGTATCGACCTTACTCCCACCGGACATGAGATGTGGATATCGGATGCTCTCGGAGGCGTTTGGCATCGCGATTTGCGGCAAGACAAGTCCTCGACTATTCGATACGGCCTTTCCGATCAAAAGATTGGGCTGCATCGCAGTAAACCCGACTCGCCCACACTTCCTTCTCACCGCAAGCAACAGTCGAGCTCTCAAGTTGGTCGATGCGTTATCCTCTGGAACTATCCGTACTCAGCGTTTATCACCCAGGATCTGGGATGTGAGAAAGCTTCAAACGCTTTCTGTTGATCTTTCAGATGACGCTCCTCCTACGCCTCCTCCCTCTTCACCTAGCCCCTTTTTAACACCTGTCGCGGCGGTTGCAACTGAAGTTGATTCCGACACCGTGGCGGAGTTCGTCAGCTCCAAGCGAGGGAAGGGATGTCTGCGCGGGGAGTGGCGCCATGACAAGTCTGTCAGCTCCGCGTATTGGGATCCGCAAGGACGCAGTATCGTTAGTACAAGCTACGACGACTCACTGCGATGTAAGTTTTTGCCAGCTTTTTTTCTCGCCCTGAATTTAATCTATGACCAGTGTGGAATATCGATGTCCCCAATCTCGTGAGCTCGGCGCCGTTCCCTTCGTCTCGACCACTCCATCGAATCAAGCATAATTGTCAAACGGTCAGCTTCGGTCATCTCCATCTCTCGCGGTCTTGCCACTCACACAATAACGATTAGGGCAAGTGGTTAACCATCCTCCGAGCGCAATGGTCGCCCAATCCCGAAGCCTACCCCCACTTCACCATCGGAAACATGGATCACTCCTTGGACATCTTCTCCGACAAAGTCAGTGCCGTTTTCGTCCGAGGTTTCAGTCGTCTGAACCAATACGCGCAGGGAGAATTGATTACCAAACTTTCGGATCGTTCTAAAATCTCTGCGGTTCAAGCTGTCACCTGTTCTCATCCTAGTGTGCTGGAGCGGGCAGTAAGTGGGAACGCCAGTGGTCGATGTGTTTTGTGGGCACCGCTATCCTGAGGATGAGCGTGAGGACTGACTTCATTGAATATATAAATTGTATAACGGTGGGACGGCATGTACTACTATACAAACTTGAGAGGATTTACATTAATATTGAGAAATCTAGCGCTGTCTAGCTCCCATCCATATACATGTCTTCATCCATCTCATCCAACATGTTCCAGTCGTCCTCGTCGTCCTGATTTCGTGGAGGGTTTGCCGCTGCGGTTGTATTACTGGCATTCACGACTTGGTCTACAAGCGCCCAAACCGCTTCGTCGTCTTCTTCTCCGGGAGGGCCGGGAGTATGAAGACGAGAGGCAGAGGCTGCGCTGGCGTCTGGTCGGCCATTCGATGCAGAAAGCGAATTTTCGGCATCCTGGATTACCGCGTCTTCGTCCTTGTCCGACATTGCCTGCATCTGTCTCATCTGCTGGGCATTCGTCTTCGCTGTGGCGTCCATTGCAGCTAGGTCAGCATCGAAGTCGACCTCGTTGAACTCGGACTCTCCCTCATCCGAGGTAGGTGGTCGAGTTGCAGCAGGAGTCGAAGACGATGCGTACTCTGCGTGGTCAGAGTCGGGTGGAAGGAGGGACTTGTCCGTCAGGTCAGTCACATCGGCATCTCCCTCTTCATCCGCCTTGTGGCCATTCACGAGTCCGTGTGCTTGGTCTCTCCATGTGCTCAGGTTGTTCTTTAGAATCGTATAAGTCTGGGGTAGTTTATTAGTATAGGGAAGGACATACATGCATTCGTTTTGTGTGGCAAAGTTTTTCGACACGGTCAACCGTATCTTTGAATGGAGTTTTTGGGTACAGTCTGTGCGTCCAAAATTGATAGACCTGCAAGAGTCGGTTGAGGTCGGAAGCCTGTAGCGAGTTGAGCTCAGAGATATTCCCCAGACATATGCACGCGCCTCGTGACCCTTTCCCTTGATCTTCAGTTGCTTCGTGTCTTTAATGAGCTGTGGAAACCCGCTTTCGCCAATGAGCCTCCCTTCATCCAAGCGCATGGCCTTCTTCTTGGGCTTTTTCACGTCCGGGTCCGCGTCTTTTCTCTCCGTCACCTCCCTCATCACCGAGATGATGCGCAGGAGAGCTGCTCAGGATTTGATGCGGAGTGAGGGCAGGAGGGCGCGGGTCATCCGGAAGCTCGTCCACGTTATTGAAGGCGCGTTCAACCTCAGCTGCTGGTGCCCGGGGAGGCGCGTCGGGCATACGGTCATTTTCATCGTCGGAGCCAGCGTAAAACAAAGGCGATTTGGGAGCAACAGGGGCGTCCCAGATACTGGCTAGGGCGTCGTCCATTGAGAAGGCACTTACGCTGTTGACGCGTTGTTTGGCTACATTCACACGACAATGATTGAGCCGAGTCTCTGCCACCACCATGCTGCGCCATTTGACCTCGACTTTCCCAAGTCGAACATTCTCCTCCTGGGCAACTCTGTGCAATCCCTCGTTCCTTCCACTCTCATTTCGCAGGCGGACTCTCTGTTAGACGCCCACCGAATCGAGGAAGCAGTCGATTTAGCAGACCAGCAACGAAGAAAGCTCCAGGGACATGTTACTGTCGACGAAGACGAGGCAGAGGAGCTGCGCTACGTCTATCAACGGATAGGTTTCCAATGCTTCACCGAGACGCTCTTTGAAGATGCCGGCAAGAATCTGTTCAACGGAGACCTCGACCCTAGAATCCTGGTCAGCTACTATCCCGAACTGCGGGGTTCATTATTCGAGGCAAGCGATACCATGGACGTATATGCCGGAGTCGCGGAACGGATGCCGACGGAGGCATCGGTGGACGGAATAAGTAAGTGCGCGCCCGGATTCCTATTCTTCTCTCCTGCGCGACCACCTCTCACATCGTCTTGAACACTAACCAGTTGTGGCCAACCTAGTCAGGAACTACTCGCCTTATCTAAAGCCAAATACTCAATCCGCACCTCCAACGGCGGAGCTGCGGCGTATCTTGGGAATGGCGGCCGTGGACATGCTTGAAGTTTTTCTGAGGAAATGCAGAACACGCCGAGAGGTTGAGGCCAAACGCAAAGCAGAACCGTCGTATCCGGTACTCTCGATCCCATTGTGCATCAGTCCTCGAGCCTTATATTCTAAATGCCAGGTTGTAGATACTGTCCTCGCAAAGATTTACGCTCGAGCGGAGAAGACGAAGGAATTATATGTGCTTATTCAGGAACCTAACTTCATCGTTCTGTCCGAGATTGAAGCCGTCTTGAAAGAGACAGGGCAGTACAATGCGTTATGCATGCTCTATAAGCAGACCGGAGATGACGAGAATCTGCTCCAGGTGTGGGCAAAGTACGTTCCCCTCCTTTGCTGTAGGCCTTCCTCTCATACCCTCGTTACTAGACTAGTCGAGGGCGAATGGACAGACGACGATATTCGGGATCCTATCGAAGAAATCTTGAATCTTCTGAATAATTCCAAAAACCGAGCGTTAATACAGAAATGGGGACTTTGGTTGACACGACGAGATCCCGACCGTGGCATCAAGGTAATCATCGTTTGTTTTCTGAACTACCAGTTGATGTATCTTTCTAGCTCTTGATGCCACGAGAATCAGGAAAACGACCGCATCGCCCCGAAGACGACTTGTCTTTACTGGAGCAGATACGAGAGGCTAACCCTGCCGCAGGTGCTCAGTTCCTCGAGTACCTTGTTCTGCAAAAACGGAGTTCTGTAAGTTGTTTGCAGCTCCCTGTTCCAGTCGTTCACCTTCATCCAAGTCGCGGGATCTGCACACGCAATTGGCAATGGTCTGTGTTGATCAATTACTTGCGGCGTTGGAGGATGAGCAGGTCTCCCAGTTATGGCGAGCCAAAGGTCGCTTTCGTTTGTCTATTATTTGCAGTTCATCAAACTCAAGCCGTTCCAGCGTCCCCACATGCTTCGAGTCGTGATTCCTCTGTTACTTTTTTCTCTTACTTTGCCTCAACGACGCCCGACTCCCCATCCAAATTGGTCCGATTAAAAACCGTGCTCTTTTTGCAAGGTTCTTCGCTGTACGACGCAGCCCTAATCCGAGAACGACTCGTCCCCCTTTCAAAACGAATTTTAAGTCTTGAACTGGCGATCGTGGATGGGAAGGTATCTTGACTTTTTATTCCCCGCGATCTATTTCTTACTTCCTCAAAAGCTCGGAAACCATCGCGCCGCGTTATCGGCACTTGTAAATGACCTGCATGATAGTTCGTCAGCGGAGGCATATTGCACACTCGGCGGTGACGTCATCCCATGGAAAGTTGCGCAGGCCATTTGCGCAGACACTAAACTGGGGCTTGGGATATGGGCCTCGGGCTTCAGCGGCAAGGGTCGACAAAAGACCATGGACGCCAATGATGGCGACGCAGTCAAACGGAAAGAGTTGCTGAAGATCCTGCTGGAGGTTTACATGAGTGATGAGTGCGTATACATTCGGCCCTTGCCCTTTCACTTATTGGATTTCGATAGGGAGGCGAGTGCAGAACGTGCGGCGCATCTTGTCAACTCGCAAGCGATGAATCTGGATGTCGTTGATGTAAATCCTCGTTTCAAAGCGTTCCTCACCGTTCACCCATCTATGTCTAGGTTATACCAACACTGCCACCAAAATGGCCATTGAAAGTCATGTCCTCCTTCCTAGCGCGCTCATTCCGACGAACGGTGCACGCGCGACAAGAGGGCCGTATCGTCAAAGCCATCAGTTTTGGACAGAACAACGATGTAATATTCGACCACCAGTCTTATCCACCGGAAACTAAGTACTTTTGTGTAGGTAAGAGAACGCACATTCGTTATCCTCAACGAAGAAGGTATGGTAGTCGAAGAGGCCGTTGATGACGACGAAGGGGACGGACCGGAATACGATGAGAAAGGGGCGCTCGTCGAAAAAATCACAGCGGGGTTGCAACCTCAAGAAAAGAGCCCAGTGCCCTGGACGACAGAACCGGAGGTTCACATTGACTGAATATTACTTGCGCTGTGGGATTGGATACCCGGATTTAATTTAGTAGAGTACACTATGTAACTTACCATGCATTCCAATGGAAAAACAAAGAACAAAGGTTGGATTTCGTCCGCATAGTTCAGCCGTTTCGAGGCCTTGACCTTGAAGCTTGAAGTTTCGTTCGCCTCGGGAAGAGGAACCGACAAGGATAGGGCTAACAATTGCAGGTGAGATAGATTAGCAGACACTTGCTGTGTGTTTCGGCAGAATCCAATAAATTGAAGTTGGAAAATAACTATATATATATACAAGAGAGGCAGCTTCTAGGCAGCACCTTCCTGCTGAAAAACATCCACGTAGCGACTCCGTATGGCACGCTTCGACGCCTGGGATTTTGGTCGCCCAGGGGGTGGTGTCTCGCGCCCCGGTGGTGGCGAGGTCGACGTCAGCGTAGACTGCCGCAACGGGGAGCTTGGGAGGGATGCTGTTTCTGGAGGTGCGGCCAGGGTGGACCGCACGCGCATAGAAGATTTGCCAGGAGGCGGACCATTCATGTCAGCGACGGACGCTGAACGAGGTGGCGGTGTCGCGGCACCTCCGGGCCGTGGCCCACTCATCCCTGGCGACGCAGACTGCGGTCGTGTAGGAGGCGGGGGAGGGGGAGCAGCAGGCTTAGCTTCTTCTCCACCAGCCTGAGTGGACAGGTGCGATTAGCATGAGCAATTGGGTGCTAAATAATGTAACATACCTTCTTATTTACCCAACGCTTCAGCTCCTTGTCATAGTAGAACGATGTTTCCTCGCCGAGGCTCGCCTTGACCGGGCCAGGTGTTGTCTCCGAGCGTCTCCAGAACCGCCCAAACCAGGAACCGCTTGATGCAGTAGCCGCGTTGGGTTGTATGTCTGTACGATACTTAGTGGTCGTTCACGCCAGAAAAGATCATATAATACCAGGTCGTTGCGGAGCCGCTGCCGCGGGAGCAGCGGCTGGGTCTGTGCCTTCACCCTCCTTCTTCGGAGGTGGTTTAGAGTTGCCAAAACCGAGATCATCTTCATCTGCCTCGTCACCCTGCTGGTCGCGCTTGGCGTGGGCGACCGGCGCAACGGAGTATGAGGCGTCGTCCATCAGTGAAATGAAACCGTCCGATGACGCTGGGACCGCGGAGTCGACCTGCATGAAGGTGGCCGCAACTGGAGTTTGGTTGGCAGAATCGTTCGCGTATGAACTTGACCCCCACCACGAAACTTCCTGGCCAGTTTCATCCTCTTCACGCGGGGTTTCTGTCTGGGGTCTCGGGGTAGCCATACTGGGACTATATGGATTGGGGGAGTAGTTGTTATACGCCTGGGCGAACGAGGGCGCCTGGGCAAAGGTGGTAGTTGATGCGTTGGCAGAGGCGATGCGGGGTGCGGGAGGAGATGGCCGGCGGCGCACATGGTCCATTGCCGACGAGGCACGATCAATGGGAGCCTGTGATTTTAAGCCTGATTGCCCCATTGCTGAACCGCTGCGCAGAGGCTGCGAGTTGTTCTGCGAATTGGGATTGTACAGAGAGGGTTGGGGAGAAGGACTCGTCGAGGACGTCGCCGACGAAATGGTGCTGTACTGGGAGAACGGGCCAGAGTTGGGATCAACAGGTTTGGCGTGTTCCTCAACGGGCGTCCCTGGGTCTACATCGCCGGTGACCAACTTGGTGAATCGTCCCTCCAGGAATCGACCGATGGTGTCCAAACTCGGTGTGCTCTTCCAGAAGCCCGATTTGTCGCTGTGATCCAATCCAACTATTCGGTCGGAGAGAGCCTTCAGCTGGTCCAAGAGAGAACCCGTGAAATAAGGAGAGCCGCGGCTGAAGGAGGCTGTGATAGCCTCACAATATCTAATCGACTTCAGCAAGATATCAATATGCAGTGAAAATAATAATCACCGGCTCGCAAGTTGAAGTTCACCGAGTTCGGCCAGGGCCATGGCTCGGATGAATCGATACGCTTGAAGATGTGGCAGACCGTAGAAGGCGTCCTGACCTTTGAACCGGTGGGGCCAAAGACAAGGCGTACTCTAGGGTCTCAGGTGAAGATTACAGGGTCCGAATCCTTATGGAAACCAGGCCAAACTTGTGGGCTCCGGGAACCGAGAAGCACAACACGAGCGGAAGGGTTTCCGATTCCTCCTACAGGCGAGGTCTGGGGCGAGAGAAGGTAGCTAGGATAGACACGTACTCAGAGAAAGCGGGGGAAAATCCTAATACAGCACTCACCAAGCATGAGCGGCCTCTACCCACTGGTGAGATAGCAGTTGATCCCCGAGAGCGGTCAGAGCGGCGGACGTGTCTGCAGTCATTGGGTTTGAGAGCATCATGGCTGCGATATCAGCCCAGTCAGCCAACGACTCGACGGGAATGTTATTCGCAAGAGCTGGAGCCGCAAAGTTGGGTGTCATAGGGGTCATATGGGAAACAGTCGGGAGCTGTAAACGTCCCGTCGCCCGTGACAGTAAGTTTTGTGGGACCAACTCTTGGACTAGATTTATTGTGAGATATTTCAGCACTGACACCCGCGAAGTGACGTACCAGACGCAGATCCTTGACCCGAGTACAAACTGTAGGCGACCCGAAGGCCCTCTCGGCCATTGATCGCAGGAGGCTGCGAGGTATCGACGCCAGGAACGAGCGTTGTCATTCCTTGAGCGCGACTGTCTTTGGCCCCGAGCTCGGTTCTCAGGAACTCATTCACCGTCTCTTTCCAGGCATCTCGATCAATGCTACTGGCAATCACCATAGCATGAGCCCAGAGCTTTTCGTCCAAAGCGTAATGGTATGCCTTCCGCCGTTCCCCACGCAAAAGGAAGTCTTGAATTTTGTCCAGCGCAGAGGGGCGGAGAGTCGACGTCGCGATCGGAGCCTCGTTGCTATCCGACGTAGGAATGGCAGCAGGATAAGGGATTACTGACTGTTCTGCCATCGGGCGCGCAAAGTCTGCGACAGAAGAAAACCCGGCACTGCTGCTCGAAACATCGGAGGGGTTACTGCTCGTCGTATCCAATTTCCGAACCAACGCCGCACGAACAGCCGAGTCGATTTGAGCCCTATTAAAAGTTGAAACACGTGGCCGTTTTCTTTTAAAAATGACACGTACGTTCCCGAGAGCCGACCGTCATTTTCGACCAAAATTTTCAGCAGCTTGACAAGTACGAGCTTGCTCTCGGCCTGATGACCCTCAACACTACCAGCATGTAGATAACCGATCCCCTGAGAAATTTCTTCCGCCCGATCGGCGAGGTACTTCATCAGACGAGCTTTCTTCGCCTTCGTCTGGGTGGAAGCCGTTGTAGTCCGCACCAGACCCGTCGTAGGGGTACCGGGATCGGAAAACAGTGGGCCAGGGAAGGTTGCAGAAGAAACTTCGAGAGCGGATTGAGGAATGATTTTGTTCAGCTGGCGGATGTGGATAGCAGTTGAATTGCGCGACGACAAAGCGACGTCGAACCCGGTGTTCATCGACGCGCCGTGAAAGCACGTCAAAAATTTCCCGCCAAACCCGAAGTTGAAAACTGGCGCACGGGAGGCCGTCCGGCCGAGGGGATCGTTTGCACCCAGAAGGGATGGCGAAGGCGCGTATGCAGTTGCCTGGACCGGCTTCACGAGAATTTCTTGTGACACGGAAGAATCGTACGCAGAGGGATCGCCGGGGGAACTGTAATTGTACCGCGAAACATAGCTCCCGTAATCCGTTTCGCTTCGTTGCTGCGTCCCGTGTCCACGCTGCGAGGGAGCGTAAGGCTGCTCAGGGCTCGAGGGGGAGGCTGCAGAATATATGGAGCCGCTCGAAGCCGAACGATCACGCGCCAGCGATGGCGGTTTCGCTCCAGGTTTCGATCCTGGCAGGTATTGGCTCGCGGAGTTGTGAAGGCCATTCGACAACGGTGAAAGACCACCACTATCAATATTATACCCGTTGGTGGTCAAACTGGGCTTGGGGAGATCGTAGGAATTAGTGGTAGATTTTCGCAGTGGCGAAGGTGCCCTGTTGATGGCCGCATTCGGAAGGTAAGGATTAGCGCTAAGCGATGGGGGACTCCGCGCGCTATCCAAAGAGTAAACCGACGCAGGCGAAGCAGTTGCAGTTCGATCCGGAGCGCCATTCGACCCGTTCGTATAGGGGCCGGGAGAAATGGTACTGGAGCGAGTAGAGAACGAGCCGGGAGAGGATGACCTACTAGCATCCGCAAACGGGGGTGCTGCCGGTGGCGGGGGAAAGTACGAAGCATCCTCACTCGCCTGTGAAGATACTGAATTCGAGCGTGACATTGGCTGGGGTCTTGTGCTCTTCGTCGGGGATGAGGACCGGAAAGGAGGCGCGTCTGCGGTCGAAGGCTGAGAAAAGCCACTCTGCAAGTGGGCAGGCTCGACCTGTCCTACAGAGTCGTATGACGTTTTATCTAAATGCGGAGCTTGCCCATTCGGAGCATAGTTGGAGCTCTGTGGTCTGGGAGGCGGCGGTGCCGCAAGCGGAGCACCAGAGGTCGGATTATGGTACGGTGCAGGAGGTGGACCGGCGGGACTTGCCGGCCCGGGCGGAGGGGGAGGAAGGGCATAGCCAGAGGACGTGAACTGTGCGCCAGCGGGAAGGGGCGGTGGTGGGGCGGGCTGTGAGTATGAACCGTATACCGACGAACGTGCTGAGGAAGACGAGACACCTCGCCGAGTCGAGCGCGCTGCCAGGAATGGGGGGTCGTACGCATTTGAAAGTTTCGGCCGGTTAAGCACCGGCGCAGGGGCAGGGGGCGGAGGGACGACCGTGACTTTCTGTGAGCCATATGGCGTGTTCCCGGTGGAATTAGAGTACGGCGAGGCGTATGTTGCCGTCGCCGGTGGGGTCGCAAGTGGCGAATATGGGCCGTACGCTGGCTGCGACGGGGCCACCGGGGGGACCGGAGGCACAGCGTAGGCTTGGGTCGACGGTGGAGGGGCGTAGGGGTTGTACGCAGGTTGTGCCGGAGGATTCGCGGGGACAGAACGGTTCGCCGACGGAGCGTACGACCCATATGCGTTTGTAGGAGCGTTCAGCTCAAACGGAGCGCCCAGCGTTGTGTTGTGCACTGCGCACACGAGGTCAACGAAACAGCGACGTATGAAAAAAGTAGCTGAATAGTACCGGCAGGTGCAGGCGGCAAACTGTAGGCTTTGGGCTCATACTGCTGCTGTTTCTCCGGCAAGGCGTAGCTGTTTCCGCTCTGGTTGAAGACCTGAGGAGACGGGGCTGGTGGGGCATAAGCTGCCCCGCTAGTGGCAGCCGGCCGAGAGGAACTGTGTTCCTGGCTGGGGTACTGAGAAGCCTCTGGCCATGAATTGTAGTAGTCCGCCGGCTGACCATTCTCGACAGGAAAGACATCAGCAGCAGCCTGGCTGGGAAAAGGGTCATCGGGAGAGATGTCGAAGACGGACTGTGAGGAGGAATCCGTCCCAAGTGAAGCAAAGAGGTCCGATGCCGCGTCGTCACCACCAAACAGCGACGCCGCAGCCTCTGCGGCGTCGGGTGCCTCCGCGTTGCTCATAGCAGCGTTTTTACGGTAGCCCGCGCGTCTGCTGGATGGCAAGCCCTGCTGAATCCCGAGCGAGGGATGAATGTGGAGGGAGACGCTTGTTTGGTCAACTGCCGAATTCGAACGAAACACGTCAGAATTTCACCTGATAATAATATAATATGCCTAGGTCCGGATATTCGTGGAAATGCTTTCAGAGTGGACGGCCAACATTAATATGTATTAAATGGCTGCTACGGAGGACAAGAACTGAACTATAAACACAGTAATGGGATTATAATATGCGTGATGTGCGTGCGAGATGGTTGAATTGTGATTATATGGGCATGCAGGATAGGTGAGTGCGTGGGACAGATAGCAAGTGTTGAAAACAAAATTAGACATTCGAGTTACCGGCTAGGTTCGGTGGGTGCGAGTTTCTCGAGTTCGCGCTCGACTATAATTGCAACCTTTGTAAACGTAGTTTAAGCGAAAGGAAGGAGAACATACTGGAAGTGAGATGTTTGCTGTAGGCGGTCGAGTAT
The DNA here is from genome assembly GCA_029281495.1 of Mycena filopes. Lineage (NCBI taxonomy): Eukaryota > Fungi > Basidiomycota > Agaricomycetes > Agaricales > Mycenaceae > Mycena > Mycena filopes. The sequence continues at coordinate 1,266,292 of JARIHR010000014.1, forward strand.
CTCCGCATGTTCAGCAATTGTGGTCGAACGGTGTTGATTAGGGCCTCCTTCTGCTCCCCTTCGGCGACTCCCAGGGCACGCTGAAGAACATAGTCTATACGCGCGTTAAACTGAGGATGCAAGTATCGGGCTAAAAAGTACTCACTGCCGTACTGGTCCTTCATCAGCGTCACAATGGGAGTGGCGCCGTCGGGCTTGGGAGCGGGGGCCATGATTTCGTCAATAAGCTGTCGCCGAGCTTCGGGTTCAGCAAACTGGAGAGCCTTCTCGCAGACGTTGGATGCAAATTTGTGCCGGGCCATGAATAGCAGACGCCCGCGGAGCTGGGCAATAACTAAAGCCTTGTCCTCCGGGCAGCCATTGCTGAGGATGAACTGGATCACGTAGTTCTGAGAAACGCTGTCAGTGAAAAATTATGGTATCGCCAACCAAGAACTCACGCCAAATTGATCCTGCATTAAATTCATGGTGTGATTGTGCAGTAGCTCGTCAAGCAGCGGCCGGGTCTGCACGTCTGGGAGATACTGTATGCACCGTTGAAAGACACGGCATCCGAAAGGATGGGACGCCAGTTCAAAAACGTGCCCAATGAAGGTTGAAACAAAGCCGAGGCGGTCGGGAGACACGCGTTCTATTACTTTCTGTATCACCTTGGGTAGAGGTGAGATGAGGCGAGGAGGGGAACGGAAAAAAAGTTACACATACATGGTTGCCGTTAGAGTCCGTGACCAAGCCCATTATGTGCGGCTCTAGTTCCCGAACAAAACTAGCCTGGTGATCAGGGAGAATGCACTCGATCGCCTATCAAACGCGTAAATGTCGCGCGCGGATCGCAACGCGTGGCATAAGCGGAAACTCACCTTTTGAACGACGCGACATCCGTACAAGTTCTTGGAAAGGTAGACGAGATGTCCTTCCATCGTATTAGCAATCAGAGTCTTCTGCATCTGGCTTCCGTGCTCGAACAGTTTCTGAATAACCTGGTGAAGCGGTGAGTGTGGTAAAGAACAAATGTGAAGAGGAGGAGGACTCACGTAATTACCGAATACATCTTGGATTAGTTGTAAGATATTGTTGGGGACGATTTCATCGAATACACTTTGTCTCTCTTCACTCGAAGCGGCGGGTAGCTTATCCTGGATGAAGCGCGACCCGTGTTGATCTCCACTAAACTCCACAACGTAACCAGATATGTCCTACAAGGATTCAGAATGAAACACCATTCGAGAATACGACCGACTCGACCCTTAATTCCCATGATTTGGGCCCCTTTGTATTGGCACGATATTCGTCTAGCTTAGCACTCCGAGGGAAGGCAAGCTCCTGCTGCATGTCGTGACGGCGATTACCGCGCATGGGAGTAAAAGATTGAGCCTGGAGAAGCCTGCATACATATTCGCTGCGTTGAGCATCTGGGAACCATAATCTAATGGCGGGGCGAAGGACGGAGGCGGGGCCGCGAGCATCAGACTACGAGCGGCCAATTGCTGCTGCAAATTGTACTGCAGGAGAACGAATGCATTGAGTCACTCGTCACGAACAGAAAACAAAAATATTGACCTGCATCTCGCGCTTCTTCTCTGCTAGCGTCACCGGTGAGGGGGCCGGAAGCTGAGACGAAAGCATGGGAGAGTGTTGCGGGGTGTACATCATGCTCGGTGGTGGGGGTTGGAAGTAGAACTGGGACGGGGGTGGCCGCGCTGCCGCGCCATAATCGAAATAGACGGGGGGCTGCTGTTGGCGAATGTCCATGCTACTTTGGTGGAGGGATTGAGGGACGCCTGGGTAAAGGCCGGGAGACATAGGAACGCCACTGGACGCGTACAAAGACGGGTCCGGACTGCCATAGCCGACGTATGAGTAATCGGCAAAGGAGTCGCGTCCTGGAGGGTAAAATCCATATTCGCTGGGGTACGTGTTGTACATGTTGCGCTGCTGGGGTGGCGCTGGGGCGCCGCGCATCTGCGCACTGGCGACTTGAGGTGGAATAGGCATCGCGGACTGTGTGTGTTGACGCGCATGCATAGGCGTTCAAATCATCCTCTACAGCCATTCCGCGCATGGCCAGAGCAAGGTCGTTTTCAACAGTGCCGGGCGGTTGAAGGGAGTCATAGGCGATACCGGGCGCTGGGTAGGAAGGCTGCTGGCTCGTGTACGCCCCTGCCCCAAGTGGCTTGGAAGCCGACGCGTACCGCGGTGGGTTTGCGCCCTTGGAACCAGACGGCCGGTCGTCCTGCGTAAAAAAATGTCGGTGAATTAAGACGGCCAAAAACGCGTAGGACGTACTCTGGGAGGCGGAAATTGGCCGCCATGAGGTGGCCGCTGCCGTGTCTGACGTAGATTGAGCTGCGATTGCGGGTCCTGATCCAAACGACGCGTCAATACCGTCCAAACAGGTTGAACATCACGACGTACCAAGGGACGAAAATTCCTTCTTCAGGGCATTGTCATCCCAGGCGCCGCTCGCCGACCTCTGCGCCGCCCACGGCTCTGCAGCATTCGATCGAAAATTGGAGTCTCCCTGCATATCCCCGCCCACACTGGCCAACGAGGACATGGACGCGTTGCGTTTTGACGAGGAGCCCCAAACCTAAAAGCCAAAAAAGTCATTGAGCACATAGTACAAAGGAGGATGGACTGCCGCGTGCTCACCTGCCAACCAGCATTCAGCGGCTTGAGGTTTCCGCTGTTACCGCCGCCGATCCCGTACAAGTTAGACGCGCCGCCCGAAGCCAGTTTTCTCGCATTTCCGGAGGGTGGTGAATGGGTGCCGGAACGGTTGGAGGAGCCAGACGGTTTGCGCGACGAGTCGGCGGACATGCACCAATGCCTGCACAGAAAAACAATGAAAACCCTCTTTGATGAACTTGGAACCCGACTGACACCGAGGGATGGGAATTAGATATTAGCGCTGCTAACGAACAAAGAAAACGAGTCAGCTTGTCGGAAAACGCGTGGGGAACGGGGAGCGAAGAGGCCCATGAACGCGGCCAAGCTCAGGAACGCCGGGGACGGTACGGAGCGCAACGAACGCGTCGACGTACATTGGTACTATGGAGAGCTTGGTGGTTGAGATTCCGTGGCTTGTTGGGGGGGGAGGAGAAAAGAGTGTGGGGGGCCGGAGCAGGGGGGGCGGTCAGCAAAGAAGGAGAAAAGAGAAAAAAATTAACGGAAAGTCAATGGCGGAGGCAATAATTTTTGCGAGCCGAAAAAGAACGACTTCGCCGGTGTCTGAAACGATCAAAGTATTGCCCCGGATTGGACTGTGCTAACCACTCTGAGCCATAACGTAACCGAGTAAATCTCTGCATTCCAGCCATTTCCTGGATTGCCTCTTATCGCGTGGTTCCCAGGACCATGAGAATTGCATTAGGAAGACGTGTAAATGGTGCTATGCGAGAGTATATACAAACGGGTATGTGCAGAAATACCAGACGCGTCCTCGACGCCGTCTCACCGCGAGTTGAAGAACCACGACGCGCGTTTCGCTGTCCCCACGCGTCAGCACAATAATTAACGCGGCAAAATAATAAAAAATAAGCGCACCTCCGCTGGAAATAACATGCCGTACAGGAAATATTCATCAGTCAGGGTTGACGGTGATTCAGCCAGTAACCGAGCCACGTACCCGCCGTCCTCGTTCTGTACTCGAGTGAGTGGGTTGCCCGAGCCGCCGCCGCCCGTGATCGGGGTGGGGATAGACGCGGGTGCGCCCATACCTCCGCCACCCCGCAGCGGCTTCGCGATGCGGCCAAAGTTGAGCGGTGAACTCGACGCCGTCTTTTGGGCTGAAAAATGACACCAACCTAATCAGCCCCAGGGAAAAAGTTCGGATGTCTACCAACTCACCGCGAGCCTGATCGAGACGCTCTTTGACAGCTTGCAATTGAGCTTCGAACTTCTGGTTCTGGAGAGACAATCGCCGATCCGCGTCTTGGAGCAGCGCCTCCAGATTCTGTATCCGCTCATTGCGCGCCAACAGCTTGCGCTCCGCAATGCCGGCCTCCTTTTTCAGGGTAGAATTCTGGTCGACAAGCTACGAACAAATGTTCAGTACCCAAAAGAGGAAGGAAGGAAATATGACGAACCTGTTTCTGCACCAGCGTCAGTTGCTCCAAGTTGCGCTCCAGGAACGCCATCTTCTTCTGCTGGGCTTTGCTGTTGCTGTTGCGAATAACGTTGTTGTACTGCTCTTTGATCTCGTCGAGCTGGATCTCAAGCTCGACAACCTAACGCAAAACAAGATTAGTTCTAGTCCTTCCTTTGTTATTAATTCGACACCCACCTTCTCGCAGCGATTTTGCAAATCCCGCATGAGAGACTTTTTCACGCCGTCGAATTCCGCCAGCTGCACGTTGATAGCCTTTCGCGTCCGCTCAAGGTCCTGCGCGCTTTCCGCGAGATTCTTGCCGCCCTCGATACCAGCGGAAGTTACGGCAAAAGCGCGCTAGAAAAATAGTTGAGGGAATAACCTTTCCGTGACCGGCGACCTGGAGGGGGCGCACGCACCTTGAGCTCCTCGTTGACGCTCTTGAGGCTCTCGCTCGACGCATTCAGGCTGCGAACCTCGTTGTTGCGCATCTCGAGCTGCTGCTTGAGATCCGCGACCTCGCTGATATGCGCATCGCGCCGCGCGGCGTACTGACTCTCGAGCTTGTTCTTCGGGCAACGTGGGTTTGTGAGCACAAGGAGTGGCGCGCCGCGCGGCGGACAACAAACAAACAGAATCGCACCTTGAGATCCGTCATCGACTCGGCGAGGTCTACATTACTCGTCTCCTCGTCGTTTATCGTCTTCTCTGCAATTTGAAACAAGGGTCGTCAGGGCCATCCTCACTCAAAAAAACTTTTCGCCACTGACCTAGAAGCTCTTCGTACTCGGTCTCCAGAGCGGCGACCCGCGTCTCCAGCTCGTCCCTCCGCCGAGTGATCATCTCGTTCTCCTCCTGGCTCTGCCGCAGCCGGTCCACCGACTCCCGAATCATATTCTGCCCCTCACTCAGCTGCCTTCTAACGGCAGTGAGGTCCTCTGACGAAAGAGCACCCGCCGAATCTATACTATCTAATTTGCCGAGGATCGCACGCAGCTGCTCATCCTTTTCAGAAAACGCGCCCTGCTGTAAGTGAGCAAAAAGCAAAGTCAGCTTTGTGGTTCAGTCGTGGCGCAGCAGCCACTAACCGTGTCGAACTTGGCCATCATCATCGCCATCTTCTCCTGCTTCCTCTTTTCCTTGTCCTCGGCGCTGGCATCTTTCTGCGCCGTCTTCAAGTCGGCGATCTGCCGCCGAACTTCCTCTAGCTCGCTCAACGCGTCGGCATTTTGCTCTTTGAGGATATCGATCGTGATAGCGCCCTCCTTGTTGTCGTAGTTTAGTCTCTCGACCTGAAGGCGCAGTTCGTTGAGCTGCGTCGACATGGCTTTGTTCTCCTGCAAAAAGGTCGTGAGTCACTGTAGAGAAGGTGGAAACCAAGCAGAATACAAACCTTGTTGACGCCCGCTTCCTGCTCCTTCAAGAACACCAGTTCCTCCCTGAGCTCCTTGACCAGCTTGTCGGCAGTTGTGAGCGCAGACTCTTTCTCCGCAAGGAGATCGCTGAGCTCGTTCTCCCGACGAAGGAAGTCTTCCCGCTCGTCCTTCTCCAATGCGACGATGCTAACCGGCGTTTGCGGTCGGCTGAGTTCAAGTTCGGTCCGAAGGCCCTCGACGGCCGGGTTGACTGGCGTAAGGCTCCGAGACGTGGTAATCGGCGTGGAGGGTGCAGCAGAAGGTGACGCAGGGGCCTTCTTCGGCGCGGCGGCAGCAGCAGCGGAGGCGCCGGCAGACGACGCCTTGACCCACTCCGCCTCTTCGACATGTCCGCCGGATCGCCAAATAGCCAATTCGGCTTCGAGCGCGGCGATGTGCTTCTGGTGCGCCGTATTGGCTGCCTGCGCCTTGTGCAGCAGGCCCTTGAGTTCGAGGGGGGAGAGCTCGGCGTTGACGCGAGCCGAATTCTTGATGGATTTGGCGCGAATGCCAAAGCGGAGGGTAGAGATGGTTTCATTCTCGTTGTAAGAGGACGGTGAGCAGTTGATGATTAGTGTCGTCCGGGAGTTTCCTCCGAGGGATTCTTGCAGGATACGGGTGAGCTTCGAGTCTCGATACGGGATGTATTTGACCTGTACGAAATTATATTAATAGGGGGTGAGAAAGAGGTCGATGGACAGACTTTGGAGTCGGTCAACGCGTTGATAACCATGCCGAGGGCGGAAAGACTCTTGTTGATCTTCTTGGCTTCCTCGAGCGTTTGCCCGGACGCACCCGTCTTGCCGACCTTTTCAGAGCCAGCAAGATCGACGAGGTACAGGTTACCGGTCTTTTGCGCGCCGGTTTCGGTGTTGCGTTGATTTATGCTGATGAGGAAGATGGAGTGGGAGCGAGAGGACTCGGCGTTCATGTCTGGTGCACATTAGATGGATCGAATAAACGCTGGAACGAACTTACTTGTCGATGAGACCATGCGGGCATTTCCACCGGTTCGCATAATCTCGTACACTTCCCGGGCGCTGCTCACGTAGTAATCGGAGAGGTTCTTGACATAGACACCCTTGGCTTTGTCCTCGTGTACCTGGAGATTGTCGTTCTGGGCTGCAGACAGGATTAAGGAGCGGGACACGAAACGGCAAGTGGCACGCACGCGCCAGGAGATCGCGGATCCGCTCGAGGTAGATTTCCATGTAGGATACCTTTACGAGGTACTCTAGATGTGCGTCGCTCTCGACAATGGACTGGAATATCTGCTCTGTTATGCGCGGAATTATGCCCTTGATCTCGTCCGAGTCCATATCGCCCTGAATGGAATGAATAGAGTGTTCGGGAGATGAACGCGGCGGCGCACCATCATGGTGAATGTCTTGCCGCTTCCCGTCTGGCCGTACGCGAACACGGTGCCGTTGTAGCCATCGAGGACATCTACGGTGGGGTGAGCGGCAGGGGTGCGGTGGGAGACGGGGTGTACCTTTTACGATGCTGCATGCACGAATTAGAGAGAGGGACGCGTGAAATCGAGTGAGGAGCACGTACTCCTTGACGCCATAGTCAAAGACCTCGTGCTGCTGGGTGCCCATTGGAAAGACCCTGTCGAAGGTGAATCCATCCTTCTCCGGGCCTGAACCGAGTGCATTTGCGCGCATCTGGACGGTTGTGAGGTCGTCATTGAAGGTGGCGACGATTTCGCCGCCTTCTCGAGCCTCGATTGAATTGGTCGGACGGAAGCTGTGGACAGGGATGAGAGGATGTCTGGAGGCGAGACTGGGGCAGCGCACCGACAAACGACCTTGATGTTGTTGGTGGCCATCGTAGCCGCTCTCCAATTGGGATCACACTTGGAGAGTCTCTAACAAGTCGTGTTTACTCTTTGATCCCTCAAGATACAATTATTTTGCCGCCACACAACCCTGGGCCTAGCTATGGAATATTCTCTCCAACACTCCTTACAGTATTCTGGACACTGTTCCTCGTCAAGCTCAATGGAGGCCTGAGGAGATTGGCCAGTTGCCCAATGCCAACCGTAACCTTGTTACAAATGGCACAAATATTGTGGATGTATTAAATACAAGATGCTGAGGTAGTACACTTCAATCGTTCTAATCATCCTCGCTGTCCGACGCTGCTGCCGCCGCCGCTCGAGAGGAAGAAGCTGCTGCTGGTCGGGCAGCCGGTGCGTCGTGTTGTGCCGCCTCTGCAGCATCGATCCATTCAGAGTAAATATCAACTGGTTCTGTGAGATCTGTGGAGGGGGTGAGGAGGGAAAGCAGGGAGAGAGAGGATAGTCGACTGACGAGTAGCCTTGCTCTGCCAGCGCTGGTCGCAGACGCGACAGACGAGATGTGCGAGTGACTCCTTTCGATCGAGGCGGACAGTAACAGCTTTATCGTGGTGGCAAAACAGACATGTAAACGCGGTGTCTGGGCAGGTCAGGCCAGTGTACACTCCAGCCACAAAGCAGCTCACCGAGGGGCACCTTTTGCCGCGATTGCTGTGGCTTTTTTGCGGCCTTTTTACGCTTGCCCATTGTGGGTTAGGGTCAAGAAGCGACCACGTGACACCCAACCTTGTTTCTGTTGACCGCCATGCACCCCCGCCGGCCTCCCTCGTCGCGCGCAAAGGCAGCCCCCCCGCCTCCCAGATCCCGCTCCGTCCTCGGAAAGTCTACCGACGATGCAGAGACCAACATCCAGGTCGTCGTCCGCTCCAGACGTCGCTCAGAACGCGAAATAACAGACAATTCACCCATCATCGTCTCCTCCGCCGGCGCAAAGAGCAAGGAGCTCAATATAGAGGCCGCCTTGCCGCACTCTAGTCTCGGCGTAGTCACCCTTCCCCCAGTTAGAACTTATCCATTCGATCTCGTATTTGGCCCAGAGGCCGACCAGGCGTTAATATACCACGAAGTGGTCAGCCCGATGCTCGACGAGGTGGTTTTGGGCTACAACTGCACGTTGTTTGCATATGGACAGACGGGGACGGGCAAAACGTAGCGTGCCACGTCCATTGTGTCCCAAGTAACTAAAGTCAACCCGACATTTACAGCTATACCATGCAGGGCGACCTCACCCCGACGCCCCTCGGGAATCCCCTCCGCCAACGCAGGCATGATCCCCCGCGTCCTCTTCCGACTCTTCCACCACCTCGAGTCCACCGCCTCCGACTTTAGCGTCAAGATATCCTACGTCGAACTCTACAACGAGGAGCTCCGTGACCTCCTTGCCACTGACCTCTCCGCCCCGACCGGCACCACCCAGCCGATGGGCATGGGCAAGGACAACAGTGCCCCAAAGGCCACCGAGGGCCTCAAGATCTTTGACGACGCGTCAAAACATGGCGTGTTCATCCAAGGTCTCGAAGAGATCGCCGTAAAGGACTCTGCCGACGCGCTCGCCCTCCTCACAAAGGGCAGCGAGCGCCGCCAGATCGCTGCCACAAAGTTCAACGACCACTCGTCCCGCTCCCACTCGGTCTTTTCCATCACCGTCCACATCAAGGAGGCGGGCCATGTCGGCGACGACCTCCTCAAGATCGGCAAGCTCAACCTCGTCGATCTAGCGGGCTCGGAAAATATTGGCAGGTCCGGCGCCGAGAACAAGAGAGCGAGGGAAGCGGGGATGATCAATCAGAGTTTGCTTACCCTTGGGCGGGTCATCAACGCGCTCGTCGACAAGGCTCAACACGTCCCGTACCGGTGCGTAATGATTGCCTCGATGAAACTCTACTTACACCTGCACAGAGAGTCCAAACTGACGCGTCTCCTTCAAGACTCGCTCGGCGGGCGGACGAAAACATGCATCATCGCGACCGTCTCCCCCGCCCGTTCCAACATGGAAGAGACCCTCTCCACCCTCGACTATGCTATGCGCGCAAAGTCCATCCGCAACAAGCCCGAGCTCAACCAGCGCATGACGCGCAACTCGCTCCTGAAAGAGTACGTCGTCGAGATCGAGCGCCTCAAGGCGGATGTCCTCGCCGCGCGCGAGAAGAACGGCATCTTCTTCAGCGAGGAGACCTGGCAACAGCTCAGCGCCGAGCAGGAGATGCGCCAGACGGAGCTCGACGAGGCCAAGAAGCAGGTCGAAATTGTCGAGGGGCAGATGCGCACGGTGAGGGAGGAGTTTGAGCAGAGTATCGCCCTGTTGAAGAAGAGAGAGGGGGAGCTGAAGGAGACGCGGGACCAGCTAAAGGAGACGGAGGACGTGCCTTGGCAGGAAGCAGAGCGAGCTGACAATTGTGCAAGGCGCGTTGGAGGAGGAGACGGTTGTCAGTCAGGCGCATCAGAAAACAGAGGGCAAGTTGAACGGAGTGGCGCTCGGGCTCAAAGTTGTTGTACGGGACAGCATCAAGGACGTCGGGGGACTGTTTGACAAGCTTGGTAGGTCCTTTCGCGCAGCACGTCCTCTATCTGACGCGAAACCATAGAACGCAAGTCGAGTATCCTCAACACCAATTCGCAAGTCGTTTTGACGCAAGGCAAGGTCATGTCGTCTGCCACGATCGCGCTGTCGCGCAAGCTCGAAGAGTTCTTCAAGACGTCCTCTCAGAGCACCACAAAGCTACGCACCGAAGCCAAGCAATTCGAGGCGAAAGAACTCGAGGCCCTCGCCGGGTACTCGGAGCGCATCGACCAGCAGCTGAAAGCGTATCCACTCGGCTCTTGCTGTCGTTCAAGCCAAGGACACCGCCGAGGCCGAGGCGCTGGCGATCGTGCAAAAGGCGCTCAAGGAGACGCACGAGTCCTTCCGGGTCGGGTTTGCGTCGTGGGGCAGCGCACTGAAGAAGAGTTGCGAGCTCACGTGCGTGGAGACCGGGAACGCGGGACTCGAGGCGTTTACGACGGTCGAGAAGGCGCTCAAGGCGATGAATGCTTTGGTGGAGAATGTGGTGCGGGAGGCGCGGTCGTTTGTTGAAGCTGAGCGCGATGCGGTTGTGGAGGCAAAGTTGCTTGCCGCCAACGCCGCGGCAGGCCGGAGATGTCGCGCTTGAGGGGCCAGAACGAGCTCCTGGCACGGATGCTGGAGGAGGAAAAGCTGAGAGGGGAAAAGTCGAAGGATGAGTTGCTGCAGCGCGTTTCGGGGCTGCTCGGTGAGTTCACGAGGGAGCGCGATCGGGGACTGCGGGAGGCCGTGGGCATTGTGCAGGCTGGGAATGTCAAGGCGGAGGAGGGGATGAAGGTGTTTGAACGAAAACATGGCGAGCTTGCGGAGACTATGGAGGCGAAGGGCAAGGAGGTTGCGAAGGGGGTTGAGAAGTGGGGCGGAGATGCGAAGAGGACGAGGGATGGCGCTTTAAAGGCTTGTTTTTTGTCTTTTTGTGGCTTGTCAGATACTAACGTTCCTTCAGACGCTCACAGGATCCAAGGCCAAACTGAGCAGTGAATTGACAGCGCTACAAAACACGATATCGGGCTCGATCGATTCCTACTCTGCGGAGGTGCAGACGCAGATGCAGAAATTGAATGCCACCTCGAGTGCTGGTGCGTCCTTCTCTGTTACATTTGATCTTTGTTCATTTTTCGACAGCGTTTGATCGGGAAACGCACACGAAGAGAGCGCGTATCGAAACGACCAGCTCGTTGGGAGTTGAGGTGCAAAGTGAATTCAAGTCGCTTCAACGAGGATTCGCGTCAACTTCTCGGAATATTGAGGGTGCTGTTGCACGGGTGGTATCCGAGGTCCGTTTTCCGTTACCTTTCTTGCGCGAGTACTCAAATTACGTCCTCCAGAGCACCGGTTTATGGAGCAGCACCGAAACGTATCACAAGATATCGAGGGGAGAACTTTCAGCTGCCACGAACGCGACCAAGGCTCTGGCGGAGTCCGGTGCAAAACCGGATACCCCGACGGGTATGACGCCCAGAAAACGCGTATGGGAGTACGTTGATGAGTGGGAGTTGACCAAGAGTCGGGGCGAGCTGCTGCAGACCTGGCGTGAGACAGCTACGTCTTCCGTCGGCAACGACACATTTCTGGCGCAGCACCGGCCATTGCCCGAGGTCGCGGGAGATGAGGAGGAGGGGGAGGTAGACGTGTATGCGATGGTGGTCGACGAGGAAGTTACGTCGCCACTGAGTGAGTCGGGGAGGAGCGAATCGCCGATCGCAGTCTCCCTTGCATCTTCCGCGTCGTCGATCGTTCTGCCTTCCGCCGCGCCAGCAAATACCAGTGGCGAAGAAAGGGGTGGCAAGTAGAACGGGACTTGCACCGTTGGCCGATACGAGGAATGTGTACACGACACGGCGACGCGGGCGGTAGACAGACTGAGCTCCTGATTGTATTATATTACAGCCTGTATTTCCTTATGTAATATCGACTCCTCCTCGAACGAACGAGCATGACCTAGAGTACCGCCATGTCGCAGTACTACGCGCCTGGTGCTCCAGCACAAACGCCCCCTGCGTCGGCGCAATATCCGTACGGGACCTACGCCTACCCACCCCAGACCCCTTATCCCCAAACCCCTGGTTATCCGTATCCCGCAGGCTACCAGCAATATGCCTGGAACTACGCCGCCTACAATTATCAAAAGCCCCCAGCCGCTTCCACGCCACAGAGAGCACCTGCTCCAGCGCCAACGCCGGCGGCCACTGCGCGGACTTCCACTCCTAACCCTCCGCAAAGATCCTAGCACCTACACGCCGTCCCACCTTCGGGAGAGTGTAGCTGCTGCCGGTACCGGTGGAGCGACTGGTCGTGGTTCTCGGAAGCCAGCGAATGTCCGGGGTCTTTTCACGAAAGAATGTGCGCTCGGTGTTGACGCTGGAGATATGCCATTCACACATCTGCAGTGAAGAATATCATGTACGGCTTCGGGGATGACCGCAACCCTGCGACCGATACAGTGAATGTGATGGAGGAGATTCTCATCGAGTACATAACGGATGTCGTGCGTTTCTTTCCAGTTTTCGTGCTTAAAGACTCGCTCGCTCAGGCGCCATATGACGTGCAGTGCCAAACTGCAGGGGCACAGACAAAGCGGGCTCGGCTCTCCATCGAAGATCTTCGACGTGCATTATCGCGACCGGCGGACGGAAAGAAACTTGCGAGAATGGAAGAACTGCTAGTTCATGCAAGAAGATATCAAACGGGCCCGAGCCCAATTCAATGAAACGGACAATCTGAATCCCAAGGAACATTGAATTCCAATGGCATGGCCTCGAGTCCCGGTCGCTGAACCTATAATTGGGATTCCTGTTCACCTGCGTGTGAAGCAGAATGTTGTATTCAGATCCGCCGGTTACACCGATTAGGATGGTTTCGGTACCGCGTCGAGTTCTTCGGTCCGCAGTCCCCAGCAGTGTTATTTTACTCTTCCATCGCGTCTTCTTCCTGTGCGTTTTCTTCCTCTTCAATCGTATCCTCTTTGCGACCGCCACGGACGCCTACGGAGGAGTAGTGAGCCATATCCGAGGTCAGTGTGTGAACCACCGACCTCCGCTCTGCGAAAGCGGCAAAGCATTCGTTTGGAGCCATTCCTCGCTTTCCCAGACTGGACGACGCGTATTAGATAGAAAGAAAAGGCGTGAATGAAGTGTGGGACGCACTAGCTCTGTTCCCTCCCGGCTGCTGCATGAGGACCTTCATAGGCCGCGCCTAAATTCACTTTAATGACCCTTCCCTGCAACTCGTTGAGATCCATGTTGTCGATTGCATCCTGCGCGTCTGCAGCGGAGGCGTAAGTTACAAACGCGAAGCCGCGATGTTTGGCTTCTGCAACAAACGGTGAGTAACCCAGACCCAGAACGGGGTAATTGTACACGGACCTGCTTGCAAGGTCGGGTTTGTAGCGGCCGACGGCAGCTGGACCTCGATGATATCTCCTGTGCCGTGATAAGTGTCAGGCTGCGCGCGGGGTGGTTGTTGCTTTTTCGAGCGCACCAAAGGTCGAAAAATTCTCGTAAATGGTGGCCTCGTCGACCTCCTCTGCGACCCCGCCTACAAAGACTGGTCGCGCACGAGTGTTAGGAAGGTAATGGCGGAGCTGTACGCAGGACGAACCCGTCTTTTTGGACTTTGAGCCTTGCTCCATGTTGGCATGGGCCAAGAAGGAAATGGGCTCGCACGATGCTCGGGTCCGATGTTGGCAATTCTTTACCACGCCCGTGTCTTCTCCAGTCCAAAACAAACGGTTCTGGCAACGTTGGCTGGTCACTGACGTTTCAGCCTCGATCCATGCGGCAATTCATAGGCTACTGCACCTGTGAGACTCGATATCCCCGACAAGATTCAGCGGTATCATGATTTCGGGCCATTAACATGGCCCAAGTGTCCTGTGTTACTTTGGGACTTGCCATACTTGGGTTCTCGCAGCCGCCTGTGCTTGCTTTTAACACCCATCCAGATGCGGGTCTGAACCGACGTTTCCGCCTCTTGTCCCGCAATGCCCGATGCTTGGGACACCTTCGACGACCTCCCGCCGTCTCCTGGGTCCTCCAACTCATCCTTGGACGAAGACGACTTTCATATCAATTGCCGCGTCCATCCGTACTGGCCAGACTATCGAATCCCTCTTAAACTACGGGGTTTTCGTCTCGATACAGTTGAAGATGCTTTAGCGTTCTATAGATGCTCCTCGGACGGTCATATCCCAGAGTTTTTTCTTGCCAAACATGCTGGCGACGGGAACGACGACTTGTGTCCCGACCCAGGCTTGGTGAGGATCCTCTCCTCTACTCGTGCGTTTGCTCGCTCATCCATAGAATAAAGCCGGACAACTTGTTTCGTGGTACCCGCACGGCGGATGGAAAGAAAATCATCGTAAAAGCTGTTCACTTGCATAGTCGAGAGTTTGAAGTCATACGATTTCTGTCCTCGCCGCCATTACGGGATGACCCAATGAATCACTGCATACGTTAGTCCGGACTGGTTTTGTTTCCTGTTTAATTTTCTGATCCTGGTGCGGCCGCTTCAGCCGTTCTAGATTTGTTTGAAGTAAAGGAAGAGAACATCGCGTTCATCATTATGGAACAGGTTGGTGTATACACTTTCGCAGAGAATATGTTTTGACGAGCTGACAGTGGAGTTCGCAACTCATCGTGGATGAAGTACCCTGTAACTTGGGCCTTTTTTTTGCTGCCCTTCGACAATGTATCGAGGTGCGACCTAAACGCTGCGGCCGTTGACTGTCTTTTCTCAACCTCAAATGTTCAGCATTGCTTATTTATGCATCAACATCGGATTGCACACCTAGATATCTCACTCCGAAATTTATTGACCGACTATCAAGGTACCTTTCAAGTGTCTTCCTCCACCAGGTAGCCCTGATATGTATCCCATTTCAGGCCACTATGCCTACATCGACTACGAACTGAGCCGAAGGTTCGACAGTGTAGGCTGTATCCGAATTCCTGCCTTTCGTACCACGGAAGTACCTCCCGAATGCGAAGCGTTGGATGGAGAGTGCCCAGATCCTTTCAAAGCCGATGTTTGGGCGCTCGTAAGTTGTTGTTTCGAATTCTATTATCCGCACTCCTGATCATCCTTCAGGCTGTCCTCATTTTACGGGCATGCAAGGTCAGTAATCGTCCACAAATTCAATAGTTGATTAACTGTCCCGTTATCAGTTGGCAGGATTTTGCGTGTCGGAGCTGGTTCAACTCACTAAACCAATGTTGCATGAAGACCCTGCGAACCGACCGACATTGCAAGAAGTACTGGTCGCTTTTGACAAGATGGTGCCGACCGTTGGAAACTTAGACAGGCTTCCCGAATTTCATTGAGACCTACAACATACAAACTGTAACATATACATGGAGCTTAATCCGGCTTTGCTTCGCTGTCCGTCTCTAATCGTTGTCGCTTCCTTTGCAGATATCTTTCCCGCGCACTTAGAACAGCGTCCTCGTTATTGCGTTTGGCAACGATCCTTTGCGTCGCCTCCTGGTCCGCTCTCTCCTTCTCCCGTTTCAGGCGCTCTTCCTCATCCTCCATCTGCTGCTGAATTTCGCGAGCCCTTCGCTCATTGATCTCTCTCCGGGTTGCAGCCGTTCCAACGGCTCGGTGAGCTTGTACCTCCTCTCCAGTTTTATCCTGGCCGGTCTTCGAACGGTCCCCCAATCGCCGGGTGTTTGGCGCCGACAAGTTCAACCCCGCAACGAGCAGATCTCGTTTGTCGACGATTTGGTTATCGTCATTCAACTCCACATCCTTGCCTTCCTCGCGCGCTTTCTTCGCGATTTCGAGGTCAGAAATCGGCGTGAAGTCGGGAGGTTTCGTGATCGTCAAGTTCGGCGTAGGCCCGATGACTGGTTTCTGTGTCGCGGCCACCGTGGCTTCATGCTTCTGCTCGGAGTCCTCCAGGAGCTTCCGGTAAAAATGGGCCATCCCCGACGTTGCGCCGCCTTGCTTCTTGAGCAGCTCTGAGATGTATAAGTAACATGGCCGACAATCGCAAGAAAGTGGCGTACCATCTCTCTTCTTCTCCTCCTCTTCGGCGGCGCGAACGGCCGCCATTTGGTCCTTGTAGGCCTGCGTCACAAATGACTCCTTGTCAATGAATTCATCGCCCTCGGCCTCTCGCTCGAACTGCATCATCTTTTCTTCGGCACGTAGATAGTCGAGTTTGCGGGTTTGGGCGGAAGCCAAGAGGCCGCTAATGTACTTTGGCTGTAACAAGTTGAGAAACAATACAGTGTCGTATCATCAAGTGACTCACCCTTCGGTCCTTGGACTCGAGTTCCTTGGCCTCCTTCTGCCGCTGCTTCGACTCCTGCATCTTGTCCCATACTTCGTCGTATTCGTACACCGTCTGGTCTACTCGCTTCTCTGCCTCCATGCGCTTTTGCATAGTTCGTGAAGCGTGCACATTCTGTGCGAGCAGCTTCTTGTTCGCAGCGGCGCCCTTGTCGAGGGCGGAGGAGGTGGGGGCGGCATCGATAGGCTCGTCGTCGTCGCCCAACGCAAAGGCGGCTGGCCGTTTGAGGGACGGTGGAGGGGCTGCCGGAGCGGTCTTTTTGGCGAGAGCGAAGGAGAGCTTCATGTGGCGGTGCTATTTTACGGCAGCTATTGCCTGAGCCACAACCCCGATGGCCCTCGACAGACGACGGAATTAACGGGCCAGAGGAGAGCTTTCCTCCTGTCTTCGACTCGGACACGCTGCAGTGGAAACTTGGTGACCCGCGAAAAGACAGGTCTCCCGCAGATATCCGTCCAATATGTATGATTCCGCACTCGGTAAAATTTGCAGGTCGGTTAACGCGTCTCTCAGTCCTCCAGCCCGGCCTCATAAGTCAAGCAAATGGCTCTGCATATATTGAGACTGCAAGAACAAAAATCGCCTGTGCCGTGTGCGTCGCGGTCGCCCTTTTCACCGTGTTCAACCCTTAACTCGCAATGTATAGCTACGGGCCTCGGCAGTCCAAAAACACAGCCTACAGTGAAATGGGACGACTGAACGTCGAGGTCAAGTTCACACCTTTTTCATGCGTCCGTCGACGAGCACCTATGCGCGTGAGTCCGTCCGGATCGCATGCGACTTCACTTCAATCATCCTCAGCCTTGTAGGACGCCGAAGACAGGTCCATTCGCCGTAGCTATTCACCAAGCTCTTGTGTCGTCCGTCAGGCTCGAGCTGCTGCCAAAATCCACCATCGACATATTCGTGACGATTATTGAATCCGATGGTTTGGACGGCTGCGTCGCCTCCGGGTCTGTGGCAGCAAGTACCGCTCTCGCAGACGCTGGAATTGAACTTCTCGGTCTCGTTACCGCATGTGCAGCTGTGGGTTGTACACAACTGTGCTCGCTATTATTCTACTAATATATTGAATAGTCTGTGGTCGGAAATGAAGTATGGCTGGATCCGACTGAAGAAGAGGCGCGACTCTCCAAGGGCACTTTGGTTCTTTCTTGTATGCCAGCACTCGAAAAAATCACCAGCATTTGGCAAACCGGGGAAATGAAAGTCGCCGAGGCGTTGGGGGTGAGTCGATTTTTATAAAGCTCTTGCAAATAAGTTCACCGCCTTGCAGTGTATGGATGCCTGCCAAGAAAAATGTACCGAGATTCACTCTGTAGTCGCACAAGCCTTACTAGAAAGTGCAAAAATATAAAAGAACCTTGATTTTCCGGAATTTTGAAAACATGAGAAATTGATCAGAGGCTCTGGGTAGAACTACTCTACGCGGCAGAACACAACGAAGTCTAACCACACAATGATAACGCGTCGAGAAAGATCTGAGCGCGATTGAGGTCAAAGCGCGTCGCGGTCTGTCGCGGTTCGCATGCCAAACACAGACAACGTCAATCAAACCACGCGAGTTCACAACGCTGGTTCTGCAATGACCTCGTATGGAGGGCCGCTCAGATCCCCCCGAGACTACCCCTCGCCCCCATCATCGCGCAACTCTGAATCTGATTCCCTCCGCGCCCTCGAGGTTTCCGACGGCCCTGAAATCCCGCCAACGAGATTCGGTCGGTGCGTCAGACAAACTTCGAAAGCCCTGGGGTTGCTTCACCTCGTTCAACCAGTGGCCGTTCATATTCGGTGTCAGGATTCGAGTTCGACCTTTTACCACTAAGTGCCAGTGTGGCCGACCCTGAATTGATGCAAGGCGAGAATGGAGGGGAGAAGAGTATTGGACTGGTCAACGGTGCGACCCCGCATCGATTCGTTTGCCACGACACCAGCCAACACTTTATTTACCCAGGTGTTGCACTCATAGTGGGACTGCAGGTGCGTGTTCCGGTCACTCAAACTTTCTTCGGATTGAATATGCTGTAGATTGGTTCAGGCATCTTGTGAGTTTTTGCGCCATGTAAGCCCGGGCAGATGCTTATTTCGGTTCAGCTCGTCGCCGGGAGTCATGGTCGCAAACACACATAGTGTCGGGGCCAGGTGCGTCAATACTGTCAACCTATATCTCTTTACTGAGCCAGGGTAGTCCTCGTTGTTTGGGCGGCAAGCGGACTTCTGGGGTGGACTGGCGCGAGTAGTTTTGCGGAGCTGGGATCTGCAATTCCTCAAAACGGCGGAGCTCAAGGTAGTGCCTCGTCCTTTGGTGAACTTTTTGCCCCCATTTACCAGAAAATAGCCTACCTCGCGTATGCGTACGGCCCCCTCGTCTCGTATCTCTTCGCATGGACAGCAATAATTGCCCTCAAACCCGGAGGAAACGCAGTCATCAGCCTCATATTCTCAGAATACCTGAATCGAATATTCTGGCACACGACCCGCGCGGATATCTCACCCGATGATATTCCTCAGTGGGCTATCAAGGTCACTGCAATTGCTGCAGTCGCTTTAGTGACGTTATTCTGCGTCGCTGCACGAAAACTGGGTACACGGGTCTCGGTCGTGTTCACAACGATCAAGGTTAGTGGAATACACCTCGGCAACACTACTGCTTAAATGTCAAGGACGTCTAGGTGGCCGCTTTGGTTCGTCTCGGATTCTGCTTGGATATCTTGGTCTTTCTCAAAATCACTGGCAGATCTCCATCACTATCTTGGGCATTGTACAATTAGCGAGAGGTAAACAGTCGAGCTCTTTGAGGGAGCCCTTGTTTGCAGGGCTCCAGTACAAGTCCATCGTCGTATTCTTTGGCATTTTACTCGGGCCTTTGGGCCTTTGATGGATGGGACCAGGCGAACTATGTGGGCGGGGAGATACAAAACCCAGAGAAAAATATTCCACGGGCAATCCACTCGAGCATGTCGATTGTGACGGTCTGTCATCTTCTCGTGTCCACGTCAACGACTCAAGTTCGCGCAGTTGTTGTTTCTCCTGGCCAATGTGGCATATTTCGTCGTGCTCGACAAGGTGGGAGACGCAGTTTCAAACCCGTGCGTCGTTAACGGAGCCCAGAATACTATCAGTTTAAGCAACACCGTGGCTATGGATTTCGGGCGGGCGCTTTTCGGCCCAATTGGCGGCACTATATTTGCGTTCATGGTCGCCGTATCCTGCTTCGGGGCCCTAAACGGTAGATAATACGGTATCATATATCTCCTCGTCTCAAGTTGTTCACAGGTTCATTCTACACCTCCTCACGCTTGGTATACGCTGCTGGCCGGGAGGGTTATCTCCCTGCACTATTCGGACGGCTACACTCGACACGCAAGACCCCAATAAACGCGACTCTTCTGCAAGCGGGCATTACAACAACATTCATCTTGATTGGCGGGGGATTCCGGTCTTTAATCAATTTTTCCGTCGTAGCGTCCTGGGCCTTTTATTTCCTCACCGTAAGCCAAAAAAAAAACGAAGACTCAAGTCGATGCCATACTGACTCGACACAGGTCCTGGGTTTGGTCATTTTACGAGTGAAGGAACCCATGCTAGAACGGCGAGTTCGAAACTCCACCAAGTTTCCATCGTACTTATTCCCTGAATCAGACCATATAAAACGTGGATTATCACACCTCTGACGTTTTGCGCGGTGCGAAAATCCTCGTACTTGTCTCGACTTTGTTCATCCTTCATCCCAGGTTGCGCTGTTCCTGCTTTGCATGCCGATCATTGCGGCACCCCTGCCCGCTATTGCAGTTTTAGGTCTGTCCTTGGGGTTTGGTACCTGTTTCCTTGTTCTAAACGCGTTGCAGGTTTCGTCCTTGCTGGAGTTCCTGTGTATTACATTACACATCGTTCGGAGCGAGATCTCCCGCGCGTGTTTGGTGAGTTGCTGTGGTGTACTTTGAGATTCCGCGGCTGACTTGTGGTAGCATGGTTCGCACCTTGTATCAGCCGGTTACGCGGGACGTCCACCAGCGGGTGATGGCTGGGAAGCGGTTGCGACTGAGGGCGATGAACCAATAGAGATGGGGCAGAACAACACTAGACGGTGATGCTGACTAGAGAGATGTGTATTACTAGCGATACCTTTGAAGAGGGATATATATACCTGCGAATGCTGAAATGAGGACTGATGGGATGAAAGTATATAAGTAAGGCTGATCGATCGGGACACTCTCTACTTACCTTGACCTTCCCTCTATTCTTGTCTGTCCCGTTCACTCCCACCTCGTTCCAAACTCACTGTCGGCTGTAGATATCCCCTCACTCTATCGCGCAATGGTGAGCTGCCGCGAGTTGCCGTCGCCTAATTTCACTGCTTAATTTCGCGTACAGGCCGAACACAGTTATAAGTTTGACGTCAAGGTACTGAGGACTCGTCGTCGATCAGGAGGATTGCACTGAGGACCTCGTAGATGACCTGCTCTGGCTGCTCCAACGCCGTCACCCGTGTCCTAGAGAAAGCAAAGGCCGATGGTGAGTAATCCGAGTGTCGGCCCCAGTCAGCAACTGAAGCTCCGTTCCTTCCAGGCGTGTCCGAGTTCACCGTCAACCTCGAGACCCAGGAGGTCCTCGTCAAGGGTACCATGCCTTATGAAGACGTCCTTGCCAAGATCAAGAAGACCGGCAAAGAGGTCCGTCCCAGTCTGCTGCGTCTCGTCAATTAATCCTCATGAAACATAGGTTCGCTCTGGCGAGACTCTCGAATGAGCGACTGCATGCACTTTGCTTTGTCGGATTGCATACCCGGATCCATTGTATGAACGCATGTAATTAATGTAAATATACTGGGGCCGCCACGATTCAGTGGGAGGATCTCGCTCACTGAATAGCTTTAAATTAAGCAACGAATGGACAAGAAGAGGTAACCAAGTATGCGATAACCGGTGGCAAACTGGTGCGCGTTGGCCGCTTGTTCCGAGCCCAACCGCCTCTACAATCAAGAACCGCAGATAGCCAACGTTGCGGCCGTCGTCCCGTCTACATCTCGGAGCACAATGGTATCCACCTGTTTCCCGATTGAGGTCATCGCAGGGATCTTGACACAAGTCTCCTCCGAGTGCGAGAAGATATTTGAAATCAAGGTGCACGAGAAGTTGACAGAGACGAGGGAGTGATAGGAGGAGGAGGAGGAGGATTGCCTGCGCGGTCTGATGGGTTCCGGGAAAACCTCGCGTTTTTGTGAGTGCAGAGGCAGCAGAACCCGTGGCTCCTCGGGTGGAAACTGCAGACACGCCGTCGTATGCAAAGTGGGGAAGACTCGCGCCAGCTTGAGAAGTCGCAGAGTCCGCGCATCTCTTCCAGCTCTTCTCCGGCCAAACTTCACTTCCCTTGGGCTGATAATTGTAAACCATCATGTCGTAGATCTTGGTTTCCCGAAGTCTAGGTGTCGTGCGAGACGCGGCTTCAACGGCCTTGAAAAACGTCTTGTTCGTTCGGGGCGGAAGAGCCCTAGGGAGGGGGACGCGATAGCCATCCACTTTCTCCAGGTTCGAGAAGGGAATGCTTGTATAGATGATGTCAGGGTCATAGAAGGATTCGCCCGTGGTAGAGAACGGGTCGCTAGTGTCGTAGTATTGTTGCAGCGCGTCAGCGACTTCCATATGGAAGGCGACAGGTTTCGGGGACTTTGCGGGCGATCTTGCGGTAGGCGTCCGTATCAAATTGGAGACAGTGGCCAGAGGGGTGCGTGGGGTCAAAGGAATGGGGCGAGCCGTGCGGGGCGTGGAAGGAGAGAGGTGCGGAGTAAGCGGCGCCTTGGGACTGAAGGCAGAAGAAAGAGAAAGGAAAGATGCGCTTCGCTTCCTAGCTGTCTCGGGAGTGAACAGCGGGGCGCCTTTGAATCCTCTACGTTGGCCTAGTTCACCAATAGCGGTCAGCCCTGCGGGTGCCTCTAGATCAAGCAACGATGGACAGATTTTTGGCGAGGAGGCAGGCGGCGGCGACATTTCAATCGAGGGCGGAGTCGGCATTGGCAGTACGGGGGAAGCCAAAAGCAGACTGGCGAGTTCGGCGGCCAGCATTGGTACTGTCGGAGACCTCCTGCAAGTTCACAATGCTCCTCCTGTCCGATGCGTTCTCACTTGAATCGCTGAATTGCGGGAGGTCGGGCTGCCAAGGGGAAGCAAGTACGAGTCGCTCGTCTTCAGTAGCTAGGATGCTGTATAAGTTTACATGCAAGTGGTGGAAGCGAAAACAAACCATCTTCAGGAACCCTCGGCATCTCAACCGCATTGCGAGTGTGCAGGTCGAAGGTGGACAGAGGAAGCTCAGGCGCGACGGTCTTGAAGCGACGGGTGAAAGCAGAGCTCCACTGAACGGCCCATCTGCGAAAGAGAGTGAGGACCCCGCAGCTACGCGAGGCGGCAGAGGGCATCCTAAGTGGGAAGAGGAGAGATGGCTTGAGGTGGCTGACATGTTCAAGGCCGGCATAGCTTTTGCACGAGTACTCCGCTTTTCGTTCGCTGGACAATCGTGTACCGGTGTCCGCTCGTCGAGGTTCGCGTTGAGCTGTTGAGGTCGCAGCAAGCAAGACGACGCGCTGATATTTGGTGACTGGTGTGACTTGGGCCATTCTCGGATCCATTCTGCGCGTTCTCGCTGCTTGCGGTGGCCTAGATGGACACTCATGCCTTCGCCTCCCTGGCTCAGGTCAGGATCCTCCTCGTTCCTGTCGGCGCCATTTCCCAGTCCACCTTCAACAAATACGCGACAGAGCTCCGCACATTCGACGCGATACGACTAGGCGACATCCCAGCAGACAACAAGGATGAGAGAGGTATATATCACCATCCAATACTCGTCCGCAATGCCCCAGTTTATTCCGAATCTCAGCCCGCTTCATGCCCAACCCTCTGTCCACCGGATACTTGCACCTCAGCTTTCCGACACACCCTCCGCCTTTCTCTCACTTGCCTCTCTCCCTCCTCCGGCCCTCCAACTTCCCTCTGGCGGTCATAGGTCTCGCAGCGTGTTCCAAGACCGATGCTCTGCCCACCGTCCTCGCAGAATTCAATTCCGCGTTACTCGATATATTCCCCGCAGGCGGTATGTATCCCCTGGCCAAGAACTGCTTCGTATTCGAAGAGGGAGAGGGAAACACCAATTTGAACCTCGGCGACAATCTCCCAAGCTTGGTCGTTATTCCGAGCATGATGGGCAATAAAAAGCTCTACATCGGAACACTGCTGGCCGATCTGTGCTCGCATGTTCTGGGGGAGTTTGGGACGCTGGTGCGTGATTCTATCGACTGACCTCTTTCCCGTGCTCCAGCTCTCTCGTAGGTTCAAGGGCTCGAAAGTCCAGCAGGCAATGAACATCTCAACTCAGCACTGATGCCCATGTTACCACCACCCGACCTCGCTCAACCCTTGGACAACGGCAATGGCAGGAAGAGGGACTCTCTTCCTCCAATACCTTCGCACAATGGCCAATCAGACATAAAGACGAGCTTCAACCTTTCATCCGCTCCGAATGTGAAGCGCAACTCTTCCGGGAGCGCGTTACGGCAGTCAACACTGAGTGTCCCTCCGGCCAAAAAGCGCCTGAGTAGCATCGGGGTGGCCTCATCCCATGGCCGGCTCTTCAAAGTACTCGGGGACTTTTATCTGTTAGCTGGAAGAACAGAGGATGCCGCAGTTTGGTATGTGGTATATGCTACTTTCATGAAAGTTTCAATGTTTATCTCAACCCAGGTACAACGAAGCGCTCCTCCTGTTCAAATCGTCTTCGGATGCTGTTTGGCAAGCGGCTACATTAGAGGGAATGGCGACCGTTTCCATCATCGATGCATGGTCCGCTGGTCAGGGTTTGGTGCGCGTTGTTTCCTTTTACCTCGACATTTCGCTCAGGGGACAACCCCACAGAACACGTCGATATCTTCCACCAAAGATCAGTGGATTGACGTATTCGAGAAGCTTGCGCAGGCAATAACATTGTACCACCGATCTCCAGCAGTCGACGGGGAGCACAATTACTCTCTCCTAGCATACCTCTATTCCTGCTCCGTCCTGCGGCAAGCGTCTCTCCTATTTTCAATTTGGTCCGCCAAGGGTTGGGGTCCTCTCGCCTTTAGCACTATGCTACAACCTGGACCGACCCCGTATCTACCCCCTACCCTTTCCCATGAGGGACTGACTTCATGGGCGCATCTGGAGCGGTTAAGTACTCTATCCGGTATTTCCCGCTCAAACATCTCCACCGTCTTGGCCCAAGTCCACGGCCCATGGCTGTTACATCTCGGGCCTCGAGAACGTATCAGCATTCTCGAGAGTACGGCCAGTCTGTACGCTTGTCTGGGCTACCGGCGGAAGGAAGCGTACATACTACGCGAGGTTCTTGGCTGTATATTGGATCTCATCGTCTGCGGTCGCGAGGAAGACGGTTTCTCAAGATTATCCAGCGTTCCGCTACCAGCTGGTCTGGGTATCCAAGGCCCCAACTCCTCTGGTTCGAGCCAACGAGGCGGGAACGTCGGTGTTCGGTTTAGCGAAAACATGGATGGGAACGAGAGCGTTTTGAAGCTACTGAAATATGTTTGCAAGGTCCTGGGAATCAACCTGGATGCCGTGCGACTACTCGAGAATTCCGAGACATCTGCCCCCGTGGAAAGTGGTGGTAACGCAAGCATCGAGGATGAGATTGCCACCGAGTTCTCGGAGCCTTACGGTTGGCCAGAGCTCCAAGTTGGGGTTGTGCGGGAAGCTGTGGCTGTGGCTGAGGCTTTGCCAGGTACGTCTCGAACTCCACTCTGCCACGAATACCAAGTTAATTTGAACAGACTATCTTGCTGTCGCACAGTTTGCACTTTCCTCGTTAAAAACTCTCCAAGCTGTTCTGGCGTCTGGGGACCAATACCATCTGTACGCCACAGCTAACCGTGCCCTCATGACCGCGCACCGGAGAGGCGACTCCAAATCGGTCGAGTACTGGTCAGGAAAGCCTTTGGTCAGCATCAGTCTTTCGCCGTACGTAAAACTGCTTCTGTCATAACCCTAACCCTATTCATATGAAAACCCAGCTTACCGCTCGTTCGCCTACCGATAGAAAAGCCCCTCTCTGCTCTCCAAGCCAAGGCGTCGGACATTGCTCCCATTCTCACTGGTGCTACAGATCCGTTCTTATACAACCCGAGACGGGCATTAGGTCAGGTGGGTCCATTGGTGGCGAATAAATGATTTTATTTTGACGAAAAGATGTAGGGCAAATCTTTGGTGGTGCAAAATGAACTGCTTGAGTTCGTGGTCGCTCTGCGAAATCCCTATGTATTCGACCTCGAAATCCAGGCTCTATCTCTCAGGTGTGTAGACGCCAATTCGCTAATCGTATCATTGCTCACTGTTATCCCTGCTTCCAGCACATCAGGCGTAGCGTTCGAGTCGAAGCCCATTCGAGTCGTCCTTCCCTCGACCTCGTTCCACGTCGTGACACTGTCCGGGAAAGCCACAGAGACCGGACTGCTTGTCGTGCGGGGGTGTTTTGTTCAGGCGCCAGGGGGGACGAAGCGAGAGTTCACACTTCCTATCTCAACCCCAGAGGAAGAGGAGCGTATCTCTCGCAGGCGCGCAGCCCTGGAGTGCGAAGTGGGTCGCTCAAAGTATGCTGGGCTCGATTGTTTCCCTTGGGAGAAGGCCAGCAAACGATCGAGTGCTCAGTTAACGGTTTCTACGACCAAGACACCTTTACGATTCTCGGAGTTTACTGTGGTTCCCGAGCAGCCATTGCTGCGGATACGCAGGACATCAGTTACTCACGGCGCGGTGATGATGTACAACGGCGAGATGCAAGTTTTTACTGTTCTGTTCGTCCAATTGGCTCATTAATTCAATGACATCTTCAGGTCGACCATCCGGGTCACGTTGGAAAATGTATCACCCTTACCCATCGATTTCTTGCGCCTCGTTTTCGACGACTCGACCATTGCACCAGCGCAACAGGCGCTCGCCAATGGCGATCTTTCCGTCTTCGATACCTACGAGACAGAGTACGACCTACTTCACCGTCCGGTATTTTCGTGGAACAAGGAAGACACGAAGGATATTCCTCCTGGTCACAAATTAACACTAAACATCAATTGTTATGGCAAGGTTGGCTGGTACGTACCACTCACTTGATCAAAATGCTCGTCACAGTGACATATACCAGTACGACGGGAACGGTACATGTGTCTTATTCGTATGTCCACCGCGCGACGCCTAGTCTGGATCCATCACCACCGGTCTTCCACACTCGCCAGCTGTCGTATCCTGTTATGGTGACAGTATATCATATGCTGGAGTGTCAGGGAATGGACATCCTCCCTTTCCCCTCGGTTCCTTCAGACCTGGAAGATGAACAGACAGAGGAAGATCAGCAATATCGTGGGAACGAGGCTGGTTGGTGTCTGTTTTCCGTCGAGGTAAGAAACACATATGGGCTACCGTTCGAAGTTTCTTTCGAGCGGATTCAACAAGGTAAGTTAGACACTTTCATGAGTATTTATTGGAGTTCAAAATTGATTATGTAGGGCGACCGAGAGGTACAACATCGACGACCGTCTCTCCTGGTTCAACTTCCCGGTAAGTACACATCTATTTGATGATAGTCCTGCATTCATTATTCTTCTTAGGATGGTGATCCCAATCAAGAGGTTCATACTATCGGAGGCGCACGTCTCGCAACCCATCCCAACCCTCTCCGACCGACAGTTCATTGTGACCAAATCGAAGTTGTCGAAGGCGCAGGAACGGGCGCAACGAGAACTATTTTGGTATCGAGAGGAGCTGTTCAAAAATCTCCGCGGTCGATGGCGAGAAGTACGATCCCTGAGCCTTCGTCTTGACCGATCTGACGAAATTTCCTTAGGCTGGCGGGAGTCGCTCGGGGGATCTCTCGTTGAGGCAGCAGCGAATGTCGCTGCCGATGCTCGAGACTTTGCGCACGGAAACTGCGTCGATAAACCTGACCCTGCATCGCCAGCAGGGCGAGGACAAGATACCCGTCACCGTGACCGGTGGGAAATCTTACCCACAGTCAAGCGAGTTTGTGTACCTACGAACCAAAGTGACAAACCTGTCGCGTATGTGCTTTGTTCAGTCTCGTTCACCTGCGTGTTCTGATATCTTTTCAAGTGACCTCACAAGTGTTCACTGTCGATTTTGATTTGCAGTCTTCCCAGCATATAATCTTCGAGGGCCTACTACGAGACGTACCCATCGGCCGACTTGAAAGCGGCGAGTCGCGCGAGGTAGAAACGGGTCTGTGTTTCCTTGCGTACGGGAGATTCGAGATCTCGGCAGAGGCCAAGGTTGTAGGCTCCTCCGAAAGCAAGGGCACAGGTCGACTTACGGCGATGGTTCGAGCGGAAGGATGAGGTTTAACCCTAGATCGGTTTGGTTTGCCACATTTCGCAAGATTCGCACGATGCGAAGCCTGCATGTCGCTCCGCAGCTTCGGAGCAGTTGGCGCTGCTAGCCCTGTCTGCGGCGCAGTACAAGTATACATTCCCATTATATTTATATAATCCATATTGTCTTCGGTGCGTGAGTGGTGGATAATCGTTAGTCGAATTCCGACTCTTCCTGGCGGAACGCAGCCGAGTAAGCCAGGATTGTCCCGTATACAAGACTGTCGCAAATGAAGTGAGTGAGCGTCGGGGGCGAGAACATAGCCGACGCACCCTCCACCAAGTATAGACATGACACACGCGGCATTGGCGATGACCTGCGCATGGGCGAGCACGATGGGTAGCGCGAACCCAG
This sequence comes from Mycena filopes, assembly GCA_029281495.1. Classification (NCBI taxonomy): domain Eukaryota; kingdom Fungi; phylum Basidiomycota; class Agaricomycetes; order Agaricales; family Mycenaceae; genus Mycena; species Mycena filopes. The sequence continues at coordinate 1,294,290 of JARIHR010000014.1, forward strand.
AGGTCACGATCATGGCTGTAATGAAGCGCCCCAGGTCCACCGGTCCCGAGCTACCGCCCTCGTAACTGCCTGCGAACTCATCTGAACCGCAGTGCGAGAAAAGAGCATTTGGTAGAGGCGCAAGGACGAAGGTCAATGCTGGAAAAGTCAGGAGAGGTTGCAAGTGCTACGCGCAGGACACACCAACGAGCAATGGGAGCCAGTTGCCCCAAAGTACACAGGACAGAATAATCATCAAGAAGCCCACAGCGAGGACCATCGCGAGAAATACAACAGCTGGGAGCGGCATTTAGGCGAAGAAGGTGTAGGCGGGAACCGAGACGCACTTCTTATGCTCGCAGCCATGACTGGAGAAGCAGCCTCACTTAGCGGATGGATGTTCGGGAAAGCAGTTCAATGGCGTAGGCAAACAAACAATCGCAAACTGGTCAAGAAAACAAGAAATTCCACCAAGTTCAAGTACGGTACATTAAAAGCTTTGAAAGCTTTGGGCCATTAGCTAAATATAACAAGACATACGTCAATCCGTTTTGAGCCCGCCCCTGCTCGCGTTGTCGACATTTTCGGCAGTCTTCACGAGCTCTTTGAGCTTCGCCCATTCAACGTCGAGGACAGAGCGAGCCCTAAGCCATTCAAATATAGCATCCTGTACACAGCGTCAGGACGACAAGAGGTCGGAGGGATATCATGACTTACTGCATCATTAACATCCTTGGGCGGTTCTTTCCTGTCGATGTGCTTGACTGGCACGAACTTTCCCCGATCATCGAAAATTCCAGCTGCTTGTTCAGCTTCTCGCAGCTGGTCGACCTCCGCGGAGACAATTTGGAAAAGTTCGTACTGTGACCGCGAATTCAACACGGCAACATGAAAACAAGGTTTACCAAAAACGACACACCTCCCAATGGCTCAGTTGATGATAAACTTCCACACGTTCGGAACAGAAACGACCGAGGTAAATGGAGATTTCTGGTGCTCCGACGTCGGTGTCCTGTAACCAATTATCGGTCCGAGTCGGTTGAGTATCTGTTATTTACTTACCCTGAATCCCATGGGTTTGTACGGCGTTCCCCGTAATGTCCCAATCCTGCACCCTTGACGCCCATTGATTCGACACGCGTCACATATCGGTGCAAAGGATCTAGAAGGAAGGTCCTCGACCACCAACTTGGGATACTTTTCAAGCTCTCTTTTGAAGGACGGCTGCCAACGCTCAGAAGCTAGAGATCCTCGGAGACCCGAAATCCTACGTCGAGCAGCATTGAAAGCTATCGAGAAGTAGTCGTCGTCTTTGGACGGCGTGAGTTAAATTCCACGAAAAAATGAGTATGATACACACTCTCAAGCTTGTCCTTCATGAAGGCTTTCCGCACGCTAGATTGTTGGCGGACAGCGAGATGCACCTAAGAAGGTCGGTCAGATTGTGCATGTTAGTACACAAGTCTTACAAACCACTGACCATGAACTGGAATATTTTCTTGAATTGCTGGGCGAGACCTTCGTGAGCCTCCATACGGAAGTGCGTGGGCAACAGTGCTGAGGCGCTTCCATTGTCTTCGACGATAAAATCGGAAGAGCCAACAGACTCATCACTCGAACTACCGTCGAATAAACTGTCGCGCTCGCTTTCAGAGTCGTCCGAGTCGTCGCTTTCCTCAGGTTCTGGCTCAGGGGGTTTCTTTTGTCTCTTGTCTGGGAGCAAAATCGAATAAGTGCCACGGCAAGGGAATTGGGCTTGGGGTATTACTTTTCAACTTGAGCAGAGCCAGATCCCTCGCAGAAGGTTTTCCTCTCGAGCGCAATCGATCTTCGATGATGTCTATATACCGCGAACTAGGTTCTCAGTGGGAAGGTAGATGCAATTGGACTTACGCTCGGATTCAACTTCGTCACCAGAGCAGGTTTCGTCGTCGTCTGAAGAGATCGGTTGGAGGCGCTTCACCCTGCGTTTACGGGGTGGGGAGGAGTCGTCCTTCTTCAAGTCGGAATCGAGCGACTTGCGCGCCTTTCGTTTGCGTGGAGGGGCTGCTTCATCGTCCTTCCTCTCTGGGGGGTCGGCGACCTTTCTCCGTTTCGATTTCGGGGGGAGAGTACCGGTGGTCTTTGCGCCTTTGGCGATCTCCACTGGTTCAGGAGTGCGTTTGCGTTTGAAATGTGGAGGCATTGAAATGAGCACCTCCATCCGCATAGGACGGGGGGGCGCGACGGCGGGCTTGGGGGCGGGCTCGACGGTGGAGTGTGGTTTGGTTCTTGGTCGCTTCTTGTCTGGCGCCTCATTTTGGAGAGAAGCTTCAAGTTGGTTCGCCGCGTGACGTAAGGAACGGCCTTGACCGCGCCACCATAGGTTTTAGCCAAACAAGTCCCACTTTGGCTGTTGCGATCTCTTCGTTCGCTTCTTCTCGCCGCGTTTAGAGTGCGTCAAACACGTACAGAGCCCTCCAGGACGGAGAGCTCGGTCCCCGATTCCCGTCAATTCGACCGATCCCGCCATTTCAACCGATTTCCGCCATGCTGAGCACGGCCGAACATCAACTCAATCGACGACGGGTGTAAGTTCAGAACGACAGGGGGAGACTCCAGCTCTATACCCAACCAGGTACGATGAGAGTTGGTGGGCGTGAACGGAGAGGTGTTATCTGTTCCACGTGCGTACCCCTTTCCGAGTGCAGCGAAGTGCCTTGCCGCCACTGCGTATGTTCCCTTACTCTACTTCTACCCGTGGGCGTCGCGTCGCGGCGGCTACCCACCCATTTCCTCCTCCCACACTGCAAGTCGCGTCGGTTGCGCGGCGTCATGCGTACTCCTCCCTGCGTACCTGCCGTCGGGCGCACCTCGCTACATATGTAGTCCATGCCGGCGCCAGTGGGATGGTTACCGATGGTAGACACGTATTCAGGCCAGCTAACGTTGCTTGACGCGTCGGGATTACCAGTACACGCTTAAACTACTAGGGAATATATCAGTCTTTTCGCGCTGTGGACGGCACTATGTAGTACTACGTCTAAGCCCTCTCTGGAATGGCCCACGGGCGGTAGAATACACCGAGCAATGGAGATGTTTGCGCAAAATAAAATCAAAACAAAGCTGGGACTTGTTGGCAACCGTACCCCATGGCTCAGCGCCCTCCAAATATTCAGACCTCGCATTTTGGCCCCTACAGCGACAAGGTCTCTGTCGAATTCGCGTCGCCGACGCCAACAACCCCCACAAACTCCATCCCATCCTTCCACGTCGACCCACCTCAGCTCTCCGAGAAATTGCACTCGTCCAAGCACAGAATTCGCGACGAGACCCGCAAATTACTTGCACACATTCTGAGCCAGCTCGCACACCGCAACTTGCCACCATCAGTGTACGATGGATTTACAGCGCTCAAGGACGATGTCACTACCACTAACTTTGCTGCTATCGCCCAAACAATGCGCGCCGGGGTAGGCAAGATCCGTTCTCCAACGACCGTTGGTGGGCGACCAGAACTCAACGCGGCTTCGACTTTCGATGACGAAGGCGACGAGGACGATGGTCGCGTCTTCTCGACAGACACCACCCTCGAGCTTATGACCCAACTGAGAGACGTTCTCATCATTTCTGCGGCTCAAGGATGGCAAATATTCGACGAGGGGTACGACGCCTTACCTCCAACATCAATTTGTTAGTTAGTTGAACCTGCCATGTAGCTCCATACCCGAGGCTCGCGCCAACAATAAATCGCCCTTCCGGATATCACGAAATCGAAATAGCCTTCAACCGTCAGGACGGCGCTCCAGATCTCCTTCTCCCGCCCCTCCTGGGAAATCACCCGAGCTCTTGGCCCAGTGCACCTCCATCTTGTCCTCGGTTGTTCTAGAGGATTGCCGGTTTCAGACCCATTCCCCGCGACCCACTCGTCCGCCAAACTCCTTACAGGCGCTCATACTGGATGTTGCTCAGGTGGGTGAAGCGTGAACCTGACACGCATTTGTCTAATTCATTCTAGTTCCTTATACACACTCACCACCACGACCCTAAAATAGTTTCTGAGATTGGATTCGCATTAATTCCAGCGTTTTCGTCATTTCCACGAGAGACACACGCGCGTCTATTGGGGTTCTTTGAAGGGATTATTAGAGGTATTCTCGGCGATCTAGTACAAGTACGGAAACCGTCCACCACTGGTCCGACTGTAGCATCACACGGTCCGTTCTCGATTCTTTAGCGCCCTCCCTGTGTTCTCATGTTTAGCTCCAGACGTCGAGCCAACAGTGGGCGCCATTTCAATCAGAGTCGATCAAGTCCAAGATGAATACGGCGCGGAACCCATTGGACCCTATGGTTGGGTTCCGTGGTCCTCCTCGTCGACCAGTAACGAGAGCTTGCAGTCCACGAACACTCCGTTTCAAGCGCAGTCAGTGTACCACTTATCTGCCCTGATACCTCCGCTGCTTGCCGCCGTCCTGGAATCTGTGGACGTCATTTCGCGTAACGAGAAACGTCCGGACGTCGTCCACCACTTCTATCGGCTGGTAGATTTAATTGTCATGGCCAAACCGGACGCATATCTCGATTTCGTAGAAGTCGCAGCGTACCACACTCCGGCGCGGCGGTCGGCGATCAGTCTCCTTTCGACTTTCTGGCCCAGGTCGACTGGCCATCTCGTTGTGGGCAAATATCTACCGGTTGCCAATTACCACGACTTGGTGCTGGGCAAGCCACGACAAGCATTGCCCAAAGACCATCCGTATACCCACCAATTCGTTCCATGGCACTTTTTTTCCCAGGGCAACGCATTTTCGAATGGCCTCGCTCAGACCGCATGTCATGCCTGCTCGAACGCCATCGAAGGATTTGGCCTTCTGTGTCCATTCTGCATGTGCACCGTCCATTTCGGGTGCTATGATTATCCAGAAGGCAGCCATGTTCTACCCTATTCATCGGAAAGGAATGTACAACGCGTCGCCTCCTTTCGCTTTTCTCCCGTGCTAGCCAACCAATTTAACGGCAAACCGAGTCCGCCCGCAAGGAACAAACATTCATTCGGATTGATCAACCTCTTCACGCTATGCCTATGCTTTGTGTGTCGTAAGCCTCTTTGGGGTTGCACCATGCAGGGCCTACGGTGTACGTCGTGTAACCAGTTCCTGCATTCCGGTTGTATGTCGGCTGGCGCAGTATTTCCGTGTGTTGGCGACCAACACAGACTCGAACCCAAAGCCATGACGATCGACTGGTCTGCCCTACGCCTATCCTGCAATGAATATTATAGCGACATCCTTTATCTCACCAAGGATCAGCTCAGCGCCCGAAGTCACGAAGAAATATCGGTCTTTTCCACCGTCTTATGGACCCAACTTCAGATCATGACCCACGGTATTTCGTGCAACTCCATCGAAATATTGCAGAAAGGTAGAAGCGCAGTCCATGCAAAGGATCACAAGGTGGACGACTTTGAGCTTCACCGCGTCCTTGCGTGGTGCGAGGCTCTTCTCATGACAGGGAGTCTCCGGCTCTCCATCGCCATGGGGGATTACCTTGATCAAACCAAGCAGCAGCGTCCAACGCATGGAATCATGTACAGCTGGTCCAATTTGGTGTATATCGCCAGTACGATTCAAATCACCCTATCCGATCCCGATGGCGTCCTCTAATCTCCTCAACGTTGCCCAGCCTGAACCTCTGAACGACGAGACCGACGCCTCCCTTTCCCATCCATTCGAAAGTCGTCCCCATGGCACACCTACGAGATATCCTTGGATATGAACTCCTCATTCACTCCGATACAGCCGCCAACTTTTGTTAACTCACATTCACCATCTTGGCTTTTTCGAGCGGTTGGATTTGAAACAAAGCTTGGTCGATGAAAATATGTTCAACAGGGATGCCCTTTGTGTATTTCCAATTCCTTTGGGCTTGGACCTGTCGACCAATGTTGAGACCTTGGCCGCTGCCGTGGAGGCTTGCCTTGCTGACCTTGATTTATCAGTCAACGAGGCCGGGTTCCTACTTCTAATGCGCAAGCTGTGGCCAAACGGAATGGCTACGGAGTACAGCTTGAAACGTCTCATGCGCACCATTGTCACTTGGATACTCGCTGAGGTAACTTCCCTCACTGTTCAGCAACGTTGATTTAACTTGCGTAGGACGATAATCTTGCGACCATCCTTCGCGATTACCTCGCCAAACAAAGAACGCTTCCCGGTATTCGAACAGCCTCCGACCCCCTCTCCTGGCCGTCTGCAGCCTCTTCGCGACTAGGGGCCGGCGGTTCTGTGAACAACGGGGGAGATTATGTCGCGTCCCGCCGGGCCCTACTCAACAGATATGCGGTCAAGTGGTTGTCAGAGATGCACCACCAAGATCCCGCACTGTACGGAGAACTCCTATACGACCTTTGTGTCGAAGCCTCTCAGGAAGGCAGCACAGACGTCGATATCTTAAAGATGCCGACCCCGGAGGAGCGAAAGGTTGCTCCCCTTCAATTTCTCTTGCGCCCGTGTTGATCCTTTTATTAGCGGAGGGATGCACACTCGTCCGATACACTCCTCAAGTTCATTATCCGCTTGGGCCAGGCCAGTGGTGCTGCTTTCACCATCTTCGACACCCTACTTCTGAAGTGGCTCGAACATATTTCGACGATGGACGTGTTTTCGGAGGTGGGAATATATATTCGCGCTGACTATCAGTTTATGATCGCTGATTTATTATATAGCCCATGCAATCACTGTACCGTCTATTCCCTCGGGAAACGGATCCCTCTCAGCGATTTAGCGCTGCTCCTGACGCCGCCCTCGCAGTAGAAACAGGAGCTACAGTTCTAGATCCTTGGCGCGTAGTAACGAATGTCGCGTCCCAATCCGCGGGTGGTCTTTCGCGAAGCCTGCAGTGGCTTTGCGCTTTTGCTCGTTCCGGTGTTGACATACCGGTGTCCATTTTTGAACACTTCTCATCCCTTGCGACGGATTTTCAAGCACCGTTGTCAGACGCAATGCTGCTAGTCGAGAGTCTCTTGGCCGTCAGCTGGCTCAAACCCACGGGTCGTTCCCAGCTGCAAACTATTATCGCCTCTCTTCACTCGCGCCTTCTCCCTCATGTTCTGCAATGTCTGGCTGCTGGTGCCGATATTCCCTTGGTGTACGTTCGTTTCAGAAGCTTCGCGGAGTTCACACTCACGGTTCAACAGGTTGAATTTCATCCGAAAGTCGCTTGGGGCTTGTCTCCTTCTCTATGGATCAGATCGGAAAAAAATCGTGGAGTCGGAACTCATAACAGAAGAAGAAATTGACGCGCTTCCCTCAAGGTATATACTTTCTGAGCGGTCTAGACAACTCTTACGTCCCTTCCAGGAGAAAGCTGAACGTCCGCGGCGCGACTGTAACGGATCCTATTGTTGTACATGCTGATCTTATGCGTGTTCTTGAGGAATACGTTGCCGCGAGGGTAGATGAGTCTGTTGCCTGTTTGACGGCCAAATTCTTGAACACCTTCTTGAACGACTCGCCGTTCCTCGAGTCTTATGAAGTCGATAATTTCATCCTTCGAAATGGGCGAATGTTGGCATTCTGGTGAGTTCGTACTTTGAATTTCATCTTCCCGTTCAAGCGCCTGATGTCGGAAAGTGCTTGGCAATTCTATGATATACAGCGCCACGAAATATCCGCCATAAGAACGACATTCCTCTTACGCGTCGCAGTTGTGGATTCGCAGCCCCTTCAAGAACTACTGCACAACTGGCTTCTTCCCGCAGGCGAATGGGAAGTTAGGTAAGCGGTCCCCTATCTCAACCCTAACCCCAAGCGAATTTTCTTGATCAGATTGTTGGCTGTTACGCGACTTTTCCGCATTATATTGGACGTAACCAGCCCTGCGTTCAATATCGAAGGTAGACAATGGAGATCCAGTATTATTGAGGTCTTTTACCGTTACTTCTCTGCGCTATGGGCAGACGAAAAGGTGCTTTCTCTTTATGTTTATTCAAGTCTTGCCCTGAATGTGTGTTTCAGGAAGAAATCAGGCTTATAGCGGATACCTTGGCGTCCGGTCTTCTTCCTGCTCATCTCCATGCCATCTCTCTTTGCTGGACGGAATCGTTGTCTACGGCTCCCATCGCGGAACGAGTCAAGCTCGTGTCATTCCTCGTTCAACTGCGTCCCTATTTTCCCGGCTGGCAAGGTACCCGTCACCTTCTTCAACAATCTCCCTCACTGACCTCGTGCCTCAGTATTGGAATGGGATGTAATTATCGACACCCTCTCGGAAGATGAATATGATCAAAGAAACCCCGGTCCAGCAACTGCGCACCTTGTGAGTTCAAACCTAGTTCAACGACTTTTGCGCTGAAACCGGCAAAGTCGTTATATGGCCTGTCATCTTCCAAAGACGAAGCCGGCGTTACAATCTTCCAATACCGATCCCGACCTGGCAATCCTGCGAGGATCCATTCTCCTTCTGAGTCTTCAGATGATCGCAGACGGAATTGTCGTCAATCCCTTCGATTTGGGGAAGATCAAAGTGGCCCTCGCGAAAGCGATTGGATTTGCTGATGTTAGCGCAATTCCTTCGGCGAACAGCCAGTCCATAGACGTCCAGTTTGGAGACGCCCAGCACATCCCAGAGGCGTCTCTACCTTGCGTCAACGAACTCCTCTCTGTCTTGGATGCCCCTCATCCAATCAATATGGATTTGCAGGGCGGTGGTGATTCCTCTGCATCGACCTTGCTTGTCGGTTCTACGTTGGTGGATATCTCCCTTAACCTCTTCTGCACTGGGGACTTGTTGTCGCTCCCTATCGTGACGTTGAAGAGCCTGGTGGAGTCACTTGGAGTGATTATATACAAGCATAATTTCGAACACAGACGACTGAAGCATCTCCAACCGACACTGCGCCGCGCAGTTCTCCGAGCGCTGGAGCTGATGTTGGACAACATCAGCTACGAGATCCAGCAACTCGCTTTATCCGTTACGCAGGCCTTCATAAAACGCTGGCCAGCCTACACAGGATCCATCATTTAGTCGGTCTTTGCCATCGCTTTGGAGAACGAGGGCTGACTATCCGTTCCAGCACGTCGATCGAGCAAGTTGCCAAACTCATTGTGCTCCAAAGCCATCACAGTCAAGACGCCTTGGTCGCCCAGGCAAAGTCATTCATTGAAACTACTGTTACAACATATGCGAACAACGGGTTTGTTATGAATTTGTTTAAGGTTTTTCTTTCGCCGTTCTGCTTTATCTGTTTCTCACACTCGTTCAGAGACGCCTCGACAAGAACGTTTTCGTCGTTTTGAAGGAAATCACAGATGCGAAGGCGAGACATGCCTCCTCTGAAACTCTCAGAGACGTTCTATTGCGTGATACCCTCCCACGGGCAGCTGAAAACGACCACACCACATTCCAAACTGTCCTGGGCAATCTCCAGACTTATGTTGAAGTCGTTAATCATCAAGGGTACAGTTCTGAACTTATGACATGTCTGTCTTCTTCTCGCCCGGGGTTTTTTTCGCTCATTATCCGCCCAGTTGTCGGTCACCAGGTCACTGCTATGACTCGACGTGCCTTAGATTTCGCAGGGGAAGGGGTGCCTATAGATTCGGCGCCACTGCTCCTGATTCCCGCTTTGCTCGTTCAACACAACAAAGCCAATAGTCGGGTTCGTGGCTTGAAAGTCCCATCGACCTTTTTTTCTTCTTTTTTGATACATGATTTCAGGAAATGCTCGTGTGCATCGATGCCATGCTCCGAGGGGTGCTCCTCCGACTAAGCGTGGATGTGGCCAGTTTGTCACGCATCATTCACGTCACCACCAGCTTGTATCGTAAAACTCACCCGGGAGAAAGTGGAAACCCGAGCAGTCCCATCATTCTCATCATCTTTGAGATGCTGGCGGATGCATTGCGGCTGAAAGCGCGGGTTTTACCCGCTACGTTGAGGACCATGCTAGAGGTATGTTTGATTCTGGGTGGCTTGAAAAATAGTCGTACTAATGCCGACTCTCAGACGATTATGTCTCCACTGGACCACAACGGTATTGCCACCCCTGCAACCACACATTTGAACCTGTTTACCGGCTTGGTTGAATACGGGTTTTATTATCTTCAGCAGCACATGTGGACGGACATCCAGTCCGAAAACGACTTTTACGCGTCCTTGGCGGTGGGGAAAATGATCTTGCAGGCGGCCAACTATAATATCAGCATCTATGGGCGAATGTCAGAGCCGGCGGAGGATCTCCAACAGAGCTGGAAGAGCGAGTCTCGGAGTCCGTTCTTGGAACCTCATTGTCTTGGCGGTCCTACTCGACAACTCAAACAACCAGATTGTGCCGATGTTTGATCTCCTCTCCGCTTTCTCTGCAGCCCATCACGCTGTACTCCGAGCATACACTCAGGCTGCCCTCAACGTTGCCGACTCGACAACCGACATAAACCACGCCTACGTTGCCATCAAGCTCTGGCTCCTTCTTGCTCAAAGAAAGTCCTTGACCGACAAGCAGGGAAACGCTGACAGCGCTGATGGTTTGGAACGAGTTGTGGCCGCCGTTCGAAGCCATGATCGGTATCCTGGAAACAGATTTTCAGCTCGGGATGTCGATGGTCGGTGTCTGCGTTCTTCCAAAATATGTCGACTAACGGTAGTTCAGACCACGGCCTCCTTAACGTGGTCAACCGTCGCCGACTTGTTCATTTTTTTGCGCTGTCTACGCACCCCGTTGGCGCTGGAAACAACGGCGCAAATAGCGACGCTCAACCGTTTGCGTTCGATCGGTGGGCAGGACTCTTCAATGGGAAGGTATGGGGTAGCAAAAACCTTTCTTCGCCACGCTCCTAACACTGTTCCTAGATTTCCCGCGCGCTAAAGATTCTGTCGGATCCGCCGCCGGAAATCGCAGTCGACGTTTTGATCAACCAAGCGGTGAAGGATGTCGTGGCGGCAGAGAAGGTGAGGGTGCTAGAGGCGAGACGAGATGCCAGCAGGGCTTACTCAAGGACGTCAAATGTATTAGAATAACTTATTGTACATATATATTCCCTGTAGACGAGATTCAGGATGGAGCAATTGCAAAATGGAACGGACCTACCAACTATGCTGTTCGCAGTCGGGCCTTTCGCGCTTTTGCCCTATTTTCTCTGATCACCGTCTGCGCGACAAATGCACCAATGGCTGACACGCCGACGACAAGAACGAATGCCGGAAGACGGACTGCCCATTCGCGCGGTGGAAAGAAGTTGTGGATTTCGCTGGAGGCGTCGAAGAAGGGCTGAAAAGGGCAAGCTCACAACCACAGAGGACACACGAGGAAGAAGGTATACGGACCAGGAGGATTGCCCAGGTCGTGTAATATGTGAAAACAACCGCTGCTCCGAGCAGCATCGCGCCGCCGAGTAATTTATCGCTCACACCCTGGTAGCACGGTCAAGATCGAAGGAGAAGAAGCGCCAGGAGAAAGGGAGTACCATTATTGTGGTCGTGGTTTTGGACGAAGACGCGCTGATGCTCGATCAGATATTTGGTCTTGTGCCTAAGTCGGTCATTCTCGAGTCCATTCTGGTTTCTTGTACTCGTTTCCTACGTCGGCCACGATCGATACTGTATGGGCGAGTCCTTATGGCGCCTTCAGAACCCCAGCCCCAACCGGCGTCCAACCCGATAATAGTCCCCGAAGTTCCCGAAGGATTCACCCTGCACACCGAAAACACCTCGCACATCCTCTTGTCCTCCAATGAAGCCTTCCTAAATCCGGTGCAGGAGTTCAATCGCGATATGAGCGTCGCGTTTATAAAAACATGGAGCGAGGAAGTCCACCAATCGAAGAAAGCAAGATGGCTCTTGTCCAAGGAGAAAAAATCCAACAAGAAACGGAAACGTGAGCGTGCAGGCCTGGGACCGTTGAAAAAAATTAAATCCCTCCGCTGAAGTGGATGAAACAGCGGTGGTGGACGCTGTTGCTGCCGAGCAGGCAACACTCCCTCCGGTGTGGATTATTGCGAAGCACAATCGAGTCATAACTGAAGTGTACGCAGCGCGAGTACCCACCCCAGAAAATCGTCATTTTGGAAGCTCTCTCGGCCACGGGCTTGCGCTCAATCCGTTACGCGAAAGAGATCCCCCATGTGAAGTTGAATATGTTTTCATCCTTCCCTGCGCTTCGTCTTATTATTCCGAAGCTACGTACTTGCCAACGATTTATCGACGGCTGCTACTGCCGCCATGAGGCGTAACATTGAACTCAATGGATTAGGTCCTCTTCCTCCACCTGCAGAAGGCGAAGCGGCGCCTACCCCGCGCCGTGTTGAGGTCAGGGTAAATGAAGGCGATGCATGGTAAGTCCCTTGTGTGCTTTGATTTTGTCATTTAATATTTTCCCTAGCACTCTAATGTACAATCACCGTGACCCTATCAAGCGTGTTGACGTTGTCGACCTCGATCCCTATGGAACTGCAGCACCATTCATCGATGCCGCAGTTCAGTGCATCAAGGACGATGGTTACTGTTACTCTTTCCCCCCCGGGGTCCGCTAATTATTCGTCCAGGCTTGCTTTGCGTTACTTGCACGGATCTTGCGGTTCTTGCTACTAGTAACTACACTGAGAAATGGTCAGTGGATTTCCTGTGTCTAAGCCTGTTGCTCATCGAAACTGCCTTCAGTTTCTCAAACTACGGTGGAATCCCGGTCAAGAGTGAATATTCTCACGAAGTTGTAAGATGCTCGGCGACCATCTTCACAAAATGTCTGACCGCTTGGACCAGGCCCTGCGGCTCGTACTACACAGCATATCCAGCTCGGCTGCCAGATATGGTCGGTACATTGAACCGCTGGCCTCCCTCTCTATCGATTTCTATGTTCGCTTGTTTATACGGATTCGGTCCTCTCCTATGGAAGTAAAAAGGCAGTAACGTAGGTTGTACGTCTATTCATCCTTGGCTGTATCCTAACTGCAATGCGCCAGGAAAACCTCGACTTACTGGGTGTGCTCTTACTGTCAATCGTTTTACGGGCATCCTATGGGCAGAGTCACAGAAAACGTTCATCCCAACGGTTCCATAAATTACAACTTCAAACTGCAAACCGGTCCTCCTGTAATGGACAAGTGTCCACAATGCGACAGTGCTTTGCATGTACGAAGCCCCAAATCGTCTGGTCCGTGGTGCTGATAGGAAGCAGATGGCAGGCCCGATGTGGTCAGCGCCGATTCACAACTCTGAATTCATAGGCAAGGTGCTCGAGCACCTCGGCACTAATGAAACGCAGTACGGGACGGCCTCTCGTATGAGAGGCATGTTGACTGTGACTAAAGAAGTTGGGTTTCCTCTACGCTTAATTACAGAGATTTTGACCATACTTAGGAACTCCCCAATACTCCCTTCTACTTTACTCCTACCAAAGTAGCCAAGTTCTTCCATTGCACAACACCCTCTTTTGCCGACGTAGCGTGAGTAGTACTCGATTGCCTCTTGCCCTCTCATGGATATTTTAGTTCTGCCCTCCTCCACGCCGGCCACAAGATTTCTCGCTCACACGCGTCCGCTGGGTCCGTCAAAACCTCGGCGACCTATGCGGATATCTTCGATATATACCGGTCTTGGATCAAGCTCCATCCAGTGAAGACTGCAAACTTTTCCGAGGCATCCCCTGCGCACCGTTTGCTCGCGAAGGAGCCCCAGTGCGCAAACATCAAGTAGATGGCACGGATTCAGGACTGACTCGCTTTATCTTAGGATTGAGGCGAACTTTACCAAGCACCCTGATTCCACCAAGTTTACGTCCAGAGTCAATCTCGTAAGATACCAAGAGAACCCAACCTCGCATTGGGGCCCTGGAACGAAAGCAGTATCGGGACTGGTAACACAACTGGCGGCGCGAAACGCAAACATGCCGACGTGGAAGAGGCGCAAGAGTAGTTCGCATTATTGTATTCACACCACAAATAAGTTTTGGGCACCTACATAAAGGGATACCTCTCAACGAATTCCATCTTCGTCAACTGCTCCCCATGCTCCAGACAAAACGCTGTCAGCTTTTCGTTGAGCGTAGCCAGCGTCATCGGAACAGTACACTGCATCGAATGGTGGTCCGAGTGCTCGTGTAAAAGTACGAGATCAGACGGAAGTTTTATGCCTGGAATAAAAACAAATGTCACGCAGAATACGCGGAAAGTAAGAAGGAAAATAACCTTCTGGCAATCGGTATATGATAGTATTGCGCCCCTTGAATCCACGGATGAGTTCCTGGAGGAATGGGCCATCCGGACGCAAGGACATGCCGTTGGGACCTGTTTCACTCGTTCACGAACGATTCCACGTTTCTGACAGCAGAGAACGAACCCTCAAAAAGATCTCCCGGCTTCGGATGTACCATACCGTCTTCGTGGAGATGCAGGTCATAGGAAGTGCGCCCCAGTTTCATCTGTTCTTCATATGCGCGCAGGATGACATTCTGGGTGGTATTGATGCGAAAAAGCTCCTCGGGAAGATGATCATAGCGCCCAAGGAGGGGTTTTAACGGACGTTTAGTCGGGGTTGCAGCCGCTTTCGCCGCCGTAGAGCTGTATCGCGCCCAACACGGGCGGAAAATGGGTGAGGTTGCGAAGCGGAGTGACATGATCTTTTCTTGTTCAACTCGGGTTAGGGTTATCGTCGCAGCAAGCGATAAAAGACCCAAAATAAGAGAGTGGATTATCATACAGATGCGATCCTTGCTACAAGCACAATATAGATAACGCGAATAAACAAGCAAGGGCACTGGCGGTAGAGGGATCGTGGAAGTCCTGCCAAAAAAAAAGAAAACATGCAAGAGGAGGTACTCGTTAACCCTTCTTGCCCACCACCGGCTTCTTGCCCACCCACTGATGCTGCAGCAGCTCCACTGCCGACGGCCGCGCCTCATGGTTGAGCTCAAACGTGAGCTTCAAAAAGTCCTGTGCGTCACTCGAGATGTCCGACGGGATCTCGGGTTTCGCAGATGACCCGATCTAGACGAAGGGTGAGCACTACGAAGCGAAAGAGGGGGGGGGGGAGAACGCACCTTGAACATGGCCTGCATTTGATTTAGGGTCGCCCAGGGTGCTCACCGGTGAGCATTTCGACGACGAGGCATCCGACACTCCAGATGTCAGCCTTGCGCGTGTGTCCGCTCTGCTTGACAACCTCGGGCGCCATCCAGAAGACTGAGCCTTGCAGCGACGGTCGGTGAGCGCGATTGCCGCCCATATCTTGAAAGATTATCAGCACAAAATTCAGCTCATACTGGGTAATGTTCGACGCACCGTCAACCTTCTTGGAGATACCGAAATCGGAAATCTTAACACCACCCTTGTTGTCTACAAGGATGTTCGCGCCTTTGATATCGCGATGAATGATGTCGCGCTCGTGCAGGTAGTTGAGCCCCTCCAGGATTTGGACGCACAAAGTTCCTCACAAGCGGCTCCTCGAATGCACCATAATTGCGCAGAAGGGCGGTCACGGACCCACCCGGCACATACTCCAAGAAAATATTCAGGAAATCTTCGTCCAGCGACGAATCTAACCTCGTTAGCCAATTGGTACAGATCGAAGAGAACAGGCACGCACAGAGGTATTGTACAATGTTCTCATGCTGCAACTCCTTTAGAAGCTCGATTTCGTGCTCGAGCGCTGTCAGCATCGATTTTTTGCGCTCCTGGTTCGGCGCCGAGCCGGTGGGGAGTTCTACTTGCTTGACGGCCATGAGGGAACCCGTTGACGCGTCCATACCAAGATACACCTTGCCAAAGGATCCGGCGCCGATAAGGGCGCCCTTGATCCACTTCGTCGCTACCGACCGAGTGAGTTCGTCTGGGGGCAAAGAGAGAAATCAAGATAACACACCTGTCCGCGTCTCAGACTTGCCCGTCTCGTCTTCGTCTTCGTCAGCCTTCCGCATCAGGATCATTGAGTGTGCCCTCCTCCTCCTCTGGGTCCTCCATTTCGTCATCTTCGTCCTCCTCGACATCGTCGTGAAGCGTGCTTTCTCCGTTGTCCGTCTCGAGGCCGTCTTCCGACTCGACCTTTGTCCACTCCTCTTCGGATCGGTCTGTCGCAAGGTCCGCCGTGAATCTCATCAACAGGTGAGCATGCTCGCCGTATCAGTGCGGTCGCGCTTGCTGCGGACCTCGGTCATGTAGCTCATGCGGCGCGACGCGGTCGACAGACTCCGCGACATGCGCGAGCCACCGGGCCCTGTGATGGACTCGAGTGATTCGGAGAAGGACTCTGTGGGGAATGGAATTGGGGGAGGAGCTGTGGATGTATGGGGGGTCTCGGTGCCTCGGGGCTTGCCGAGCCGTCGCTGCTGTGCAGGTCGATCGAGCGACCATCCTCGGTCGAAAGCGAAACGCGGGGAAGGTCCTCTGGTGGACGGGCGTCGGGCAGAGGCGGTGGCGGGACATGCGATGAAAACGAGGTCCGCGTCGACGACATGGACGTCCGCGGCGCGGAACCCTGCGTGCTGCTGCTGAAGCGCGAGGGCAGCGACGGAGCAGGGTTCCACGACGCGGTGCTGTCGCGCTTGGAGCGAGTGTTGTTGCGGAAGATCATGCTTTGCCGCGCTGTCCGCGCCAGCACTTTCTTGTCCGTCATCGGGAAGTACTCCGTCAGGTGGTCGGTAATGAGTTCGCTGGGCGGCCGCTGGCCGAAAAAGTTGTGCAGCTTTCCTGGGCGCTTCTTGCCGTTCATCAGCGGGGGAGAGGGCGGACCTGAGGGTGTCGGGCTCATGCGCCCGGGCGAAGTCGGTGACGGCGGGCCGAGAACGCGCTCGGGGTCGTCTACCCCCAAACCGCTGAGGATACTGATGGAGCTCACGCGCTTCGTAGCCTTGCTCGTAGTGCCAGGAGAGAGGAACTTGCCGCGGTTCGGTGACGGATGTGTACGACGAAGCGTAAGGCCGTGCTCGCGGACGGGGTGGTTCGGTGGCGCGTGACAGACGGACAGCAGCTCCGCCTCGCTGAGAGGTTCGCCGGGGCCGTCCTCTTGGCCAAGGTCGAGGAAGACACCCCAGCCGTCGACGCTGAGACCACCCTCTTCCGTCTCGCGTACATCCGGGCCCCCATCACCGCTCCGAGATCCTCCCTTGCCGAACTTTTTAAGGACCTTTTCGAGCACCTCAATACCGCCAGCGCAGTTGCCAATGTCGACGGTGAAAGAGAGGCCCTCCTCGGGAAGTAAGAAGCGCACGAGCTTGCGCCGCAGGTCGTCAAGAGAGGGGGCGGGGGTGCCAGGTGTGGGCGTGTTGAAGGGGCCGCGACCGACGGCAAAGGATGGCGGGGATGGAGTGCCGGCCGGGTTGGCTTGGTTGAAGGATTCTTCGATAGGGGATAGGTTATAAGCAAGATTGGTGAGTGGGGCCTGAAGGGCCGAGGGTTGGGAGGTAGCATATGGATGGTTGCCCGTGTTGGAACGGGTCGGCGGTTTGGGGGATGGGCTGGAACTGGGACCCGGGGAGTTGTTCCCCAGAGATGTGCCGCGACCATGGCTGGAGGTTCGAGGAGGGTTGTTACGACCAGGAATAAGTGGGGACGTAGAGCGGCCAGGAGTCTTGCCGTTGCTGCCTGCGTTCCCGGGGCGAGGGTCGGCGGGGAGGTGGTAGCCAGACCAGCTGCTCCCAGAGGAGGGCGTAAGGAGACCCTGCTGCTGCTGGGATGGAGCTGGGGGCAACGGCTGGGTGGTGTAGGCAGAGTCGGGTGTAGGAGTTCGGCGGCCGGCTAGCTGTGAGCCTCCGCCGTTGAGGACGCCACGGGCTGGCTGGCGACTAGGGGGCGGCACCGGGGGCTGGCCCTGGGGTGGTGGAGGGAGGGGAGGGAGATTTGGGCGACCTGAGTTTATGTTGGACCCGCTGCCGCTGTTGGACTGAGACTGGTGGGAGGGACGAGGCAACGGGCGGACTGGGTGGCTGCTGCTGCCGGGATTATTATTGGAAGCATTGTTGCTGCTGGTCGTGATCCTGGCCGAGTCGGGTTGTTCGCGCACCAAACGAGGAAGGTTGTCATTACGGCCTGAGGATTGGCTGAGCTGGAGGGGAGCTGGACGGCCACTCTCGAGCTTGCGGTGACCCATACGGGTGGTGGGGGAGGGGTCCGTGCGCTCCTGCTTCAGGGCGGTCATGTCCGGGGACATGTCGAGGCGCGGGGGGCGCATGCTCTCGATGATGGGAGTGGGTGGAGCGCGGGAGGCGGAGCGCTGCCTGAGGGACTTTACTGCATTGATTATGCGCAGTCTGTCGCCGATGCTGGAGACGCCCATCTCCATGAGAGTTGTCTGGTCGAGCTCGAGCAGGATATCACCGCGAATGTCATTGGCGCGGAAAGCGGGTGCGTGGTTTGCGCATTTAATGTCTGTAAGCCAGCGAGCGACGTGGGCATCGGTCCAGGTGCGAATAAAGTCTGCGTAGGCGGTGCCCGGGGGCGGGTCAAAGAAGGCGGTGGTTGTGGACATGGGTGTTGTGGGGAAAGGCGAGTTCTATATGTTGCCTGTGAGATATGTTTCATGATATGGATGGATATTACCTGGCCGCGGATGGCAGAGGTAAAGGAGCGAGCAGCAAAGGAGGGAGCAGGCGAGACGGGAGGCGAGTCGAACGAACTGTACCCTCCATTCAATGCAGTTAGCGCCATCGCCGAGGGGAGCACCGAGGTGTGGAACAGTCCACTTTGTTAGACCTTGTTTCAAAATCATCACAAACGCATAACGACGTTGTGATTCACTGCCTCAACAAGCTCCTTCCCCTGGACGTCTCTCCGACTCTCTCGCATCGTCCAGGAGCCTGTCCATTATTTTGCAATAATCCTCTCGTTGACGGAACCAGTTGGAAGCAATAATAATCACAACCCGACATCAAGGAATGCATACTTGTTTTGTCCACGTTCGTGGGCGGTCTAATGCAGGCGCTCGTCGAGGTTGCAGCGTCCAGCGAGGAGGCATATCCCGGGGAATTCAATGGTTGTCTCCTTGAGCTTGTACGATTTACGTCTCTCTCTCCATTAAAAGTTGATATTTTCTCGGAGTCGTGGAATCAACTGGAGCCCACTTTCGTTGGTCCTTTGCTCAAACGAAAGGCTCACCGACGACGAATATGCCCGCTTCAAGGCAAGGTTACACGTGATCGTGAATGCTTTTTTTTCCCAATCCAACTCGCTCGCAGATCCGCAGCACTCGCAATGTCCCTTCAGTCGGCAGCATCACCGCCTCACAAGTTGCTCAACCGAATTTCCAGTCTCTCGGTCGAGTTCACTTTGACCCTGAGTTCGTCATGACACTTCCGTATCCACCACTCATTTTTCTCTGTCGTCTTGGCTCACAATTTCCACCTTCCCTGTCAATTCTTGTCAACGAGAGGCTCTCCAGCTCTCCAATAAACTTACTCCGTCTTTGCGCTACCCTGTGCGATGCGATTGGCGCGCCTCTGTCGCTAGTCTTGCCTCCTTGTGGACGCGAATACTTAGTCCCCTTGCTTGAAATCGGCCTAGAGCTCTGAACACAGCAGCTAGTAACGGATTTCCCTCGGCCACACTCTGCAGACTGCGTTCTAGCGACCCTCGGCCAACTCGCTCTGCAGACTACGTTCCGCTCTGTGCATGTTACTGCCCTCCGATACCTCCGACGATGGTTAACTGACCAGGGTTTACGAACACAGGTTCGGCATTCCCTATTTCAAATTCCGACACCTAACGGCGCGCACTGCAGTCCAACAAAGCAGGGACCGGACGCGGCGAAGTGTACCCGAGTACCCCAAGTAAACTGGCCGGGATTAACTAGCGGTTACGAAAACGCGTCAGAAAGATAAGTAAGTGTACACGAGGTGTGGAGGACGCCTGAAGGAACAAGGACTCGGACAAAATAAAATTTCACGACAAAGCAAACAGCTGCGGCACGGCGTCGCTTGCCCGAGTGGGATGCAACCGCTTATAATGACGATTTGGCCAATGACTGATTGTCGTGTTGTGTTCCTGGACTGTGTCCGCGCGAGGATCTTCCTCAGGGTCTTCGCACAATAATACTTAGCAAGTACGAGGCTGCCGTTGAGACGGACGGAGACCTGCTGCTGGCTGTGAACGGCGCCTTGCATGTAATCTTGGCTGAGGATTGCCTGACAAAGTCGAAAGTAGAAACACATGGATTACGATAATCTCCACGAGTCTTGTGGCCTCGATAGCGGTTTGTGGTGCATTTGGGTGCCCTGTCGGTAGTAGGAGGAATATTTTCTCGTGTAAGGGAGCATTGTAATAGGAACCTTATCAAAGCTTAAGTTTAGCTCAGAAATGTTTGCGGGTTTTTGTTGTTTTTGATCCTTTCGGGCATCTCGATCCTTGGCTCTGCCTTGACACTCCTTTTCACCACGCCTTTCTTTCGCTTTCCTTTCTTTCACCACAACCACCATGCGGCTCTTGCCCACCCCCTCGCCCTCCTTCCACTCCTCCACGTCGCCGCAAGCCCCTACCGTGAAGACCTCGCAGATTATAATTTGAATGTAAATCAGCAGGCCTCCGACCCCAGCCAGTACACCACTTCCCGCCCAAGCGGCAAGTATACAAAGTCACCCGACAACTGGCGTTCTCTCCCCGTCTACACGATCCTCCTCGACAAGTTTGCAGACGGAAATCCCTCTAACAATGATTACTTTGGCTCCATGTACGAGACCGACTATCGCGAGACCCAGCTCCGCTACGGCGGCGACCTCAAGGGCCTCGTCTCGAAGCTCGACTACATCTATGGCATGGGCGTCCGCGTCATATTCATTTCCGGCACCCCATTCCTCAACATGCTCTGGCAGGCAGACAGTATGTTCACCTCCCTCGCTCGCTCCCCCTCTAGCTCCTCATCCCTCTTCCCAGGCTACTCCCCGCTCGACTTTACCGTACTAGACCCTCACTGGGGCACGGTCGATGACTGGCGCAACACCATTGACGAAATCCACGCCCGCAACATGTATATCATGGCCGATTTTACCGTCGGTACAATGGCCGATCTCATCGGCTTTTGAGGGGTGTGTGGCCTCCCAGTTAATTCGTCCTTTCCGCTCACCGCCTCTAGTTTCCTCAACGTGAGCACGCCGTTTGACCTCGGAGAGCACAACGCCGTCTGGAAAAATCCGGCCTATGTCCCATGGAACTTCACCGAATACCGCGACTTTAGCGTACGTTTGTCTTGTTTCTGCCTGCCTTTCCGTCCCGCTCATCGCTTTTTAGCTTATCAACGAGCGGAATACTTCCTGTGTCATGCCCGATTTCTGGAATGACGACGGCACGCGGGTCGTGCTCGACACCAATGGCTGTCTCGAATCTGATTTCGACCATTACGGCGACATGGAGGCGTTCGGTGTTCATCCCGATTGGCAGCGTCAGCTCGCAAAGTTCGCTTCCGTGCAGGACCGTCTTCGCGAGTGGAAGCCCTCGGTGCTCGCGAAGCTCAAGGTCTTTTCTTGTATGACCATCACCGCGCTCGACATCGACGCTATTCGGATCGACAAGGCCACTCAGGTCACCGTCGATGCTCTTGCGGATTGGGCCTCCAGCACCCGGGCCTGTGCCGCAGCTCTGGGCAAGACGAATTTCTTCATTCCCGGTGAGGTGACTGGTGGCAACACGTTCGGCTCGTTGTATATGTATGTTCCGCTTTGTTCATCCTGTCGCGCTGCTGAAGCCTTATCAGTGGCCGTGGTCGTACCCCGACGCAGCTACCACCGGGATACAGCGCTGTTCCCAACGTCACCGAGAAAGACAACGAGTACTTCCTCCGTCCTGCACCACTCAGTGGCCTCGATAGCGTCGCGTTCCACTACTCGACCTACCGCGCGCTCACCCGTTTCCTCGGTATGGACGGCAATCTGCAGGCTGCATACGACGTCGACATCAACTTCATCACTGCGTGGCACGAGATGTTCGTAGAGAACGATCTCATTAACTCCATGACTGGCGACCTCGACCCCCGCCACATGTTCGGCACCAGCAATTTCGATCTCTTCCGCTGGCCGAGCTTGCAAAACGGAACGCAACTGAGCGTTCTAGGTACGTTCATCGGAAGCTTGGTGATGCCCGGGATTTCGCTGGTTCGTCCTATAGCAGTCTGATGAGTCGTGCTGGGCTGACCTTTGTTTTCGATAGCTATATTACGGAGAGGAGCAAAACTTCTATCTGTTTGATACTGGTGCCGCTAACTATCTCTACGGGTTCGTGTTACTCCTCACGAAGTTTCTACCTCGATCCTGATTCGCATTTTCCAGGCGGCAAGCAATGACCGGCAATACAGCCTGGAAGCGCCACGGGTGCTACGGGTTGGGCTCCGCGCAGTATTACAATTTCGGCGTCGAAAAAGCGTTGCTCGGGTGCAACGACGACTGGAACGCTCTGGATCACTTTGACCCGACCATGGACACGCGCAGAATGTTTGCGCGGATGCTCTCGCTGCGTACCGCGTACCCTGCGATCCAAGATGGTTTCGATCTTATCCAATTGAACACCTGGACGTACAATATCCAGCGGCCTGGGTCCGACGGTGTTGACACCGAGATGGGCCTCTACTCCGTATCGCGTGCGGCGCTTGGCACCCAGAAGTTGAACGGCACGTACACTGGCCCTGTTTGGCTGCTGTACACCAACGAGAACTCGACCAAGACATACTCGAACCCCTGTACCGGTGCCGGCGACGGATGGATGAAAGCACCTTTCACGAGCGATGTGCCTGTGCGCAACCTGTTCGCGCCTTACGAGAACTACACGCTCACGGCGTCGGGCGAATCGTTCAACAACGATAGCAAGGCGCCGTTCTTTGGGTGTTTACCGACTATCACGATAGAGGCCTTGGGATTCAAAGCGCTGGTTCCGTCCGCGGACTGGGTCGCCCCCGCCCCTGCTCTCACCAAGTTCTCCCCCGGACATGACGCACGCATCGCAGTTCAGGCGACTGACACTAATGCTACGACGATGGATATCACCTTCGAGTTCAACACGCCGATGAACTGCGACAGTGTTTCAAGCTCGATGTCATTCAATCTGTCCTCCGCCACCGCTGGCCAGAAGGTCACCGTTTCCAAAGGTGTTTGCGGGCCGGTTACATCGCCCGATCCTGCCCGCATCTCTGGCGGTGATACGTCGCAGTACAAGTGGACAGCGACGCTCACGAACTTTGCCGACGGTATCCTTTCCATCACTCTCAACAAACCCACCTCCCAGGCCGGAGTATCCACTGGGGTACGTTTACTTGACCTTCCTTCTTTCTTTCCCCACTGACTCTTGGACGAAGACGGTCGATACCGTGATGGTCCGTAAGGGCGAGACGAACAACGTCATGATCTTCCCCGAAAACGAATACGACAAGGATTCCTCCTTCGGCTTTTCCAACGGCCAGTATACGTTTGCGCACAAGGCATTCGGTGCCGACATGTTCCGCTACTCGTGGAACTTTGGCCGGAACTGGACAGATTGGGCCAACTGGGAGGCCACCACAATCATTGCCGCTGACGTTTTCACCGACTCTGCGAATTTCTGGGACGGCGACCACATCATGGTGCAATGTCAGTTGTGGTTTCCAAATGCCCGAGCGTGAACGCTGATGAACTAAATAGATTGGAGCGCGGCGACGATGTCGACGACCGCAGTGGTCCACGCTGATTACGGATATTCTGGTTCCAAGCGTCGTGTCCCGCAGTTCTTGGCGCGCGGTCCCTTCAACTCGTGGGGATTTGACCAGGGTATCAGCAGCCTGAT
Organism: Mycena filopes; assembly: GCA_029281495.1. Classification (NCBI taxonomy): domain Eukaryota; kingdom Fungi; phylum Basidiomycota; class Agaricomycetes; order Agaricales; family Mycenaceae; genus Mycena; species Mycena filopes. Next base: position 1,317,971 of record JARIHR010000014.1, read on the forward strand.
GACCCAGAACGACGACGGCCTTTGGGAGCTTGAGATTATGGCATCGTGGCCGACCTACGTCCAGCTTAATGTTTGGGGTTTCGACGACTACTACTACGGCGACACTGATTCGGACGGTATCCTCGACCGGCTTCCGCCCAACACTGCCGCGCCGAATTATCTCAACATGTCGGCGCCGCCGAGTCCGCATCTTGCATGGGCCCTCCTCGTCGATGACTCCAATATGTCTTGGTCCCTCGAGCCTCGGGGCCAATCGTCCATTGGTGCCATCATGTACTCACTCCTCCTGGCGATCCCCCTCATCACTGGTACCATTGCCGTGCTTGTTTTCATGTGGTCCTTCTATGGGATCAAGCACAATCAGTTCGGTGTCAAGGCGAAGAGCTCCAGCAGCTACTTCCCCATCCTGGGACTCGGACACAAGTCCTCGAAGGACGCGAGCGACGGCGGACATCATGTCTCCGAAAAGCTCTTCGGCCACAAACACAGTACAGAGATCATCGGATGGCCCGAGGACAAGAATAAACGCCGCAAGGTCCTCATCGCGACTCTCGAGTACGAGATCATCGACTGGAAGGTCAAGGTGAAGATCGGTGGTCTCGGGGTCATGTCTAGCCTTATGGGCAAAGCGATGACGGACGTTGACCTCGTCTGGGTTGTCCCCAAAGTTAAGGATGTTGAATATCCCCCCGGCGACCCTGCAGAGCCTATTGAAGTTATCATTTTCGGAGAGCCTTACCTGATCGAGGTCGAGACGCACGTCCTCGACAACATTACCTACGTTATTCTCGACAGCCCCGTCTTCCGCGCACAAACGAAAGCCGACCCGTACCCCGCCCGCATGGACGACCTTTCCTCGGCCATCTTTTACTCCACTTGGAACCAGGCCATCGCTGCGACCATCCGCCGAAGTCCTACCGTGGACATATATCACATCAATGACTACCACGGCGCGCTCGCAGGCATCTACCTTCTTCCCAAAGTCATCCCTGTCTGTCTATCCCTCCACAATGCCGAGTTCCAGGGTCTTTGGCCTCTCCGCACCAAGGAGGAGATGAAGGAGGTTTGTTCGGCGTTCAACATCAGCAAGGAGAACTGCACCAAATACGTACAATTCGGAAACACCTTCAATTTGTTGCACGCCGCTGCTTCGTTCATCAGCGTGCACCAGAAGAGCATTGGTGTTGCCGGTGTCTCAGACAAGTATGGTAAGCGCAGTTGGGCGCGGTACCCAGCTCTTTGGACGCTCAAGCATGTCGACTCCCTGCCAAATCCCGATCCAAGCGATATCGCCGCTCTCGATGAGAAGCCAACTGCTGCCAAGGACGTCGAGATCGATCAGGTCGCCGAGGCTGCTCGTCCAGAGCACAAACGTCAAGCACAGGAGTGGGCTGGTATCTCCCAGGACCCCAACTCGGATTTGTTTGTGTTCGTGGGTCGTTGGTCTAAGCAGAAGGGCGTTGATCTCATTGCCGACGTGATGCCATCTTTGTACGTATTTCTTATTTGTCACGGAAACGCCCTCTAACTCGCAACGTTTTTCAAGGTTGGAAAAACGTCCTTCAATCCAACTCATCGCTGTTGGCCCGGTCATCGATCTCTATGGCCGATTCGCCGCCGAGAAACTTGCCCGCCTCATGGAGCTCTATCCTGGTCGCGTGTACTCCAAGCCCGAATTCACGGCTTTGCCCCCGTACCTGTTCAGCGGCGCCGACTTTGCCCTCATCCCCTCACGCGACGAGCCCTTTGGTCTGGTGGCTGTCGAATTCGGCAGAAAGGGTGCCCTTGGTGTCGGAAGTCGGCTCGGAGGTCTGGGTTTGATGCCTGGATGGGTGTGTTTCCTGCTACTCGTGTTTGCCTCTTACTCACACGCCGTTTCAGTGGTACCCCGTCGAGTCAAGCGCAACTGCGCATATGTTGTCGCAATTAACGAAAACCGTGAAAATGGCACTCAAGTCTACTGAAGAAGAGCGCGCTATTCTGCGGGCTCGTTCGGCTCTGCAGCGCTTCCCCGTCGTCGAGTGGCGCCAACGGATGGAGGATTTCCACAAGCGTAGCATCGGTGTTAGCCGTGGAGGGGCTGGTTCCGATGCCTGGCGCGAATCTGACTGTGATGGTGGAGGTGTACAACCCATCGCACCGGCCGATGACTGGGACCCAGTGGCGCAGGCGTATCCTTCTCAACCCGACTGGGACAACCGCAGCATGCGTAGCGTTGACCCCCGCTACAGCCTCACCCCTGGACCGGGCTCTCCTGGACAATGGAGCCAGGAGACGCTGACACCCACTACTGGCGACTTCCATCAACCTCCTCGGATGATGCACGACCGAGACTCGACCTACAGCTCAACCGGCTCCAACGATGACTACTTTAGAAACAGCAGCGTCCCCGGAACGCCTGTCGTGGGTTACAATGACTTCCTGGAAAGAGCGAATCGAACCATCGCCAAAGACCAGCGGCACGCCCCCGATCCCTTCCTTGATGGCGGGTTGGCTCCCTCACGACCGTTCGGAGCGCACTCTCGCGTCTCGTCCGTCGAATCGATTTCTTCCATCGTCGACGAAAAGTCAAACTCGCCGTTGAACAAGGCGATTGCCTCGGTAAATATATTGCCAGCCTTTTCGCTTCTTGTATTGATCCCTGTTTTAGTTCACGGATGCCGACGGCGGTGTTGCGAGCGAATTCGTGCAAAAACTCCAGCTGCTCACCCCCAAGAACTCTGAACACGAGTTGTCGATCGAGAAGTTCCTGATGAAGAGCGAAGAGGCCTTCTTCGGCAAAGTGCGCAAGGACAAGTTAACGAGCGCCTCCAGCATCCGATCATCTCAACGTGATTCGATCTGGGGTACCCCGTCACCGTCATTGTACTCTTCAAGTCGTCCAGGTTCTCCAAACACTCAGACTGGTTTCAATCTGGGGGATTATGAGGATCCTATGATCCATCATGACGCCGGCCTTCCCGAAGTTGTACCCATGACGAGACTGCAGATCGCACTGGCCCGCGAAATCGCTGGCTGGCCTCTCTACACAATCATTATTGGCCTCGGACAGATGATTAGCGCAACAAGTTTCCAGATCACACTGCTTACCGGACGAAATTGGGAAGATAACCTCCAACTATATGTCCTTGGCGGAGTGTTCCTAGGCCGCCTCATTTGTTTGGTATCCCCTCTTCCGACTCATGCCCTCTGTTTACATCTTGTCCATCCCATGGATTTTCTTTGGTCTGGCGTTCTTCATGATCGGCCTTCCTTCCATTGCGACTGCCATCCTCCCTGCTCATCGCGCACTTGCAAACGCAGCGACGTGGTGTTATGCTGTTGCCTCAGCCGCATCCTTTGCTTTCTTTGGCCTCAATTTCGGTGAAGAAGCAGTACGTATCACTGATTGGTAATCACACACTTTTTTACTGACTTTATCCCTTTTCAGGGTGCTGCGACAGAGGTTTGGACAATGCGAGCGTGTATCGTCCAGGGCTCGCAGCAAATATGGGTCGCCGCCTTATGGTATTGGGGCTATACTTTGAATGGCGTTTCGGACAGCTACGTGCCACCGTGGTATATATGTACCATCGTCTGGCCTCTCTCGGTGCTTTGCTTCGTCTTCGCGTACCTGATGCTTTACGGCCTCCCAGGCCAGTCTTTTGCCATCGTATTGATAGTATATTTGAACGCTGACTTGCCGACAGAGTACTATCGTCAAACCCCTCCCAAGGTTCCCCACTTCTTGAAAACCCTGTTCCGCAGGAAGCTGGTGCTCTGGTTCCTTGCTTCCGAAGTCTTGCGCGATTACTGGCTGAGTGGAGTATGTTTCAATTCAATGCCTTTACCCAGAGACCGTATTGATGACCATCATAGCCTTATGGCCGCAATTGGACTTTCTTGTGGAGCGTACCCATTCCCAAGTGGCAGATTGGGCTCCTTGTGGTTGCATTCTTCGTCGGCGTTTGGGCTGCCTTGCTACTTGTCCTCACACACTTCAGTAAAACGCACACTTGGCTCTTACCGGTATTCGCTGTCGGCCTAGGTGCTCCCCGGTGGTGTCAAGTAAGTTACGTTGCGATTGTTCGTGTTTTATCACTCATTCCGCTTAGATGTTATGGGGTACATCCTCTCTCGCTCTATACATCCCCTGGGCTGGTCATGCTGGACCGTACCTCGGCGTTTCCCTTTGGCTGTGGCTCGGCGTACTAGACGCTGTTCAAGGCGTCGGTCTGGGAATGATCTTGCTTCAGGTAACATATGCTGTGGGAGCGGATTGAAGCCATGTGCTCACTCGCCCCTACAGACCCTTTCTCGCCTACATGTTTGTGCCACGTTGGCCTTTGCACAAATCATCGGCTCCGTCTGTGTCATGATTGCCCGTGCCACAGCTCCCAATCGACTGGGTCCTTCCAGTGTCTTCCCGGACGCTGCCAAGTGGGACTTTTCCGAAGGTCTCAAGGGTCAGTTGGACATCCATTCCTTGAAATCGCGCATTAATATCTTCATCAGGGAGCCCAATGGCCGAACCCATGTTCTGGATTGCCCTCATTTGCCAAATAATTGTCGTGGTTGGATACTTCTTCTTCTACCGCAAAGAACAACTGGCCCGGCCATGATTACGACAAGATAGAAATTTCATTGGACTGCTCAATCACGCTCTTTTCTGCATTCTCTGGCATGGACGGACAGAATTTCGGATACTGTTAGACCGCAGTTGCTACAATACACACCACACAAACGGACGCCTTCGCCGTAGACCTATCATTTATCATTACTTAGAATAATTCGCATCGAATATCACTTGCATGGGCCTCGTAGAAATTGAGACTTTTCGTTTCGCACTTCGCCTTGCTTTGTAAGCGTCCCTTTTGCTTTCAACAATGAACTTGGGACTCGGAGACTATGGCAGCGACAGTGAAAACGGCGGAGACAGCGACAACGATGCTCCCGTCGCTCCCTCTTCCAAAGTATCGAAACCCCCTACCACTGCAAAGATGGCTTTACCCCCTCCAAAGCAAAAGCGCGGGCCCAAGAAAGTTACGATCGGCCTACCGACTCTAAACCCTATGGAGGACGATGAGGATGATCTAGCAGACGAGCGGCCTGCAGCGAAAAAGCCCCGATTGGAGGCGGCAGCGGGCAAGTCATCCCTTCTCTCCATGCTCCCCGCACCGAAGCAGAAGAATCCGGTTCTGCCTTCACCTGAGCGGGTGCTAGGAGGAGGAAGTGGGCCAGGCTTGGTTTTCAATACGTCTCGTCGCACTTCGCAGGCGCAGTCATCGGAGACGGCGGTGGAAACTCAGGAGCAATCTCAAAACAACGAACCTTCACCGGCGGAGTCATCCACGTCGTTCTCCTTGCGTCCCCCATCTTTGGCGAAAGGGCGGGCGAATATATCCCTCGAAGACGGCGCTTCGACCAAAGCCCCTCCTCGGACTGCGGCTGCAGCCCCTCCCGTTGACTTTTTCTCCCTCGGTGTGTGCAATTATCTCTGAGACAGTGGTGCTGTCCTCACTTTGTGACTAGGTAAATCTACCCCCGTAGCGTCCCGTTCGGTCGCATCGTCTTCGACTCCTTCCCTTCCTACATTCTCCTCTGCCCCTGTTATTCCCACTTTCGAGCCACCGGAACCCACGCCAACGGACCAATACCCCGGATATTACACCCTTCCTTCGGGAGCATGGGCGGCCTACGACCCAGAGTATTACATCAAAGTTCTCCAAGAAATGGCAAGCAGAATACAACGCGCATGTACGCGCATTGGAGAAGGGGCAGGTCAAGGGCTTCGAGGGTCTGGACACTGCTGCAGTGGAAGAAGTTGATGCGATGAAGGAGATGGAGAAAGCCAAGTTGGAGCTGCAGGAGCGCGCGTCGAGGAAGGCTTTGACGAGGGGGGCGGACGGGGCACCTGCCGCACCGAATATCAAGTTGACGGTGAGTCGAGTGCAGGTCGGCTAACGAAGCCAACTTCAATGATATTTTCGCAGGCGTCCAAGCAGAGCGGAGTAGCTCGGTCAAGACATCAACTTGCAACCATGCTGCACGAGGCGTATGCGAACAGAGAGGCTCTCGAAGAAAGGATCGCAGAAGGACGACGCAACCGCAAGAGGCGGGCAACAAATACGGTAGGTGGATGTTGTGCCTCATCCCTGCCGTGGCTCACACATTTTTTCGCAGGATTTTAGGCTTCTTAATTCAATCTCAGTCGCATACGCTGTACTATCATCCATACGTTTCAAAGAATGGCCTTGAGGAAAACATCTTGTGGCTTGACCAGTACGCTCAGGAACGGATGAGATGAATTAGAGCAATATCGTACACTATTCAAGGGCATCATTGAGCGGAAAATCTAAGAAATGAAGGTGGCCTCGTTGTAAAGAGTTCCCTCGATCTCTGCGGATTTCTCCAGCGCCGGGACCGGTGAGGGTCAATGTCGCGGGGTTGTGCCACTGTATCCACGAGGGAGTGGATTAGTTTTCCAAAGCTTTACAATGCTGCCGACAACACTCGCCTGATAGACATAGGGTTTGGTGCCGGCGACAGTAACTGACGGCCATCTTGATTACTCGCGGGATTTCTGCGAGAACATCCACTTTTTCGACGAGCCCCTTGCTGTCGCCCACCTCCGCAGTTATTTTTGCTGAGTACGAGCCTGGCGAGTCCGCGATGAGCGACGGCCCCGCCCACTCGTATGCAATCTCGCCCGGTGTGGTGTAACCGGTGTCAGTGTCCAATTGAGCTTTGTGGTGCGTCGCTCTCGACCGTATCGGCGCGTCGGCGCTTGCTTCTTCATCAGGCCATCGTGTCTCCGCAGTGACGGTCGCCAATTTATCCCCGACCACCAAGGAGCCTATGTTGACGGCGACGCCTCCCGACTCGGCACCCTTCCGCCCATACGCTTTTATCGTTGTGAATTCCATTTGTATGGCGGACACTCCACCGTGCTGCGGGCTCTGGAAGTTGGCAAAATTCCACGAGGCCGCAATGTTATCCGGGCGCATTCCCTGGATCGCGTGCACGAACATGCCTGGGCCCTGGATGGACTCTGCTGCGCCATTCCGAATGATATGGCCCGTCGCATAGTATCGCGGCCAGAAGCGGTGAATGACATAGCCGTCAGGCTTGGTAAGATCAGAGCCGAAATATGAGTAGCCACCCTTCTCGCCTGCGCCGATCTTGTACCCCGGAATGAGTTTCGGGCGGGAGACCTCGAGCGAAATCTGCAGTTCGGCGGAGAGGTTGGCGCGGATAGTGTAAGTTTCCGGAAAGTCTGAGTCGGGTGCCGATTTATGGGTCACGGAGAACTCGTCAGCCTTGCTGGAGCGCTTGTCGAGACCAGGAGGCGGGGTGACAAAGTTGGACACATTGAGCGACTTCCAGGTAATCTCACGAGTCTTGGGGTTGTAGACTTTGCAGGCGAACTGGATGGTCGGATACCACACCCTGAGTTGAAACATTGGTCGACATCCAGACCCGTCAGATGAACACGCACCCGACAGAGGAATGGATGATTTGGCAACTCAGCCAAGTACCGTCTTCACCCATGGTGTAGAAAACCTGCGTCTCGGTGACAAAGCCGCCTGAGCACAACCATTCGGTGTCCTTGGCCTCGAGGGGACCGAACACGTCCTTTGCCTGGCTGGTAACGGGATGGAAAGTGGGTGCATTGGGGTCCACCGGGGCAGAAGTCCTGCATCGCGTTCAACAAGAATCGGAGCATCCTGGACCCGTAACTCACGAAAAGAAAGACGAGAACATGGCGCGAGGAGAGAGGAAGATGCCGAATCACGAGACACATCAAATTATACTGCTGAATCTGCAGGCTGAGGTTTTTATTACAGTGGACTCGCACCGATGGATAAATGTACAGGGTACATGAACAAGATGTGATTGAAAAAAAATGCCGATAAGGATACAAGCGCCGGAAGAATAATTATATCGTGCGTAAAAGTAGAGAGATGCAAGACCGTCCGTCTACTTGGTGGTGGTTGCAGACGAGAACTTGGTGACGGATTTGGTACCTTGGGCAGTGTCAGAAGCACAGCGAGAGTGAAGAAGAGGTAGGCATACCCTCGCTGATAGCGTGCTTGGCGAGTTCACCGGGCAGGATGAGACGTACGCTCGTCTGGATCTCCCGCGACGAGATGGTCGACTTCTTCGAGTACTGGGCGAGCTCTGAGGGACAGGCGTCAGCGGTAGACGAGCACGAGAGGCAAGAGTACGGACTGGATGCCTCGGACGCGATGCGCTCAAAGATATCGTTGACGAACGAGTTGAGGATGGCCATCGCCTTGTTCGAGATACCGGTGTCGGGGTGGACCTGCTTGAGGACTGGCACACGCCGTCAGGAACGGGACTCCGACTCGACGTCGCCAACACGCACCCTTGTAGATATACGACGAGTAGGTCTCCTTGCGGGCCTTCTTGCGCTTCTTCTTCTCGCCGTCGGCGGCAGGCGCGGCAGCCTTCTTGGTCGCGGTCTTCTTGCCCGCTTTGGCGCCCTCAGTCTGGTTAACAGTCGAGTCAGAAACGCGTCCGGGACTGCTGAGAAGGAGGACGCACCTTGGCGGGTGCTTTGCCGGCAGTCGATGCAGGGGCCTTTCCGGCGGTGGATGCGGGCTAGAGGGCAAGATATCAGTGCGTGGCCAACGCCAAAGGGAAGTGGCACGAACTTTGGGGGCCATTGGTGCTTGAGGTGGGCGAGGTGGTGGTTGGAGTAGAAGAGGCGAGGTAAACAACGCGACACAACGCGTCGGAGTTTTATGCTGATTGCCACGTGATGATGTTTATGCGCGAATGCTGCGATGCCGTGTTGTCGCGTTCTTTCCTTCAACTTTCGGAGAACGCCTGTCTTCAGCAATTCTAGAGGCTGACAACGAGCCTAGCCGATGGATGACCAGGTTGTACAGTGGCATAGAAGCTGGCCTGAAAGGACCTCAGAATGATAGATACAACTACACATACTACTCATGTCCTTGAAGCTTAATCGTCCCCGTCATTCCTACCACTCCGGCTTCATTCACACACCAAACCATTGCAGTGTGCTCGTCAACCCAGACTCCATTGATAGTCATTGGTTCGCCCACAACGATTGGATTCCTTGCGCGATATTCAAAATGCGCAAAGTTGGCATTTGGATGGTGGAACTTGGTCACTTCGAGAAGCATCAAGGCGGTGAGTGGACCATGCACCAGCCTCTCTGAACGTCGAGGATCTTTTAGTAGTCGCAGGAGAGAAAAATGAATACCCACCAGGATAGCCTCGCTGTGATTGCGTCCAATCCTTGTCAAGATGGATGAGATGAGCATTGAACATAAGGGCGGAGAAGCGGAAGAGGGTGACGAGGGACGGAGTAAAGGTAAAGGTGAACTCGGCAGAAGGTGGTATATTTTTCACTGGAAAGGTTTCAGAGCAGGACTAGCTAGTCTTGATCGACTCGACACCCACCGGCTCGGGGAACGTTACTGGGCGAAACAGATTCGGCAACATATACATGAGACCTTTCCTCGGTTATTGAGGGATGTGTCTTCCCTGCCCCCGTTATCTCAATTTTTTGAGTTACGAAAACCATGGGGTTCGCGGTTTCAAACCCTTTCTTCTCGACAGACCCAAACGTCGATGTCGAGATTGCCTTGTCGCCGACGCGAAGCGGGTGCTTTGCATCCCAAGACATCCGCCCGCTGGCCCACATTCTTCTGGTAAAAGGCTCCGGGGGACCGAACTCGACGGCCCCATCCGTTCCATCGGGACTGAGCAGGCTTTCGGGAGTTCTGGCGTGGAAAAAGGCGAGATGCCAACCACAGCCAATGGTAGACAACTGCGATGGTGCGACATATGGGCTCCGGGTACCGTCCCGCGTAGGGAGAGTGATAAAGAGGTCGGACAGGCGTTCTGTGCTGAACGTGTCTTCCAGCACCAGTTTCTTCGGAGCGGCGATATATTCTTCAAGTGAGTGGATGTTGGCCGGCGTGAGGATGGCCGGGGAAGAGTAGAAACGTCTCCGCGACAAGCTCAGACGTAACAAACTCAAGGGTCGTGTCATGTTGGCAAGAGGAAGAGTTGCCGAGGCCGAGGCTGCTCGCACGGTCCATCATGGGACGCGTCAAGATCACGGTCGCGTATGGTCTTGTTTGACCTCTTGCCAAATTGGAGTCACCTCCTGTCAAAACCATTCACTCTCGTCCGCAATGTCTCAGCCGGCCAGCAGCCCACTGATATCTTCAGACGACGCGGATACGACTTTGAGGGTCTTGGAGCACATCATGGCCTCAGGATTGGGCCAAATCCCAATGGCACAGGGAAATCGCATTCGCATTTTGGCAAAAGACATTGCCGCCGGTCGTTATTACAAGCCTGGCGTCCCAGTAAAAATGTTTTCTCGATGCTACATCTGGTCGGTTAACACCATTAGCTTCAAGTAACAAGTCAAACTGACGAGCCTCTACAGTCGTCGACAGCGCGAATATGATATTACTCCCGACGCTCCGCCCCTTTGCCTGGAATGTCGTGCGTTCAACGCCGCGAGACGAGCAGATGTCGCCGCTCCTGGTATTTTTGCCGCGAAAGTCGCTCTCGTGACGGGCGGACGCATCAACCTTGGCTTCGCTGTGGCTCTTGCATTATTACGCGGCGGCGCGTCCTCCGTAATTATCACGACACGGTTTCCTGAGGATGCTCTGCAGCGATATACGCTCGAAACGGATTTCGAATCCTGGTCCTCTCACTTGCATATCTTGCAAGCTGATTTTACTTCTCCGAGCTCTATCCAATCTGCCATCCAAGCCATACACAAATTAGTAAATGGACGCCTCGACATCTTGATTAACAATGCGGCTCAGACGGTGCCTATTCCCGACGCCGAGCAACAGCGACTCATCGGAGGCGAGGAAAAGCTGGTCCCCGCAGACCACCACGCCCTCTCGACCATAGACCAGGCTCTGGTCACTACTGCGGTGCCAAACAGCTGGGAGGCACGCTATAATGAATTCACCTATCGCGAACTTTTGGACGTGCTTGCAGTAAACGCCGTCTGCCCCTTCATCTTAATCAGGGAGTGTATCGGCCTTATGCTGCACAGAGAACCGACCCACGTCGTCAATGTTTCGTCACGAGAGGGCATGTTTGAGCCACAATCGGGCACGCGTACAGCGGCGCATGTGCACACGAATATGGCAAAAGCGGCGCTAAATATGTGCACGCAGACCCTGGCGGAGGAATTCAAGACGCAGAGGGTGTACATGAACAGTGTCGACCCCGGCTATCTGAGCCACCAACATAGCATCACACATAATGGGAAGGAAGGTATGAGAGAGGTGGACGTCCCATTGACCTGGGGAGATGGAGCTGCTCGTGTGCTCAATCCTATTATTCGGACGCCCTTGATTACTGGCTCGTTTTTCAAGGACTACCAGGAGCGGAATTGGATGAACGGTTGGGTATGATGTAAATGTAGACCCCAATAATACTCTAGAATTAGTTGATAAATATTGCTATGCCTTCGTCGGCCGACCCGCCAGTTCTGATGCGTAGTACCCAAACGGACTGAGCAGTGTTCCTAAACCTTGATGGGCTTCGACTTGATATTCCTCGAATGGAAACACCTCGCCATCTACGGCGAAAGCCCCTTGTGGGGCGAGTGGTTTAACACGATAAGCCGCCGCTTTGACGTAGTTTACCTGTGGGCCAGTGAGGATTTAACACAGTGCGAGGAGAAATCGTACAGAAGATTTCCAAAATGTTCCGCCATTCGCTGCGCTGCCACCAAATGCGCCCAAGAACTCACTTCTCGCGGACTGAAAGAAACGTTGAGAACAAGACTTCGCTCCAAGATGAAAGATTTACCACTTCCTGAGCAATGAGGTCGATCAGTCCGTCGTTTGGTAGGGAAACAGGAAACGCCATGAAATCTCTGCGGCGGATATGATGAGTGGAGATGGTCGAAATAACGGGGGTTTTCTTACCGCCCCAGATAAGGTCCCTTGCCGCCGAGAACATAGAGAAGCGGTTTATCTACGACTGTCCATCCATCCATATCTGTGGCAGAGTATTTAAGGGGGGGAAGGGCCGCTTCATCCACTGCCAGATGAGGCAACACTTCCGGTGCTACTCCATTTGTTTGGCCCTCGGTGCGTCGTTTCTGATAGATCTCAAAAATCTCGTCCTTGTCCACTAGCGCCGGTTTATAAGACAGCTGAACGGGACACGGTTTGAATTGGATGACTTGTGAGGTGGGTGTCAGAAGGAAGGCGCCTTGAAAAGTGAAGTAGACGTACGGCCGCGTAGGAAGCCATAGGTAAAACGGGCTTCTCCCATCCACCGTAAATGATCAGTGCCGATGTCCAGGTCTGCGATAAGTCCTACTACTTGGGACATGAAAGATAGTGTCCGTTTTCCATTCTGCGTCAAAGAACAAAGGTCGACCTTCATGGGAAGACCTATGGACTGGAGTAAGCTCGTGCCAGGCCGCACGATATGGAATGACTGGCCTTTAACTACGTTTAGAGTAGCCACGCATATGTCGAAACCATCCTGTGATATATTAAGTTTGGTGACCTAGCAAGCCATAGCCGACATACGGCCATTCCGAGAAGGTTAACGGCCAGCCCATTCCCAGAACCCGTTGGAATTGGAGCGAGCGGAAGTCGCAAAGCATTTAGCGGCTGCTGGTGGTGTGCAAAGCCATTCAAAACTTCGTGGACCAGTCCATCGCCAGAAACTATAACCACGGCATCATAGTCGAGGGATATGGATTTAGCAATTTCGTACGCGTCGCCGCCGCGGGTGGTGTCTAGTTTGGGGTGAGCGGACTTTACCCCTGTTTTTCAAGACGTACGGGATATATCGAATGTGCATTGAGCACTTTGGAGAATTGGTTCCACGGTCTTGTTAAATATAGCGACGCCCTTTTTCTACACGAAAGTTGGAGCAAGAAGCGATACCACGGGGACAGGATATTTACGGTACCACTGTGCGGGTTGATGATGACCTTCAGACGACGGCCACGCTTGACACCTATATCTGAGAATTTTGCGTGAAGGGACAGGCAGATATTAGGACAGGAAGAAGAGCGGACCTTCGTATGCAAGATGCAGGAGAGTTTCTATCCACGCATCGAGAACGTCTTCCTCTGCTTGCTCGACCGTTCCAACCAATTTCGTGAGGAACATTGGTTCCTTCTTCTTCCGGCCGACATACGAGACCTCCAGGTTGAGGCCATCACGCTGAGCACCGAGGACCTGGCGCAGGGGAACCTTGACCGCGCGGCCTATTCCGCAGCAGAGGCGGGCAGGTAAATTCGGGGGGTATTTGCAGAAGAAGGCGAGACCCACCGTCGGTGATAGTGAGCTCTGTATCGTTGTAGCAGAGGGCGGTGGGCTTTTTAGAGCCAGCAGCGCGTATGTGGATGTCGCGGTTGGACATTATTGACCAAAATCATTTCACGAGCCGAAGTATATTTCCGAAGGTCCGACGCTCTCCAATATGGGGTATCGGTTCATCAATGAGCACTTTGCGCGCCATTTGCTATAAAAGTGGGGTGACTCGACGGGCTATCCACTACTCTTCTTTTCGACCATACACGATGCCTGCCCGAGTCCACCAGGTAGCAAAGACTGGCTTTGGTGTCGGTAACGAGCTATACGACCGGTGAGCCTCAAAGGCCTTCGCGTCTCCCCTCTCTAACGCTCTGCCCGCAGCGCCCGCCCCTCCTACCAGCCGCGAGCGCTGTCCCACATACGCAACGCGGTTAAAGCAACTCCTCCCCTCAATGTCGTCGAGTACGATTCACATGCAGTCCTGTTTCAAACGCCAACTTGTGTCCTGTAGAATCGGTGCTGGGACGGGCATTTTCACTCGCGCGTTTATAGCTCACCCAGAATGGTCTTGCGCATTTCTGGAGCTGAAAGCAATTGAACCTAGTGCTGGAATGCGCGACGTCTTCTCCAAGACTGTGGTGGACGAGCAAGGCCGCGTCTCGATAAGCGACGGAACTTTCGAGCAAACCCACGTCGAGGACGGCTGGGCTGACCTTGTCGTTGTGGCTCAGGTGCGAACGCGGTTACGATTCCTCGGGTCCAGCCGTTGTTGATGCATACAACCTATAGGCCTTCCACTGGTGCCCGGACTTTGCCCGTGCATCGGAGGAGTTTGGTCGCATTCTGAAGCCAGGCGGCGTATTGGCGCTGATTTGGAACTTGGAAGACAGGTATATCACCGTCCTTATCTTGCTTTGCAAACGTGAACCTTTCAACAGAGAGACCGCGAAATGGGTTGCTCAAGTCCGTGACCGGATCGAACAGTACGAGCAAGGCTCACCTCAGTATCGTCTGGGCATGTGGCGCAAAGCTTTTGAGACCGAGGCCTACCAGAAGGCGTTTGACCCTCCAGAGGAGCAAACTTTCGGTACCCCGCTTCAAGCGACCCTCGACATTGTTGTGGACCGGGCCTGCAGCAAGAGCTACATGGCCATTTTGCCCGAGGACGAAATAGCCAAGGTGAGGAAGGATCTCGCGGTGATTGTGGAGAGAGGCGAGGACAAGATCTGGGTAAATAAAGGCGAGGGGATCTTCGAATACCCGTACAAGAGCGACGTCGTTATTGCGCGCAGGAAGTTGTAGAAACTCGGGCAAGAAAGTGTAGAAATCACTAACCATGTGGCTTGAATAAAGACGCGTAGCCGAGACGCGACTGTGCCGTGACTGACCGTGACTGATCTGTTGAGCGCGTTTGTTGTGTGGGAAAGCGGAGTTTGAATCCATCCCTCTTAAAGAGCGACCGCGACCACTCCAGCCGCGTTCACTTTCCCTCCTCAACCACCACCACCACCACCCTCACACAACACACTTCGTACGCTCACACCTTGTACACCGCTCCATATACCCTGCTCATCGCCGCTCGTTTACAGCCGTCGACTATCCTCACCACCAATGGCCCCCAAAGTTCGTGCCACTTCCCTTTGGCGTTGGCCACGCACTGATATCTTGCCCTCTAGCCCGCATCCACCGCCGGAAAGGCCCCTGCATCGACTGCCGGCAAAGCACCCGCCAAGGTGCGTCCTCCTTCTCAGCAGTCCCGGACGCGTTTCTGACTCGACTGTTAACCAGACTGAGGGCGCCAAAGCGGGCAAGAAGACCGCGACCAAGAAGGCTGCCGCGCCTGCCGCCGACGGCGAGAAGAAGAAGCGCAAGAAGGCCCGCAAGGAGACCTACTCGTCGTATATCTACAAGGGTGCGTGTTGGCGACGTCGAGTCGGAGTCCCGTTCCTGACGGCGTGTGCCAGTCCTCAAGCAGGTCCACCCCGACACCGGTATCTCGAACAAGGCGATGGCCATCCTCAACTCGTTCGTCAACGATATCTTTGAGCGCATCGCGTCCGAGGCATCCAGTCCGTCCTCTTGCTCTCGTGCTCGTCTACCGCTGACGCCTGTCCCTCAGAGCTCGCCCAGTACTCGAAGAAGTCGACCATCTCGTCGCGGGAGATCCAGACGAGCGTACGTCTCATCCTGCCCGGTGAACTCGCCAAGCACGCTATCAGCGAGGGTATGTCTGCCTCTTCTTCACTCTCGCTGTGCTCTGACACTGCCCAAGGTACCAAATCCGTCACCAAGTTCTCGTCTGCAACCACCACCAAGTAGACCGTCCGTCTACTGCTGTTGCATCTTTCTACTTTTATACGCACTATATCTTATTCCTTCCGGTGTACGCAATGCATGTAAATTAGCAATCCGAATCATCTTGTGCCTGTACATTCTCTCTTCCTGTGTCTGCTCGAAAGGAAATGAGAGATCGAAACCCACGTTTTGTATCGAGTGGCCATCGAAACATCAACAAGCAACGCGCTTTCCAAAGAGTTTATGGCGTCCTTTTCACCGTCGCCCACTCCCCGGCGGTCTCTGCGACACAAACAACTTCAAAATTCACCTCCCAGACGCATCAAGGCTCCCGGTTCCCGCTTGGCCACTCCCTCGAGAGGAACACCGTTCGGCAATGACTCCATCGCGTCTGTTATGGATGTGGACTCTGTGGTTTCAGACCGGAGCTACATCCAACGGGCCAGTGTAGAAACGCTCTTTGCAAAGTCTAACGAGCTGTCCGTATCCTTCTACGCAAATTTACCCATTGAGGTCAAGCAAGTGCTTAAGAATGCAGGTTTGAATCACTTTCTTTTTCGGTACCCGACTGGCCGTTCACACTCTCCTTCAAGACTTTTACGCGGATGCGTACAGCGGAGTCATCGACACGCTGACCGGGTTTGCTCTTGTCGCGTCGGGTCAGACGTGCTTTGTGTGGCAGCACGCGCAGGTGTGTGGCAGTCTTCTGGGGTCTGAGCCTGCTCTTATACTCCAAACTCTAAGGCCGTCAAGGGCACTCCTACCTGCTACATCTTCTCGTGTCCGCATGATCACGACAGAAGCAACCCTCCGTTCCACGAGCTCGTCCCATACACCTCCGCTCGTGAACCGGGATTAATCCTCGTGTCGCTGTCGGGTGAAATACGTTTCTGGGACAGCATCGGCATTGGACTTGCAGGCGGGCAAAACTACTCCACTACCGACTTGGGCTTGTCCGCGGATGAAGTTGTCACCAATTTACTCCGAGTGGATGTGAGTCCCGTTCCGTGAAGGCAGAAATATTACCTTTAATATTATACCAGCCTCAAACCTACATCTTGTCGACCAGCTCTGGCCTCCTGTTCCGTCTGATTTTGACCTCCGCCGGGGGGAAACACCATTTGACCTCACACGCCTTCTCGCGGCCATCGACGGGGCTGTCCCTTTCTCGCCTCATACCCTCATTTCTTTCATCTACACCCTCCAGTTCTCATCATTCGCCTTTGACGCCCGAGGTCGGCAACATAAGCTCCATCGCGCTTGGCGGTCGGACCCTAACCGGTGGGAGAGAACTATGGGCTCTAGTTGATACCCGTGTTCAACGCTGGGAAATGAAGCTGGAGGGATGGGAGGAGCCCCTGCTGGATCAAGAAATTGCAGGAGTCGCGAGATCGGCTTTGCGGTCTGCGTTTGGGGACAGTGTGGAGCGAGATAACTCCCAGCTCGACCTAGAGTTGGTAGATATCGCAATTGACGGGTCAGTGCGCTTCGTCTTCTCCATCCTCAAGTGTAATGACCAAATACAGCGAAGGAAAGCTCGTCATACTGGTATCGTATGCCGGCCGCGACGAGCCTAGACTCATGGCTATGGATGTTGGAGGAGGTGTCCGCAGAATATATGCCCTGATTCGGCTGTCATATCTCGGTGAAGTCTTCAAAGTCGACGGTGTACAAAACGTGCCATATCAGAGCGTCAGTCAACTTTCAATTTCACAACGACTCCGTTCAATGTTCCTGTAGACTTCTACGTCCGGTGCTCCTGTGCACCCGCGCATCCAGGTTCTTCTGGACGGCCAGCTTATCAGCGTTCAATTCGGAGACGCAGTGGCCTTGTGTGCACGGGGTTCGCGACTTCATATTAATACCCGCATAATCTAACCTTCCCATGCCCGCAGATTCGGATTACCGCGACCGTATCGAGCTCAAGTCTGCTTCTGACCGGACGCTGGGCGTTGGTGTTGTTCAGAATGAGAGTGCTCTATTGATATTGACCGCCGCCACCATGATGAAAGCGCAAATTGACATGGAAAACGTCCTGGTATTTGATTCCGAGTGAGTGTATTTTTATGATCGACCTTTGTCGTGCTCAGGTCGCAGAACTGGACGCGCCAATCTCATCAAGTCGATTATGACACAAGCTATTGTGTACAGCTCAGTACCGGATGTTTGTGGTTTTCTTCAATGTAGCTCTCGTCTAACTGTGACCAGAACCCTCTGCAATTCAGCTTCCCTCCTGAAGTGGACGAGGAGAGTCTGATGCAAGGAGCAGAACAGTTGAGCAAAGCTGTGCTGTCATCCGGTATGAGTTTCTCTCCGCTCCCCTCGTAGCATCCTTACTGAACACCATCTTAGACCCAGAAGTCGTCAGGATCAACCCCGATCTCAGTGCACAACTGACGAGTCGAAAAGAGCGACTGAGCTGGCTCATCCACTTTATCAACGACAACGCCGTTCTCGGAAGGTACGGTTCGCCATAATTCATGTTTCTATTGAGGTTAATTCCCGGGCACAGATGTCCCAAAGAAGTCGACAACAGCTGGCGACCGATTCCGAGAAGTTGTATGCCGGCTACCAGTTGTGGGTTCAGCACAATGAAGTCCTCGCGTATGTCCCCTTCGTTTTCCGCTTGAAAGTCACTATTAATCCTTCCAGGTCTGAGAGTGTTTTGAATGAAGCAGTCGAGTCTTATATGGAAAGCATTCAGGAGGGACATTACGAAGATATCGTGCGCGCATTCTTCCGCCTCCGCGTGGGAGACATGGGCTCCCTTCTTTCTCAAGTCACCGACGTGACGGCCAAGCTTGCTCAAAACGGCGGCCGGGATTTGGTGGAACTGCTGCCCGAGGCAAACCGGGTCGTTTTGGTACGCTTCAGCCGTTTCCCCATTGGTGGAGGATCTGACGCCCCTTGACAGACCGTTCTAACGTCTGCGTTGGAATACCGAGAATACAACCTCCGCGTTTACGGGATCCTTCTGCCCATGATTGACCCTTGGACGAGTAGCCCGGCTGTCATTGATGTTGTTCTCGGGCTTTTCGAGTCCACCACCAAGGTTCTCGATTCGTCAACGCGGGCCGGAGTCGTATTAGAGCAGAATACCTACACCAGCAGCCAGCTCCCTGAACTGGCTTCGGTGCTATTCGCCTGCATCCAGGAGCGGTTGGATTGGCTCTCTAGGTGCTGCCTTTTGCACCACTCTGGTTAAAAAATCTGACTCGGACTGTTTTTAGTCCCACTGCCGGCGAAACGCCTGGCGTTGAACAGGATAATAATGAGCTAAGACAGAAATTCGACTTCTTACGTCCGGAGATCCTGGAAACCTTGCGAAAACACGGGCACGCGATCACTGCGTTTGCGCTCGCGGAAAAGTACCGAGATTTCAGCAGTCTCGCCGCTCTGTGCCACCAGGACGAGGTTTACCCGTCTCACAAAAATCCAAATGCGCTCCGGATACAAAATTACATCGATAGGTTCAAGGAAGACTTTACCACCGAACTCTATCGGTGGTATGTTCAGCATGGTATATTGATTTCCCTTCCATCCTGATCCACTGCTGATCCATATTGAATAGGTGAATTGCGCGTCATGTTCTCGCAGGACGACATGCAAAGCATCTATATGGACAAGTTCTTTGCCTCGCGTCCTGACTCGGCCATCTCTTGGATACACGACCTCGGGCAGCGGAGATACGAAGCAGCCGCCGAGGCGCTTTTGGCAGAGTCGGAAACTGCTCCCAAGCTGAGCACGAAACATGTATGGTTCCTGGATTTTCTTATTTAACCTCCAGCTGACCCACGCACAGCTCATGTTGAGCATTGGGAAGCTCGCCGACCTCGCCCATGTGCAGGAAACGAACGAGATCGCGGACGATCATGTGCTTGACCGTATGTTTTCACCCTGCTCAGCGGCAACTGCTCACCAGTGTAATTAGACTTCCACAACGACCTAGACTTTGTCAGCGTGCACCAGCGACTGTTGGACGAGTTCAAGCCCGTGTTGGACTCTTTGCGCGCGCGCCAATCGCTTGATGCTCAGATCGACGCCATTGTGAAGAGCGAGGCATCGAGGACTGCGGGATCAAAAGGCCCTGACAGCTCGTATGTATTTTATTTAGTTTCCATTCTTCTAAAACGCTCATTATGGCTCGGTTAGATCTTCAAGGACTTGGTCCGCCAGTTGCTGCAAGGGAGTGCCTTGTCGATGGAGGACACGGTCGACGCGCTGACACTCAAGGACAACACGACGTCTGTCGGAGGATTATACCACGGCCCTTCATTTGCTTGCAGCGCGTTCAGGTAAGGTCGAAACTCTGCCTGGTGATTCAATACTGATATCGCCGCCCAGAACTTGCCTGAGGCGCGGAGAATGTCGGCCTTTAGGTCGGTATGGCGCCGCATATACATCCACGACGAGTGTGTATTCCCGCTACTAGTGCCTTAGGACATGTGTTGATTGAGTCTCAGCTGGGACGCCATCCGCCGAACGGCAAATGTATCGGACCATCAACTGAACGAACGATTCCGGGCTACAGCACTGTACGCGACGCTATCTGTTGTTCTGGCTATGGACAGCGCGCCGGAGGGGTACGACACGAGCCCGGACGCCGCGCTGGTGATCCCGACAGGAGGCCGAGATCAAGTCACGGTGGCCGGGGCTGTCGAGCGAGCAGGTGGGTGCGTTGTTGCAGGACTACATGCTCGAGTGCGATCAGCTGGGAGATCTGGACCTGAACGACGTGTATGAGCGGATCCGGGAGTTGGCTGCCCATGCGCTGGTTTGGCAGTGAGGGGGCTGCTTTAAAAGCTATCTTTTGTACATTAGATTATTGCGCTTTAGGCGCTTTTGTTGCTCCTGAACATGACGATGTCGGAGAAGCGGGTGGTGAATTTTGAGCAGGCGACGCGGAACGCCAAGATGATGGACGCCATATTGCGCTGTCGCCATTCGTCCGTGTACGCGCCGGTGCGACGCTCCTCCTGCACCACCCAGTGCCGGTAGAATTCGGACAAGGCGCGCTCTTTGTCGAGCGGCGTGGCTGTCGGTGGAAGACGCGAGAGGGCTTCATCTTTGCCGCGTTCGAAACGGGTGTTGCTCTTCGGAGCCTTAGCGGAAGAAAAACAGACTGGGTGTCGGCGGACGCACCTCAAGCCAAAAGGCGTGGTGAAACTCGTCCAACTGCTGTCTTTGCAGCTTCCACTGCAGGTCGTAGGGGCTGGTTTGGCGGGGGTCGAATTCGTGGAGGGAATACGGGTGGAAGCGGGATTTTGAGGGGGGCGTGTGTTCGTCGTATATTATGGCCCGCATGTTGGATATGGGATGAGACGGGCCCACACGGTCGTATACTGGGCGGGATACATGCAGACGGCGCACCCAATGTGGTGGTCTGAACATGAAGAGAAATGCTATGTACAAATAACGCCTATCTGAAGCTCTTCAGCAAATTGGACACTCCGGCCTTGATATCCTTCGCTGACGGTATGCCCATATCCTCCGACATGTCCTGCAGCAATCCGCCCTTTCCAAAATTCCGTGGAGGCGCAGAAACAGTGTCCGGTGACTCTTCGGTGTAGAGGTTGTGGGAGTGCACGGTATCCAGCTCCGATACGACCGAGAGCTTGGGGAGGGCTTCTTCGACGACCGCCGATGCATTTTTAGCGGTGGATGACTCCCAGAAGTCGGGGAGATAGGGCTGCAGAGAGGTCAGGCGCCGCTAGAGGGAGACGCTCGTCGAACGCACAATCTGGGGCCGCGGCTGGGCGGGCTGCAGGGAGATGTCGGGCATTGACCAGCTCATGTATGTCGCGGGTTGTTTTGTGCTCTGGGCGGCGGGGGGAATGCCAGGGATAACTGTAGACGCAGTAGACGCGTTCCTGCTTCCGCTTCTTGTAATTTCGGGTGTGAGTGGGCGCTAGATAATATTGAATATGCACGTACGAGAGCAGGCGCGGTAGTATGGTGCTGGCTTTTGTGCGCAACATGGTGGAGTGCAAGGAGGGTATGGTATGCACGTGTTGGTGCTTTTTGTCCTGAGCCTTGAACGCGTCTGGCAGTGGATCGATTATTTCGTCGATTTTAACCCTTGACCCCGCCCTTTGACGCGCGCTAGAGGGCACCGGCTATCGCAAGAAATCGGGGACCGTGACAGCTTGCCTCGTGTTCTGGTCGTGTTTCTAGCAATCGCACCCATTTGGACTATGAGCCTTGCTCCCTGTTAATACCCACACACCCCGGACATGCTTCTCTCTCCAGCGTAGGCCTTCCCCTCCGTCCATACCCTTCTCATCCTTCAAGCTGCTCGCTCTCCACAACAGATCAACAAGCGGAAGCTTGCCCTCCGCATCCTTCTGGGGAAAGTTCAAGCCAAAGAACAAGGACGACATGCGCGACAAGCAGGCCCAGATGGCCCTTGCCCGCCAACGCCTACTCACTCTTGCCTATGGCGAGATGGAGACTATCCGCATGGTGCGCCACCCGTCTTCCTGCTTCAACTTTGTCCTCATCCATGCACAGTTGCCGAATAGTTTCAATGTACGCGTCCCGCGCTCTCTCGTGTCCCAATCGCTCATCACCTCTCCAGGAGCTTGAATCTGTAGCTCGGGACTGGACCAAACCTCCCCCCGAGGCCGTCTTCGGCTTACGTGTCCCCGTTGAATACGCGTCTCTTCAGGCTGCCGTGAGCGCACCCTCTAGTCGCGCTTAGACTCCGATATTGACATAAGAAACTATTTAGCGCCTGGTGGCGGGCCCATACATTTATGTGAGCGCCACGATATGCCCGCCCTGCTTCCGCTAATTATTGTTCAGCTCACCGGCGAGGACTCTTATCAAATCGCGGTCATGGGCGTACCGGGTTTACGCGTCGAAATCGTCAGCGACGCGCCTCCCCCGCCAGATGAGCCTCCGTGAGTATCCTGCTTCAATCCCGTTACAATTGACCGATCTATGTTTTTAGACCTCCCCCCGTCCTGGAAATGCCTGCTACTTTCAACCTCGAGCTCATGCCGGGACAACACGTAGCCCTCGATGTGTCCGTCGCGTCTGACGAGCTTGACATGGCCCGCATGGAGGATGGAACGATGGTCGACGGAATGTTCTGGGGCAAACTGGACATCGTTCACCAAGGGGACAACCACAAGATGGAGTTTAGTGGAACAAGACTCGCCAACGACAACTACTCTCCCGAATTCATGTTCGATTCGCGCGTCATGACCAAGCTCGCCGTTGCTGCGAAACCCACAACGGCAAAGTGCCACTTGAGCGTGCTAACGCCGTCGATGCAATACTGCGATATCATGCTCACGTTTGCACCGCTGTGGAAGCTGGGCATCACCTGGCCGCCTGCGGAAAACGTATCCGACAACAAAGTCAAGTACTTTTTACGGGTGCATCCCGGAGGTGCCCTCGAACATTTTGAGAGCGAGATGGTCTCCACCTCTCTTTACTACGAAGCCATGTGAGTCCATATCTATTGACCTTCGCCGCTGTTCATTGACTCCCTTCTGCAGGCCCGACCCTCACATGGTCGATCCAAACGATTACATTGCGCCCCGTAATGGATTCGCGATGTCCTTCCTCGACTTTGTTCCTCACCTGATGAACGTATTGGATCAACTTGGGATGTCCCTTCACGCGCGAACAAATTTTATCAGGTCGGTCTCCCGTTTTAGATCCTCACCAACTTGAAAGCGAAATGAATACACCCACAGTCACAACATTTCGGCGTTCTCTGCGCACAAAAACATCGCCTATCGCTTCCTGTCGCCCGCGCGCATTGCAGCGGCGATCGACATTTCCGTTACGCACGACCCGTGCATCTTTACGCGGCTGTTCCTCATCTTCCGCGGACTGTCCGACGACGACGTCGGGATCTTTGCCGGCGCGGGCGAAAAGGAGGCGAACGCGGTCAACTGGCGGGAGGTCGTCGGCTGGTCAGAGGAATCGAAGGACGCTACCATGTTCCGGCTCCTCGAGACGTCTGTGCTCGAGGTTACGTAGGGGTTCTCTCTCTCCCATTGCTCTTTGTTTCCTTGTATCTCCCAGACATGCGTGTGCTAGACGCGCCGCGTACCGCGTCTTACTTTCCCGTGCTAATTCGGATGCTCGTCCATACTTACCCTAGTTTACTGTACATGCAATATTCCTCGTCGTTCGCTCGCTATCGTTGTTGCATCTGTATACTTAGGCTTCCTTATTTCCTCATGTGTATCACTACGTACTCCGATACATTCCCCTGCTTTGCCTCGAATACCTACCTCAATATATACCGCACCGCGTAGTCTTTGAATTTCGCCAAGACTTTCGCGGTCACATGTCTGAATCCTTTGGCCGTCCTTCAAGGTCCTTTTCTCCCCCCGGTCTACTCGCGAGCGCAGGGCAATAGTTGGTAAAGCCGCTGTTCGGCTGCTCATGATCTGGCCGGCTCAAAAAACTCCGTGGGATACGGCTCATCCCGGTCGGAGCCTCAGCTCGACGGCTCAATAACCCAGTTGGACATCGCTCAGGCTTCGTGTTCGATGCGTAGTGGCCGTGTCATTTTAAACCAGGGAGACCGTCCCTTATTCTACTCGTGGAACCAAAAGCATCTGAGACCATTCTCCGTCCGGTAGTGAAGAATGATATCACGCTGTTATTCGAGTTGCTAGTACAGCCGTTTTTTTTTTTTTTGCTACGAGATTTACAATAGCAGTCTGAAAGGATACCCTGGAAGAACATGTGAGAGGAATGCGTGATGGGTAAGGTAAAGACACACCTCTGTTTTTGACCTTGAAGAGAACGATAAGGATGGAGTAGACGAGCATGATGATGGTGCTCCAGAGGTAAATCTGGAATCGTTGGCGGTGGGCAGTGGCCTGGTACGGAATCACCATGATGAGCATGGTGAACGCGAAACCCAGCGTGCCATCTGCGCGAATGAGCAAACCGAATGAAGCGAGAAGGAAATGCACGCACAGACAGCAGCGATAACCTGCACCTCCTGGCCAAACTGGTTCTGGAACCCACCAGCGATCCAGCTACCGTCACCGCCGGTGAAGGGGGAGTTGCGGATGCGGGTGAACATGTAGCCAGAGGTCATGACGAGGGAGACGAGGATGCTAATGACGGCCCAGGTCCAGCGACTCTGCAGAACGGGGGCAATGAAGCGGAGCGTAACGGCAAACGCGAGGACACCAGCCGCAACCGTGGTCCAGCGGGCCCAATCGAAGGGCGGGCTGTACGGAATGGGAATCGGGGTGTGGTTCGAAAGGTGCTGCGCCAAGGGTTCGGCCTCGAAGCCGCTACAGCATAGTCAGTAGATGTTGAGTTTAGGTGTGAGTTGATTTACTGGGAAAAGTCGTATTTCGAGGTCGAGGTCTTGCCTGTCGCGCGGGGACCCTCGGTCGCGGGGAAAATATAGACGACGGGGGCAGACTGGAGGCCGAGGCTCTGGAACACGGTTTGACCTTCGTCAAAGTCGAGGGTTGCGAAGAAGTGGGTGTCGCGGTGGGCTGCGGGAGCCTTGGTCCATGCCTTTGCGACCGTATTCCAGGACGGATCGAATTCTCTGTGAAACCTCGTCAGACGCGCGAGAGAGAGAAGCATAGAGCGACTGGCTTGCAAGGGGCACATCTACGGCGGGAATCGAGGGCAGTGAACTGGATGGACGCCGACCAGTCGCGGTTCGGGGTGGTCAAGAGGTCATAGGAAGCAGCGTCAAGCTTGATGAGGCCGCCGCCTGCAGCAGCCAGGGCGACGAGTTTCTGGTGTGCGCCATCTGGGGGAGCTGCGCGGGCCAGGGGGGAAAGGAGAGCAAGGAGCGGGAGCAAGCTTAAGAGCATGGTGGAAGACAAGCAGGAGCAGCGACGTGTCTATCAATTAGGCCGATCAGCTTTCCCAAGTCCGTGCCATGAACTGCTTCGACTCGAGACCTTCTCCAGTCTGACCCAGCACTCCCTTACCCTCGAAATGAGCAGCCATGGCCTACTCTTGCGCCTTTTTCTCTCCCCCTCCTTCTTCACCGTACATGTCGCCCTCAGATATCTCACAATATATCCAGACAACGTCGGCATAACCTACTACCTCACCCGCAGGCTCAAAGAGTTGGATACCCGTGAATTGCGCGATGTCTGGGGCTTTATTTCGTCAGTGCAATTTTATTATTTCATCCGTCCCGTAGCCAACTCCAGCAGTCATCTCCTCGTAACGCGCCCCACAAAGTCCAGGGCTCTCGAGTCTTTTGTCGTCGATGTTATCCAGCGCTCCACCCACTTGGCCATGATCGTGCGTCGGGCGGACACCCCTCCCCGTCTCCTGAGAGCTCAACTCCATCCTAGACGCTATGGTTTATGCAGGCTGCGCTGCGCGACCTCTCGTCGTCCCCCAACCGTTCCCAGTCCTTCATCATCTGCCAACGCGTCCTGCACAAGTGCCATGAAATTATATTTGCCGATCTTCCGCCCCCCGCGCCAACCCCGTACGCCTCACTCACTCTGCCCTTTCAATCCCGCTTCTCGCGCCGAAAGGTCAAGCCGCACTTTGAACCCGCCGTCATTGGCGTTTCCATGATCCTCGCCGGGACACCCGGCATGCCCCAACTCACCGAGATCATGGGCGAAGTCGCGATCGAACAGGGCCGGGTTGAAGAGGAGGGTGCCCAGTTCAAGAGTGTCGAATCTCAGGACGAGGAAATCGCGTCGTACGCGACGACTCCCCGCACTTCCACCAGCGATGACCCCGATGACTTGGACGACGAGGACGACCAACCAGGACACAGTTATTCATCTCCGCAACTAGTATTGCCCAACGGAACGGCTTCGACACCCATGCACTCCCTTGGCCGCCGCCGGACAGTCGAGGCTGCGCAGACTGCTCCTGCTCTCCCTCTTCATTTCCGGGGCCTCCGGCGCTCAAGGCAATCTGAAGATCCCCTCGGACAGCTCGACGCCGAATCCGCTGCTGGCACTCCATATCAGTCTACCCCTTCAATCTCATCTGCTCGTCCCCCACCGCGAGGAGCGTCTTTGAATCTGGCAGATGTCTTGCTCTCGAACTATGATACGCCGTCACAGGTGCATCTTCTTCGAAGCCAATATTGCCGGTCTGAGGTTCGTTCCTCGACTTCTTCAAAACTCACGAGTCCTTAAAACGCATCAGATTCAATTCCTGCTAACCCTTGAAAACATCTCAAACCGACTGCTGGTGGTTCCAAGACCGGCTCGTGTAAGCGCTCTGAGAGCAGAGCTAACGGCTTTGAATCATAAATTACCGGCCGAGGTAAGGTTTTCAAACAGCACAACTGTGGTATCCTTACCTTCCGTCCAGGTTTGCATGCCAATGTGGTGTTCCTCCTCCGACACTCCCCGGCCGCAGGGTGTACCACAGCCGCACCACCGGATAGTTCGAATACCACCCGGCGAGAGCGTAGTGTTGAACTCTGCTCAACATGCCCCTTACCTGCTTCTCATCGAAATCCTCAACGATGACCTCGACTTCGATCCCGCGAAACGCGGAAACAAGGAGGTCTTGAAGAAAATCGTTTTGAAGGAAAGCGAGAGAAAGGGTGCTTCAGCAGATTTGATTCCGTTCAATCTAGCTGGGCGAAGTACCAAGGCGGAATATGTGAACGATGCGGATCTGGTCGCTGAGCCTCAAGGTATCTTGAAGCCCGCGGTAGTGATTGAGCCGCCTGCGGCACCAGAGTCCGACGAAGAAGAGATGGATCTTGTCGAGCAATTATACGGCGCCGATCAGTCGCTTCGTTCTCAGCCCATTAATCTCTCGGACTCAATCGTGCTCCCACCCGCCCTCAAGAACAGAGACCTTGACATGGCAACATGGTCCCGCTCCGTGCCGCCATCGCCCCCGGCCATGGAAAACGGGCATTCAATGTCAAGGTCGATGTCGCGGTCCTACTCACAAGGTCCAGTTCCCACCCCGCCGCCCGAACCCCCGCAGGACCTCGCCCCCATGATCTCGCTTGACGAGTATTCCGAGCGCATGCGCACGGCAGCCATCATGTTGGCGCAGCTCAATGCCAACCTCGCCCACCAGCCGCTGAGTTCCATTCCGGGCATGCCCGCCGGGCTGCCAGACGTGACCGTCCCGCTGCGGTGGCTGCCCGGGTCAAGCTGGCTTACCAGCAGTGCGGAGCCGACCACGGACAACCAGGCGGGACGCCTGCGGCTACAGTACTCCGAGGCGGCGGGTATCAGGGACCGGATTATGAAGGAGATGATGGACCTGGAGGAGGAGCGGATGGAGCGGATGAGGGAGAGCCGCGATGATCTGGGGATGATACGGTTGGGAGATCTGAGCGGCGGGATGAAGACCGCTGAGGACGAGGGTATTATACGTCGCGAACTTAATAAAGCTGACCCATCTGCTGTGGTATTCAGCGAATCCTGGGCGGCGAAAAAGGTGGACCTCCCTAGAATACTTTGTACCATGTTCAATTACTAACGCCGAGCAGAGTAGAATACGGCAGGGATCACCGTATGGTCACTTGGGTATGGTTTGTCTCTATTCCCTTGGATATGATTCACTGACCTTCCTTAGCGAACTGGGACTGCGTCTCAGTCATCGTCAAGACGGGTGCCGATCTACGACAGGAGCAGCTGGCGGTGCCAAGCTCATCCGCGAGTTCCAGAGTATATGGGAGGAGGAAAATTGTGCCTGTTGGGTTCGATAGTCCGTGCCTTCCTGCATAAATCTAATCCTCGACTGACCGGCCTGTTTCAGCTTCCGAATCGTCATAACAGGCGCCACATCCGGCCTGGTTGAGACCATCACCGACGCTGTTTCGATCCACTCGATAAAAAAGTCGGAATACGCAAGGCGACTAACTCAGGGCCGGCTGGGGCATGTTACTCTGTTTGATCACTTTAAAAATGTGAGATTGATTCGCAACATTCACTTATTCCTTACCTTTGATATCTGCAGACGTACGGGCACCCTTCGTCTGCCAAGTTTGCCCGGGCTCAGCGGAATTTCGCCACCTCCTTGGCGGGTGCGTTGTTCTCATCTTAATCTAGAGTCGAATTCATTTCGATGTCAGGATATTCCATCGTCACATATCTGCTTCAGATAAAAGACCGCCACAATGGTAACATTCTCTTGGATCGAGACGGTCACCTTGTACATATAGGTGGGTGATTCCGGCCCGTTTCCTTTCGTAAAACCAACCAACCCTTTGTCAGATTTTGGTTTCATACTCAGTCAATCGCCGGGTAACATTGGTTTCGAGGCGGCGCCGTTCAAGCTGCCCCCAGAGTACATCGAGGTATTGGGGGGAGTCGAAGCGCCTGCGTACCTAGAATTCCGCCGCTTATTCCGGGAGGGTTTCGAAGCGGCCAGGAAACACGGCGATAGACTCATCAGTGGGTACTTTTCCTTCTTGGACCGGATGCTTTTAACTGATAAGCACAATTCAGCTCTGGTTGAGTTGATGCAGAGGGGTCAGTCTCATTTCATAGCTAGCGGCACATGTTGATCAGGCCTCCAGATTCGACTCTGCCATGTTTCGCTGCGTTCGGCGAACAGACTGCGAACCAACTGCGAGACCGGTTACAACCGGCAATGACCCACTCCTTGGTCGGCGAGTATGTGGACCGGTTGATAGACAGTTCTCTGGGCTCTAATTGGACTCGGTTATATGATTCTGTGAGTTTCCTGCCACTCCTCTGCTCCGTTTCCTAACCGACGAGATAGTATCAATACTATTCGCAATCAATATTATAAGCCTCCCGTACTCGCTGTCGCGCTATCTGTATTGTCTGTATTTTTACACATGCTTGGTATCGGCTGGCCGGGGCCATGTAAGTATACTTACAACTCCCATAAATAATCAACGCTTGGACGCCTAGGACTTGAATAGTGCGTCATATTTCTTGAGACTGTGAAAGGGGGTATTTAGTACGAAGGCTACACTTGGCGGCATGGAACGTACCACGAGTACCGGTCGTAGTCTAAGTTGACAAAGCTTAGCCCAAAGAAAAAAGGATAGACGAGATGCTTCGTACCGAAATTATCTTTCTGGTTGCACCAGCACTTGCCCTTGTCGTGCGCTGCTCCTTGGGGGCAATGCTGGAACGGCTCGTGTCTGTAACCGACTTCGTTGAAGAAGTGAATTTGGTCCTTGCGTGCAAAGAGTGCGGCGCCGATACTGTGCACGGGGGCGTCCCCCCATCGCTATTTGGCATCAGCAGGAGGCGGAATTAAAGGGATGATGTTCGACACAAACCTCGTAATAGAACCCCCCTTTTCTGTCCAAAGCATCGAAGAATTTCGAGTACGCCTCACCTCTCCAGAGCTCCATATCACCTATCTCAAAGTTGCTCCAGACTGGGAATCCCGTTAGCGCGCAGCGCAATCTGGGGTATGAAACTCACAGTGACATCTGTTGTATGTCTCTCCCCCATCGTCGGAGAGGAAGCCTCTGGCGTTGTCGGCAGGTAAGAGCGTGGGATTCCCGGCAACAAACTCTGGGCTCGAGGTTAGTGTTTAGCGACGTAATCAGAGCAGAGCTCACCCTTGACAGTGTCCCATAGCGTAGGGATGGTGGCAGGATATTCGGGGAGCGAGAGGACGAAAGAGTAGACCTTGTCGTTGTCTTGCATGTATAAGAATGGATCGTAATCTTTGACTTTTTCAATAAAAAGCAACTTGAGACGGCATTCGACCTGCCTAGATCACAGAAAAAGGTGACATGTGGTTCCACTCTGTTCGTACTACCGTTCAGTATAGCACAAGGATATGGTTGCACACCAACCTCCAATAGTACCGATAGGGTTTGAGCAGGTCGTGCTTGAAGAAAAACCAGAATTGAACCTGATACTCAAATGTGAATCTGTGCGCGCGCTTATAATGAGATAATGGCGCACCGGCACATGTTGCGATATCTAGTTCGAGGTCGAGGTCAAGGGCCGATTAACGATGTGATAAATGAAACCCACGCAACACTCCCGCCCTGCAACAGAAACGGGTTCAAAAGCTGGCGTCGGATAGAACGGAGGGCTCACATATATCACATTATTTTTGACCATGGCTGCCCGAGCCGCAGAAGCTCTTGTCTCTGCATTTAAGAGTCAGCTATGCTATCCATCCCCAACATCTCACTCGCCGTCAATCCTGTGATTGAACTCAGTTCCGAGTTACCACCGATTCAGTGAGATACGGACCAATCGGGTTGGTACCAATGCTCGTGCGGGATCAGACCAAACTGGACGGTTGCATCTGTGAGAGCCGCCACCCGACTTTCAGCAAGCGTCAGATGCTGAGGGTGAGCTAGTAGGGACATGGACTTGCGTTTTAAATTCATCCGAAAACGGCTCCTCGTTCAAGAATACATATGGATAGTTGAATTTCTTGTTGAAGCGGTCCTCCATTTGTTTTACGCTGGTAATGGTGCCGTCCAGGTCCCCATTTCGAGCTACTAGAATAGTAAATACGGGGCTCCGAACCTCGGGCAGAGATACCAACCAAGCATAACAATGGCCGCGTTGGCCTTGCGTCCCAAGGGGGAGGAGATTGTGGTGTTTTTGCTGATGTAGTATTCATCGGGAACGGAGGCAGCAGGTGTACCCGCGAACTGTTCCTTGAGATGAGAGAATGAAGTAGCGTTTCCGTATGATTCATTAGAAAAGCTGATAATGTAGTGGCAGGCTGATGAGGACTGCGAGGGCCAGAAAGACATAGCGCAGCGGGGTGTTCATCGTGAACGGAGAGTGTCCTGGGACTTGTTACATCAGGAATATCAAAATAGGCCGCTCTAAAAATAGTAAACACGAAATAACGGCCTAGCAAGGGTACCAGAACTTGTGGCTGGTTAGATTCACGACTAGCAGCAATACACCTTTGGACACCAGCGTTAATATTGTGGTTAACTGGAGTGGGATAGCATCAAGCCGAGCGCCAAGGTTGTGGAGTGTTTGGCAGTGGCGTTGACCGCGCATTGGATTTTCACTTGCGGCGATGGCGTCGACAGCGCCAGTGCCGGCTCCAGGACACCCTCCTCGACGCCTACCCCTCCTCTCTGAGGCACTCGTACTTTGCTCCCATATCCCCCCTCTTCAATGCCTATGATCGCTTTGCCCTCTGGAGAGCAGACCTTGGGCTCCCCCATCCCGGCACCGTCGAGAGTCTCCAAAAAGAGACAAAATGTCAGTCTCGCGCCGTCCATTCTCTTCTAGCTATCCTTATATTTTCACTCCCAGCTACTCATCTCTCCAACTTCATCTTCGATGGAGCCCGCGCCGACTTGACC
The DNA here is from genome assembly GCA_029281495.1 of Mycena filopes. Lineage (NCBI taxonomy): Eukaryota > Fungi > Basidiomycota > Agaricomycetes > Agaricales > Mycenaceae > Mycena > Mycena filopes. Next base: position 1,349,801 of record JARIHR010000014.1, read on the forward strand.
AAGAGCCTCTCAATGAGCCCTCTGTTCCAAGTGACCCATTCCTTTGCCCTCGGGTCACAGACTGCTCCGCCTTCATATAATTTCGGTGCCATATTTGGGAGTACCAAGGTAGCTCTGTTTTTACGACGCGCGATCCTTGTATTGACCTGTAGCAGGTCTTTTTGCAAGGAGGTGTTGACCATGATGGGAATGTGAGCGGTCGGTTCAACTACGGATGGACAGGGAGCTACTGTGACGAAGCTACAAGCTCAGGTAAATTCCGCCGCGTCATCCCTCAATAAACAATCACCGCGTATTCACTTCTTCTTCAGCTGTCATCACAAGTCGGCCACAACATGATTCAGCTCGAGCACGATTATCAGGGCCAGGACTTTAGCATCAACGCCAAAACGATGAATCCCTCACCGACTGACGGCACGGGCATCTACGTCGGCAGCTACCTGCAATCCATCACCAAAAACATTGCCCTGGGTATCGAGAGTATCTACCAACGACAAACGCCTGACGTATCCGATTTCTCATCGGCCTACCTCGCTAAAATTACTGGCACTGACAAGAACTGGATTGCCACTGCCCAAACACAGGGCCTCGGGGTCCTGCAAGCTACGTATTGGCACAAGCTCAGCGAGAAAGTGGAGGCAGCCGCAGACCTGCAGCTTATCGCCCTTCCTCAACGGCGGGAGGCCATCGCCACTATCGGCGCGAAATACGACCTCCGGCTAGCGACCTTCCGGGCACAGTTCGACTCCACTGGCAAGGTTTCGGCTCTGCTCGAGCAGCGTTTTACGCCGACCTTTGCGTTCTTAATATCGGGTGAAATTGATCACTTCAAGGTCTGTTTTTTACCCCCCTTCCAGTACTTGCTGTTTAACCGTTGCCTTGTAGAACGCCGCCAAGGTTGGCGTCGGCGTCATGATCGAGAGCTCTACATTAACCCCCGAGGAGATGGGCATGCCTCCTCAGCCATAATAAACACTATATAATCCATAGAATGCTATCATATGGGCGTTCACCCCCCACTCGCGACCGGCTGCCTCGTTGGTTCCTACGCCAGTCAAGCCTTGCAAATGGTATATTCCATATTAAAGCCACTGACTGGCCTCGGTCTACATTTTGTCCTAAGTATGATGCACTAATATCCACAAAGTCCGATCTCTAGATAATCGTCTAACCAAGCCACGAGGTTGTTCAAACATAAAGGAGGCTTCCCAGGACGGTGAAAGCCGACGACCCAAACCCACCCCGCCGCCGACGAGGCTGTTCTTCGACCAGCATTCGCGCCAACGGAGCCGCCGGCTACCCACTCGTTGTAAGCAGCCTGTAACGAGACAACAAAGGCCTCGCCCTCTGGGCTGTCGTTCCCTTGCACTCCAAACTGGTGGGGGTTCACGACGGGGGTGAGCCAGCCGTCCGATGTAAAGTGCTCAAGGTCTTTCAGAGGAGCGGCGGTCGCGCTGGGACTGGCACTGGGAGCGGAAGCAGTGGCAGAGGCGGAGGCAGACGCGGAAGCAGATTTGGACACAGCCGAGCCACTGGGTTTGCTGCTTGAGCCTGACGACGCCAGGGCAGGCCACAGCGGGTGCTGCTCGACGGGCGAGGGAGGAAGAATTGGAGACCGCAAAGAGCGCCTTTCGGGATTTCTCCGCGTTGGGAAGATGGCTGTGGTCGCCCAATAACAGAGAGGCGCGGTAGACAGTGCTCGCAAGGAGCGTGGTCGAAGCAGTGTCGTAAAACTGACCAGTGGAGTTGACCGACTGGTCAGCGTAGTTCGTGAATATGTTAGTCGAATCCTGGAGAGAGGCATCTCAGCTTTCGGGGTGCGGGAGCTCGAGGAAGTAGCGTACGATATTAGCATACATCGCCGAATGTATTTCCTTGACCCAATTTCCCAGGTCTTTCTGCTGGCTCGAAAAATCCTTGCTGTACGGCGAGTTCTTCATGGTGGCGATGACACGAAGCATCCCGGCCGCAGCCCAGCCGTTTCCTGATGAATTACACGGCTCAATGACGCGTACAAGCAACGGAAGCAAGATGAAAATACCTGTGGACCAGTGGCCCTCGTCGTTGCCCCCATCGGTGGTATCATTTCCAAGGACGATATGTTTCCAGAGATTCTTGGCTTTCGTGTCGCGGAGATAATTTCGGTACAACTTGATTTGGTTATAAGCCTACGAGGTTAAGTTGAGGTTAGCTCAACGCGTAAAAGTCAAAGACGGTAACACGCCTCATTCAAGAGAGTCTTATTGCCCGTCAAGACCCCGTAGTACGCGAGGAATGGCGGCACCATATAGACAGAGTCACTCCTGCAACACTGTGAGAACGGAGGGTAATTAAAGACGAGATGTCCCACCATAGTTGGATCTGTTGAACGCGATGGGAGATGGCTCCGTCGCTGGTGTGGGGCACGACGTTGTACAAGTACTCGAGCTGAGCCTGTGCGGCGGCGGCATAATTCAAGCCATCCGCTGCGAAAGAAAGTATCAGCTCCACAACCGCGGGGACATGTGCAAAAATGACATACTCGCCCCTTGGCCTGTCCAATTTGCCAGGAGGACGGCAACGCCAATGGACGCGGGGTCTCCGGCTGCGCCGTCGCCCTGTATGAACGGTGTCGGGCCCGAGATGTTCTTGAGTGCCGATACAACGTTATGGGCGATAGAAAATACGGGCGCCAGGGCGGAAGTAGTGTTGGACGGGACGGACGCGCTTGGGGGGACGCCCGTCGACGAGAAGACGGAGAAGTTGGGTGCATTGAGCTCTAGGAGTGCTTGTGCGCGCGTCCCGATCTCCCAGCTAGTGAGGATGAGCCCGCATACACGCCTGCGAGAATGTGTGAAGCACCTTTCTTTTGCGCTGCTCGCCAGATTATCTGTCACGGTGGAGATGTCGGCTGTGGAGAGTGCCTGACCCGATACAGAGACGCCGTGGAGGAACAAGAGGGCGACAGCGACGGCGGCACATCGAAGGGGGCCGTGCATTATTTGTCGCAGACAAGATAGAGGGGTGGATGAAAGGGTGGAGCGGTTGCGCGGGCATTTGAGACCATCCGAGTCCCACCATCATGTCGCGTTCACGCCCTGGGCAAAAATAGTTTCCTGCCAGTGGAAACCCGGACCATTTGCCAGCCAACAAACGCCGCAGTCGCGTTTCTTGCAGCGCTACACATCGACTGGAAAGACAGTGTAGACACGACTCGTACGCGCTGGAGGACACCAACGCAGGTTCAGATCGAGAAGCCGGCGGTAACATATATCCCCTTGGAACAAGAAGCCCAGCGATCCTTTAAATTGCAGTCCTTTGCTGCCGCGGCCGAGACTACTGTACGTCCTTGTAGGGAGGCAACACCAAGACCACCGTGACATCGTCCTGCAGCCGGGGGCAACGCAACGAGGACGCTCGGGACCGTGACAGTGAATAAAACAGGCAACACACCGAAAGGTTAAGCAAAATGCATACTCTGAAATTAGGGAATCTGATACTTGGGGACCTGGTTAGGTTAGTGAAACGACGGAAACAAGCACGACTCAGGTGCAGATTGGTCTTGAGAGCGAAAAATTGAATTTTAATCGATTTTTTATTCTTTTTTTGAAATGTCACGATGTCTTTTTAGCAACCAACCCTCCGTGACCAGGACCCGACGCTGACGGCGGCAACACAACGAGCGCACCGTGACCGTGACCGTCGCCTCCCTACAAGGACGTACAGTATTCGGGCCATCTTGAACGCCTGGTCAGACCCAGACAGAAATGATTTGCGACATATTTGTGGCAGGAACAGGAACAGGAAAAGAACAGGAAGAACAAGAACAAGAACAGAACAAGAACAGTCCAGCTTGGGCAAAGGATAAGGCCAAATCGCGATGAGAAGTCGCCCATTTTACATCATCTTTATGTACAAAGCGTCGGTAATTCGGCCAATCCAAGAACCAACGGTAGATACATGGAAGCAGGAGGTACAAACCAAGAGAAAAAATCATGGTAGATCCACAGGACTCATCCCAGGTGTCACCCTACTCACGGCCTCCACAACCTTGAGCGTCAGCGCAATCTTGCCCCATAGCTGCCCATACGTCTCCGCGTCCAGCTTAACAATCTTCTCCTGCAAATTTCGCGAGAGATCGTCGACCATGGGCCGCACAGCAGCTCGCACCGCGTCCCGGACCGGCTCGTCGATGGCGGTGAGGATGAACTCGAGCGGGAGGACAGGGGAGGCCGGGCGCGCTTTGAGGGCCTCGAATGCATGAAGCAGGGCTTGGAGGGTATCCTGATCCTTCTTGGTCTCTGTTTCGAGCGCGAGGAATCGTTGTTGCATCTGGGGTGGATTTAGTAGCTATTGTCAGTGGTCCTAGGATAACATACCGCCGCGTATTCCTCGTCCTGTTTCCTTTTCTCCGTCGCCAAGGATTCAGTTTGCGCACGAATTTTCTCCCCCTCCGAAATCAATTCCGCGACCGCATCACCCAAGGCGTTCACCTCGCTATTGGTCTTGGCCACCTTCTGCTCCACCCGCTGCAGCTCCTCCGGATTCGGCCCACTCAGACCCATCAGACCGAGCCGGCGCATCAGCCACAAAAGCGTCCAACTTGAGCTCAATTTGTGCAGCAATTTCATCCGCATTGCGCGTGTCTGCGCTTCCCAGCTCGTTATTGAGCATAGAAACGCGGTCCTCGAGAGCTTCTAGTTTCGAGCGCAGCTGTTCCAGTTCCTCGAAGTCTTCGCTGGGTCTAGACGCATCGGCCATGGGGGCATCAGAGACGCGCCGCCGCTTGAGAGGCCGCGAACTCGAACCCGAATGCGGCGGCGGCGCGTCGACATCCATGTCATTGAGCGCCCCACTGGCCAGCGCTTGGTCCATCTTGGTCACATACGTCTGATACATATCGGCCGCGGTGGTGTTGAGCTGCCGCGCGTACGCTACGAGCTCGCGATACTTGTCCGCCGCGCTTTCATCCTGATTCGGGCCGACAGGCCACCAGTTTGTCGCCTTGAGGCGCTCCATCGCGGCGGGGAGATCCTTGTTGCGCTCTTCGCACACGTTTTTAAGCCGCGTGTGCTCCTTCGTCAGGCGCTCCATTTCTGCGGGCGAAGCGAGCACGGTGTAGCGCTCCGTGAGGAAGAGCCGCTCAAAGTCGTGCAGGGTGTTTTGTGCTTCTTGCGACGCGTTGCGGGCGTCCACGCAGTCGGCCATGAGCCTTGTGCGGATGTGAGCAAAGGCAGAAAGAATGTGAAGAAATGAGATGCATACGGGAGGACCTGGTCCCACATCACTTTCATCTCTTGCGGAGGCAAGTGTCTGGGTGTGGGGTCCGTGGTGTTGGTCAACGCGGCAGGGAGTGCGGGCGGGACGGGCAGGGCCGTGGATGGGGTGGTGGTGGCGGTGGCGGCGGGGCAGCTGAGAGCGGGGGCATGGGGACGAAGGGAGGAGGTGGGGTCGATGCGATAGAAGCTGAGGCCCTAACACGCGACTCATCTCTTCGCGGGTCCAGCGTTCGCGTCTCTGTTCTCGATTCTGTTCGCATCCTTGGCTCGGAGGTATTGGAAGGAGCGCGGCGATGGTGAGCGGGTGAATAGGAGCGCGAGTGGTCACGGGGCGGGGGGCGGCGTGGAGGAGACCTGCTGCGGCGGCGAGGAGGAGAGTCGTCGCGGTCCCGACGAGAGCTTGTAGGCTGGTGAGTTGTAGTATTTTGTGGCTGGAAGACGGGGGCCGTTGGTGCAGGGATTAGCAGTGGCCCACTCCTTGTCTTCCGGATGGGCGAACCTGTATAGCTGTTGAACGACTATCCTCGCAGATGGGAGACTGGGGCTGACCTGCAGTACTCGCTGTGGAAGCCCGAGTCCGCGACAGGCTGGCCGTCGTTGGTGTAGTGCTTCGATGGACGTAAGTAAATAATATTCACGTTTATTTATCCCTCACAAAGCATCGTTTGCCGAATTTGCGACTCATTCCCGCAGCAAGGCGAGGTCGAAGCAAGTTAGGCTGAGCACTGGGGACTGGAGAAGAGGAAACAGGAGAGTCTCGTTGTTCGCAATCGCGAAGTATTACGAAATATCCACCTCCGAATTGGTCCCATCCCACTCGGACTGGAAGAAGAATTCAATATCCATCCCCACCTCCTCCTCCTCCTTCTCCAAGATATTGCTGCCCTTCTCCGACGTCATTCCCCTTGTATCCACCCCTAGAGCATGTAGCCAGAACACGCCCTCAACAACATCCCGGCTTGGTTCGATCTTCAACATCTCCTCAAACGTCGCTCGTCCGACCTGCAAAGCATGCTGCCCTATCGCCAGCCGCTGCTCCGCCTCGCTCAGGTCCGTAAAGGCCACCTTGCTCATAAACATCGAGAACATCTCCGTATGCTGCCTGTCGAGTTCTTTCAACCGTCTCACTTGCTGTTGAAACTACGCGCCGTCAGCATTGAATGAAATAAGAACAGACGAGAAACCAACCTCGTACCCCCGTGGATTCACAATGGGCTCCAGATACTCGAGGAAGCGGTCCCGTTTATGTTCCAGCTGCACGACCCTCCGCTCGAGGTCCCCCACAACCGACCACAGCTTAGCCAACTCCGGATGCACCTGCCCTTCCTCCATCGGCGACGGCGCGCGATACTCATCGCAAAACTTTTTGAACGCGTCGAATTTCTCCCGATTCGCATTCATCCACACCCGCAGCGGCTCCAGATCTGGTTCAATGTTCACCGGCGTGTGCGGTAGCGCGTTCAAGCGTGCGACAATGTCTGCCAGCTCCTGCTTCCTCTGGTCGACTTGGCCTTGTTGGAGGAGATACGGTATGGAGTGGTGTGAGGGGTCTTCGCGTCCGAGCTGCGCGAGCGTATCTTCAGCTTCGCGAAGGGCGAATACGAGGTCAACACCGTCTGAGATCAGTCTTTGGTTTGAAATTCGCGCGTCGATTGTAGGTTTTGCAGCGACATCTTGCTCGACGTGCATGGGAGGAGTGGGTGTTTGAGAGAGAAAAGTGTGCTATTACTTATCAGTGCCAACTTAAACTTCGCCATCAAGCGCCGCAAGGCCAGGGTCGGATCTGCAAAAAGAAACTTATATTCCAGGAAGCCTCTAGAACAATCAATCTTCCCAAACATTCACTACCTCTGACTGATGGGTCATTACGGCGACATCCTTTCTCACAGGATTTATTCGTGGATACACAAACTGCCAAATTAGGGTCAGTAGATGCGTCGCGTCCCTGAGAAGAAAAAAGCGCACTCCTTGGTTGTACTCGTTGAACACCTCGGCCGCAATGATCTCCTTGTCCTTGATCAGTGCCTTGTACGAATGCGTCACCGCATTCGCCTGTGCGCCAACGAGGCCCATGATGAACAGCATGAGCATCCAGTTCGACGACCCCGTCGCCATCCACAAAAAGACGTGCACGGGTGAATATACGTTGAACAGCGTCAGCTCGAGTTCGCCGGGCGTCCACACCTCGAGCTGTTGCACGCGTGCTGTCTTGCCGGGGGGCACGGTGGGGAAGGCGGGCGGGCGCATGCCGAGGAGGAAGCGCCATGATGCGGAGAAGCCGTACCACAAAGACTTGATTATACGGCTGCTCAGAGGCGGGGGTTCGAGGGGCTGGAAATCGAGCTGGGCAGCGACGAATTTAGCGTTTGGTGAGGAGACAGGGTCAGGGCGCAGGTGGAGGCGGTAGAGTTTTATGCGGGAGAAGAGGTAGATGGCGTTTAGGACGGCAGTGGCGAAGAGGAATATGGTCATTGGGACTGTCTGCAATGGCTGTTATTATTTGGATATCAAGCGGGGCGCAAGACAACGAACCCAGTCAAACCACGAATGCCCCTCGCCCTCGCGGTACATGTCCTCCCAGCCAAGGTCCGAGTCGGGTATTTTTCGTATTTGACTCACGCGCACGCAGAGGTGGAGAAAGTGCAGGGTGCCGCCGATAATCCATGCTGAGGTCTGGTGCCTCGGTAGAGGGACATTCGCGGGGAATATCGCGATATGAAAGGCGACTTGTGAGGGAATGGCGGTAATTCTGGGGGCAATCAGTCGGCGTGTGCAGGAAGAAAGAGAAGAACCAACCGTTCGATTATTCCCTTTTTACGGACGAGGCCTTTGCGCAAAGGGGTACCTGGAGTGCCCAGTGTGCTGCGACGCGAGGCCTTGGAGACGGACTGTGGCGTCGAGTAGGGCGCGGGTTTCCGGGCGCGTGCGGCATCCCAGTCAAAGGCAATGTTTGAAGAGATGGATGGGGTGGCTGCCGGGGAGCGGTCGACGAAGATGGAGGCGCGATTGCGGGGTGTTTGTGGCAACGCAAGGGGAGAAAGTGGGGAGGCGTCGAGGGGGGACCCTGCGGGTGAGTGCGACGCACTCTGGGGTGTCGGTAGACTGTTGAAGCGTGGTTCATAGCGGCGCGCCTTCGAAGAGCCATTGTGGCGTTGGAAGTGAATGGGACTTGGGATGGACGCGGTAATTCAAATTGATTGGATCAATGATCATGCCATTGTTCACAGCATGTTGTTCACAGGCACGTTTGGTTCAAGCTCCCTTGTCCTCCTCCCCCATCTCTGCTTCTCCTCCTCCTCCCCGCGCAACCCCCCATTAACACGACGTCTATCCTCCGCACAACAACTGCCACTTCCTTGTCGCCCAGCTCCTCAGTAAGCGTCAGGATGGCAAACCCATCTTCAACAAACCACCATCGTGAAGAAAGAACAGAACGCGGCCATGGTCACCGCAGCGAGCGTGAACGCGAACGCTCCTCCTCCCATCACCACAACCGCACAATCTCATCCACAACCCTCCTCCTCGTCCTCTCCCTCGTTCTCGCCGGCCTTGCAGTAATGCTCTCCCTACCCCGCCAGTACAGTGTAGACCCAGCCGCGGAACCGTCGCCTTCGGGCGGCGTCTGGGGCTACCTGTCCCCCAAGCGCACCCAGGCCCTCATCGCTCGCGAGGGCGCTGTCGCTGTTCGTGAGGCAGAAGTCGCGCGGCGCGAGGCCGAGCTCCTCATCGGAGCACCAGGCGGCGTTGTTCCCAACGCCTGCGCCCCGTGTGCGCCAACTACCGTCATCGAGACGATGCCCGCCCAGACTATCATCAAGGAGATCGTTAAAGAGGACTCGCTCACTCCACCCGGGTGGACCAGCGGCCGCGCAGAGGAAGTCCTCGATCGCGAGCTCCGCATCGCAGAGCGCGAACGCGACATTAGCAAACGCGAAGAGAGCATCAACCGTCGCGAGCACGACGCGTCTCGACGCGAAAGCTGGATAATGGAGCAGCTCATGTCAGTCCTTGATCTTTTTGCATTGTTCTCCGTCTCACATCCCGTTCACAGCGCGCTTGGCAATGACCACCCCGATGCTGTTGAGGAAGAGTACGTTTATGAGCCGAAACGGAAAGCCAAGGTACCGCCGCCCCTCCCGCGCCGTTCCGAGCTTTGAGACGAAGGAGGATTCACTTTTTCTTGTACTGTCTGTATCCTGTCCCCCCTTCCTCCCCCACTCCTTCGTCCGGGCTTTGGGGACACGGTTTTCATTTCACATTGTCCCCTTGTCGATTTGGGTCCGCGGATCGATCATCGCATCGATCGCGACTCTTTACACGTGCAGGCGTTATCGCCTCGTGGTCGGCCTGGATGCTCCTCCTGCGTTTCTCGTTTACTGACGCTTCCCCCAGTTCCAACAACTTCCACCTATTGAAACTTTCCTCGCCGAGACCAAGACCGTTTTCCAAACCCAAACCATCACCGTTCCTGCCCCCGCCAACACTCGTCGAGCTGCTTCACCCGCACCGCAAGTAGCCGACCCATCGTCCACCGCCGACAGCCCCCGAACGACAGCCGTCGAGTACATTACCGAGGAGGATGTCGACGGTTTGGACGGCCTCAAAACCGTCACTGTTGTCCGCCCGCGGGCAACACGGCGGCCCCAACGTGGATGGTTTGGAGGGTGGTGAATGGTTGACGTCTCATTTCTGTTTCCTTATTTCTATCTTTTTTGTCTACCTCCGCGCCACCCACCATCACGACTTTTACTTCTCCCCGCGGGACGATGCTCCTTCTACCTACCGTCTTGACGCTCGTTACGATACTAATGGTTCATGATAACGACTACTTACAGAGGTTGTAGATTAGCTTTCATGTTTCTCAATATAAACTCACGGATTCCATCTCAAATCAAGCGCGATACACGAGTCAACACGGCTGACTTGACGCGTCGAGCAATGCATCGACCGCGACTTGGCCTGTCCTTGCCCAATTTCCGCGTCCGCCGTCGAATCTCTGGCCTTGCCAATGGACGCCCCAGCTCTCTGGAAATCCTTGGGGACAGGTATCCCACGGACAGTGTCACGAATATCACCCCCGCCATCCTGGCCAAGCTCCCGCTGCGCCTCCACACGCGTCCTGCGCATCCCCTCAACACTCTCCGTACCCTCATCGAGTCCCACTACCCCGAATTTGCTCACCTCTCCTCCCTCTCGCCGCTAGTCACCCCGTTCAAAAATTTCGATGAGCTCTCGTTCCCCCAAGACCATCCTGGGCGCGCCGTCACGGATAGCTACTACGTGAACAATGACCTGATGCTTGCGCACACATACCTCCGCGCATGAGGTCGAGGTCTTCCGGCGCGGGGCGGACAAGTGGCTGCTCACGGCGGACGTGTACCGGCGGGACGAGATCGACGGGTCCCATTACCCCATCTTCCACCAGATGGAGGGCGCGCGGATATTCACCGCCGACGCAGCGGGCATGCGCGAGGTAGAGGAGGACAATACGCGGCTGCGGGCGCGGTTGGCCGCGGAGAATATTGTGATTGAGGACGTGCCGCATGTATGCGCGACGAACCCTGCGCAGGCGACGCACGACCCCGTCTATGCCGAGCTGGTCGCGCAGAACTTAAAGCTGTCGCTGAATGGGTTGATGCTCACGTTGTTCGGCGGGCGCGCGTCGCGGGAGGCGCCGCTCCGCGTGCGCTGGATCGAGGCGTATTTCCCGTTTACGAGCCCGAGCTTTGAGGTGGAGGTGTTTTTCCGCGGCAAGTGGCTCGAAATTCTGGGCTCGGGCGTCGTTCGACAGGCGACGCTGGATACGGCCAGTGAGTGAGCTGTTTGATTCCTGAAAACTAAACTATTATTTCAAGCTGGCAAGATGTATCCAACAAAATTGGTTGGGCGTTTGGACTTGGACTGGAGCGTATTGCGATGATACTCTACTCAATCCCGGACATCCGTCTTTTCTGGTCGACAGATGAACGATTCTTGTCGCAGTTTAGGGACAAGGAGATCACGACCTTCCAACCGTACTCTAAATATCCGTCTTGCTTCAAAGACGTGAGTTTCTGGACAGCGCAGGATATTACGCTGCATGAAAATGATTTCTGCGACGTCGTGCGAGACGTGGCGGGAGATCTCGTCGAAGATGTTCAAAAGGCAAGTGCTTCAACTTGAAAGTTAACAAACAATGACCATGAGCAGATCGACTCTTTCGTGCATCCCAAAACCGGCCGCACGAGTTTGTGCTATCGCATAAATTATAGATCGATGGACAGGTCGGTGTCGCCCCATGCATTGTCTCTCTATACTGAGACCATCTTGACCCAGGTCGCTGTCCAATGAGGAGGCAAACGAGATTCAGGGGCAGGTCTTGAGCCGCCTGAAAGAACAGTTTGGAGTAGAGATTCGTTGAATTAACAGCCGCTGCTACATTACTTCTAGCCACCCCTCTAAATATCAGTAATACTACTCACACATCGTGCTATGACTCGGGGCTCTCCTGTGCGACGCCGACCTGGGCTGCCCTCAGCACACGGTCGCGGATGGTGTACCCTATTTTCTGGCAGTCGATGACGGTGCCAGGCGGCTTGCCCGGTACCGGGGCCTGGTAGAGGGCCTCGTGGCGGTTCGGGTCGAACTGGTCGCCCGTGGGGTCAAAGGGTTTAACATGGTATTTGTAAAGCGTCTGCAGGAGCTGCCGCTGGGTTATTTCAACACCAGTGTAGAGGTCGCGCAGGTAGTCATCGGAGGTTTTTGTTGGGGGCGGGGGTGGTGGGGCGTCGGGTGAGGGTTCCGGAGCAGGCTCGTCGGAATTGGAGGGGATGGCGTCGGCGTCTGGCTCCGCAGCCGCTGGCGGCGGTACCGGGACGGACTTGAGGGCCATGGAGAGAACATCGACGGTTTCGAGGAGGTCTACGGCGAAATTGGTGATGGCAAAGTCGCGGGTCTTTTCTCGCTCTCGCGCCGAATTGCGTTGGAGATTAAGAAAGTCTGCCTGCAAGTAGCGTAGCCGGCCCTGTTTATTATTGCAGAATGAATGTTTGGGTGGGTTTCAAGGAGAAGAAAAACGGACGAGGAGGTCAGCGGCCTCTGCCTGGGCCTTGAGGAGTGGTGAATCAGCCTCGGGCTCGGGGGGCGGCGGATCTGGGGTGTCTTTCAACTGCTCCTCGGCGGCCGATGCTGGCTTTTCGTCGGAATAGTAGCGGGCTGCGACGAGGGGGCGGGAGGAGCGGGCACGGAGGCTGTACGGCAGTGAAGTCGTACATCGACGGAGTGACCAGCTCATGGTTGGCGAGATAGAAAATTTGCGAGGGGATGAAGCGTCACATGTGACTATCTAAATAGGGAAATCGTCCTAAAAGTCAGAATTGACCCAAATACTGGCCAAAAGTCCGGAATTTGCGCCGAAACTGGCTGATCCGTCGGTAAGCGGTAAACGCCTCCGTTGCGCGGAGGTCACTTGGTCTGGACGAGTTGCATTCTGTGAGAAACGGCTAAACATAACACTCCTTGGAGTTAATTCCCTCTGCAATGGCTATATAACCCGCCGTAGAAGCGGCGGTGGTATGCGCTCGCTGTTGTGGACATTGACCAAATATGCGCCTCAATCTAATACGCCGTCCCGGCGTTCCGTGTGGACGCGCTAAAAATCGTATCATTTCCACTCTTCACCGTCCCATGTCCACCGCGAACCTCATCGATGGCGCAGTCGTCGCAAAGTGCGTCCAGTTCTCTTTTCTCTTCCCTATCCCTTTTGACTCTTTCCAGGTCCGTTCGTGACGGTGTTGCAGCGCGGATCACTGCATTGCAAGCAAGATATCCCCGCTTTCAGCCTCAGCTCGCCATCGTCCAGGCGGGCGAGCGCCCCGACTCCGCTGTCTATGTCCGCATGAAGGCAAAGGCAGCGGAGGAAGTAGGCATCAAGTTCCACCACGTCCCCATCCCTGCAACAACCACTGTCGACGAGGTTATCGAGATCGTAAAGCGCCTCAATGCCGATGAAAAAATAAGCGGTATTCTCGTTCAGCTACCGCTGGGCGGGCATGTCACCCCAGAGGGCGAGCGAATGGTCACCGAAGCCGTGAGCCCAGAGAAGGACGTCGATGGGTGCGCGTCCCATCCCACTTGATTCTCCGACAAGTGTTCATTCAGTCTCAGATTTCATGCATACAATATCGGTCACCTCTCTTCGCGCGCCTCCGTCCCTCTGTTCGCGCCCTGCACCCCATCGGCCGTCATCCGCCTCCTCGAATCCACAGGCGTCCCCCTTTCCGGTGCAACTGCAGTCGTGCTCGGTCGCAGCGACATTGTTGGCAGCCCCGTCGCGTCCATGCTCAAGAACCGCGACGCGACCGTCACCCAATGTCACAGCCGCACAAAAAACATCGAGGCGATTGTACGTGCAATTCAATTGAGAAACCGAAGACAGTCGACTTCCTTTGATCCAGATTAAAACGGCCGACATCGTTGTCGCTGCCATTGGAAAGGCACAATTTGTTCAAGGATCTTGGTTAAAACCGGGGGCCGTCGTAATCGACGTTGGAATCAATTATATTCCAGGTTTGGTTCCCGTTTTAATTGTAAAGTCACTAAATCTCACACAAGACCCTTAGACGCGACCAAAAAGTCAGGTCAGCGACTAGTCGGCGATGTAGACTTTGCTTCTGCTTCCCAGGTCGCAAGCCACATTACTCCGGTTCCAGGAGGTGTTGGCCCGATGACCGTAGCCATGCTCATGGAAAACACCCTCCAGTCCGCCGAACGTCTCTGGGAAAAACAGCGTCAGCTCAAGGTCAAGCCCCTCAAACTCAACATCCTCGAAAAGGTCCCCAGTGACATCGAGATCGCTATGGCCCAGACACCCAAACGCGTCTCGGACTTGGCTTTGGAGATTGGGCTTCTTCCCGATGAGCTCGAAAGCTACGGCAAATACAAGGGCAAGGTGGAGCTCAGCGTTTTGGACCGGTTGGCGCATCGCAAGGACGCCAAATACATCGTCATCTCCGGGTATGTTTCCTGGTTGCCCGCAGTAACCGACTCTTATCCCTTGCAGCATTACCCCGACACCGTTGGGCGAGGGTAAATCCACTACCACGATTGGTTTGGCACAGGCTCTCGGTGCAGAACTCGGTCGTCCGGCTTTCGCTTGCGTCCGGCAGCCCAGTCAAGGCCCCACCTTTGGCATCAAGGGTGGTGCCGCTGGTGGTGGGTACAGTCAAGTTATTCCGATGGATGAAGTACCTTTTTCTGTTGTTTAGTTTACGAGGATTTTTCTCATTTTTTGCAGTTCAACCTCCATCTGACTGGTGATATTCACGCTGTCACCGCCGCGAACAATCTGCTCGGTAACAACCACCTTTGTGTTTACTGGATGAACATTTAAATCTCTTCAGCTGCCGCCTTGGATGCCCGGATGTTCCACGAGGCCACGCAATCCGACAAGGCGCTGTACAGCCGCCTTGTTCCGACCAAGAAGGGCAAGCGGGAATTCCCTCCTCTGATGCTCAAACGGCTGCAGAAACTCGGTATCGACAAGACCAACCCGAACGACTTGACACCCGAGGAAATCACCCGCTTCGCACGACTCGACGTAGACCCAGACACAATTACCTGGAATCGCGTCATGGACACCAACGACCGATTCCTGCGTAAGATCACCATTGGGCGTGGGGCAGCGGAGCAGGGGCACGAGCGCGAGACTGGGTTCGATATCGCGGTAGCGAGTGAATGTATGGCCGTGCTTGCGTTGACGACCGGGCTCGAGGATATGCGGACGCGACTGGGCGCGATGGTCGTTGCAACGAGCAAGCAGGGCCAACCGATTACTGCAGATGATATCGGTGTTTCTGGGGCCTTAGCCGTCCTTCTCAAGGACGCCATCAAACCCAACCTCATGCAGACATTGCAGGTAGTTTCAAGTCGTTCGAAATGCTTCGTCGGTGATTGACGTTTCATAGGGTACACCCGTCTTTGTACACGCCGGCCCCTTCGCCAACATCGCGCACGGCAACTCGTCTATTCTGGCTGATCAGATCGCGCTCAAACTCGCTGGCACGGAGGAGGGCGACTCGCCGGATCGCGTCGGGTATGTGCTCACCGAGGGCGGTTTCGGTGCGGACATGGGTATGGAGAAGTTCTGCAACATCAAGTGCCGTGTTAGTGGCCTGAAACCAGACGCGACGGTCATTGTTGCAACCACTCGTGCGCTCAAGATGCACGGCGGAGGACCGGACGTTACTCCGGGCAAGGCTCTGCATGCGACGTATACGCAGGAGGATCTCGTTACCCTGAAAGAGGGGTGCAAGAACTTGGTGAAACACATCCAGAACTCGCGCAAGTTTGGTGTCAAGGTCATCGTTGCTATCAACCAGTTTGCGTGAGGACCTTTTTGTTTGGGACTCCATTCGTGAAATTGACACTGCTGCAGGTCTGACACTCCGGCGGAGCTTGCGCTCATACGGGAGGAGGCATATGCCGGCGGGGCCGATGCCGCTGTCGTGAGCAACCACTGGGCTGAAGGTGGCGCCGGCGCCCGTGCACTCGCGGAGGCTGTTATCTCGACCTGCGAAGGGCCATCCAACTTCAAGTTCCTCTACGATCTCAACTTGTCTATCGAGGAGAAGATCAACATCATCGCCAAGGAGATCTACGGCGCAGACGGCATTGAACTCAGCGAGCTCGCAAGGACTCAGGTCGACACCTACACGGCGCAGGGCTATAGCAATCTCACGAGTACGTTCCTTCTGTCCACACATGCCTCCCTTGATCTAACAACCGTTGCAGTTTGCATGGCAAAGACACAATACTCGTTCTCGCATGACCCTAAACTTAAGGGTGTCCCAACGGGATTCACGATCCCGATCCGCGCCGTCCGGCTGTCCGCCGGTGCCGGGTTCCTGTACCCAATCCTCGGTGACATGGCCACCATGCCAGGACTCGCGACGCGCCCAGGGTTCTGGGAGGTTGGTCTTGACCCTGTGACTGGCGCCGTTCAGGGCCTCTTCTGAGGAAGTACACTTTCCTCGTTATCCTCAATGTTCTCAACGAATATGGCTGACCTCGCAACAATCGTCGAGTTATAATGCCGTCTCAACACGGTTTATTTTACCTGTGAACGATCCGGTTGGGTTGTCCCCGCTTCGCCCGCCAGTAATACGAGCGCATGGCTGTGGCACAACGGAGTAGATAGATAGATAGACAACGACTCGGAGATGTTATAGAAGGGACATTCAATGTATCAATTTTCCGCGGCCGGGAGGGAGGCGAGCTCCAGCAAAGGCGCCCGCATTCTGGATGCTTGAGACATGGCTACTTGGCGCTGCGCTGAGCGAGCCGCTCTGTTTATCCAGGGTTATGTTGTTAAAGGCGGCGTTGACTTGACGGAAAAAGGAGTTATTTTCCGTGTCAACGTAGCTAAATCTGGTGAAAGAAAGAAAGAAATAAGCCGGGTGTCGAAGGCGAGTTAAGAGATACTTGCGTGTTGTTGTTTGTTCCGTTGCCCGTATTTCCGGTGGAGGCGATGGTAAAGAAGCCGCCTGGTGTAGTCGGTTGGGATTAGTTGAGAGCTTCAAGACGGTAAAATTCGCTTGCCTGCAACTTGCCGCTCCTTTATTTGCGAGCCCAGGATAAACTCGGCGGGAACCAAGTGCCTATCATAGGAATGATCAAAAGTGGTAGAGACTTGCGTGTATATTAGTGTTGTTATATTCTGCGTTGTTGAAGAAAGCGCATACAAGAGGTGCCTGCGTTGTTCAGCGAGGTGAAGTTGATAGTTATTGGGTAGGAGAAGGTGTCGACGACGGTAGGAACATTGTTGTGAGTCGATAGCACACTGCCCGATGAGCTTTGGAAAAGGTTCTGGGGTGATGATATCAGACAAGTGCACGAACGAAACCTTCAGGCGGGTCTGTATACCTGCACAAGGGTGTTTTCCAAATAATCCTGTTGGTTGATATACTGCAGGCTTTGCGAAACGACCACATGGTTCTTCTTCCCGCTCCCACTAACGATGTCGGCTGTGATGTGGATCTCGCGGGTGGCCGTTACGGCTATGCTTATGTCGCCATTCGCAGCCACACTGCCGGTAGTGGTAGTCTTGGCGAAAGGATCGGCGCTGTACGATGTGATTTTGCCCGTCGTCGGCTCGGAGGACGAATCTGTTACGACTTGAAGCAAGCCCGAAACGAACCAATTTTGGTTTATCGTCCTGTTTGCTTCGGCCGATGCTACGTCGATGGTGAATAGATGTGGTTTCCCGTCAGTCAACAGCGGCACGAAGGGAGTAAGGTCTGTGGAGGAAAGGTCAGTTCACCTCGGGAAGATTTCCGGTGGTTAAGCGGGATGGACCTAGGAAGTAGGTTGGTAAATCGAGAGCTCCGTAGGACGTTATAGGTCTCCACGAGGACGGGAGTATACCTCCTGGACGCAAATTGAGCGCTAGGAGGAAGGAGGGAACAAGGAGGGAACACGCCAGTGAAAATAACCTGCCAAAATTGATTATTTTTCCAGTAATTCGAGACATAAGCCGCCTACCGGATACGGGAATGCGACTCCCGCCACCTGCCCATCCACCAAAAGTCGAACCTCGCGGAACGGCCCTTGCCCTGTGCAGTTGTGAATTATGTTGTTGCTTTGATGGGGTTTGATGATGGGATCAATTTACCCAACGTGCCGGCCGGGAAGTCACCCAAGAACTAAAGAAAGTATAAACAAGTGAGAATGTGGGCAAGTGACGAACTGGCCTGATTCGCGATATTGAAATACTGGAGCCAACGCGATCAGGACATGGCGAAAGGAGTGTTCAAAGTTTTTACCCAAAATTCTGTTGCTCAAGTTGCAGGAGAAGTATTTCAAATCGGTGAACTGACACTCACCTTCGTTGCCATTTCCGGAGGGATACAGCTTGGCAGGTGCGTCAGCTCATGCACGCCAGCAAGATCCTCGGTTCACTTTACCTCCGCGTAAACTTCCACTGCATTCACCGGAAGGGTCACATTTATCTGACCGGAGTTAAATTCGACGACGCGCAAATGAACCTGCAAATACTTACCGAGAAACTGGGCGGAACAGAAGCATCGTTTCCGGTGGTATTTGAGAGGGTCGAAAGAGGAATGATGGCGTTGGCTTGTTTCGCCGGGGGGTTTACCTTAGAAGAGGCGTAGAAGGTAGCATGAAGCGTCGCTGAAGACAAGTCTGAGCGGATTGGCGTCGCAGGTGCGGGAATACATACTGGAGTATACTCCATTCAATCCAGTCTGATGTTTTTCAATATTTACCCTCCACCAAAGGAGCGCAGGTTTACCTCAATAAGGTTGTCGAGTTGAAGGATAAAGGTGCCCGGTTTAGCGAAAAGCGGAGTGTAGCGAGTCACATCTTTGACGTAGGTCCAGATAATTCCAGCGGCCGTTGGTTCGGGTGTGGAACTGCGCCAGATCTCGACATTTTGGAACGTAAATATGGCCAGTCGGTCAAACTGGGTGCCATTGCTGGTAACCGTGAAGTTGAGTGTGACGCCGGCCCAGCTCCCTGGAGCACCGCAATCCGTAGGAGGGCTTGGAAAATACTATCATCACTAGATGTTCAAAGTCCTCGGCGGCACGTACGTGTATTCGACAACCTCCGCACTTGAATTTTCGCGCATTGGTCAGTCAGGAACAATTTAAACAAGGCCAATTCCTTACAGGCCAAAGGAAAAGGCGAAATCGCGTCTAGCACACCGGGATTGGACGATAGTCTCGGTTGAAGCGCGGTGCAACTCACTGGAGTATCTGGATAGTGCATTGTTTGGCGTTCTGTGGAACTGGTGGAGGCTGGGCGACCTGGAAGTCCACAAGCACCGCCGCGCCTTGCGGAGACAAAGTCGCGAAGAGGAGTACACAAACGAACCACAGAGTATGCAACATCCTTGGGATGGGCTCGGAGATCCTCACGACGGGGCTTTAAGCCTTTATATCATTGCGAATGTGCGAAAGCCGAAGCTCGATGTGGGATCTTTTATCCCAGTTCGTCGACGGTTCATGTGGGGGATTCATCACATCCGATTCGAGGAGAGGTCCGATATCAGCACTGAGCAGTGGTACAACTCTGTTCAGCTCAAGTACGCATAGGCCTGCGCAGGCCTGCATGGGCGCCCCGGATAATCAGGCAGCATTCAAGTAGATGGGGTTGGAGTCAAGCGGAAAGTGATCTATACCGTGTGAAAAAAAACGACGCATTACGCCTCAACACGGAGGACAAATTATTTATGTGTGCATGCCCAACTGTCTGGATGGATGGAACCAAGGAACTACGTGGAACTACGTCCCACGAGTACGACCTCCGGGAAGTCGGACTCCGCTGAACACAGTAATGCTATGATTCTGAGGTGCGCTCGGCGCCGGCACAGGCGTCTTGGGGCGAACCAGTGTCCCGCTTTCTTCGTCTAGGGTAATATTGTTCAGGGCAGCATTCACCTTCCTGCTGTACGTGTCGCCAGCCAAGTCGACATAACGGAACCTAAAATTATTGCATCAGTCATTGAACAAGGCGCTCTTAGAACAACGTGCGTATTAGTACTTGTACCGTTACCTGGATTGATAGTTAGCGTGTTAAAAGGAAGGAAAATATTCGTCACCAGTGTTGCCAGTTGCGGCCACTTTGAAAAACCCATCTGATTTTTCTCAAGTCAGGACCCGGACGAAACGTCGGGTTCGAGTGGAAATGCAAACCTGTGATTTGCCTTGCTTGGATGGTAGAGCCCAGAATGAAAGGGCTCGGCAACAAGATGCGATTGTAAGAATGATCCAATAAGGCAGACCCTTGCGAATGAACGGTTTGAGACGAGGAGGTATTGGAATGGCCGAAAAACGCACAGAATGAACCATCACTGGCGAGTGTGGTGTAATTGATTGCGAGGGGATAAGAGAAAGTATCCGCCAATGCCGGAATATTATTGTGAGTCGACAGTACGTGCCCCGAAGCCATTTGGTAGATGTTCTATTCAAGTCTCGCCGTTCAGCTAGAAATAATAGTGGGTCGTGAGCATTATACCTGGACCAGCGCGTCGTTCAAAAAACTTTGCTGATTGATATATTGAAGATCTTGCGAAAAGACGACGTGGTTTGCTTTACCACTGCCACTTAGAATGTCGGCTGTAATATGTATTTTGCGGCTGGCGGTGACCGTAATGTTCACGTCACCATTGTCGCCCACGCTGCCCGTGACGCTGGTCTGTGCAAAGGGCTCTGCATTATACGATGTGATTTTCCCAGTGGTCCGCTTGGAGGAAGAGTCCGTCGTGACCTGGAGGAGACCGGAGATATACCAGTTGGGTAAGATTGCCCGGTCCTCTTCCGCCGACACCACATCGATGGTGAAAAGATGGGGCTTCCCGTCCGTTAAAAGGGGCACAAACGGCGTCAGGTCCAAGAAATAGGTCGGAAGGTCGAGGGCTCCGTAGGATGTGATAGGCCGCCACATTGAAGGTACTATGCCGCCTTTTGAACGAAGTGAGCGCTAGGAAGGAGGCGAAACAGGGACGGAACACACCAGTGAAGATGACCTGCCAAAATTGGTCAGTTTTCGACAAGTCGAGACAGGCGACCTACCGGATAAGGCAACGCAGCCCCTGCGATTTGACCGTCCACCAGGAGTCGAACTTCCCGGAAAGGCCCTTGACCGTAGGTGGTTCCGGCAGGGAGATTATCCAGATATTTATTCGCCGCGTTGAAGTACTAAAACAGTGGTTGAATAGCCAGCGGCGTAGCAGGCCGAGTGGTTACCCAAAATTCTTCTTGCCCATTGCCAGAAGCGTAGAGCTTAGTGGCACATCAGAAGACAGTATACCCAGGAAGCGGAGAACAAAGACAGACTTCGGCATAAACTAGAAAAGGGGCTCAATCGACTGAGAATCTGCTGGCACACCATACTTTACCTTCAACGGCATTCTTGGGCAGGGTCACATTGATCTGGCCAGATAAGATTCGACGCCGCGCAACTGAACTTGCACGTATTTACCGAGAAACTGGGCGGGACGGAAGCGTCGTTTCCGGTGGTATTCGAGAGGGTCGATAGAGGGATTATAGTGTTCGACTTTTTCGCCGGAGGATGTTGCTTGGAGGACGCGTAAAAGGTAGCTTGCACGGTGGCTACCGAGGGCTTTCAGCATCGGAGATGTTTCAAATGCACGGTGCTCGTACTGGAATAGATTCCGGTGAGTCCAGGCTGCGATTCCTTAGTTCGGGGGAAAGAACGAAGCGAGGCGAGGGCGGACCTGAACGACGTTATCGAGCTCCAGAATGAAGGTGCCCGGCTTGCCGAAAAGCGGGATGTATCGCGTGGCGTCCTTGACATAGGTCCATATAATTCCTGTGGCTGTTGGTTCGGGTGTTGAACTGCGCCAGATTTCCACGTTCTGGAAGGTGAAGACGGCCAACCGGTCGTATTGCGTGCCATTAGACGTAACCTCAAGATTGAGCGTGACTGCGGCCCATTCACCCGGAGGACCGCAATCGGTAGGCGGTCTGACAGCGCGTTGAACGGTCTGGAGAACGGACAAACGAATGCACGAACATGTACTGAACGATTTCCGGTCTGAGTAGCGGAGATTATCGGCAGCCTGGAGTACATTGAGGATGGAACGTACGCGCCATACGAATTGGCAAAATCGCGTCTGAGTATATCGATAGTGCATTGCTTTGCACCTTGAGGGACCGGGGGAGGTTGCGCGACCTGGAAGTCAACGAGGACTGCAGTGCTAGGGGCGAGAAACAGAGTGCAGAGGAAGCAAGACGCCGACAACTTCATGGTGAGCTCCCTTGCTGCGGAAACCCAAGACAAAGCCAGACAAGATGCCAGTGCGGGATTGCTGGCCGTTGCTGCCAACGAAGCACACAGACCATCCCATCCGTGACGGTCGATGGATCGTCTATCCTTTACGTTAAGCTGTCTTTCTAGTCGACGACGACGCGTTAGACGCGTCTGTGAGTCGATGTCTGCGCAGCTTGAACGCACCCAGAGAAAGGTTACACCACTAAAAGCTAGTACTAGTCGACCGACCCATGTATTAAACGAAAATAAATAGCAGTCAAGTACAAGGAACCCTAGAACTCATGATTGAACACATCGTCTACGGTGGTGTGCGTGGCTGCTGGTGCGGAGTCAGCGGCTGCACGCTCACCATAGAGGCCGCCCTCTGCTGCCTCGGGGAACTCGGCAGTCGACGAGTCCCTGGAGTACATCGATGTTCTACTCTTCTTCTTTTTACTCTTCTTTCTTGAGGATTGCTCCTCCGAGATGGAATAAGCATCCTCTGTCCTCGCCCACCGATCTTTCTTGCTGCTCTTCTTCTTCTTTACGCTCTTGCTCGCAGCAGCGTCGTCGAAGTTGGCCGGATAGTGCCAACGCCCTCCGCCAGCATTCGTCTCCGCGTCGCCATTGTTGTAATATTGCTCGTCCTCCGCGCCCCATAGCTCTCCGTTCGTCCCTGTTCGCGGGGCTGGCGGGTGTCCCTCCATGGACACATCTACGCTGGAGCCGTGGTCCTGACCCTCTTCATACGGCGCGCCTTCAAGCGTCGACCGAGGCAGACGTTCGTTGTAGCGAGACTGCCACTGCGACTTGCGCTCCTTGCGTTTGATATCGGCGGTGTCGACGAGGCCGTATCGCTGGGCCCACTTTGGTGTCCGAGCGTGATTCTTGTTGTTTCTGATGTTCTGCCGCACAGGTTAGTTGGTTGGGTCGAAGTTGTGAGGCCAGGGAGAAAGTACCTGGATGTAAAAGTTATGGCCGTGTCCTGTACGAATTGGTCAGTCAGGGAAATAAACGAGAGGTCGGGAATGCGTTCCTGGAAAGTAACCGCAGATTGTTAAGATGAGGTTGAGCCAGAAATCACTCCCAATGCCAAATCTGGCGGCCACAGCTGGAGCAAAGGAGATATTAGACATGCGTTGCAGAGTAGGAAGCACTGGAGGGACCAAGTGGAGGGAACAGAGTGCCGAGGATGAACAAAAGGACTGCGTAGCCATGATGCCGTTTTGGCCTGAGGGCGGATTTCTTCTTTGTTGGAGGCATGGGAGCAGCCGAGCCTGCAGCACGCTCGGCGCAGAAATGCGAGGCGGGCAAGCAGAAATACTGCGGTTGTGGGTGGAGAGAGCAAGAGGGACAGACAGTGGCTGTGTCGTCCAGTTCCGCGCCTTCAGACCCCGACCACTTCAAACCCGCCCATCACCCCCGACAGATTCCTCGACTGCCTTCTCATCCTCCCCCGCCGCTCATTCCTCATGGAGCACGAGGCGTCTGCTTTGTCGCTCAACCTCTCCGATGTCGTCCACGACGAAACTATGGACGACGAAGACGACGACAACGACCTCGTCGACCGCACCTCTTCCACGTCTCACGACCCCGCTTCTGTCCTGCTGGAATATTCCCCTCCTGAAAATTCAGACTCGTATGCGGTCGAGATACTCCAGCGCGAGCTAGCTTCTCTGTTGAACCAGAACGCGTCGGCTGCCTCTGCCGCGCTCCTTTGTGCTGCTGCCCAACAACGCCAGGAAACCCTCGATCTCGAAAGCGGTGGCACGATGGGAATTTCGAATGAACCAAGTGCTGGTCTCAGCTCAAATCTCAGCGGAATTGCTGCTGCGCTGCAGGCCGCCCACGCACAAGCCGAGAACCAGCGTGTCTCTGATGAACAACGTGGCGTTGCGACGACTGCCAAAGGGCAGAAGACCACGCGCGCCGCGCCAGCTTTTCACTCCCTCACCGCCGGAGAGGGGTCTACCCATCCCCAGATGATGAAGAAACCAAGCGGCAAGAAGGGAGCCGAAGGAACGGATTTTCTGTACTCGGACGGAGAAGATGACAGCGAGGGTGAGGATCGTGACGGCTCCCATGCGCCTGCTGCACGTCCTCGCTCCTCCGTGTCTTCAGCTGGATCCCCGCATTTGCCTTCTGAATTCTCCGACATGAACGACATCTTGACCCAGTTTTCTGCGCATTTCGAGCCGGAGCCGGAGCATCGAGCCGCATCACCCGACTCGTCTCCCGTCGTCCCTCATCTTCAGCGCAATAACCCCTTGACGTCTGCCTCTGCGGTGCTTGCCCCTTTAAACCGACCCAGCGCACCTCAACCTGTGGCTTCGACCTCCGCTCTGCCCCCTCCATCCAAGGTCAAAGAGTTGCATACTTGCGACCACGACCAATGCCAAAAGTCGTTCACCCGTCGGAGTGACTTGGTCCGGCACATGCGAATACACACCGGGGAACGCCCCTTTGTGTGCGAACACTCGGGATGTGGCAAGACATTTATCCAGGTACCTAGCCAACTGGCCTCACAGCTACCATTTGCTGACTCGTGTATCCTACAGCGTTCTGCTCTACACGTGCATCAACGTGTGCACACGGGAGAAAAGCCTCACTCTTGCGAATACCCTGGCTGCGGCAAGACATTTGGCGATTCGAGTAGTCTTGCACGACATCGCAGAACGCACACGGGAAAGCGGCCGTACAAATGCGAAGATATTACCTGCGAGAAGACCTTTACCAGACGCACGACGCTCACGCAGCACATGCGGACGCATGACCCCAGCTGGGAGCCAGATCCTAATTTGTGAGTTTGTTATACCTTGAATTGCACCAGCTGACTCGTTCTCTCCAGAAAGTACAGCTTCAAATCGAAACGGCGGAAGATCTCTGAAGAGGATGAGGACTGAAGAGCTCGCGGATTCTGTTCGGACGATCTCGGCGTTGTTCCAGGCTGGAGGAGAGGATGAACCACTTGAGGCGCGGGTTGCGAGTATCGGGGCAGAGATCGCGGCGGCTATTGCGCAGGCCAAGTCGCGGATGTACGACGACGACGACGACGACGACGATGAGAACGGTTCGCAAGAGACACTAGGACCGAATACGAGTGGGATTCGAGGCGGAGACCGGCGGGCCGAGGACGACGACGGGCCGGAGGAGGAAGAGGACAGCGACGCATTTCCCATTCCACTGCGTACTCGGAGCCCGCGAACGACTGGCGGGAAGCGGAAGAGATGAGTCTGTATAGTAGCAATTAGCGGGGAATAATTTTGGCAATAAACGAATTGTTTGGCGAATAAATTACATAATATTACAAGTTTATCACGTGAAAAGGACCCCTAAATAGGTGATTCTCGACCTGAAGGAACTTGCTCCGCGTCTCCGTGCCGTGTTCATCCGAAAAGCTATAAGACACCTCCCCCGGGTCTCACTCTCACTCAATGTCTACCGAAGAACCCCCCAGCGTCGACCTCATCACCCTCACCCGGTATTTGTCCCATAATTCCCCAGTCCACGCTGTTCATATTGCCTTCCAGCCATGTCCTCAGCGATCAGCTCCGATTGGGCGCTGCTGCCACCGGCGACTTGACACTCCTGCTTACCGCCATCCAGGTCACCTCAAAGTTTATTGCAACCAACGTCCGCAAAGCCCGCCTCATCAACCTGTATGACCTCTATTCAATTCGCCCCTCAACTCTCGGTTCACACATTTCTCAAGTGTCGGTCTCGCCGGAGAGACGAATGTACAGGGAGAGGAGCAGAAGAAGCTCGATGTTCTGTCCAACGATATCATGGTCAATGCCTTGCGCGCGTCGGGCAAGACCGCGGTCCTTGTTTCAGAGGAGCTCGAGGACGCAATCATAATCGAAGAGAAGAACAGGGGCCGGTACTGTGTCGTATTCGACCCTCTCGACGGCAGCAGCAACATCGACGCCGGTGTCAATATTGGCACCATTTTCGGAATTTACCAGATTGTGCGTCTTCCAGTTGACCCGAAACGCGTCCCCCCTCACCGGGAAATAGCGCCCCGGCTCGAAGGGTTCCGTGGAAGATGTATTAAGACCAGGAAGTGAGATGGTTGCTGCGGGATACACGATGTGAGTTTGCGGTTCATTCCGGGTTGGATTTTGACCGAGGTTTGCCCAGGTATGGATCTTCCGCCAACCTCGTTCTCTCGACCGGTTCGGGTGTGAACGGCTATACACTTGATGCCTCACTGGGCGAATTCATCCTCACGCATCCTGATGCAAGTTCTGCTCTTCATCCTGCTCGATTGGGTCTCATCCGTTCACAGATCAAGATACCTCCCCGCGGCAAGATTTATTCGTTCAACGAGGGCAACTCGATGTACTTCCACCCGCCCGTCGTCTCCTACCTCAAGTCCATCAAATACCCCACCGCACCCAAGACTCCATACAGCGCTCGGTATATCGGATCCATGGTTGCCGATGTGCATCGCACGCTGCTTTACGGAGGCATCTTTGGCTACCCGGACGATAAGAAGAGCAAGAGCGGCAAGCTGCGACTGCTGTACGAGGCGTTTCCGATGGCGTTCTTGACGGAGCAGGTGTGCAGTCTCATAACTCTCAGGCTTCTTGGCTAACCGTGCCTTAGGCTGGAGGCATTGCAACGACCGGGACGAAGCGGATCCTGGATATAGTTCCCACCGGGATTCACGACCGATGCCCCGTGTTCCTGGGAAGTAAGGAGGATGTACAGGACCTGATGAAGTGTTACGAAGGAAACTAGAGCAGTCGAAATAAATATGTAATTACCGGCGGCAAATAAATTAATGACCGCGCCTACTTGCTACTTGCCACAATGACCTCCCTCATCATCAAGCTGCCCGGAAATGCCCCTACCAGCGAGGTCCCCCGTCCCTCCTCGGTGACTTCGCTCAAGAGAGCCCGTCCGGATGGTTCTGAAGACGACGGATTTGAATCTCCAGAGTCACGCCCGTCCGCGCGTGCGTCTGGGTCGCGACCAAAACTAAAGCAGCCCCCGAAGAAGAAGAAGAAGGTCGTCCTTTCGGACCCAGAATCGGAGGAGTCTGCTTTCACGAACGAGGAATCTGAGGTTGAGCCGCCGGTGGACGACGATGACGAAGAGTACATGTCTGAGCCGAAGAATGCTGGGAAACGCGGGGGACCGAAAGGCAAGGGTGGTACAAAGGGGAAGAAGAAAGCAGAACCTGTCTCGGCGAGGGACGAGCGAAAGCGGCCTGCGGACGTAGGGGATAATGCGGGAGGCTCCGCTGCGAAACGACCGCGCGCGAGGACCGGTCAGCATACATCTGGAGATGTGCTAGTGGATGTCGTGGGCGATGCGCCACCAACCACTGTAGTTGGGACTGCGCCGCCACTAAAGGAGGACCCCGCGCCAGCACCCCCAAAGAAGAAGCTACCTCCAATTAAGAAGAATAAGGCTGCAGGCGCGTCCATATCTGCGGCGACTGGAACGGCGACTTCATCAACGCCGGCCAAGGTTGCTGCCCCACTTGTGGCCGATCCAGAGGAGAGTAAACTTCCCCCGCCGATAGTGGGCGCTGGCGCTGCTCGGAAGGCGACCGTTCCTCTCTCTGCAGATGTCGACTTGTCCAACCCGATGATGTACGCTCAACTGTTCAAATCCGTGGGTGGCGTTTTGTTTTAGTATTATGTTTCTACTAACATATCGGGTATGCAAGGGAGGCGGAAATACACCGTCGAAGTTGCGGGGTCACGAGAAGGACGAGGAACGAAGGAAAGAGTTGAACAGAATGCGCGACGAAGCGAGGGCAAAGCGCATGGAAGAAGCGGTATACTTGTTCAGTTTCCTCTCCTTCTTGTCCTCAACGGCCCTTCGCAGCCTCCGCCCTTTGATCTGCAGGCACAAATGGACAAGATCAGCCGTTTTGAGGAACGATTGCGGATTTCTCAAAGCCACGCCGTCTATCCGAATTTCCTTGCAGGCGGATTGAAAGCCAAGGTTCAACCGGTAACCCCCAAAGAACATCGGACAACGCAAGCCGAGCCCGAGAAGAAAAGGACATACGAAGGCGAAATGTAGTCATAGACGGCCACTTTTCCGAACGCCACTAAACGCCGTTGAAACTAAAAGTGCCTAGCCGTGTCGGGATATCTCCAGGCACACAAATGCCAGTAGATTGGCTGTCAGTAGACAGAAGACCATTTTTCTGCGGACGCCGATCCTGCACAAAATTGGCAACGGGCTTGCTTGAATGGGATTTAGCTGCTTACATAGGGCATGTCAAAAATGCGCCTAGGGCACCGGATGATTCGGGGTGTTATGTTGCAAGGGGGTTGCGGAAGTGCACATGGGGATCATGGTGAACGGAGACTGTCATCCAAGGTATCTACCGCCTTGTAGAGTTGTACAAAACAAGTATCAAACCACTTGGACGCATTATTACTCTCCAAGGATAGAGCCCCCAACTGCGTTTCCAGCGCATCAGGCTTTGCGAGCGATGCTTGAAAATCGGAAATGAGTTTGCGGAACGAGCGCACTTCGGTCTCCATCTTTGTCGGATCTTGAGGAGTGTATAGAGTGGACACAAGCTCGTCTGAAGCGGAAAGTAATGTGTGCGACAGGGACGAGAGTGCATCCAAGGTGGGATTGTCCGGAGGGACCTTCCTTGCGGAGAGGACATCGCGGAGGATGCGCTTGTGCAATAGGTGGGCAAGTCGCAGTATCCCATGGACCTATTCGATGGAGTTTGACGGCGAAGACGAAAAAAATCTGCGGGCACCGACCTTTTTGGTGCGCTCCAGTTCTGCCGGCGTCATTTTTTGGCCTTTCCCGATGCCGATATCGCCCCAGCCATCATCGAACATCTCGTCCGCGTCCTCTTCGAGATCATCCGGGGATTCCGCCTCCTCAACCATTTCGGCCACCTCCCGCAAACCGTCATCGAGCGATGCTGCGTCCTCAGCCCACCGTTTCCGCACGGCGACCAGGTTATTGACCGACAGGGCGCGTGCTCTGTCGAGGACGCTATGAACGGTTGCGGTCCGTACCATGTATTCATCGCCGGCCTGGCCTGAGCTTTGACGTAAACCGCTGGCCTCAATGTCGAGAAATGTTTGCGCCAGCGCTTTTATTGACTCGATGGCATCCCTGACTAGGGAATGGACCTCACGGACGAGAGTGGCGCCATGAGTGTCGGAGACAAAAAGGTTGGCGCAATGGAAAAGGGCTGAGACGCGATCTGCAAGATCTTTTAGTGGAGAGAGAGACGCGCTGTAAGGTGGGGTTCGAGGGTTTGAGGGAGAGCGAGAGCTTGGTTGTGGCAGCATAGAGCAAGGACAAGAGGGAAACGAGGTCCTTGTGGAGAACGTCTGATAGACTCTATTGTAGGGGGCGGGGGCACCGAGCCGAGAGCGGCGTTGCAGGTCTCGACGACGAGGGTGAGGGAGACGACGGCTGGAAGGGAGTCGGTCGAGGAGCAGGAAGAAATAAACAAGTAGACCGACCTCGCTGCTGGTCGGATGGCATGCTGTGTTGTTTGGCCAAGTCGAGACACTTTTCTTGCTTCCATGGCCTTTCGAGTAATTCTGTTTCTCCAACCCGTCGACGCGACTGACCGTCCTCCCAGTTCCTCGCGGCCTGCCGGACACGTCCGCCGCCGTTCTCCGCAGCGCCCTCCCGTTCTTTCTTTTCACGCGCGGCTGTTCTAGGCTGCTTACGCGTTGCGGCTGCTCCCCGCTTGCAACCTCCAACCTCCCCACTAATATTATTACAATCTCGCCATTTATCTCTCGGTTCCATATTCTCCAGGCCGAAGCCCTCCCAGGCACCCTCACCACATGTTGTTGTCGAAATCTCCAAACTAGAGGCCGAAGCAGATGTCAACCGCCACGACGTTGCAAGGCAAATAACCTTGTTCCAGGCGTTGGTTTCGACCAATTTCAAACAGTCGTATGAGGTCGTTATCAGCCGGTGGGAGAAGATGTGTGAATTCGTGCGTCCCGAAATTATTGTCTCCGAGTACTGAATAAAATTCATTTGCATTTCAGGACCCCGCTTCTCCTGTGCTGCACTCTTCAGAGGCCTTCCGACTATATCTTACCTGTCTGGTAAACACTGGCCAGTCTGCTTCCGTTTTCCCGGCAGTCCGCCGACGAGATGTCCTCATCGCGGCAAACACCCTCGCTCCTGCAGCCACCCCTTCTACTCCTACTCCTACCGACGCCGCCAAGAACCCAGTGGATGCCGACGCGTCAACGTCCGCTTCTCCGGCCCCTGCACCAGCCCCGATACTCAGCGAAAGTCAGATAATCGGTCAATCGGTTCTTGCAAGTACAGGTCAACCTGGGGCAGCCGATTCGTTCTCCCACCGCTTATCCACGGCTCTTCAATCTCGTGGGTCAGGTGCTCTTGACCCTATCCCAATCGTCATCCAGCAAAGTATTCCTACCATTTATTCTCTCCAATTCGCCGCTGATCCACCTCGTGTCCAGACAAATCGTGGGGTCAATCCTTGTTCAGATTCGTCCTGGGTTTGGCTGTTGGCTCCTTCTGTTCGTCTTTTGTTCCCCCCCTTGGACGACTTTGTGAATTTTTCGTTATCTAGTTTTTCTCGTGATTCTTTCCGTGTTCTTCGAGAACACTGGTTTGATGAAGGCGGGGCCTGCGAAGGCGCAATTCGAACCGACAGAGGGTAAAGTGGTCAAGTTCAGTGATGTCCATGGCGTCGATGAGGCCAAAGAAGTTAGTTGCGGCATGTGTTTTGCTACTCGAAAGATTCTCACCCTTCCGTTATCTTGTAGGAACTTCAAGATGTCGTCGAGTTTCTCAAAGACCCGACCGCGTTTGCATCTCTCGGTGGCAAGTTGACCAAAGGCTTGTTGCTGACCGGGTTCGTTACGTTTCGACCCCACTGTTGGTTGCATTGTCTCAAAGGAACCGCAGATCCCCTGGAACTGGCAAAACAATGTTGGCCCGAGCGGTTGCAGGAGAAGCTGGAGTGCCCTTCTTCTTTGCTTCTGGGTAAAGTTTTCCTCCACCACAACTCCCCGCTTAGCTCACCTGAGATTACAGCTCAGATTTTGAGGAGATGTTCGTCGGAGTCGGCGCCAAACGTGTCCGTGAACTATTTGCGGCTGCCCGCAAGAAAGATCGTGCCATCATCTTCATCGACGAGTTGGACGCCGTTGGCGGAAAGCGTAGCAGCCGCGACCAGCAGTACATGAAACAAACTCTGAATCAGCTCCTGGTCGAAATGGACGGATTCCAACAAACCGAGGGTATTATTGTTATCGCTGCAACCAATTTCCCGCAGAGTCTCGATCAGTAAGCGTTTGTTACACTCTGTTCTAACCTGAGGTTGAATACCCGTCCAGAGCCTTGGTGCGACCTGGGCGATTTGATAGGATTATCGCTGTTCCTCTACCCGATATCCGCGGACGGGCGCAGATATTAAAACACCACATGAAGGGTGTGATTATTGGGAAAGGTGCGAGATTTCATTTGGCGCTGTTTTGCTTTCTCCATACTGAGTATCCCTTTCAGATGTTGACACCAAAATTCTTGCACGGGGCACGTCTGGCTTCTCGGGAGCTGATTTGCAAAACATGGTGAAGTAAGGGCGGCTGCATTTACTTACATCCTCGTTTCATTCATTTCTCCCAGCCAGGCGGCCATCCAGGCGTCAAAGGAGCACGCATCGGAGGTTGCCCTCAAGCATTTTGAATGGGCCAAGGTCTGTTACGGTATATTCGGTTATCTTTGGTTGACCCACTCTAATTAGGACCGTATTCTCATGGGTGCCGAGGGCAAGAGTCGGTACATTGACCCAAAGAATAAGCTGGCCACGGCGTATCATGAGGTTGGTGCTATATCGAAGATCACCGAACACAGACTGATCTGTTCGAATAGGGCGGACACGCACTCGTGGCACTTTACACGGAAGGCGCGATGCCGTTGCACAAAGTGACATGTCTGCCCCGCGGTCATGCACTGGGCTACGTACGTCCTTCTCCCGACCTGAAAAAAATATCTCTGGAGCTATATACATTATCAGACCTCGTTTCTCCCAGAAGAAGACCGAACTTCTGTCAGTCTGAAGCAATATCTGGCGTCGATCGACGTCTCAATGGGAGGCCGGGTTGCCGAGGAATTGAGTGAGGCGCGCTGTCGCATTCTTCTTGCGCCTTTTCTGACGGTTTTCAGTCTATGGAAGTGAGAATGTTAGCAGCGGGGCGTCCAGCGACATCCAAAACGCGACCAGTACGGCGAGAGCGATGGTGACGGTAAGCGCCTCTTTTCGACGCCCTGCAAAGCTGATCTCAGCGCAGCGTTGGGGTTTCTCCAAACTTGGGCCGGTATTTTATGACCCGCGGGATGGAACATTGAGCTCGCGCCGCAAGGACGAAATCGAGGAAGAGGTCACCAAGTCGGTTGTTTTTCCCAGAGCGGATCACGAAACGTTCTGACGAAGTGATCTGATTTGCCAGCCTTATTTTGGGTGGCCAGGGTCGGGCAACGACCATTTTGACGTCTCGAATAGAGGAGCTTCACAAGGTAACACCTCGCTCTTGACTTTCCCGGTTTACCGCTGAGAAAATTCT
Organism: Mycena filopes; assembly: GCA_029281495.1. Taxonomy (NCBI): domain Eukaryota; kingdom Fungi; phylum Basidiomycota; class Agaricomycetes; order Agaricales; family Mycenaceae; genus Mycena; species Mycena filopes. Next base: position 1,382,394 of record JARIHR010000014.1, read on the forward strand.
TGCAGCTTGCACACGCACTTGTCGAACATGAGACTTTGGATTCTGACGAGGTCAAAAAGGTGATCAAGGGAGAGCCGATACGCACCATTACTCAGGTATTGGAGGAAGAGCTTTCACGACCAAGCGATTGAGTCTGATTCCCTACTTACCTTGTACGCTAATTTGTTGAGAGTTGAACCCGCCTTAATCCGAAAATCGCTACACATCACACTGCAAGATTGATCGCCACGCGACTGCTTTACCTTGGCGGCCATGGCTGGCCTGATGGATGTATGAACACGCACGGCAGCGAGAGCTCTGTCAATAGTGTTCCACAGCACTTTCGAAAGAGACGGGCCTTTTTTTTCGATCAGAATATACGGGCCCGACGCTAAATACATGCTGTAAATAACGAACAGCAAAGGGAGGCGCGCAAGGACCGAAAGTCGGGGCCACGAGGCTACAGTCCCCAGAATAGGCAACAAGGGGAAGTGCGAAAGGTGCGCGTGATGGGAAGCGCAAGATCTATAAGATCCACGGGCATTTTATTCGCAAGGAATAAAATAACACAGAAAATGCCATAACATATCTTTATCGCTACAAATTCGACATGATTGTCAGCAAAAGGGCTTGCAAGGGATAATTCGGGCCGCTGCCTTCGGCGTTGGCGAATCTTTTCACAGGCTGTTAAAAGGGGGTCAAAATTCCCGTTCGAGATTCGAACGGCGCCGATCTGCACTGGCCTCGTCTCGTCGTCGTCCCCGTTCTCCTGCGTTCGCGGCCGCTCTGAGGTAGGAGACTCTCTCAAAAACTCTATGGGTCCCAATATTGATGGTGGACAGACGTTGAACCTCAAATAAGACGATCTGCGATCACTGCAAAATCTCTGCCTACCTCCGCCGACGAGAGCAGAGCACGGCTTTCCTCACGATTCCGGCGCCAAACTCTATCCAATGTGCCATCGGAAACTGTTATTTACCAAGGTGACAGTCCAAAGAACGTCCAACGTCCTTCAACTAATCGCTTTCATGCCCAACCTTGCCTCGATCGTCTCTCCCCTCTAACCTCCCCACTACACGCAAAACACCCCCAATCAATTCCATTATATTTATTATCGCCTCGGCTACTCAAGGCACTTCGTTGCGGTCACTCAACATATACGAGCGAAGTCATGGTCGATTGCCAATCTCGCTATTGTCGCCTCTCAGGTGCCCACCCGCCGAATTGTGTTCAGCGGTGTACTTGTCGCCGGTGAGAGTCCTACAATCAATTTGCTCGAATAAACCATGTTGAAGCAGGCCTAGATACTATGGTGAGCACTTTTGGGCGACTGTGCTTCATAAAAAGCTGACGAGACGCAGGCCAACCAGAACGATTAGTGACGCATGAAGTGCGTATATATGGCGCCCATCTGTCTTTGTGCTTTCTCTAATCTGAGCAGATTCCAGGATATTGTGCGCAATGCCCAAGATGATGACTCTTGTATTCCCCTTCGACATGCTTACCGCACTGTATTTTTATGCATATATATACCGACGACCTTACGATATCCTCTATCCCTCTCTTTCTATCCCGCTATTAGTTTCCGATGTACCGAATCCTGTACGCGACTTTGACGCGACCTTGAAGCTTTGCACTTGTTTTCCGTTTTCTGAACGCGAACTGCTCACGTGCTGCCTTTGATGTCTTTCGCCGCCACGGTCATGTCATGTCAAGACGATGTCGCGTTTTTCGCTGGACAAATTCAACTCAAAGACGGCATTCCTCTTCTCGGCGACCCTATACTTTTTATACAGGCGGCCGACTGGGAGGCCAAACCCCCCTGGGACGATCTTCCAAAGCCCAAGCGCTCTTTCTCACCCGATAATCCAATACGTCTATGGCGCGAAGAAATCACTGGCCAGACTATCTTGTCGTAGCAAGCCGCACAGTGCAGGGGAGGATTTCCTTCTCTGTTCGAGCGTCAGTACAATTTCTGTGGCAACATGTTCATACCAACCTGCTTTACCTTCTCAGATGCGACACAATTCGGTACAACCCTGACCACTTGATCATTTCGCGTTAAAAATCATTTGGTAGGGTGTCGCATTGTGCGTTGCGGACGGCGTCGGAGGCTGGATACAATCTGGAATAGACTCGTCTATGTTCTCCCAGGCCCTGATGTATTATGCCCAACAACATTTTCAAAATGGCTGGGCTGGGGAGCCTGAAAATGACCCAACCGTTGAGACTGGCACCACGACCGCTCCTGAGGGAATACAAATGTTACCTTCGAAGGTCATGGAACTCGCGCATAACGCAGTTCTGGGCGAAAAGACCGTAGAAGCTGGTGGGGATTGACCAATTCAAGTGGCCGTCAGTTTTTGCCCCTGATATTGCATCCCGTTGCCAGGTTCAAGTACAGCTTGTTTTGTCACTCTGAATGCGTCTTCTGGCATACTACAATCGGCGAAGTATGTCTTTTACCGCTTCTTCTATCAGCAGAGTCAAACATCTTTTTAAAAAAGTCTGGGCGACTCTGGCTTTTGTATCGTTCGGTCGTCTGCCATGTTCTACAACAGCCCGCCGCAGACACACTTTTTCAATTGTCCTCGGTAATCTGCAGCAGGTGCTCTACACGAACTCTTCCTAAATTTCATAACAGGCAGTTAGCAAAAACGCAAGGGAGAGGCCGCAGTGGTTCGATCAATGACTCGCCCAGTTCAGCTCGTGTTTATTCGACGCGCCTGATAGGCACGTACCTCTCCCTCCCGTACGACGGACGCACGGGCTGACCTCTGCTCGTAGACGGTGATATAATCATTGCCTATGTGCTTGTCCCTGGTTATAAACCTCAAATCCAAGACTGACTTTTGAAATCCAGACAGACGGGCTCGCGGATAACATTTTTCCTGGTAAATTGGATACTGTCTTTCCTCGACGTTTCACAGAACATCCTTGCCAGCGGAAATACTAAAAATATGCGGCTGGATAATGAATAGCGTGGGTTCTGACGAGACAAAAGCTGAATTGCTTGCACAAAGTCTGGTCTACAATGCCAGGAGTTGTATGTTCAACGGCAGGGTTAGCCCTTTTGAATTGGAAGCCAGGCGGCACCGAAAGGTTTATGAAGGAGGGGTGCGTTAATCATTGTCGTCGTGGAGAGATGCTGACGGTAACGCCTCACAGAAAGTCGATGAGTTTGTCTACACTTTGTTCTGTCTCATCTTTTTCAACTGAACTTTTCAGTGTGACCGTGGTAGTTGCGCTGGTGCGCGAAACCCCTTAATCCTCTCCCTATGGTGGCACGAAATTAGTGGGATCTTGACAGACGGAACCGGAGGTTAATGGCAGAGGATACAGGATAGTACAACAACGTGAATACAACGACGATTTCAGTGCTTTCGCTCGATCCAACTCTCAATCACGCCGGCGGGGGTCAGTGGGTACTCCTTCAACTGTACGTCTCCATTGGTGTCGATGTGGAGCGTGGGTTGTACGCTAGAGGGCAAGATAAGCGTCATCAACGCAAAAGGGGAGTGGCACGAACAAGATCTTCCGCGCCTGAGAAATCAAAGAGACGTTAGTGGGTCTCATGGAATGACGATAATTTCACTATTCACGAGTTTCTTTTTGAGCACGAGGTTTCTGAGCTCGGGAGTGAACACGTCCATGGGAGTGGTCAAGTCGGTGTAGTATTGACGCGCGCCTGCACCGTCAGCGGTGCTCTTGCGAACTTGTAATTCGACCAGAAGTTTGCCCATCACGGTTTTGCCTTCCGATAATGCGCGGGAGCGATCAACCTGACGAAGAGGTCGGATAGAAATCAAGGGAGAGGGAGGAGTGACTGACCCGAACAAACAAATTCTCCAGGCCGCCGTTTTTGTCCCGCACCTCCTCGAGACTGACTAAACCGGAGCGCAACAAATGTTGCATGATTCCGAGTCTTGCGTCGTGAGTGTTTGTTCCGTTCTCAAATCAGACGTGAATGAGAATACCTTGCTTGCATGTGGGCCTGCCCGTGCTTCTTGGTGGCTGGATCGTAGAACTCGAGGGCGCGAACTCCTGCCCTGGCCATCAGCAAGAATGAAATGAACTGAATGTCATCGATATCCTTCTGGTCGGTATACTATCGTGCAAAGTATGAAATCTTCTGGGCATCGGGGGGCAGGTCACCCTACCTTGAAAATATTCAAAATTTCTGTGTTGCTTGCGACTGCAAATGGATCATCACTGAATCAGGAGGCAGTTCCAGAGTGTACACACGGTAAAGCGCAACAGCTTCGCTAAAGATGGGGACGGTGAGCTGGTTCCAAAGATCGCATGAGAATCTCACGCTCGGCATTCTAGAGAGAGAAGCATCGTCAGGGGGTACACTGGATGGTGTTAACGCCATTTACCCTCCATAGAAGATGACACTTCGCCCAGGACCGTATCAGGGGTTTGGCCAGCTTTGTACCATGTTGTTCTGCATTAAAATAATTTGTATCGGTTGTGGTTGTCGGAAAATAGAAAAACTGACACAGGTTTGCCCGTAAGCGGGTTGATGACCTGCCAGCGAAGGGTTTGCATCAATCGGGAACATGAAAGCGAGTGACTGACCTTTTCTGGGGAAAAGTTTTTCTTTCCTTGAGCGTCTTCCTGGAAGAGCTTGCCCGACCCATGCTGTAGGGACGTCGTTAACTTGCCGCAAGACGAGAAGCCGAACATCAGACTCACTCCTAGTAGCTCGTGGTTTGCGACTTGGAGTTCAAACGCTCGGGCGTCCCATTCGTTGTAAAGAGACTCGTCGTCCGGGTGGATGAAAGTCAATTCTTCGCCTACCACAAGGTTATCATCACCAGTGGTTAAACCGGTAAACAGACACCGCACCTGGAGCCTTGGCAGCGAGGATGTTTTGGAGTGACACATTTTTGAAGCCTGTGGACTCGCGAATTTCGTAGTAGTTGGGAATCTGAGAGAGAAAGAACAAGGATAGAAGAGTTGAAAAGATGAAACGTCAGATATTTGGAGCCCACATTGATCCCGGCAGGTATTCCCCCCGTGGCAAAATTGACGACCTGCAGGAAAGTGAATAGAGCGTCAAGCCGGAGAGCATAAGCTCACCTCGAGAGCGGTGAAATCGGGCTTTCGAAATACGTCCACTTCATAGTCCTTACCCCATGGGAGACCCTAATAATGTCAGAGGAGGAAAGCAGGAAAGAGAATGCAATACCTCGATGAGGTGAGGAGCATTATCGACGAGCTTTTCGTATTTCGCACTGAGCACCTTGTTGACGATGGCAGTAAACCCTTGGAACGACGTTATTCGAGGTTATATCGTTTGCAGTCGGCCCGCACCTTCCCACTCCGCGCGCGAGCCGTACGGGTCCAGGTACGTTTCGACGAACTGATCGATTCAGCACACAACCCATGGAGAGTGGCTCCGAACTCACTCCGATGTACGATTCTACAACGGGGCCTACGTCCTAAGACCTCAGGTCAGCGATGGAAACCGAGATGGGAGTACACTCACTTTGACCCAATGCGTCGAGGCATCTTTGTGGTCTTGAATGGAACCAGATTCAAAGCTACAGACGTTTATTATTCATCCATTGAGCGGACCGTAAATCTCACGATTTGATATATCCTTCAATCATCGCGGTTTGGTTCTCATTCCGCGCGTATTTTTTGGCCTGAACAGAAACCAAGTTAAATAAATTTGTAAAACCTGGTATGTCGAGCTACCTCTTGCAAATAGGAAACGGTTTTGGTCAGGGCTTCTTGCATGTCTCCGTATTTCACCGTAAGCTTCGCCTTGCCAAGATCGACAACGACGTCTGGCTGCAATTTGGCAGACGCAACCAAGAGGAAGAAACTGGTGCTGTTTTCCTTCTTTACACTGAACCAAGTTATTGACGTTGAGCAGAAGAAGACGAATACAAAACAAACCGGGTATTGAGGATGTCGATACCAAGTTTTTCGGCAGCAGCCTGAATGTCGGCAACCTCCTGGTCTGTGATAATCCTCGCCCAGGTAGTAATTGGAGACATGGCCTTGATTCGGCTTGCCAACGAAAAGTGAGGCTTCGGGAGTGACCGCGTAGATGTGCTCTTTGAGCTGATCCCACAGAGTTGCCGCTTTAGAGTTGGCAGAAGCCTTTACCACAGCTGCAAACTTGTCGGAGCTCGTTCTCGGAATGATCTTGGTGAACCCGAATGTCTTGAAGTTGACCAGGTTACTCAAGACCTGATTTGGACTGTTAGAGCAATGTACGCAGATCACTGAGAGCCGCCAACCTGCGACGCGTATTGAAGCAAGCCCTCAAAGTCATCGGCTGCGAGCCCGGCTTTGTTTCGGAGGGCCTCAAGGTCAGCGAGCTTGCTATCGCCGGTGGAGAAGGTGAGGATCAAGAGATCGTAGAGATCTTGAGGGCGATGGGTTAGTTCTCGTCGCCCACAGTTTAAAGTGAACCGAGGCGACCTGTGGCTTGCGGCGTCCACTGTTCTTGGATGATAGATCGGCCGCTCCAGGATGCAAGCGTCAGCCAGTGGGTGTAGTGCTTTTCGTTCGAGCTGTAAGAGGCAAACTCAGTAAGTATCCCGACCGGGAAGCCAGTGGTAGCCCGCACGAGAGTTGATCGAACGATTTTTTGACGTCGAGGCTGCACAAGGGAGGCACGCGATCCGCCAGAAAACGTTCCTGCGCGAGAGTTGTGGTTGAAGACATTATGGTTCTGGCCTGAGCAATGCGGGGCAGAGGACTGATGCAGGAATAGATCCTCCGGAGCATCTATTGTACTGGTACGTAACGACACGACACGACAATTAAGCTGAGTTGCACAGAAATAAAATTGGCGTTCATTCGCTGTGTATCTACTCGGACTTTGTAGAGCCCACCGCCCGTTTAACGCGTGCATAATTGGTCCGAAGTAGCGCCCAGTCGTCCCGCAAGGTAGACTCTGCCGGTTCCAAACTCCCGTCGCCATTCGTTTTGGCCGCCCAAGCCACCGCTCTGGTGTAGTACCCTAGGGCAAGTCGCCTGTGTGAGGGACCCATCTTTTCAGTAAGCTCTCCCATCAGATTCCAAGCATCCGCAGCACTTCGTCTGGCGTCTCGGAGGAGATCGCTGGCCGGTTTTTCAAGGTAGGGACTACTGAGATATTGCTTTCCCAGAGGGTCCTCTACACTTGGCGTCAACTGGTCAGAATCCTGTAGAGACTTGCCCACAAGGGCAAAGGCAACCCGTTCGGAAGAGGTGGCGGCATCTTGAAGTTGTTTCACACACTCGGCAACTGGAGTACGCTGAGCATATAGAACTTCTGAAAGATGCAAGGAAAGAACGGCAGAGCGGTGGAGGAGAGATAGAGAGTGAAGAGCCTGTGGGGGAGACGCCGACGCGAGAGAGTCCGGAGGACGTATGGATCTCAGAAGGTCGAGAGCATCTCGCTCAATCTCTTGAGCTTGGTTTAATTGACGGGTCATCGCGTAAAAGGCTGAGGTCGAGACCAGTGCCGATGCCAATACCCGCTGAGCAGCTGGGGAGGAAGGGGGTACTGCGGGGACGGTGGGCACCAAGGCGGCGGTTTCATTGTCGTCGCTAACAAGTTGCACGGCTCGAGCCCACCAAGCTAATGCATCAGCACCCTCGCCCATACGCTGGTTGAGGTCGCCGATCTTCACAGCGATACGTGCCGCTTGGATACCCTTTCCGCCAAGCAGGTGGAATGTTCGCTCGTATTGAAGTTTTGACTCTGGCAGATGCAAAGGGCCAAGTCGCTCTAATATTGAGGCTCTTCTGGCGAGGAGGTCTGGTAACGTGCAAGGATGCAGTTTCCCCACTACGTCAGGTTGTTCGGCGATTGTAATTGCTCTAATTCCGACATGAGGTCAGACGGACAAGAAAAACGGGAAAGCGCACCCTCGGAGGCAAAGCTCTGTTCGTCGGAGCATAGCGTCAACTATATTGGTGTCCTTGCCCCCCTCCGCCTCCACAACGCCCGGGACATATTTCTCTGGGCGATGATGGGAGAACCAGGCGTTTCTAACCTGCATGGACGGACGAGTCAGGATCGCATCGTCGAAAGACTATTGCGTCTCTTACCGCCTTGCGGCCTGCCGAGGGTAAGTGCGGATCGGTTCCGCCTTTATACAAGGGTCAGAGTGGGTATGGCGCTGGTCGTGGAGTTTACCTTGAGTCGGATCACCCGTCCAGCCTTCATTCGAGTGCCATTCGTAGTGTTCAATTTCCGGGTCGATACTTTTCTTGTCGCGATCCAAGGTATGCTCCAGCCATATGTGTGTGCCTCTGTCAACCAGAAAACCGGTTGCGCCCACCTGTTCAGGCGATTAAAACGAGCGCTGAGGCCGAAGAAAAGAACTTGCGCCAAAGACGACTGCGGCGGTGATGCCGAGGATGACCTGGAGCCTGTCTGGGCTGAACGACTGGCGCCGAAAAGAGGAGGCGTGTCTGCGGCAGAGTAGAGAGGATGCGAGGTGCCTCTGAGTCGCAGCGCGTCTGAACATGTCACTGAGCCGCGCCGCTGAGCGCCGTACTAGCCCCAAACAGAAAGCCGATCGCGCCCAATTGAAACACATCAACCACAATGTCACCACTCGGCCACCTTTTCCCGCTTTTCAGAAAGGCTCACAATTACTGGCCAACCCAGGAAAACATATCTGAGAGCGTGTATCGCATGCGATGTCCACCTCTCTTTTTCAACGCGATTTCACGGCCAGTTGGATCCAGAACCAAGTACACACCAAGGCACCATCGCGGAGGATCTCCTTCTTCACCCAATTAAGATACGGCAGTGTCGCGCCTGGCCAATCGCAGCCGTCCTCTAGACGCCGGGATTCTAGCCGAGCCTCGCGCCCCCGGGACGGTGTCTCTTTAAAAGGTGGCACGCACACACAGCCCTCTGTTGTCTTCCTTCCGTTCCCAGAGACAGACAGACACTGGCTATGTTCGTTTCAGTCGTCTGCCTCGTCCTACTCGGCGCGGTCGGGCTTGCAGAAGCCACCTCCAAGGCTGACCCCCGCTGGGACCACGAGTCGCCTTGGAAGAGAGCCGTACCTGCCGCTACTGAGACCTCCACGTCGGCGCCTGTACCCGCGCCTGTCCCTGACAAGTCTAGTTTTGTGTCCACCGAGGGCGCCAACTTCAAAGTGAACAACAGGTTTGCTTTTGGCCACTGAACAATCGACTCGGTTTGACCTGTTATTCCAGCGACTTCAAGTTCATCGGGACCAACGCCTACTGGCTGTCGGCCCTCAATTCGGGTGAGCATCATTCATTGCAAAAACCGTGCAATGAGACCAAACCCATGTTAGACGAGGACATCGACGCTGTATTGGGGAATATCTCGCAGTCCAATATAAGTGTAGTTCGCACCTGGGCTTTCAATGGTCAATTCCGCTCTCAGTTCTCTACTCTTCTTCTCTGACATCAAAATCAGATGTTTCTGAGATCCCGAGTATGGCGGTCTCCGTTCATTCTTTCGTTCTCCGAACTTACATCTCCGTCGCAGGAATGGAACGTGGTTCCAGCTCCTCGCCAACGGAACAACCTCAGTCAACCTCAACGAAACCACCGGACTTCCGAAGCTCGACCGGGTAGGGCATCATTCGCAACTTGCTGTCCCGTCGGGCTCAACCTGAACCCAGATAATTGCGATGGCGGAAAAGCACGGGATCTATCTGTTGTTATCGCTAACCAACAACTGGAACCCTCTCCCGCTGGACAACATCACGAATTCAACCACGATCTTGCGCCGAGATGTCTCGACCAACAATAGTCTGCCAAGAGGTACTTTATCGAACGATTACGGCGGGATGGACGCCTACGTCAGGTGCGAGTTGGAGAGATATCTGTCTCCACTGAATGAATAACTGTTCATTCCAGAGCTTTCGGAGCTGATTCGCACGACGCTTTCTACACTAATGAAGTACGTTCACCCTTGCTTGCCCAAAGTGACGCTTGAATGGAATGGAATCCAGACAATCATCGCTGCTTTCGAAAATTACACCACTCAGATTGTGCAGAGGTACAAAAATAACGTATCCGTGTTGGCTTGGTTCGATCTTTCGTCATCTCAGTCGACCCACTATTAACTCATATTCTACAGGGAGGTTGCTAATGACCCGAGGTATACCATTCACCATCGAAGCGCACACATACTCAATGATAGCAAGATGCAACTCTTCCGTCGGAGCAACGGCCTCTTGCAATACCAACACTATTACTAGTTGGCATTCACGAATTGCCAAGCACATCAAACAGTTGGATCCCAACCACCTCGTGTCCACGGGTTCTCAAGGATTCTTCTGTGCGGACTGTCCAAAGCTTTTCCAGAAAACTACCCCGCCACCTTCTCGCCCCTCTCCCGCCGTTTCTCGCCGCAATAAAATCGAGCCCCTCAGCAACAAACGTATATTGCAAGAGAGGAAAGAGGCTAGAAAGAAGACCAGGGCTTTGAAAATCCGCTCGGAGCCTCCTTCTGGCGGAGTGAGAGTCAGAGGGAAATGGGTTCCAACCCGTAAGTCATGCAGTCGAATCTTGCCTCGCTTGTATTCTTACATCAAAAAAAGCGACCAGACGGCAAGATGATGTTGGAGTGGGATCCGCCTTGTCAGTGCCGCCAGCCATTTAATCTACATCGACTGATGCTACTGTAGTGATGGGTCCACTGGTGTCGACTCGGAAGACATTATCAGTGTCCGTCACTCCAACCCTCAACTTCTGTGTTAGCTGATGAAGCCAATAGATTCCCGAGATTGGCTTCGGTTCCTTCCAACTCTTCCCTGATCAGAACCAATACGCTCCCGACGATCCAAATCTTTCTGCTTTCAACAACACTCTACAAGCCGGTTTGGATTGGATCAGGCGACACGGGGAGGCCAGTCAGATGTAAGTGCACGCCGCGTTGGTTTCATTCAGAGCCTAATTCTCCTAGGTTTGGTAAACCAGTTACGTTGTCTGGGTGGGTTTCGTTCCCCTATCCTTTTGTGCATTATCCTAAACCTCCTTCTACAGGTTCGGTCTGGTAACGCAGGACAACGCCCCGTCTTTCGTGCCATTCAATTCGACAGTTGCGCCGTTCGCGAATGACCAGCTTGGTACGCCGTCCTGTTATCGTATCCACCCTACTTGACATATTACTAGGTAATCTCACCTTCAACGCTACACAATCGCCTTTCGGTGTTACCGACGCGCAGCGAGATGACGCCTACGCGCAGTGGCTTCAGCAAGGAATTGCGAGTGGTCTCACTGGGATGATTCAATACCAGGTAAAGTTGACATGTTCCAGTTCCCTCAAGGGCTGCAATTCATCTTCTGTGTCTAGTGGGGTCAAGGGAACCTTACTGCTGTGAATGGTACCGCGATCGCGCCGACCATCGATGAAAACGGAATAGTGCCCGTTCAGGATCAGAACGGCGTCTCTCCCTCGGACGGTTACTCCATCGCAGGTGTTGGGTGAGTCGCAGTCAGGACCATCCCTCTTCTAAGCATCTGCTAATTGCAATTGGTGACTTTCAGCCAAGAATCCGCGGAAGGAACCCTTCAAGGAGCCGTACAGCAATTCACTCCAGACGCTTGAAAACCATAAAGACTATTTATTCGACGTTACTACTCCACGACATGCGCCTGTAACGTCCTTGAAGGGACGATTTGGACGATTTAATTTTACTTACGATCTGCTTCAATTTGTGTGAGACTGCGAGTTGCTTTCGCAGCAATTTCTTGGTCGTCAGTTACGTTCCTCTCTTGTATGCAAGCCGGGATGGCAAAAGACTTAGAACCAATTACGCGTACATAGCCAACAGTCTTAGAACTAATTACGCGTACATAATGGCCTGACTCTGAGCCTGAGGACGCGTCCATAATGAAATTTTCTATCGACGATTTACCAGTCTGTTCATTCGGCCTTTACATGAAACCAGATCACTTATAGGCGCAGGTTATCTTTCCTTACGACCGCATCTATCCAGGTACACGGGAGGTCGTTTCTCCCTCTTGTCATTAACCGCCGGAGCAGAGCAATATGCGTACATGTGCGACCTCAAGCGGACCCTGGACGCAGCTGTAAATGCTCCCAATATCCGCTGGTCTCACTATAACCTTATGGACAGGGCCACTGTGTTCTGGAAATGCCTTCAGGGACAGGGAAGACCGTGTCGTTGCTGTCGTTAATTGTGTCTTACCAACAGGTGACGGTTTCGGCGTCCACGACGCTCCAGTTTCTAATTCTCAACCAGTTCTACCCCACGCGACGGAAACTCATTTATTGTTCCCGAACGGTTCCTGAGATCGAAAAGGCATTGGCCGAACTCAAGCGGCTCGTGGCCTACCGTGTAGAGTGTGCGGAAGGCGAGGAAGCGAAGGAGAAGGAACGCAGTTTCATGGGTCTCGGATTAACGAGTCGGAAAAATCTTTGTATCCATCCTGAGGTGCGTGCTCGCTCATACCAAACTTGTATCTGTCTGACGTCCCGACCAAGGTGGCGAAGGAAAAGAAAGGGAAGGTGGTGGATGCACGATGTCGGGACCTCACAAATGCTACTGCTTGTGAAAAGGGTCGGGCAGACCCGGGGTCGGTTCCGTTGTGTGATTGGCATGAGGTTAGTTGCATCCAGTGACAGAGGAACTTATTGACCGGCTGGGTAGAATCTAGGGAAAATGGAGCCTGGGAGCTTGATTCCTCCCGGAATTTGGACCTCTGGCCGACGTCCTGCAGTACGGCCGAGACAATGGCGTCTGTCCGTATTTCACTGTTCGGAGGATGGTCAAGGCATACGCTGTCGTTGTCGCCGCATCCTCATGCCTCTTTTCAGATGCCTTTGTGGATGTTATCATCTATTCTTTCCACTATCTGCTCGATCCCAAGGTAGCTGAGCAGGTGTCGAAAGAAATGTCGAAAGATGCTATCGTCGTCTTCGACGAAGCTCACAACATCGACAATGTCTGCATCGAGTCTCTGAGTATAGATCTGACACGACCTATGCTGGACTCCTGCTGCGAGAAGCATAAATAAGTTGGGGGACAAGGTTGACGAGTACGCACCTAATTTAATCTTTCGACGCCCCACATGACACATCTCTCAGGATTAAAACGACAAACTCTTCCAAGCTGCTTGACGAGTACGCTAAGCTGGTAAATGGTCTACAAGAAGAGTCTGCGGATGATGCTGAGGATGGGTTCATGTCAAATCCGCGCACGTACCTTCATTTTGACCCACATTTTAGCCAAACTCACGACTTGTAAATGTAGTGCTTCCAAACGATATGCTGAACGAAGCGGTCCCCGGCAACATTAGAAAGGCCGAGCATTTTGTCGCGTTTCTGAAGCGTTTTGTTGAATACTTGAAGGTGGCAGACCCTCTTCTATTATTTGCCTTCCCGTGGTCTTATACCGCCTCAGACTCGAATGCGTGTACTCCATGTAGTGGCTGAAACACCCCTCTCGTTCCTTCAACATCTCAAAGATATCACCTACATTGAACGACGGCCTTTGCGGTCAGTATTATTACCTCCTATCTATACAACGCCTCATTTATGTCTAGTTTCTGTGCCGAGCGTCTACAGTCTTTAATTCGAACGCTGGAGCTGGACCGACTGGATGAATATGCTGCTCTCCAGAAAGTTGCCAGCTTCGCCACCCTGGTCTCGACGTACGAGAAAGGTGAGCTCATTCAAGTTGGGTCTCGGGCAGTATTAAAGGACCCCAAGGTTTTCTTCTTATCTTAGAGCCATTCGAAACCGATAATGCATCAGTGCCAAATCCTGTGTTTCATTTCACGTCCGTCGTATTTTACAATCTTTCGCTACACGAGTCTCAAACCCGAAGATAGCTGCCTCGATCCTTCACTGGCAATTCAACCTGTGTTTGAACGTTTCAGCAGCGTCGTTATCACTTCTGGAACCATCTCACCTTTGGACATGTACCCGAAAATGCTCCAGTTCACACCGGTTGTACAAGAAACGTATCCAATGACCCTGACTCGGAATGCCTTTCTACCATTGGTTTGTGTCGCTCATATCTTCTTGTTCACAAATCTCATTTTTCTCAAGGTCATCACTCGCGGAAGTGACCAGGTTGCGATAAGTTCGCGGTTCGAAGTCCGAAATGACCCCGCCGTAGTCCGCAACTTTGGCAGTATCCTTGTCGAATATAGCAAAATCGTTCCCGATGGTATCGTCGCCTTCTTCCCAAGTTACCTATACATGGAATCCATTGTAGCCGCATGGAACGATATGGTTGGTCCCGCGTCCTTCATTGCGGATTATTCTCAACACTTGACTGCAGGGTATTCTCAACGAAGTGTGGAAGAACAAACTGATCTTCGTTGAAACTCCGGATGCTAACGAGACCAGCATTGCGTTGGAAAATTATCGCAGGGTATTTACCTAGTTTTTGTTGCGGTTCTTTGGCTGACGCATACACACACAGGCGTGCGATAATGGACGAGGTGCAGTCCTACTTTCCGTTGCTCGAGGTAAAGTATCCGAAGGAATCGATTTCGATCACAACTATGGGAGGGCTGTGATCATGTTCGGGTAGGCGTGCACTCTCCTGCGTCTGACTCTGAACTAAGCTGACTTGCGCCAGGGTCCCCTACCAATACACGGAAAGTCGGATACTAAAAGCTCGATTGGAATACCTCCGCGACGCCTATCGAATACGCGAGTCCGAGTTCCTTGGGTTCGATGCCATGCGGAATGCCGCTCAATGCGTTGGGCGTGTATTGCGAGGAAAAACGGACTGGGGGCTCATGGTATTCGCTGACAAGGTCGGTCGCTTCCTTCAGCCCGACTGCTTCTTACTCAGCTTCCTTCCACGCAGCGATTCGCCCGCGCTGATAAACGGGCTAAACTTCCGCGGTGGATAAACCAGTATATCACCGAGACTGCGGCCAACTTATCAACGGATATGGCACTGACGCTGTCCAAGCTGTTCATGCGTGGGATCTCGCAAAATCCAGAGGAGGACCAGACGGGCATCTCGCTTTGGACGCTGGAGGATGTCCTCAAGGCGCAGGAGAAACAGAGAGCCCTTGCATTGGAAGCCAAGGAAGCGGAGGAAGAGGATGAATTCGGGAACGGTGAATTTACGGATCAAATGCTGATTGACCTAGACATTTAGCGTATGTTCCACAACTGTTCACAAACAGTGGAAAACGATTTGTCATGGTCAAAGCGAGGGATACTGATCACGTCTTCTATTTCTCAGCAAAATTACGAAACAAGTAACGCATGGTAATGAGCCCGCCGATCAAATAGATGTGGTTTCACCTAGTTGAGAATTCATTTTTTGCCCCATCCGCGCCAGTCAAAGGCGGACTTCCGTGAAACCCTTGGGGTGGATTGGTCGTGGTCAGGCGGCTCAGTCGGCGCAAGGCTGGAAACACGCTTCTGAGGTATAGTCGGCGGCAGCGGAGCCGTAAGGCGGGTGTTTACCGCCTTGGAGGGTAAGGGTTGCGGAGCTGAGCTCGGCGGCCCTAAAACTTCCTTGCTGACTCTCCGACGAAAGGGATTTCGGGACAAGGGCGCTGATTCAGGGGCGCCGGCGGTTGATTGCGCCGCGGTCTGTTGGATCTTCCGCCGTTTCTCGTTGAAACGCTCCAGATATTCCGCCATCTCTGCCCGCTTCCGCTTCGATACCCCCGTTACCACCTCGGCGGCGGGCTTTCCCATCGGGGCCGGTGACGGTAATGTGTCCTCCAGTAGAGCCCATGGAGGTGGTGAGCGGTAAAGCATGAGCAGCGCCTCCTTGGCGGACGGCTGAGACTGCGGCTCTGGGGGGTAGTGGTATCCACGGACGGAGTTGGAGGGACGGGGTTTTGCGCCGGAATGGTAGAACGACATGAGGTTTTGTCGCGCGCTGTGGGCCAAAAATTCCTGCTCTGCAGCAGCATTCAAGTCTTCCAGCTCGGGTTTTCTCTCTCCAGCATTGGGGCAGATCGCCGCCGGCGTCTGTGTGGTTGCGGTTTCGGGGTGTCGGTGTCGGACGCAATAACAAATTGGGTGGACCCGGAAGAGGTGAATGTAACGCAGACATCCTCGGTTGGTGTTTGTCGAACCGGGGCGCGTTGGGCGGTGGCAGGGTGGTGGAGGGTGTTTATATACAGTGTAAATACATTTGGGGAGGAGAACAACTCGCACAAAGAGGCGAGTCCCTCAAGCGACTCCTGAAGTGGTGTCGGTGCGTAGAGCTCATGCATCGCGGTTGGCGCTGGCCGAAAGGATGGTATGAAGGCTTCCGAGCGACATCGAGTACCCCGAAGATCTGTGCGAGGGGCTCAAGTCAGCCCAGTATTGGAGGATGAGGTTTATACGTACCGAGGATGGAGAGAAGTGGAAAGTGGGAGAGATGAGCCGAAGTCTTGTCATCCGCGACGTTTCGACAGTGTCGGAGACGTAGAATTCGAAGACCCCACGGCCCCTTGCACTTCTGATCCTCGTCGCTCCGGAGCACAGTTCCAGCTAAAACTTTGAGTCCATGGGACGAAAGGCTAGTTGAGCTCGCGTCGAACGCGCCCAGACTATGAAGGTGTTTGAGGTTGACAATGGTCGCGTCGGAAAGTTCACGACATCCAGGCAACTCGAGTATGGTGAGCAGAGAGAAGTGCGGGGAGCACTGGATGTTTTGGAGCATGGGCAGATGAACATCCGACAAGGGAATCTCATAAACCCCGAAGTTGGGCGGCAGATTGTCGTAGACCTGGATGATGGTGGCCCATAGACGGGGGTCGACAGTGGCCCAGTCGAGTTCGGAGGAGAGCGCGGGGATGAGTGCGCGCAAAAGGTCGTACGCTTCGTCGGACCGGGGAGGCTGATAATTGCGGCGCATGTCGATGAGGGTACTGACCTCGTCGGGGGCGACTTGGGCGAGCTTAATTAAGCAGAACCAGGACAACGAGGGGACATATGGCAGGGTGGTAGGCCATGGTATGTGGGTGTAAGGGCCAGGGATATAGGGTGCGGGGTGGATGTATTTTTCTACAGAGGCGTCTCGATTCGAGCGGTCGGAGGTCAAGGCGGTGAGCAGAATATTCATGGTTTGGAGTGAGACGCGACTCGGGACGCGTGTGTTACAATGTGACGGTGACTGATGTGATGATCTGATCTGTGACTAACAGTGTGACTGTGCTGATGCTGAGACTCCACCCGTTCCCGTAACTTGTTCCCATCTCCATCGTCCTGGCTGGCGACGAATACAACCCCGAGTCTGCCTTTACGCCGATTATCCACAATCCTTTCCCTTGCCTCGTCCACCCATGACCTCCCAGGGCTACGGCCTCCAGGACCCTCGAGCACCAAATCCATTCGCTGACCCACGACAACAACAACCCGGCCAGCCAGGCATCCAGTACGGCCAGCGCTCTCAGTACGAATCAGAGTCAGACCACGACCACTATGGCTCTGCAACCGCCAGCACAACCCGTTTAGCAGGCGGCGCCGCCTGTTCGTACCCTCGCCTTATTTTCATTGCTGACCGCTCATCTCATCGTTTCCAGGGGACGCAGAAGCCAACCGCCGCTACAATCCCTCCGTCGACTCCCACTCCAGCATGCCCAGCATCTCCCCGTTCGCCGACCCGAACAGCTCCTCGGAGCCCTACCCCGCCTGGTCGGCGGACCGCCAGATACCCATGTCCACCGAGGAGATCGAAGACATCTTCCTCGACCTCACCCAGAAGTTTGGCTTCCAACGTGACTCGATGCGCAACATGGCAAGCAGCAGCTCCCTCCTTGTGTGCCCTGTCTGACCCTGTCGTCTAGTTCGACTTTACCATGCAGCTGCTCGACTCAAGGGCCTCCCGCATGACCCCCAATCAGGCGCTACTCACTCTCCACGCCGACTACATCGGGGGACAGCATGCGAATTACCGCAAGTGGTACTTTGCTGCCCAGCTCAACCTCGACGACGCCGTGGGCCATGCCCAGAACCCCGGCCTCCAGCGTCTCAAAACAGTAAAGGGACCCAAGAAAAGCACAAAGTCTCTTGACAGTGCCCTCAATCGCTGGCGGAATGCGATGAACAACATGAGCCAATACGATCGTCTCCGCCAGATCGCCCTCTATTTGCTCTGCTGGGGAGAAGCCGGAAACGTTCGCTTCGTTCCCGAGTGTCTCTGCTTCATTTTCAAGTGTGCAGACGACTATTACCGCAGCCCAGAGTGTCAAAACAGAGTGGAACCCGTCCCCGAGGGCCTCTATCTCAACACCGTCGTCAAGCCGCTCTACCGATTCATGCGCGACCAGGGTTACGAGGTCGTCGACGGGAAGTTTGTGAGGAAGGAGAAGGACCACAAGGATATCATCGGTTATGACGATATCAATCAGCTCTTCTGGTATCCCGAGGGTCTTGCGAAGATTGTCTTGACTGACAATGTAAGCCGCTCTCCGCCCTGCCACGAATATCTGCTTACTGTTTCTGCTATTTTCAGTCTCGGCTCGTCGATTTATCTCCGTCGCAGCGTTTCATGCGATTCAGTAAAATTGACTGGAACCGCGTCTTTTTCAAGACGTATTTCGAGAAGCGCTCAAAGTCCCATCTCCTCGTCAATTTCAACCGAATTTGGATCCTGCACATTTCGGTATACTACTTCTACACGGCCTTCAATTCACCCAGGGCATATGCTCCCCATGATAAACTCGATCCGTCCCCAGAGATGACATGGTCTGCTGTCGCACTCGGCGGCGCTGTCTCCACCGGTATCATGATTATGGCCACCATCGCCGAGTACTCCTACATCCCAACCACATGGAACAATGCATCCCATCTCACCACCCGCCTCTTGTTCCTCCTCGTCATCCTCGCACTCACGGCCGGCCCGACCGTTTACATCGCCACCGTCGACGGTCGCCCCAACCAGTCTCAGATTCCGCTCATCATCGCTATCGTGCAGTTCTTCATTTCGGCAGTCGTCACTCTGGCGTTTGGGCTCATTCCCTCGGGGAGAATGTTCGGCGACCGAGTCGCGGGCAAGTCGCGCAAATATATGGCTTCCCAGACGTTCACGGCCTCATACCCGGCTCTGTCGCGTAGCGCACGTAGCGCGTCGATCTTCCTCTGGGTCATCATCTTCACCTGCAAATTTGTCGAGTCGTACTTTTTCCTGACCTCGTCATTCAGCGGCCCCATCGCTGTCATGGTGCGGACTGAGGTTCAGGGATGCGATGACAAGTTCTTCGGTTCAGCTCTTTGCTCGAATCAGGTCTTGTTCACGCTTGCCATCATGTATGTCATGGATTTGGTGTTGTTCTTCTTGGACACCTACCTCTGGTACATCATCTGGGTCGTCGTATTCAGTATCGGGCGAGCATTTGCCTTGGGTCTGTCCATCTGGACTCCTTGGTCCGAAATCTTTACCAGGATGCCCAAGCGGATTTATGCCAAACTCCTGGCGACAGGGGAAATGGAGGTCAAGTACAAACCAAAGGTCAGTCTTGTTCTTCCTTCACCGCAGAAATCGTATTCATCGTCGCAGGTTCTCGTGTCTCAAATTTGGAACGCTGTGATCATCTCGATGTATCGCGAGCATCTCCTTTCCATCGACCACGTACAACGTCTTCTGTACCATCAGGTAGACAGCCCAGATGGCCGTCGTACCCTCCGTGCGCCGCCCTTCTTCACCAACCAAGCCAGTGGAGGCTCCAAGGCTGCATTCTTCCCTCCCGGAGGCGAAGCTGAACGTCGTATTTCGTTCTTTGCTTCGTCCCTAACCATGAACTTCCCCGAGGCCCTTCCCGTCGACGCCATGCCCACTTTCACCGTTCTCGTCCCCCATTACTCGGAGAAGATCTTGCTCAGTCTGCGCGAAATCATTCGAGAGGAGGACCAGAGCACTCGGGTCACCCTGCTCGAGTACCTGAAGCAGCTGCACCCCGTCGAGTGGGACAACTTCGTCAAGGACACTAAAATACTGGCGGAGGAGACGGACGCGATGGACGGGACTACCACGTCGCACAGCGAGAAGGCGGCCAAGGCTGATGATCTCCCCTTCTACTGCATCGGGTTCAAGACGTCGTCCCCGGAATATACGCTGCGCACGCGTATCTGGGCGTCTCTCCGCGCGCAGACGTTGTACCGCACGGTCTCTGGGATGATGAATTACTCGAAGGCCATCAAGCTGCTTTATCGCGTCGAGAATCCTGATATTGTCCACAACTTTGGGGGTAACACGGAGCGGCTGGAGCGCGAGCTGGAACGTATGGCGCGGCGCAAGTTTAAGTTCGCCGTGTCGATGCAGCGTTTCTCCAAGTTTAACAAGGAGGAGCAGGAGAATGCCGAGTTTTTGTTGCGCGCGTACCCCGATCTGCAGATCGCGTACCTGGACGAGGAGCCCGGTGCTAGAGGCGGCGAAGCCCGTTTGTTCTCCACCCTCATCGACGGACACTCGGAGATCGACGAAGCGTCTGGGAGGCGAAAGCCCAAGTTCCGCATTGAGCTGCCTGGGAACCCCATCCTCGGGGATGGCAAGTCGGACAACCAGAACCATGCCATCGTCTTCTACCGCGGGGAATACCTCCAGCTCATCGACGCTAATCAGGACAATTACCTGGAAGAATGTCTCAAGATTCGCAACATCCTTGGCGAGTTTGAGGAGTTTTCCGTCTCGAACCAGAGCCCGTATGCCCAATGGGGTCACAAGGAGTTCACCAAGGCTCCTGTCGCTATCCTGGGTACCCGCGAGTACATCTTCTCGGAGAACATCGGTGTGCTTGGTGACATTGCTGCCGGTAAAGAACAGACGTTCGGTACCATGACGGCGCGTGCGCTGGCCTGGATTGGCGGGAAACTGCATTATGGGCATCCGGATTTCCTGAACGCGATCTTCATGACCACCCGTGGCGGTGTGTCCAAGGCGCAGAAGGGCTTGCATCTCAACGAGGATATTTTCGCCGGTATGAACGCATTTGGTCGTGGTGGTCGTATCAAGCACTCGGAGTACTACCAGTGCGGGAAGGGCCGTGATCTCGGCTTTGGTACCATCCTGAACTTCCAGACCAAGATCGGCACGGGTATGGGGGAGCAGATGCTCAGTCGCGAGTATTATTATTTGGGGACCCAGCTACCCATCGACCGCTTCCTGACCTTCTACTATGGTCACCCCGGCTTCCACATCAACAACATCCTCGTCATCTACTCGATCCAGGTGTTCATGGTTACCCGTTCGTCCGCGCATATTTTTCCCGCTCTCCCTTTCTAACGATGTTTCAGTGGTTTTCCTAGGAACGCTCAACAAACAACTGGCCATCTGCAAGGTCGACTCGTCAGGCAATGTGATCGGTGGTCAACCCGGATGCTATAACCTTATCCCCGTCTTTGACTGGATTCGGCGCTGCATCGTCTCGATCTTCCTGGTGTTTTTCATCGCTTTCCTGCCCTTGTTCTTGCAAGGTACGTCATGCGAGTTCTCTCCGTTAGCCTTGTCTGACTTGATTGCGAACCGTCAGAGTTGGTTGAGCGTGGTACTGGCAAGGCACTGCTTCGACTCGGGAAACATTTCCTTTCCTTGTCTCCCGTGTTCGAGGTGTTCTCGACTCAGATCTACTCTCAGTCCATCCTGAGTAATCTGACATTCGGTGGAGCGCGTTACATCGCCACTGGACGTGGGTTTGCGACGACTCGCATGAACTTCTCCATCCTATACTCGCGATTCGCGGGACCGAGTATTTATATGGGCATGCGCAACCTCCTCCTCCTACTTTACGCCACCATGGCGCTCTTCATTCCCCATCTGATCTACTTCTGGCTTTCCGTTCTGTCGCTTTGCATTGCGCCGTTCCTTTTCAACCCTCATCAATTCTCCTACGCGGACTTCATGGTCGACTACCGGGAGTTCTTACGTTGGATGTCGCGTGGTAATTCCCGGACCAAGGCCAGCAGCTGGTATGGGTATTGCCGACTCTCGCGGACCATGATCACTGGTTTCAAGAAGAAAAAACTCGGCCATCCTTCCGAGAAACTGTCGAGCGATGTGCCACGGGCCTCATGGGCCTCTGTCATATTCGTCGAAATTCTCGGCCCGATATGTGTCGCCATCATCTTCATCGTCGCCTACATGTTCGTCAAGTCGTTCCCGGACCCCAAGACTGGCCTGCAGAACCCAAGTGCTCTCATCCGTATCGGGGTTGTGGCGATCGGACCCCTGGCGTGGAATGCTACAATTCTGCTAGCCTTGTTCTTCATTTCCCTTCTCCTCGGTCCGATGATGGAATCTTGGCCCAAGTTCGGGTCAGTGATGGCTGCCTTGGCGCATATTCTTTCGTTGGTTGGGATCGTCGCCTTTTTCGAATTTTTCGTATGTGCTATCTCTTATTCAGTCGAGAGTGCATCTAACATCGTTGCAGTGGTTCCTCGAACTTTGGGACGCTTCGCACGCCGTACTAGGCCTGGTCGCCATCGTCGCCATCCAACGGGCCATCTTGAAGATCTTCATCTCGGTCTTCCTTACCAGAGAATACAAGCACGACGAAACCAATCGTGCTTGGTGGACGGGTAAATGGTATGGAAGGGGAATGGGCAACTCGGCCATTTCTCAGCCAGCGCGAGAGTTTATTGTGAAAATCGTTGAAATGTCGCTGTGGGGTTCAGACTTCATCATTGCCCATTTCCTGTTAATCATCCTCACTCCGCCCATCCTGATACCTGGCGCGAACCGACTGCATTCAACGATGCTGTGTACGTGCCTTTTTCTATTTCACAAACCGAGTCTAACGCTCCCTTGTAGTCTGGCTCCGACCTTCGAAGCAGATCCGCGCACCCTTGTTCTCAATGAAACAAAAAAGGCAACGAAGATGGATTGTGCGTCCCGTTGTCTCTGCAATGGCCCTGTCTGGTCTAATGATTTTCCTAGGTCGTAAAATATTCCATCATCTACGTCTTGGTCTGCGCTTTCCTAGCTGCGTTGATCGTTTTGCGTACGTCGCCTCCTGTCTATACCCACGAAACATGGCTCACGCATTCATTCTACAGCCGCACTATTCCGCGATCTTATCACGTTCAATTGCACTCTGTGCAAGAATATCTAACGATTTATTCTCATTTGGATTACCCATATACCTTACCGGCAGCGTGGTTCTTCGCTCATTGCAACAGCTATCCCAAGTTCTCTGTGTACTACCACCATAATATACGCTTTAGAGGAACATCGGAATCCTGAAAATAAGCATGTGCGCAGAGACAGCATATCGTACATTCCTTCATTGTACAAAAAGATCGGAGGTAAATCAAGCTGAGCCTCTCTACTCGCAGAAAATCTTGCTGTAGAATCGAGGATCGTGCATCAAGTTGATGGTGTCGTTCACCAGCGTCATGTCTGGTCGACGGTCAGAGTGTGCAGGAGATGGGAAACCGACGGCGACGAACCAAGGTCGTTCCCCAAATTCGCCGACCGAAACATTTTGATGCTCGTGCCACTCGCGACGCTGCCTATGACTTCGTAAAACGCGTCCGGAGTAAGTTGATCCTGGGTGGCTCCGCGTTAGGGTTGTTTACTCGACGAGTCATTAAATGCTCTTACAGAGAGGAGGGTGACCGTCACCTCCCCTCCATCGCAAGCCTGAACTGTCCAACCAGCTGCCGTTAGCTATGCGATGGTCAACGCCGTTTCGTGAGCCATGGGATTGCGAAGGCAAACCTTGATTGGTCGGCATGTTAATCGAACGGTTTTGCCGACGAATCGGGGAAGGACAGAAGAGTTGACACGCATAGAGACAACGTTTTGGGTTTCAGACATTGCGAGCGGAACGTTATTGAGGGTGAGTAGATGGTGGTGAGGAGAGAAACGGGGTCACATATCTTTCCCACCACCACATGACGTGACACCGACGCGTTTGAGCGCTGTCGACTCCCGATCAAAAACCGTTCTGCAGCCATCTCGCGCCCATGTCCCGTTCAAAGATGTTTATACAGCCCCGGGTGTGCGCCGGGATACAACACTAATAGTACAAGTTATACACCACGCAATATTATCTGAATAATTTAGCAACCAGACTACATTTATACAAGTGTCTCATCGGCAGATTCGTGAACAGTCTCAACCGACGCGGCGTACGAGTGTGCCAGGTCAACCTATTAGGATCCTGGTCAGCGTAACTCTCCTCACGAATGGATTGGACTAACAAATATAGCTGAAGCTCTCCGCATCATACTATACGTCCGAAGATCCTTTGGCCGTTGCCGCTTTTCTGGCGAGGGTTTCAGAAGGGCGCTGGTGGTTGTCGTCTCCAGTGGAAGCATGGGCTCATCAAGTCGGCTGTTGACATCGACCTGGCAGATTGAGATGAGCGAACGAGGCGGGGAAATTGGCAGGCCGAATTGTAAACTCACGAAAAGGCTCGAATCCGTCTTTAACGCCGACCAGGCGGGACGGCTGGTCTTTTTCGAGACGGTTGCTGCCAATATGACCGACATTCGCTTGTTGCGCTTGGACATTGGTGTAGGTGATGGGCTCGGCGACGCCACCTTCGTGGAGCAGGTAGACTCTGGAGACATGGGCGTGTACGGGGAGCGGAGTTTGTCGAACGACATGGAGAAAGTCGGGGTCGGCGTTACAAGAGGATCGCGTCTGGGCAATTTAGCCATTGACAGCCGTCTCTTCTTGTGTTCACGCAGTTTCTAGGACAGAGTGAGATAATTAGCGGCAAAGAAAAGCTAAGCGCACCTTGGATGTTAGCACATGGCGATGCCGGTCCAGCAAACGATCCACTGTGTCTATCCTGAGCGTCGAGTCCGTTTTCTTGTGCTGGAGGCGACCTGAAACTGGTCGCCGCTTGCCCTCGCCGTCTTTTCCGGACGACGGTGAACGTTTGATCCATGCATCCGGCGCTTGTCCGTTGGGGAAGGCCTCCTCCAGCGAGGTGAGCCTCGTCTTCAAGCCGGCGTTTTCTTCAGCCAACACCTGGGCACGGCCCTCAACATCCGCCCGAAGTTCTCTCTCCACCTCTAGAGCCTGCGACGACGAGTCGAGGCACATCACCAGCTCCTTCTGCAACGCGGCGACCCTTTGCGTGAGAGTCGTGCGCTGCTTTTCAGAGTTGGAGAGACGAACTTGAGCGATGTGGAGCTCATCACGCGTTGAGACGAGTTCGGTTCGAAGAGTGCCTTGGTGCTCCAATGTGATCCCCACAGTCGGGCGGGCGGCCTCTGGAGGAGGTTCAGCGAACTCGGTCGTGCACTCCTCCTTCAGAGGAGCGCGTCTCCGCAGCTCAGTCTCAAGAACACTGCGCATCCACTCGTCCGCCCTTGACTTGGTGATGAGGGAGGCAATATCCTCTTGAAGAGCGGCGTCCCGTCCGACGAGTAGCTTGTTGTGTTCGAGGAGCGTGAAGTTGGCGGTGGTTAATCGTGCTACCTCCTCGTCGGCGGTCTTCCGAGCGGCGCGTTCCTCCTCGAGGGCGGTTGATAGCGATGCACAAGTATCCTCCTTTTGGCGTAGCGACCGGGAGATCATGGCGTTCTGGGCGCGAATTTTCTTGAGAGAGTCTTGCAATTCATCCCTCAATCGGCGCTCGTAATCGGCATCATTTTGCTCGCTCGGGGCACCTTCGGGATCGTAGATGGAGGAGGAAATCGAGGAGAATCGGGCGTGTGATAGAGTGGAGAAGCGATTGCTCGACCGCCTTATCGCCCGCTCGCTGTTGAGCGCATCTCGTGTCTCCTCCAGCTCGACAGAAATTCGAGTGTGTCGAGATTCGAGCTCCGCAATGCGACCCTCAAAGTCGAGAATCAACTCCAAGGTTGCTGGTGTCAGGGCACCGCCGTAGGACTTTGGTCGCGTCCTGGGCGTGCGGGCCGTCCGCAAGGGAGAGTGGGCGGGCGATACCAGGGATGTGGGGGAAGAGGAAAACAGTTGCTCGGTCACTCTTCCTGGGGGTGGAGATGGCGGGGGAGAAGCGTCAGGAGAGTATGGTGAAGGAGAGTAGGGCAAAGGGGTCTAGGAAATGACCTGGGATTAGCGGGGAACTGGTATCCGATGCGGAGAAACCTACCCATAGATCGAATATGGGAGAAATTGGCGAAGGAGGGTCGTACGGGTTCACAACAATGGAGAGCCGTTTTTTGTCAAGAGAAATGGGGGAGAACATGGCGGGAAGGTTGAGGAACGAAGGTGGGCCGCAAGTTGAAGAAGGAAATGGAGGGGAATAAAGAAAGTGACAAGCAGCCTGCTCTGGACAAGATAAAGTGGGAAGAGCGCAAGCGCATTCCAGCCGGACAAGCGCTATCAGTTAGCAGATGTTATAAGTCACAAGAGCGGCTGTCGGTGACTCTGGGCGCTGATATGACACTGTCAAGGGAGGGTGACACTTGGCTGGGGGATAGCACGCGACTGGGAGGGGCGGGGGGAAGGAGGGGAAGGTCGGGGGATGAGGGCGGGAGGCAGAGAGGATCGCTGCATGGCCTTGGACGCGACTTTTTCTTGATGGTTCATTGATCTGGCAGTATACGCGAGCCAGGTGGCGGTGTCATCTACTCTCGCACATATGGCAACAGAACGTTATACGCTCAAATGATGTGATGAAATGATGTACATCATCCGGCAGGTTACGGGACCCCGGGGACACACCTCGCGCACACGCGTCCGCTCCTCGTCCCGACATCCCGCCGTCAACTGACAACGCGCCACAATTGGCCGCCCCTCTCAGCCGCGCTTCTCGTCCCTCCCTACCTCCCTTAGCCCCTCCGTTTCCGTCCCGCCGTCGCGCCCCACATCGCCACCCACGCTCAGGCTGTGCGCTCCCCGCGGACTGCTGGCGCCGTTCTCCTGCGTGTTGCCTTACTGACACCGTCAAGCAACGCCTTGGCAGCGCCGTCCCATGACCATGCCAGCTGCGCGCCTTCGTGTACCACACCTGTGACCTCCACGCCGTCGTGCGGAGCTTTAGCTAGTCACTGAACGCGCAGCCGCAACACCTTTCGAATATTAATGAGTCTAGAATCCATTTTAGCAAAGATTCAACAGATACCTGGTACACAGCCGAGGCCTTCAAGTCAAAATCAATCAAGCAACTCGACGGGGGCGCGTACCAAGGCGTACCGATTGAAACCGCTTCGTGGAGTCTGGCAATAACTTGAGTCTTCGCCGTTCCTGGCTCGGCGGTTTTCGACGCGCTGCTGCGGCCGGTCCCAGGGGTTCCGGTTCGTTGGTGGGTGTCCGCGCGTCACCAGCCCAGCGTTGGACTCCCTGGGTGGTGCTTGATTGGTTTTTCGCGCTGGCACTGCTGGTTGCTGGGCTCCCTGGTCCGTGTCCGTGCCAATGACACACTTCGAGTCCGTGCTGACGCGGTAGGTGGCGAGGTTGTGCGCACCGGTGCACTGCTCGTTGGGGGTCGTTGTCCGCTGTGCGCGTCACTGCCGCTCCCCTGGTTGTGCCGATTGTCCGCGCTAGCGCGCTGGCTGTCCACCCCAGCTCGAGCGCGTTTGACGCCCCTGAAACCCGGGTTCGTTCGAACGCGTGTAGAGCGGCATCCTGACCCGATCTCCAGAGAAAATAGAGCTATCTTTGCGCTCGCGCTCGAATGAACTTTAGAGCAATTCCAACTTTGAATGGAAACGAGACGTGTCGAAGGGACCCGCGTGCACTTGCAAAGGAGCGAGTCGAGCGAGTCGAAAATTGAGTGCTCCTTCAGAGTTAATCGACACGCACTGGCTACAACATAACTAGTATCCTTCTAGCTGACAGACTGGTTTGAAGACTCTTCAACTTGAAATGTGGAATGACTTGATGCCGAAATGACTTGCAAGTGCCTGTGAACTGGAACACGGCAAGGATGTCGATGCACCGAAAGCTCTCTGGAAACGGGTCAGTTACACTCGAGATTGGCTCGAAGACACAAAGGACCGTAATTCTGGAGGATGAATTCCGGTCCAGTCTTCTCCGAGGTGTCCGAGATTGACCGCTCCTTGAGTTGCGTACTGAACAACATAACCTTCTAGGCTAGGATGGTGCCGAGTCGCAGCGTACTGCGCAGATATGTGGGGCAATGGATGAACGAATGAGACGTGATTCACATGCATGTCCGGTAATAATATGTAAATGGAACTAAGGTCAGTAAAATGTTGCAGCATGTATCTAGTCCCAACGAGCATACATAGTTTTAATTGTTGTAAGTCAGAAGCGCGGTGCATTGAAAGACACGCCGGAACGAAGATCAGCAACTCAACAAAATTCAACCACAGACTTACTTGAATTCAAACTGACATAGGTTCGGTATCCCGGGGTTATAAATTGCGAAAGAGTCAGTACTTGACGGATTCAACGAGCCCGCGCACTGTCAATTGCTGGAGGTTCGGCTTGAACAGCCGTTGAACTTTCAACCTGAACCCAAAAAATCAAGTTTGAAGTGTTAGTGGTCGATGAGCAGAAGTAATGAGCCAGGGGGGGCACCTGAATTCCGACACGCTTTAATGGCTCATCTGTACCCTACAGTTGTCTCTCATACGAGCTCCGCGAAGTTGCGCGTTGAAGTTTTAATCACACAAGTGGGGTTCGAAGGTTGGAAAACAAACCAAGGCCACGGCAGTCAGTCAATAGTAGTACTACTGAGCTATGTACTGACAACCTTTTACAACATAATTGTCTTTGATAGCGGTCAACCCAGGTCCGCGCTCGAAATCCGTAATGAGGAAGGGGAGTCCGAAGTTGCAGTTCCAACAGTCAGTCCCCGTCATGAAAGGAATTCCGTGAATTGAAGATATCATTTACCTTTGAAGGGCAGATGAGACTCTTAAGAGGTGCTTATATGCTTCGGCTACTATGGTGCTACAATTTTTAGTGAGTGAGGCTCAAGTGAACGAGAGATCATCAACTTGCCTGAATTTCAACCGTGGGAATCCTCCATCAAACATCACGGTTGAGTCGCTGCGCGAGAAACGCGTCGGTAGAGCAACAGAGATGTTGGAAAGGTACAATTACATAGATCAAGGGTTAGCTGATATCCGCGGGGACTCGTCAGCGAGACAATTGGTCAAGTCAAGGTCCTGAGGGAATTACACAAAACGATGAAAGCGCAGTTTAGTTTGGTACCGCACCGGAGGGTCGAGGACTCACTGAACGTACCAGAGAATTATTGCGCATGGGAAA
Organism: Mycena filopes; assembly: GCA_029281495.1. NCBI lineage: Eukaryota > Fungi > Basidiomycota > Agaricomycetes > Agaricales > Mycenaceae > Mycena > Mycena filopes. Next base: position 1,411,421 of record JARIHR010000014.1, read on the forward strand.
TATATTACTTTGCATCCATCCTTGGTTGTTGACTTGGAGGAAGTTGACTGGTCCTTTGAACGATGGCTTGGGTGCCACAAATACCCGTGGAATCCTGTCACAATGGTTAACAAACGGCTTGCACACACCTAAGGAACGAAGCTTAGCATACCTGGAAAATAACGACGCGAGGCTTTGTGTGCGTCGCGCCGAGGCCAGCGAAATTCTCTCTTAACTCGGCGCGCGGGGTTTATGAGAACCACATTTTGCGCGCCGCTGGGCGTTGATACGGGGTTGAGTTCGGACTTCCATTTGCGCGGAGAGGAACGACCAAATGATTGGCACACGTACCTGGCCCTGTAAAGTGCCCATGATTAGTTGATTGAAGCTGAACGTTGAAAGACTGTCGTAGTAGGGTTAGCAAAATGCGGTTCGCCTCGAGACAGTTTAAGTAACCTGAGCCAGGATGAGAACGGGACCTACGGAAATGAACCGAGGTGAACGCACCTGGCACCATACTACAATCATAGCGACGGTTTATCCTTCCAACCCATAAGGCTCTCCCTAAAGTATTGAAATGCCAGTCAGTCCAGGTCAAAACAAATTTGAACTGATTGACCATTTCTACTGAGAGTCTTGTACAACGGGTCAGTTTTGGTTGAACTTCAAACGGAGTCGCGGGTTGAAATGAACATGGCGCGGGAGATGGCAATGGTGTTTTATTTGAGCGCTGCAAATAATTCGAAGGTCAGCAAGCGTAAGAACTTGGAAGAGACATTGAGCAACGCACCGAGAACTGCCATATTCAAACCGCGCCGAGACGATAGTAATGACAACGCAACTGGGTAAGTAATATAGGTCAAGTCGAAACAAATCCAAGGATGAGACGTACCTGGGTGTTTGTCAGTTTCAGCGCTTCGTCTTAGTTCGGTGTTTGGACAACGAAAATTCAAGGCTAAGTTAAACACCGACCTGGTTTTGTTCAAGCCGAGTTTCACCCTCGAGGGCTTGAAGTAGGTTGTCTGGTTCGAGGTGGGTAATGCTGGAGCCCAAAGTAAGTATGATTAACAAGAAATTCAAGGGTGACACGCACCCAATGATAGTTAATTCAGGTCAAGCGGAATTTCGAGTAGGTTGATGAACTTCCGATGAATACTGTGGAGGTAAGCGTGGTTGAAAGATTTGAGGATGGGACGCACCAAGTTTAGTTGAACCAGCTTGGATCAGCTTTCTCGGCACGTACTAACCAAAGCAGATTTCTCAGAGACGGCGTGGGTGTGCGGCCGAGGATGGCTGGGGTCAGCGCGGTATTGTCCGCACCGAGTCCGCTGCGTCCCACAGGACAGGAAACATCAAACCGTTCCGAGTCGGGGAAAAGGATGCGGGGCGGGAGGGCACAATTACCGAATATATACTCGACCACGCAACACAAGCTCAAAAAACAGGAGAGGCTCATACCGCGGCGAATTCGAATTGGCAGCAGCACCTTCCATGCGCCAAAGGGCACTGCTCAACAAGACCGTTCTCTTGATGTCGAAATTGTGTGCGCACGCTGCGTCGGCACAGTCAACTCCGCGAACACGGATGGGAAGCAGCGGCAAGAGGTGGGGTAGGTTGCCGATTCCAGTGACTCTGAGGAGCGCCCATGGCGCGCAACCAAGCTTCTGGTTTGAAGACCCTAGCCGATTTATTTGTAAGTGCTGAATTAGTAGGCTTGAATTTTCCCATTCGTGGACGCCAACAAAAAGGTTTATTGGGAAGACCACTGTATTCGGGGTTTGATTGAATACAATAGGGGCAGGAGGGGAAGGTACTACTGGGAGGTGCAGAGAAGAGGATGGGAGGGGGGCAATGCCGGTAAGAGAAAATGGGGAGGGGGAAGGAAGGGAACGCTAACGGCGATGGTAATTAGCCCGGACGGGTACCCGGGGTCTCTGAGCCCTTGCCGCCTCGCATCGGCCAGGATCAGCACATTTGACGCGGCATCAGCTGCCGGACCCGGATCAACCAAGCGTATAAAGTTCTGTTGCAATACGCACAGTCTCCGCCGTGCAAGTTGCAACGCCTGCTGGAATGGACTACTTTTCCAAATTCCTCAGGACCGGCGCACAACCTGCACCTAAGGCCCCCATTGACCATGCCCAGGAATTCAGCAGGTCCTGGAATCGTGTCAAGGTTCCCTCTCCCTCTTTGTCTCTCTCAGCTCTTGCTCAACCAATCCAGAACACCCTCACCCACCCCGATGAGAGGCAGTTGACCCGCGGAATAAAGTCCACCGATGTACCCGCAAATCTGCAGTCAATGGTTGACTCGCTGGTCCTCGAGTCAACACGTACGGAGGAAGGGTATGTCGCCTGTCCCCACTCCTCTCGGAATTCCTCTTATGCGCCTCACAGCGGTACCGGAGCGTGCCTGGAGTATTTGCTCAAGAATGGTAACCTATAACATGTCGCTTCATCGCGGGTCTTGAACACTTCGCAGATGTTCTGGGCACCCTCGTCCGATTGAGTGAAACAGATAGGCCATTGGGTATTCAGGCCGAAGTTCTGCGCGCCGTCCAAAATATGGTTGTCCTCCTCGATGAGCAGTTCCTCGTACATTCGGCAGTCCATCGCGCTGTCTTGAGGCTCCTCCGCAACTGTGCCGGGGATGACCTGCAGGAACAGCTCGACGGGAAGAACAAGGTCATGGGCGCCGCTCGCAACGTTATCCGTAGTCAGCCCTCGGAATATGAAGAAGATTGTGGGTTGCTCCCGCTCCGTTCCTTTCATCTGCTTAAACTTTGCAGTGGTCAATCTGCTTTGTATTCTATGCAGCCGAATACGGACGTATCGCGAGTTGCTCATGATATTCTTCCACGACAAGCACTGGTATCGCTCCGAACCGCTGTTCTCGGTCGAAGAGGAGGAAGAGGAGGAAGAAGACGATGCGTCTAAACTGGATGCTGGGGCTGACCGAGCACCATCGCCCACCCCTTCCCAAGCCACTGTCACCTCTGCCCCTGCTTCCTCCCTCACCAAGAAGACCGAGTACGAGTTCCTCCTCTTCAACTATCTCCTCCGGTTCGTTCATCGAGAAGGGCAAATCGGAGATTTCGCTCGCGCTGGCCTTTTGTTTCTCATGGATGTCGCCATGTCCCCAGGGGAGCCCGTCCACAGACTCGCAGATACGGCTTCCGTCTCGTCCGACCCTGCGCCTTCAGACCCCATCACCGACGCAGCACTCGCCTTGGCGGAATACATCTTGGATGGGGACTTTTCAGAGGTTCTCGGCGCGGGACTGGGAGCCGTTTACTCGCTTCTTCCTTCAAAGCTCGAATTTCGACCTCCTGTTCCCTCTGCCGACGCCCGAAGTGGCATGATAATTGGCACGACGGGCCCTGAAACGGAGGATGAAAAAGAAATGATGGAGGTTGCAAAGGACCGTTCACGGGCGATGGGCATTGAAGATGCTGCAAACCCAGATTTCAAATCCCGTCTAGACCATTTCCTGAAACTCCTCGAATTCCTGCAAGACGTCCTCAGGCGTAACATTGTGCACGACACCATGGATGCATCTGCGTTGGTTGGGACGGCAATCGTTCAATCCATCTTGGATGCCGTCCGCCGTATATTCCTAGAAAACGTTTTATATCCCTCGGTCCTCGAATGCTCTGATGCAGACGGGAGCGCTGTTGCGGTCATGTCCTACATCGAGGTTATGATCCGAACTTTGCAAGAGGGGCAGCTGTCGGAGCTTCTCGTCAATTTCCTCATGAGTGAGGACAACGACGAGGTTCGGTCGCGACAGCGCCAGCACTCGGTTTTGACTCTGGGCAAGGATGCACCACCACAAGTGAAGCCTGCAGACAAACAGGCAAAACTTCGCAGACGGAAAAGTAGTGCGATGGTGTTACTGGAGATGGAAGCTCCCGACTCCAATCGCCAGTCGGAATACTTTACTTCGATGGGTCGCTTCACCTTGAAGGATTTGTTGCTGTCAAATCTGCGATCTCCGTCGCAAGCAACATCCACCTCTGCATTACAACTCCTGCAGTCGATGCTGTTACAGCATTCTCAGCTATGTGTCGACCGCCTCCTGGTCGTCATTCCAGATCCCAGGGCGACAAACTTCCCGCAACCACCGATGATACCCCCTCCCCCTTCATTCCTTAAACCAGAAACGGACGAGGACGATGAAACATTCGTATACCCAGGCGCAGAGGATCCCGAAGACGAATTCGATTCTGTTCCTAGTGGTCCTGTGTTTTATCAACCGGAAACAACGTATTCAACTCACGAGCGGGAGATGGGTTTATACCTCACACTCGTGTCTCGCGTCGACCCGTCGCACAATGACGACGCGTTCAGTACGGGATACGACCACTACCTGCGTGACGCCCTATTTTCTATACAGAGTCAATCAGCTTTCCGCCTCGACACTCCTGAAGCCGCAGACATGGAATCTCGCCAGAAGTTGAAGCACCGCCTCAATCCCAACGACTCCATCTTGTCGCTCGTCCTCGAATCGCTCAGAAAGTTTTTTTCAAACACCCCCGAATTCAACATCGCATTAACCGGTGTCTTGGCGACACTCGCCATGCACCCCGACCGATCCCTCGCCGGATGGTTGACATTTGCGCTCAGCGACCCACTGGACGAGCGACCCGAGGTACTCGAGGCGCTGGATACGGAACTAGACGGGGACGGGGACGACCGCTCGATAGACTTTAGAATCGAGGAGAAGCTAGCGACGGACACGAACTTCTTGCCAGCTTCCCGAATGGACGCCGCGTCGCGACCCATCGTGCACACCATCTTCCACGGGCTTGTGTCACAGTTGGAGCGGTATCGGCAGTTAGTCGACAACTTTGACAAGTTTTTGCTTGAGCGTCGGCAAGGGTTGCTCTTTTCAGAGAACTTGACAGACGCCTTGTCCCTCGTGCTCGATCTGTCTGAAGAGGCGACGCCCCTTCCGGCCACCCCAGAACCAGCGCAAGCTGCACGGCCAAAAGCGAAGCCTTCGGCGTCGTCTTCGTTCGTGTCCTTTTTGACTCCCAAAAAGAGCAGGCCCGCGAAGCCTTCGCAGCACGGCGAGCCCTCGACCCCTCCGAGAGGCGGGCAGAATCGAAGTGTTTCCGCGAGCCCCTTCGGTCCTCATTATCAGCAAACCGGTTCCATTACAGTCGAGCCTTTCGTCGCTCCCGTTCCCGCCTCGGGGCCGTGGACGCCCGCCAAATCATCTAGATGGACGGCGGACGAAGAGGATGTCTTCGGTTCTGTTTGGTCGGACAAAACCCGCACGGCTGAGCCAGAATCCATGGACGACAGTCCCAGGCCAGAAAAACTTGCGAATGTGACGCTATCACAACTCCTGGATAATGTTGTGATTCTGGAGGAAAGTATCAAAGAGCTTGTTGCTATCATCCATGCTCGTAGAAGTCTCGGAATCGATTCTGTCCGTTATTTGTAAATTTATCGTTCCCTTCGTTCCCTGTGTATTATTTGTACATCTGCAATGCTTTGCTGTGGAGTTGGAAGAACTAAATAGATAATATAGTACAAAAAGATAGAGCCGAAGAGCTACTTTACTTGGCTTTCTTTCCTTTCCGTCCCTTCGAACTGGACCCCGCTGTGGTCTGGGCATCGTTTCCGAAGAGTTTCTGCTGCAGCTTCTCGAATTCCGCATCGTCGATATCGGGCGGTGGGGGAATGCCACCGCCGCGTTGCTTTTTCTTGGGGGACTCGTCTGAGACGGTAGAGTCAGCATGACTGCGTTTCTTCCCTTTCCGCGATTTGGGCTCCGGCTCTGCATACTTGGCGGCAAGACTGTCGAAGAAGCCCTCGGATTTCTTCTGTTTTTTCAGGATCAAAGCCTGAAGCGCAGAGTGGTCCTCCTCCTCCGGGTCCTGTTCCTTCTTTCCCTTGCCCTTTCCCCGACCCTTCCGTTCAGACGGCTTCCCGCTGCCGTAGAATTCCTCCCATACTCCCAATTCTTTCGCCATCTGTTCAGCTTCCTCCGCCTCCTTCTCTCCCTGCTTTCTTCGCACGAGTTTAGATTTCTCGTCCTGGATACTGCTTTCCCAAGCCGCCAGGACGGGGAGGTCGCCCTTGGCGATCAAGTCGGTTATGATGACAATGAACCGGGCCTCGTCTTCGTAGTTGGAGTGGGGAATAAAAGTCATGATCTCCTCGATGGAGCCTTTGGTGTCGACGTAGGCCGACTTGAGGTCCTCGACCTCCTCAGTTGAACCTGTTGATACACGGTGAGCAGACGTCGTCACCGACGCGTTAAAAGCTGGCCTTGGTACTCTTTCTTCATTTCATCCAATCTCCCCCGAGTGACACGGTCGAAAAGCTCTTCGAAGTATACTTCCCAGCCATCTTCCCCAGCACCCAACTCGAACCCTTCGTCCGTTCGCCCCGTCTTATCATATCTTTGGCGCCGCTTTTCGTCGCTGAGGACGGCGTAGGCGAACCCTATTTGTTGAAACTTGGTTGACGCTTCCACCTTTCGAGCTTCGGTGGCAGACGTCTGCTTGTCCGGATGGTACACCAATGCGAGTCGGCGGTAAGCTTTCTTGATGTCGTCTAGCTTTGCATCGCTGGTGAGAGAAAGAACGGAATAAAGGTCGACCGACTCTTGGCCGGGAAAGAACTGTGTAAGTGGATCTTCACGGTCCATCGTGGTTCAACAACAAGCGAGTTTTGCCTTAGTCATACACGCGTCGTGTCACAAGATCATGTCACGACATAGTTCTCACCGCCGATTCCGACTTTGTTCTGCTCTAACTCCCCCTCCAGCCGCTCTTTGGCGCATCTCCTCCTCGTCAAGCCCAGCCTCGGCCAAGATTTTTTCGACCTCCTTCAGAACTGGTTTGTACGTTTCTGTAAGGAATATGAATACTGAGTCGCAAGAAGGTAAATTGAAAGCACCGTATGTTTCTTCCGCAAGAGCGAACCCATCACGACGCAGCTGTTTACCTTGGTTCTCAGTGGCTGTATGAGCCTTCTGAGCCCAAAAGACTTTGGAGCGGGCGTAGAACATTGCGAGGGTCTCGCCGGGAAGGGGGGTGCTCAATACCTCTTCCGGGGATCTGTCCTTGGACACCCCCATGAATGCGGTGGCCTTCAAACGCAGAGCTGCCTGAAACGTCCGTCAAGATGCCGCAAGAAGGGTTGGTTTCCGAACCTACCTGTTCGTCCGCTGTCGGTTCGATAGCGTCAGCTTCAGGTTCGGCTCCGTCCGTCTCCTCCACCGCATTCGCTATATCTCCTCCTTGGTGTTCATTGTATTCTTCACCCTCCTCCTCATCGTCCTCCTCATCGTCGTCTTCGTCGTCATCATCATCATCTTCACTGCTGCTTTCATCGTCTTCATCCGCGATAACAATTCCGCTCTCCTTCAAGCAAGTATATCTTTCCATCTTGTCAAGCTGAATCAAATAGAAATCGTCCAGCGTATATTCTCTTTTCCCGCGTTCATAAATGCCGCCATAGCTTCAAAGGTTCGTCAACACACAAACGAGATTGTTTGCGAGACGAACGAACATATAGAGGGTGTTGCGAAGAACTGCCAACATGGCATTATAGCGTGGAAGGGGAGTAGTTAGGAGAGGGTCATCCGGGTCAACCTCGATAGTAGGCACTTGTGGAGTCGCAGGTGGGTCCTGCGCGAACCAATTTGGATAGGTTGAGATGGATAGCAAGGGGCGCACCTCCATAAATTCGTCGTCGTCGCTGTCCGCTCGATCCTCAGGTCTATACTTGGCAACTGGCGTTTTTTTCTTCGCTGCTTTGCCTTTAGCCTTTGGTCGTTTTAAAGTCATGGAGACCCATTTGCCCTTGCCAGCCAGTTGATAGCCATTCCTAAGGTGAAATCATCACATCCTCGCCGACGCGGTCAGGATCAAACACTCACAAGTCGTTCCAGAATATGCTTTCCAGCGTCTCCTCGCCCGTGTCTTCGTCGGTCACCCCACCGAACAAGACCCCCGTATTTTTGGCGCTCCACAGCGTCATTGTACTGTGTTCTTATTACTCGCTGTGCAAATCCCAGAGGTCGACACTGACCAGCCCGAACGGAGAGCAGGAGCGTACGCGGTCGAAGGGCGCTTCCGGCGTTCCCATTTGACAATGATAGGTTGAGCGGAGGGTTTCGCATTGGCAGATTCAGTAGTGGTCATCGTCATCCTTGAGAAGATGAATAAAGAGAGAAGATAACAAAAACGACCGACCCACTTCAGAAACCAGGTATCTTCCAACATAACTCCGACCGGGCGTTTGCCCTTCGCATATTCTTTGCAGTACCCACCTGGTTTTTATCCTCAGACTCCACCAGATGAATAGGGACCAGTGGAAACGGACCATGCAAAATAATTCCGTCCGCAGTAGGTAAGAACGAGAAACCACTTCTAGGACTTCGAAGGGTGAGCTAAACTGAGGTCAGATCCGCAACCAAGGAGAATTGAAACTCACGAAGGTCGTAATTCATTGTCTCTAAATTCTATCTGCCGCCATTTATATTCTTGAAGATCAAACAACCAAAGATCGTTTAGATAGCGCGCTTTGGGCCAATGGTAAATACGAAACGAGGAGATATAGGTGCTGGTTCGAACGCACTTGTCACCCCGGGATCATAGAAGCCACCGAAGAGGACAATAAAGTGCTTCCAGATGGCCATCCTGCGGGCTGGAATGAGAAGAATGCGCAGCGTCGGTCAGGCAGCATTTACCGATGGCCAGACCTTGCACTCGGACGAATTTTGGTATCGATCCGATCCCAAGAGTGGGTTGGAATATCGAAGCACCAAAAGTCACGATAGTGGTGGAAACTGTTCTGGTGCAAGGAGGAGAACTCTCTGAATTTGATTTGAATTAGATGCTCTTGGTGTGAGTCGAGCAACGAACCCTCCTACACCTCCCGTTTGAGCACAGTAGCATATATGAGGGAAGAGACGAACCGAATAAGAAGATCTTGCCGCCTCCGGCCGGAGACGCTGCAACTGCGTGGGCAGAGCGAGGTCCAGGGCAAGTCGGAGAAATAAATCGACGCCATTCATCCTAGCGACCTTGAGTCGACGTCGGACGTGGGCAATAACGCGAGAAACCACACCTTCTCCGGTGAATATCGGTACACGTCCGAATAAAAGTACTGTAATCGCGGTCGCTCCAGATTGAACTCGTCTCGGAGTGGAGTAACTCACCGCCTTTCCATCTTCACTGAAGAATTCACCTGCGACGGATGAGTTTTGAACCTCGTCTAGATGATATAATTACCCCCAATGCACCAGAGATGGTTTCCATTAGGGCCTGGGACCCGTAAGCGACGAAAAGCTGCGCGTGGATGTACTCACAAGCAGTGAGCGTCGCGTTAGCGCGTCGGGAAGGAGGTCCATCGGCCAATTCCTCTGTGACCTTATTTATCCGTGTGAACGACTGTCTTCACCAAAGTATAGAGTCGGCTTGCGAGACTACCTTGTGTGCTGCTTCCCATTCTACCCTAAGCTACCCCTCCGGGTATTAGTCGAAACCTGGGGTGCTGCAATGACAAGCGGACCTTTTCGAGAATGCCCTCGAGGTCATCGTCGGAATCCTCGTCCTCTTCCACTTTCTTTTGCTTGCCACTCTTTTTCTTTGCTGTTCGCTCAATCTTCTGAGCAGCTTTGGCCTTTTTCGCAGCCTTTGCGGTATTTCCTGCCTTCTTCTTTGCCATCCAGTCGAAGAGTGCGAGTCGAGATCAAGAACAAGCCGCGGAGTCGAGAGTCGGGCCGCGAAACCGCAGATTTCACGCCCACGCGCACAAAACTCAAAACAAGAAAAGCCCATGGCCAAGTTCTCTCAGTCTCTATTATATTTACAGTCACCTCCACCCAAAACCCAGTCTGCAAACTCCTCCACCACGAGCCCGTGCTCATCGAGACCCCGCGTCCACAGCGTAAACCACATTCCCGCAAAGGCCGCCCCGAACGCACACCCAACCGCGACCTGCGTCCACGTATGATGCCCGAGCCACACACGCGAGAGCGCGATCATGGCCGCCCACGGTAACACAACGGCCGGGACGAGGAGACGCGCCGCTGCGCCTCCAGGGACGGACGAATGTAAAGGGAGGTAGACGCATGCCAGCGGGACGTACGTTGCGAAGAAGCCCACACTCGCCGAGTGCGTACTGGGCATTCTGCGTCGATTGTCGCCGTCAACACTATGAAGCAGGCACACGAACAGACGCGCACCCATAAGTCTTCTTTTTACCCAAAGCTGGGCGTGGCTGGCGTATTGCGGGCTTCAGCACTTTCACGGCCAGAGTACATGCTACAGCTCCAGCGCCAAAGTAAGCGACACCCGCTGAGCGCGTCAACAGAATGGCAATGGCGGTCAATCCCGTTACAGTCAAGTTAGTCTGGTGGACATTTCAGGGTGAGTGTTCTCGACTGGTTTTCGACGCCTACCCTATCCAAGAAGGAGAGCCACCAAGGGCGTTCCCAGGTGTCGGGGTGGGAGGACATGTAGCAAGCCTGAGTTTGGTGGACCAGGAGGTTCAAATAGTTATTTACAATTCACTAGCCAGCGGTCGCTATATGACAGCGGAACGGGGCAGGCGAAAGTATGCGTCAAAACCAAGTTGGAATGAACTGGAACGGGGAGAAGGCGGATACCGTGAATAAGGCTGAGGTAAATCGCGATTTGTGACGTCAAGTGCGTGGCAGTGCGATTTGATGTCGCACGCTTTCAGCTGAGAACTCGAGTGCGAACAGAGTTGAAAACATTGCGACAAACGACAGGAACTTGACCAGCATACAGAAATAATTACTCTCCATCCTCTCCACGAAACACCGTATCTAGTCCAAGGTAATTAAGATCGACAGTCTCCAGGTTCGGTGTGATAGCTGGTATAGTATATGATACATTGTGCGATGCGCGAATACTCATTCTATGCTGATTCTTGGTTGCAATTGGGTACCTCCATAGTATGACCCTTGCTCCTGGGTAGCATTGTTCCCTGAATCGGCCTTCTGTGAGTAATTCGGTCTCGTCGGGACTAGACGAAAGAAACGTTAATTACCGCCGAATAGTTCCAGCTTGGTGAGAACTGGTGTGTAGGACGACCCACCATGGTTAACTTTAGACGCCTGTAATCCCCTGTCGAAGTCGGCAAAACAACGGAGACCGACAGCGAATGTGCCGAAGAGAAGAATGAAAGCAACAATGGCTGAAAAGATGGTCAGCTCTGGTTGGCTGGTATTGCCAAAGAGCATCGCGCTCACTGAAGATTGTTAAAGATGCCCGCGTGGTCGCGTAGACGCTCCTCGATGCAGGTTCGTAGATTCGTACCAGTTTATACACTGCATCGCGCATCAGTGGATGTTCAACAGTTATCGAGCGGCGTCTCACAGACTGCAACTATTGTTAGATCCAACATTAGAAAAATACGGGGTCCAGACTCACAGTAACTAGAAGCAGCCAGCATCATGACTAGAGAGACAGTCATTATCCTTGCCGAAGAGCGCATTAGCCATTGGAGTATCGAACGGAAGGATGCACATACCACTTGATCTCGCGCTGGACGGCGACACCGCACAAGGCGAGTAGGACGAGAACGACGGGGATCGCAGCAACGGTGACACCGAACTCTGCAGTGTTCCGTGCCAGTACGATGATGAGCAGCTGGGGTTGTGTTAGATCTGTATGCTAGGCAGCCCGAAAAAATGTAACTCACTTGCATCGTAACTCCGACGAAGAAGAAAAAGTCGAATTTGAGGAGGCAGAGCATGATCTGATACCATTGATACATTCTCTTCATTTTGGGGTTGGCCCCAACGACGTGGAAGATGGCCCAACTGTCACCAGTATCAAATAACGGGTTGATATGTTGAAGAGAAAGGTGCGCACCCGAACTCGGAGTACAGCTCCTTAATCCAGAACATCATCACAAACCAAGCTGCGGCGATAATGCACGGAACAACAATGAGGAATGGTTGCACTGATGCCCACAGCGTCCCGGGGCCCTCGCAATTCTAGCAGGCAAAATGAGCTGGGCGGCAGACAAGTGCGGGTATGCGACGTGCGATGGGGTTGAAGTCTGTCACACAATTGACTTTGTTTAGGAGTGCGGATTTCGTTTCGTGGATTTGGATGGCGGCGAACACGATCAGCGCCATATGGAAGACTATCAAAAGCAATGAGCCAACGTCAAGATGAACATGGCAGACGCACGTAGAATGCCGAGCAGTTGGATGATGTTTCGCAGTCGCAGTGCATCGAACGCCATCAGGAGCTCGAATACTCTAGACGGGTGTGAGGCAAGCAGGCAGCTGGGACAATATGGACGGACTCGGCAAGTGCGAACAAGGCGAGGTAGCATGGTAGGGTCTTCAGCGGTCGGTCAACCTCTGAGAGCACGGAAAATAATCAAACTGACCTTATAGTCGCCCTCGAATGCGACCTTGACTTCGACCTGAGGTGTTACGGTAAGCGCGGGCCAACGCTCGGAACTGCGAAGATACAAACCTTTCGGAAGATTATGCCGACCATAGTCAAGACAATGATAGCTTCTGCAGTGGGTGTAAGTAGCGTGGATTTTTGTGGGCAAGGAAGACGTACGGAGGGTAACTGGAAACAAGCAAGCCATGAAAAGGAGCAGTTACTATACGAACTAGGAACTTACTCGTAAGAATGAATGCCTGGAAATGGAATCAGTACAACCCAAGGAGCATGTTTCGTCCAACATACACGCTGAGCGCGAGTAGCGAGAAGCGGTTCGACGGCCATTGTTGGGGTGAGGCCAGGAGTATGGGCGTGGGAGAAGGTCTGTTCGTGAAAAGGGTGCGCTGGGAAAGAGCCCAACGGGGACCGGGGTCTGTATAGGGGGGGTCGAGCTGTGGGGGTCGAGCTCGGCGGCGTAGAAGAAAAGAGAGAAGAAGACCGCTCGTTGGTACTGTTTGACAGCGCCTTGACGGCTGTGTGCCGATGGGATTATATTCTTTGAAACAACGAACAGACCGATCAGACCCTCAGCGCTCAGCGGAGAGCGGGTTACTCAACACAGTGCATTTAACCACTGCCAGTGCTTATCTGGACCTGGAAAACCAGTACAAAACTGTGGTCGATCCCGCGCGATCAGGTGATTTTTAATTGAAGCATATCAGAGATTCGCGACGCGACGTGCTGCTCTTCCTCCCACAGTACCCTAACATCCCCTACCAAGTCAGCGTTCGATCGCTGTGCATCTGCTCTTTGGATGAGTGTTGTACATATCGCAAGAACAGTCGCTTTCCAGGCCTTCTCGTTCTCTTCCGAGACCACATCTCGTAGCCCCGTCAACGTATCCTGCCATCGCCGAAGAGCGCCGTTCGAATCAACCAGAGAAACGTGCAGCAGTCGTAGTGCGGTAATGAGACGATAGGATACGGCCGGTGAACCGTCGAGAGCCCAGTCTCTGGCAAGCACAGTCAGCAGCAGCATGAGATACGCGCGCGGCAGTCAACTCGTACCCCCAGTATCCGCTCTCCTCCAGCATCTTCTTCTTGACGGCACCATCTTCCGTTTCGAATAAAGGCTCGGCGAGATCTTGGACTTGAACTTCGGCGCGGGGGTCATCCGATGCACAACGTACAACGAAGCCATATTCGACAAACAGGGTACGATTTGGGTGCGCCGCGTACGTGAGATAAAGCTCTTGACCAGGTTCGCTCGGTGTGTCCGGGGAGAGGAGAGTCAGCGGATCCCCTAGACGTGGAATTGGAGAAGTATTCGATCCTTCGGCATCGGAGATGTGTGGGGTCATGCATGGCCCCGCAACAGCGTGGTTGGCAAAATCCAAAATGGGACACAGGGTAAGATTATCGGGGTGCGAACGGGTGCCCTTGAGGCGATGGTAGATGCAGCGGGTGTTGACGTTGAGCCAGCCCCAAAGAAAATCCTCCTCGAGCGAGTCATGAAGACGGACGTGAGACAACAAGCGAGAATTACTTTGCTTGGTTTGAATGTGAACCAAGTGCAACGGACAGGGCAAGGGACGCACTAGGTACAGGTTGACAGTATTCCAGTCATGGATATAACGACTGTGGACGCTTTCAAGCGCCCTGGTGACACTGGGAGGAAGGAGGGCATCCACATGTTGCACATGGGCGGTGAGTGGGTGAAAGTTGAAATCGCGCGGAAGAGTGGAGATGTAGGGACCAAAGAGACCAAAGAGGGGATCGGGTGGGTCGAGGGGGTGGAGGGGGCGATAGAGGCAGAGATGAAGTGCGATGAGCTGGACCGCGTTCAAACCAGGCGGGTAATGAGGTGCAAGTGTGCGGATGTTCAACATGGCGCGGGCGGGGATGGTGAACAGCGGGGTCGACGGAGGAATGGGGCGGGTCGCGAATAAGCCTCTGCCATGGCCAACGGCGCGCGGTTCGACGGGCAAGTCGCGTCCGAGCTCGAGCCATCGATGGAGAATGTCGAAATCCATCCGTGATCTTGCCGAATTGCCGACGGCCCTCCGGAATTCTCACCTCCACTTCTTGCCCTCTCCCGCCTCGTTCAAACGGATACCTCGACTGCTACCCACGCAAGCTTCATTCTAACACTTTCACTACGCGTTTTCCTGACGGTTCAATGGCAGAAATGTCCATTTTCAATGCTTCGCGTCTCCTCAACAAGACAATCCTAATCACTGGTGCCAGCTCGGGCATTGGCGCGGTTGGCCCACTTCTCCCACTGCCCTCACAGCTCACCGTTTCCCTGTAGGCAACGGCAGTCCTTTTCGCGAAGGTAAGTCGCGTGTTGTCTAGTACCTCTCACACCAAAATCTAATCTTCCAGGCGGGAACCAACATCATCCTCCTTGCCCGCCGCGCGGACGCTCTCAAATCGGTGCAACAGGCCTGTGTTGACGCTCACAAGGCGTCAGGCCTCAAGGAGGGCGGCAACTTTACCAACATCCAACTTGATATATCTGACAGAGCTGCCGTCTCCGCCCTGTGGTCCAAAGTCCCCAGCTCCTTGCGCGATGTTGACATCCTTGGTACGTCCCATCCCGTCTCACATCGCGCGTCCCTCATCGGTATCGACAAGTCAACAACGCCGGGTATGTTATCGGCCGCGACCAGTTCGGAGACATCGATGAATCCATCGTCGAGGGCATGTTCGCCACCAACGTCCTGGGCCTCATTACAATGACTCAATTGCTCGTTCGAGGTCCACTCCTTCCATTCATGTTTCACTCGGCGCTGAATACTGACTTGCCTCAGACTTCAAGAAGAAGCAGTCGGGGCATATCATTAATATCGGTTCTATCGCTAGCCGGGAGCCGTATGTCGGCGGTAGCATCTATTGCGCCACCAAGCACGCTGTGAACGCGTTTACCGCGTCTATGATGAAGGAATTGGTCAACACGCCCATTCGGGTGACCGAAATACAACCCGGGATGGTCGAGACAGAATTTTCCCTCGTTCGCTTCAACGGGGACGCTGAGACCGCCAAGAACGTATACGCTGGCCTCCAACCCCGTTCGTCTTGCTAGAATTACTCTGGCTCAGTTACTGATCATTCTATAGTCACAGGCGAAGACATTGCCGAAGAAATCGTCTGGGCAGCGTCGCGACCTGCGCACGTTAATATTGCAGATATGTTGATCTTCCCTGTGAACCAAGCTGGTGCAACCATCACGTATCGTGCTCCATTGTAGACAGAACACATCTCCAACAAATGTATCGTTGTATGTACAACAAGGAAAAATATAAACCGTCCCTCCGTCCGGACTCCAAGCAGCACAAGTAATAAGGATAGCAATATATAGATGCATGGCCATGGGCCTCTAGCTCTTCTTCTTTGCCCTCGACCTTGTGTTCTTCACCACAATTACAGGCAAGATCGGCTCGTCGTTGTCATACACAAACTTCTTCACCACGATGTTCTCCTCGACGAGATCCTTCAGCGGCGACTCAGCATTGGGGTGATTGCCAAGCGGATCGAGTCGTAGTGCCTAAGCAAATGAGAATCGCGATTTTCCCAAGAAAATATAAGAAAACTGACCTTGGCGGTTGGAGCGAGGCAACCCTTCATAAGCATGTTCTCCTTCGGGCGCGCCTTGGTGCGCGGCTCGACCTCATCGAGGAAAACAGTGGTCGACAACCCCCGATCCCATTTGACACGCTTTTTGTTCTCCCCCAACCCGTCGTCTCCACTCATGCTGCCCGACCGCGGGCGCTTTGCCCTCGGTGTCTCGTAATCTTCCTCTTCTCCGGCTCCCCGCCTATGCCGCAGCGGCGAGCTGTCCACATCATCGCTCATCGCCTCGTTGTCACTAAACCCATCGTCGCTTCTTCGAGCCCGCCGCGCGGCACGCGCCTTTCGCTGAGTGCCCTTCTCGTCTTGCTCCCTCTGCGCAACGGTCTTAATCTTCACCGCCGGGCTCTCCGGCCGCGCCCCCTCTTTGCGCACCACCTCCGTCTCCAGCTTGGCTGCCAGATAGTTCTGATTCTTCGTTGTGTTCGACAAGGTCAGCGCCTTCAGCGCGACCGCGGTCATCCCGGCGAAAACCCCCGTGCCACTGGGTTGTTGTTGGGCGCTGACCTTTCGGCGGATAGGCAGCGGCTGTGCGGTCCCGGCGGGAGCGGCGAACACAGATTTACGAAGCCGTGTCGTGCGTCGCACGGATGCCGACTCGGGTACCTCGGGCAGCGGTGAGGATGGCGGGAGCGGAGCGGGATCACTCATTAGCACGTCCTCGGAGGTTATGGCGAGCGCGGAAGGCGGAGGAGACCGCAGAATTTCGAGAGAAACAGGTCTGGGATCGGTGGCGGCTGTGGGCTGAACTGGTGCGGGAATTCCCGACTCTGGGGATTTAACGCTAGATTCAACAGGGCGCGCATGCAAATCCACCATCCGGAATTTGGCCACGGTGGGCCGTTTCACGGGGCTGGGCGGCTGGGCTGGTACAGGCTTGGCCGCATATTTGGTCGGCGCAACCTGTCGCAGGAGAACCACTGGTACAGTCTTGTGCTGTGGGGACGGCACGCGCTTGCGCTTGAGATTGCTAGGTCCCGCTTCCGCCATCTTCATCTCGTCAGAACTGCTTCCACTAGCCGTCCTGACTACCTTGATTGTCTTTGACTGTCATTGAATGAGTGAAGCAAAGGTAAACGACTGGAAGGAGAGAAAGTACCGGAGGTTGCCTAGCCGTCTCAACAACCTTGCGCGCCTTGGCAGCAGGAGCCTTGCCCTTCTCGCTCTTCTCACTAGGGGGCTTTGAAGCAGATTTTGCCCCAGGGCGAGCATAGGGCTTGGTCCCAATGCGTGGTATTCGACTGGTCGGTTGTTTGAGATTAGACCTTGGGATCTTGATGATACCCAGAACCGGAGACGGCGCAGGTGCTTCTGGGGAAGGAGAAAGCAATTTGTCGTCTACTTCTGGGATTGGGAGAGGTCGGTCGGATCCCGAAGGCGTCAGAGGGAATGGCAGTTTCCCCTTCTTGATCGGAGCAGATGTCGAACGGGAAGGGGAGGCATGGGATTTGGAGCCAGAGGCCCCCAGGTCGGAGAGTCCACCCGTCGTTGAACTCCCGTTCCATGGCGGCCTGGGCTCGACCGATCCGCTGCGTTCCCTCGACTTGCCGCGCGTAGGACTACCAAACCGCATTCCTTGCCATTTGTCTTGGCCAGCGGAAGGGGGTATTACATTTACTCTCCGAGCAGGCGAGTCTTGAGGCGGGATGTGAAAAATAGGCGTTCGGGGGATAACCCCAGGGTCTAAATGGTTTGACAAAAGCTGGGCGCCCTTTTGCGGAGATATTTGGCCGCGAGCAACCGCCTCTTCGACGGGAATCCGACGTGCGGGGGTTCTATTGGGATCGTTTAGCGATGGCGCTTGAAACGTTATCCGTGTGGGGGATCGTGGTTTCGCGCGACGTTCGGGACTGGCGCGAACAGGGCTGGACATTCGAATAGGCGTGGTGGGAGTCATAGTGGCGGCTGGAAATACGGAGAAGGAAAAGGTGGACTCTTCCTGCTCGTCTACTGGCGAGGGTCTGGACGATGATGATGATGGCAGCAATTGCGTGAGCAGATTGGCAGAGCCGGGGGATAAAGAACCTAGTTGGCGTTGGAGAAGGCTGCCGGACGCTTTTCCCTGTTTTCTCTCTCTCCTCTTCTTCGCCTCCGAAGCGTCGTCCGGAACAACAGTATCGTTGGGATTATCCATGTCTGCGCTTTGAGAGGTACTAGTCTCTCGAGCCGGCGAAGTGGCTCGCTCTTTCCCTTTACTTCGCCTCTTTCTGGTGAAAGGGGACAAATTGGCGGGGGATTCGTCGTCGCTACTAGGTAATGGGACGAGATGCGCGTGGGGTGTGCCACTCCGTCGGGGTCGCGTTGAGCGTCGTAAGGGTGTCTGAGGCGCATCGCTGGCTGAAGGCTGAGGATCTGCGTTAGTTGCGCTGACTTGAGGAGGTGGAGCTGACGCGGCTCTATCCATCGCGTCCGGAGATATCAACGCCTCTGCAATTGCCTCCTCCTCGGCGGCTTCTTGCGTTGGCTCGGGACTGGCCTTGCCCTTTCCCTTCGCATTTCCGCCTTCGCTTGGAGGTGGGGAAACGGACGGAGCGGGTATGTCCCGAGCAGACGGACTCCAGGAGGTGAGGAGCTCATCGACAGAGGGGTTATGCGTCTCTGGGAGGATGAAAGACGTCGAGGCAATAGGATGTGTTGAAAGAGGGTCAACAGAGGTAGAAAATGAGTCGAACGAGATGAGATCGGGCTGTTGGTGTGGTAGCACAGGGAATGGAGATCCACCCTTTGAGCGCGGAGAGGGTGGATCAGAGATAATGAAAGGTATAGGATGCGGAGGGTATAGGCCGGGGCTGGGGGGAGCAGAATGGAAGACAGGAGGAGGAGATGGGTTGTCGTGTGCACGGGTGATCCTACTAGCCAAGACTGAGGAGGGCTCTAAATGTGAATGTGAATGAGCGACGCAATGGGATATTGCAGGAGAGGAGCGTACCATCTCTTTGCCAGCCATCGTTGTCAGGCGTTCCCGACCGTGAACCGGAGAGCTCGTCCTCGTCCTCTTCCTCCGCATTCTCGTCGGCATACTCATCATCCACCACTTGTCCAGGGGCCTCCGGTATCGGAGATGATAGTCGAGGAGAACGTCGGAGTGGAGAAGGAGCAAAAGGCGTTGTGGCTGCTGCAGGACCAGGCGTAAGGTATTTTTTCTCTGGCGAGCTGAAAGGGCCAAAGTAGACCCTGGAGTCGTCGACATCGGGGCCGGGGGAGGGCGCCGGGGCCGTGTGGTCCATGCGAGAGCTGGGCAGCGCGTCGTTCGGCGCAACGATCGCGGTGAAAGGAGTGCGGCTTAGCGGCGCGTCAACAAACCCAGCACGTGGCAGGAGTCAAGCTACACAAACTTGACACAAAACTCCTCCCGACAACTTTCGGTTCTTGCAAAAAGACTATGCTGCTCAAGAAACAATGCCGGATAACACTGGGCGTTCTTATTAAAAAACTATGCTGCTCAAGAAATATAATGCTGGATACGTGGATGGATAGCGAAAGAACGTAGAGTACACTAGAACGAACAATTACACACTGGCTTTAATGGCATCGGCGTCCGCAGGAGAATTCAACGGCCTCCAGGAATGACGCGAATCGACCCAAGCGCGTCCTGAACGATGGCGTCGTCGACGTGGCAAAAGTACTTCTCCTCCCTTTCGAAAAAATTAGTCTCACAACCTTCGGAGGAAGATTCAAATACCTTCTCCTGGGCAGCCCGCCTTCCCCAAGCCATCTATCCTCCATATCACGCCTATGCTTGCTCTTCGCCTTGCCCTCCGCAATCCTCTTCTTCTCGAAATACACGTACGACGCGTAACACACGCGACTGGTGCTCCCGCTGGTCGCGCCTTTCTTTGTGAGGAAGTCGGTGAGCTGCTTGGACTGGATGTTCGGCGCGTCGGTGTACGCGGCACGCGAGATGTCGCGCATGAACGCAGCCTTGGTGATGGTCCCCGTGCGGAGCAGCGCGTTTATCTTTCGCCTAAGCTCATCGCAGCTGTCGTAGATTTCCACCGTGCCGTCTTCATCGCCAGGCAAGGCGATACTGAACAGATCTTTCTCGCCATCGTCGCCGCCGTCCTTGGCAGTCTTTTTGGTCTTTTTCGCGGACTTGGAGGAGCCAGACGCGTCGTCGGCTTTACGCTTCTTTTGCTGTGGGAGTATTAGGCTCTGGAGCCGCTCGGCGACGCGCCCTTGAAGCTTACATTGTTGGTGATGGGCGCCAATGCCGCCGCCGAGGCAGCCTTCTCCTTCTCAAGCGCCTTCTGCATGAACGCCACGTTCGCGGGATCGGTCAGGAGGATGGGGTTGGGCAGATCGGACGGTTTGAAGTTGGTCATTGTAGTCGGAGTTTGAGAGTAAACGAACGCGTTTGCAGAGGTTTACATCTGTTTATGAATGCACGTGCACCCAGCCCCTATCGACCACTCTAGAATCCGGCTATGGTTCAGGCAGAGCACTCCCCGCCCTGACAAACTTCCGCTGGGCCGCATTGCAACAACTGGCACTTTCTCCGAGACGTCCCGCCAAACGATGGATCTGAGGCGCTGCTCCGCGAGCTGGCTGCAGCCTCACTGATGGCCCCAATCGACGAGGAGGCGGTGTCTCTCGGACGATCTGGACTTTGACTCTCCGCACCAACACTGGTCCAGTTAATTGCTATCTGCGGTCCCTTCTCGCCGACCACTCGCAAACCAAAGTGCAAACCGATCTCCTGTAAGTTACAATCTTCATTCAACTTTCAAGCTCTTTCAAACTTACCACAAAGATTGGGAGTTGAGATTACCGGATACCGGGGGGCGGTGCATACCGGCGGCAAGTCGGCAGACCAAAGCGGACGTTAAATGATGGAACCTTTGCCAAACAACGCGCCTCCGTCACGCCGCGCACCACCACCTCGCCCGCCGCGTCACCTCCTCCCAGTCCTCTTTTCAACCTCGCCGCCTCACCGTCAAAATATGCCCAGCGTCTCTTCTTACCCGCAACGCTGACATCGCGCCGCCTTGCAGTGTCGCAACAACCATCAAAACTTTTGCTTTCGCTACGGGCCCGAACATTCCCCGCCCGTCATTAGTACAACACCCGCCCTCCCACTCATTAGCACCCTAACATGATGTCGGGTTTGAGACAATATTGGGTTTGAGACACAGGATACCTGTGAACAAGCTTAAGGGATTTTGAGCAAGCGAATTTGGGCAAGCCGCAAGCGAAAGGGCTTCGGGCTGTTGCGTCGCGTCGGCCGCGCCATCGGGCGCGTCGTGGTCGCTCATATAGAAGTGGTTGTTTGTATACGCTACTCGGCATCGATCGGCACATCAATTCTTTCGCGCTCCGCCCAGTCGATCGCTCGGCCGGTATTTTCGATCGCTCGGCCGGTATTTCGATCATCCGGTATTCTCAACTCCCAAATGCTCTCAAACTTACAATCTTCATTCAACTTTCAAGCTCTTTCAAGCTGCCACGCACGGCTCGCGCAACATCATTGTCGCATACACCGGTTCCTCCTCCTCTGTCGTCGGTTCCGGCTCCGGAAACCTCCCCTTTCCCACTGCGACCCACCCAAACTTCCCATACACCTTCACGCTCGCGGGCGACGAATCGACGTAGCTCGGCATGCCCTCCGCGTCCGCGATCGCTGTGACGTGCCGCAGGAGCGTAGAGCCAGCGCCTTGACCTTGAAAGGTGGGGTGCGTGGCCATTACTTGCAGGACTGCGCGTGCTTCTGTTGTAAGCAAGCCATCCAAGGGTACGAAAGATGGGAGAAATAGGCCACATACCGAAGTGCGGCCGTACCCCCACTGCCGCGCGGTAGGCCACCGCAAACTCGTTGTGTGCCGCCGCCTGCGTGGGCCCACCCCACGGTGAGGTCGTCGCGGGCTCGAACGGCGTGGCGTTTGCGTTCGCGACGCGTTCCCAGAGGAGGGCCGCGGCCATTGCGTTTGGGTCGTCAACGGGCGTTGCGACATACCACTTGAAGGGCGAGGATGCATCGCGGATGGTGGAGAGGGTGCGGGCGGTCTTCACGATGGACGCGACCGAATGATTACATCGTACTATCAGTATTGATGGTAATAATGGGACGGTGAAACGGATACGCACCGTCTCAGCGGCGAACCCCGCTGGGTCCTTGAGCGCAAGCGGTCGCGTGCGCGGGAGCTCATGCTGGAAGGCCTCCCAGAGTGCGACGCGCATGCCTTCGACGTCGGGCTCTTGCGCTTCTCGAACAAGGAATTCTTGTTTTGACGGTGCCATGGGTGTCGCGTTAAGGTTGGTGTGGCAGTGGAAGGAGAATTTCAGAGCTGAGTAGTTGCGGATTCCTGACTCATCTTTAGCTGCGTCGGTACGGTTGCGACGGTCGGTGATTCGAGAATCTCGAGCCGACGGCTTTTTCGCCGGATGTATCTCCCTCAAAGAAAGTTATTACAACTCGGTCAAGCTACATTTGGTTTCACAAATACTCGGTACAACTGGGCGTTCTTACAAAAAACTATGCTGCGCAAGAAATACAATGCTGGATACTTTATTCTTTCTCGTTCTGCTCTCGTTCACTGCCCGTCTCTCAGCGCCGTGCGAAAATACTCAAGTTGCTCAGTCGACATTCGTGGCTTGGTGGGCGTTGTATCACTAGTAGCGGATCGTGCTCCCGAGCCTTGAGCCTGCTGTGGAGTCGAAGATACAGAAAATGAACTGAACGAGGCAGGAGGGACATTCGTTTGTTTCAACGTGGTCTTGAGCTGCGAGAATGTCAGTTACAAGCCGGTCCCTGCAATCTGTAGGTCATACGTCGCTATTTTCTTTGGTCAGGATTTGCAGAGAATGCGCTTGCTGGTCTATTTTCATCTTCATCTGCGTCAAAATGTCCTCGATGCTGGAATCGCCACCGTGTCTTGAATTGCGCCGATCATGGGAGTCGGGCGAAGGGGAACGACTGGCGAATCGGCGGCGTTTGTGGTCTCTGTCCCTCGAGGCGCCGCGTCCAGATCGTGATTCTTCGTTTTCCTTCTCGGCTGGACCGCGAGTTCTGGCCCTTTTCCTATCATGAGGATCGCCCTGAGTCGTGCCGTGTCTCAGCGCTGCTGCCGCATTGTCTGCAATCTCTTTAACAGCGTGCTCCCCTTCCTTTCTGAGTGTCGTCATCGCATCCTGGAGTCCGGCGTCGATAACTTGCACCACTTCGGTTACGAACACGTCAAAGACCTGCTCCCATACACCTCCAAGTGCCTTGTAACTCTCTTCGACGCGATGTTTGCACTGCTCGTGCTTGAGCATAATATCAGCAAGCGTAGTTGCCACCGAATTGCCAGCAGACGCTGAGATTTTTGAAAGTGCGGTCGAGATTTCAGTATACGTCGCGAGTTTCTGCCCTTCTCTCTCGTGGGCCGCGGTTTCCTGTACAACCTGGTTTGAGAGTCTGGGTCGCGTCGTTAACAATGTATAGATACAGCTGTGAGATTAGTTGTCACCTCGCAAGGCTCCGGAACAAGCCCACCAGTCTTTCGGTGCGCTTTTTGTCGTCTGAAAGTGGGAGCGGGGTCGCAATTTCCAGAGATGACGCTGTATTGGCGCTGGGAACTAGCTGAGCAGACGGGGCAGCTGACCATCTCGAGGTCTGTTGTGCCGAGTTCGATGCAAACTCCTCCTTGGAATCCACGGGGACCTTGGGTCTGGTCACCAAACTCGCCGCTTCAGCCCTTCTTTTGAGGTCATTGGTCGTGAGATCGGCACCACTCTTGGTCGGAGGCTGTTGTGATTGTATAGGTCAGAAGAGAATTTGGGTCGGTATGGGAAAAGACGTACCTTGCTTCTGTGAGTGTCAAGCTCCGATTTTTTTGAACTGTCAGACCCTGTTCTGCTGATTTTTTTGGTACGACTGGGACTGCTGCTTCGGTTCTTTGTATAATTTTTATGACGGTCCTGGTCATTGGCACGGTGCCTATCGCGGTCGCGATTCCGATCGGCCTTGGAATCCCAATCCTTCTGCGGTGGTCTTCCGCGGTCGGTGCGCAATGATTGATCGTCCCCTTCCACCTTCAAGCAGCGAAGAAACAAGTCTGACTGAGATGCCAACGCTGGTCCACGGCCCTCGGCTGAAGGACGGGTAGGGTGAGAGCCCCCTGCCCTGCTGCCATCTTTGCGTTTACTGGCGGACGAGGGCTTGTTTAACAGGCGTGTATCAATGAAAGGCTTTAGGCCGGGCCAGTTAGAGTCATTCGGATGAACAAAACTGCGAAAAAATCGATACGAGTCTTCTAGAAGGCGAAAAGAGCATCCATACCGACAGGAGTCTCCCTGATTACACGTAGGGTGAATGGGGCGTCCGTCCTCTTCAAAATACTGTCGCCGCAGTTCAAACTCCAACGCAGACGCCGCTAGCGTTGAGGTTTCTTACCCGACAGCGATATTTCTTGTGTACGCTCGAGCTCACACTCGCCATTGGAATTAGCACTGAGAAGGCGAGGTGGTTGTAGAGAGAGCCGAGTATTGATCCAAAATAAGCGAGCGTGATGAGGCCAACCTAATCTTTCCTTCGCCCGCCAGCCATTCCTTTCTTTCTGTTGCCTGCCTCGATGAGCGTCGGCATATACGTCGCGCTACTAGGCGTAATTGGTACCCTCTTCAGTGTGGCAGGACGCCGCAAACAGTCGGTCCTCGTTCACTTCCCCGACAAGCCCGCCTCGGTCGACATCCGTCAAGCTGACGGTTCTACTGGCACGGAATCGCTGCAGAGTTTGGTGGAGAGTAGGTGTGGCATTATACACCACTTTTCTGTTTCCTCGATAACCCGTGGCCTTCCAGATGCGCCAGCCTCCGCTCTAAATTTAAACCTCTGTGGTGGTTATTTTCCGGCCATTTACAGACCATCTTCTGCGTCGTTGGCGATTTCTCCAAGACAGACACGCTGCAATACAACAGGAAACTCATACGTCTCGAAGAGGTTTGCTTTCCAATTCTCCGGCAACCCAATGCTAACTGCCTAAACTATAAACAGGGAGGCACCATGTAAGCGATATACGCATCCATCTTGCTGGTCTCGAATTAATGTCTGCCGTGTTCAGTGGCCTCGATTTCGCCCCTGCGGATTTTTCAGCCGTCAAAGAAGATGCCCCAATTATCGTCGTTCTGCACGGTCTAACCGGCGGTAAGGTTCTTGATACATAATGACCGTTCCATTTTTCATCACGGGCAGGTTCGTACGAATCGTACGTGAGAGCCGTTCTGGTCCCAGCCTGCAAACCCGTGGCAGAGGGAGGCTTGGGCTACCGTGCTGTCGTGGTCAACTACCGTGGATGTACGCCAATCTTTCGTGGTCTCGAAATTATTCTTGTACTCATTCTACTCAGGCGCTGGTGTCCCCGTTACAAGCCCGCAACTCTACTCCGCTGGCCACACTGGTGACATCCGACAGGCACTTGTGTACATTTCGCAATTATACCCTCTTGCTCCGCTGCTTGGTCTCGGGTTCTCATTGGGTGCCAACGTTCTTACACGGTATCTTGCGGAAGAGGGAGAACAAAGCCGTCTCTTATCAGGGTGTGCGCTGGCATGCGTGAGTGATTCATCTATCACTCATTCTTGTCAAGAAACCAACACTTAACGCAGCCCTGGGATCTTGCCAAAAATAACGACGGGTGCGCGACAACTGCACAGAATTCTGACCGCCGCTCACCAACACAATGTTTCAGGTTAAGATACAGCTTCATTGGACGATTTTATTCCAAAGTACGACAGTGTGGGTCGCCACTACCGTTTTCTGATCTATTCGTAGGCGATGGCCACCAATCTCATCAATCTTGTAAAAAGGAACCTCGACGCATTGTCCAAGTTCCCTGACCACATGATAGCTGAACATATTCCTGCCGTGTTTAAACTCAAGGGAGCGCTCCTCGATGATTTCGACGACACTTTTACAAGGATAGCGGGAGGATCTCCCCCGGACTTCCCTTTCGCAAGCGCTCAGGATTGCAAGTCCCCTCCTTGTTCTGTGCCAGCAATTAAATGACCTTGTCCCAGACTACAAGTGGGGCTCCAGCCACAACGTCGTCTCCAAAATACGTGTACCCTACCTGGCCATAAATTCTGCCGACGATCCGGTAGTCCGAAATGTTCCAATGGATGGAGGAGGCAACGGCTTGGTTGTAATGGCTCTGACTGCGTGCGGTGGACATCTTGGCTGGTTCCAGGCAGGGCCCGCCGGCACAATCGATCGATGGATCAAAGCTCCCGTCTTGGAGTGGATGGCACTCAATGGCGAGGTGATAGTACACCCAACTTCACAACCTGGGCCGCGTGTTTATATAGAAAACGGCTACTACCGGGAAGAGGGCAGAGAAGGGGGGGTCAAAGAGGTTGAAGGTGGTGGTTTGGTTGACGCGAGCTCATGGGAAGGGCTCAACCTACAAGGGCTCTGAGGATGCATTGGACGTACATAGAGGATATATGAATTCAATCGCTGTCGCTAAATGTAATTCCCTCGTCTTCATCCTCATCTTCGTCCCTCCTTGTTCGCTCGTATTGGCTGACATCCACAGATACCGCGTCTTCTTCCAACAAGGTCTCGTCTTCCAAGTTTTTGTTCCGTTCAAATAGTTGGCGACCTTTGGCGCAGTCAGGCACAGACGAGGTTTTCTCAAAAAGGATACACACCAGAGAGGCGACCAACAATTCTCTTGGCTTCTTCTCGTTCCTTGGCCGTTAGATTTCGGACCTTCTCGTCTTCGCGAGCTTTTCTGGCCGCCGTCAACTCTTGCTCAAATTTGATTTTCCAGGCCCGGAATGATTCTGGGGTGACGGGTGTGCCCCGCGTTCGCGCCTCTTCCGCCTATGGAAATATGTCAGAGCTGAAGAAATAAGGTAATGTATAGGTTACCTCGATTGCTAACCGCTCCTTCTCCGTTTCTTCCTTTCGTCTTGTCTCCATTCTCGTTTTGACAAGAATGGAAAGCTGCTCTCTGAGGTGTGAGACCAACGTGAAAGTCATTGCGATCCCGATGTTTTCCTCTCCCTGGAATAAATCAATTTTTCGCGCTCAACGCGCGACGTTGAAAGTACGCGCCACCGCCCGAAGATCCTTTAACAAGTTATCTATTTCGGAGTCGTCGATCTCCCCTTCACCTTCGATGGCATGGAGAGACAGATCCGGTAGCGAGTCCGGATATTCCGGCGGGTATTGTACTTCCAGTGTTATTTTGACTGCGAACAACTTGAAGTGAGGCAAGATCTCGCAACATTCAAGACAACCCAAGTACGTTGTTCGCCGCCATCTGCAGAGTCGTAGTCTTCTGGTTCCACGTCGATCTGGATTACCGTCTCCGATAGTTCTTCGCATGAGCCTTAGCCGTAGTAATCACGCGCAGGAACTTGGCCACGAACTCGTCAGTTCTGAGGGATATATTGATTCAAGGACCTTATTGAAGAAATAAGACAACATGCATTGGAACGGGCACACGCCTAACTTCGAACTGACTTCGAACTCTTCAATCAGTACTTCAGAGGACATGGCGGCGTCGCGCGCGAGATACGGTACGAGGTAATAGAGGATTCAGGAAAGTGAGCCGGTAGCGTAACAGCGACAAACAACTCCCTCATTCGCGATCCTCCATGTTTCCAGCTCTAACGCGGCTGCTGCCCCGCGCGCCTTGCCGATGTTTCTCCTCTCACGCGGTCGTTTTAAATGCTGCTTTTCCCTCCTTCAACCATCCTCGTCCACCGCTCCGTCAACAACAACAAGGACAAGGCTTCGAATCGCTTGACATCGACGCGGACATCCCACGAGAACGAGACCCCAACAAGTCGTGGAACAACACGCTTGGAGCCACTGTCACGGAGCAGCACGGGAAGACTCTCTCTGCTGCCGAGAGATGGAGAGCGCAATCTACCGCTATCGTCCCGACCCTCCAACGCGTTAGGATACCCGATGCATACACAGGTTGGCTTAACATATCTCGCCCGGTCGAATCTCAAGAGTGTGCTAGGACGGAGCGTCCAAGTGAAACCGGGGAGATTCTCCGAGGCAGTGCGAGAGTTTGAAAAAATATTACGAACGAACGCAGTCCGACATACTTGGGTTTCAACCCAGAGGCACGAGAAAAAGGGCCCCAAACGCCGCAGAATACGAAGCGAGCAGTGGCGCAAACACTTTTCGCACCAGGTACGTGCAGATTCACCCCGCTAAAATACTTGTTAACCCGCAGTCCAGGTGCGGAAGAATGTGCAGCTCGTCCATAAAATCAGACGGAGAGGTGTCTAAAAGCCGATACACCTCGCGGACAGTACTATTACACACCATTGACGTCGAATGTGAGCCCTGAAATGTGAAATCGAAGTGGGTGGACACATGCTTTGCATCCTTCAGCACGTTCACTTTTTTAATTTCCGGTGCGCTTGTCGCGATTCTTTTCTCCAGTTTTCTTGCCGCGATTTGAATACCTGACATCCTGCCCGACGACTTGAAAAGGGGTTTCGAACAAACGCTCCCGCCCTCCTTCAGACTTTATTTTCCTTCAGGCATCACTCAATCGCCTCGTGGCCACAACGATTGGAGTACTACCTCCGCCATTAATCGAGTCACGGGAGCCTCACAAATTGCCTCCTACGATGTGATTGCGTTGTGGATGTGGGAGTCAAGCGGACTACGGTCTACCCGAGATTGCGGCTGCGACCTCGAATTTTCCTTGAGCACGGCATGTTCCGTTAGCCTCGCCTCATTGGCTTGTGCGGAGTCCGCGAAGAACGAGGCTGGCATGCAGCAGCGAATGCGCATAAAATGGACGTGCTGCCACCATGGAACCAAACCTCGCTCCGAAAGCCCATTCACACCAGTTCTCCACTTGGGATGTGCTATAATGTGAGATATTATATATCGACCACAGACTGGTTCATTATGTTGCAGGTCATTGACGGCCGAACCCACAAATCCTGCGGGCATTTTGTCGCATTAGACACTCGTCGCCAAGATTGCTTGCGACCCGATTGTTTATTTAGCAGACGGCACATGCATGTCGGTGTGTGTTAACAGTGGTCCTTCATGTCCCAGTGGGCTTACGCTTTTTTAGGCCAATGCAGATCCGCCAGCTGCATCCGTTTAATGTGTGCGTACTAGTTGAGCCATTACTGCTCCACTCTCATAGGTCGAGTAGCTCCGCCGGCTCTCAACCCCATCCGAGAAAGTCCGACGCGTTGCCCTCAGTGTGTTATGGTCGCGAGAGTCGGGTACCCATAGGTTGCACGTATCAGCTTATTTAAACAGCCATGTATCTTTCCCCTGCAATTTCCTCTCCCTCCTCGCAGCTCTGGCCCTGATCACCTCGAAAAGTCCAAGGACGGATCAAAAGCCAAAATAAGAACTTCCGTCTTGGGCATAAACACACCTTGTACTCGTTGCACCTTGTACTCGCTCCGCCTTGTTCTCTGCGTCTGTATTTATCATGCCTTGCCGCTCTCTAAACTCCCCGCTACTCCTCTCTCACTGCCCCGCGCTAAAATCCTCGCACTGTTACCATTCCTGTTCGCGCTTGCCACCTCATTCCATTCAACTACGTCCTACCTTGCGCCTATCTCTATCCGCCGCCTCCGCTTGAAGATCAAGCATTTGAAGCTTTGACGCTTTCTACATCGCCATCTTCCATAACGCTTCCCACCGCTACCCTTCTCTACTTCGACCACCATGCGCGCTACAGACAATCTCTGTGAATATCTCCGCGCGGGAAGGCTTCCACAGATGACCAATGATGCTATGGCTCCCCAAATGCCCCCGCCAGGACATAAAAGTCACCAAAACCACATGAAAACGGTTCGCCCGGAAGCCTATCGACGGCTCGAGAGCATATACGCGTTCGCAAGCATATCCGTACATGACATGGTCATGGCTTGTTCGTGTTTTTTTTTCCGTGTCCCTAATCAATCTCCCTCGGACTGACGTCGCGCTCAGGGATAGATTCTCACATCCCATGCACGTCGTTGGGCGTGGAAGACGAGGATCCTTTAACTGGGGAACGACCCACTATTCCCTGTCCCCCAGTTTACGACATCCCGTTCCACAGTGAACGACGTCCGACAGATATAATGCGGTGGGTCCATAGTGTTCGCATACCGACCACTGGTCTTATCCTCCGCCTAGATTATCTCCTTGGCTCGATAATCTTCCGCTCATGACTGTGCAGCGTATAATTCATCTCCTATATCCCGAGACCCGTGCATGGGGATTTACTCTAAACGACGAGAATGACAACGACCGCAAGATATTCCAGTATTTTGTATGGTCGCTTCCAACCACGGAAGAGGGCATGGGGGCGGCAATGCTTGCCGAGATCGGTCGCAAGTCCATCGTGGTCGCCTTTCAACCGCCATGGATCCTCTCCGAGCAGGATATCAAAGAATTCTCGGAGTGTCGATCGGTCTGTCAACAACGCTCACTTGTGTTGATGCATCTCATTCATTCATCACCTAGTTTCCTCCGTTTCGCGCGCCGGGTAACGCCTTTCCGAAAGAACTGGACAGTAGGGAACGACTTTGGGCAAAGGTTCGCTCCCTTTGACTCTCCTAGCTTTTACTCAGTGCGAGAGTAGTTGTGGGACGCTTGCGTATCAAAAAAGACGCCCTGGTTTGTGTTAACTTCGTACAATCACTGGGTGTTCGGAGTGTTCTCTGCCGGCAAGTCCCTGCTTTCACCAGATCGATCGCAATATTGAATGTTTCCAGGATGGACAGCCGCCTTCGTGTCCGGAGTTCAGGCCTTCGACACAGTGAGCCCTACGATTACGGAATGGCTCACATTCTGGGTGGCCTCCGCGATGCGTTTGCAGGGTCGGCACACGATCCCCAAGGTTTGTGACGAACCGCCGTATATTCCGCACCAAGTACCCTGCACGGTATATGATGTTCTATCGGCGGGGGACTTGGACTCTGCGCTCGCTCTTTTCCTCATGTAATATCCTGCAAGCCTCTCAAAATCTTCACGTAGGTACCCGAACCAGTGTCCCTGGGTCCAGTCTATATCCCTCGCACCAACGCTAATTTCGCGACTCCAGCCAATTCGGAGTCCAATTGGGATGGAAAAGATCAAGGTACATTTACGGAGTTACAAGTTGGTGTACACTTGAGCTAATTCGATTCTTCAGACGCTGCAACGTCGGCCCGTGCTCGTTCCATGTCCCCGGTCCTCTCGGACGGTGGTTTACCTGGCCTGGAAGAGCGACCGATGCACCAGATCGTCCAAGAATGGATGCAAAATAGGGTGGATTCCAATGGCGCGGTTCCGAACATTGAACAAAGGGTGCCATCACCAGTAGGAGACGATATCTTCGAACAACCCCTGACGTATCAAGGGGATTGGCTGGTCTGATACTGTTACCCCAGAACGTGGTGCGATTTGGATGTTTCCTTGCTACCCGGGGTGCGTCCGCCATGGGACGAATTGGGTGTGCGCCCCGGTGCACTGTCCTCGGTAGTGACGGGCCCAACAAATTGAGATTGAGGGCAGTACAGTCTCTGTCGCGGCGGAGTGGTCGGGGGCGGTACCTATTTAAATTAGCCATTAATGCTTATTTGGAGAAAATAGAATGTCGAAACGAACTGTGAGAACAGACGATAGGTGTTGATGAACTTCGACGTCTTGTGCGTGGTAGAATTCAAGGATGATGCTTAGAACCTCTTCGCGACACGGAAAGTTTATTACGGAAGTATCATATGATTACTGGGAAAGAGACTTTACCTGCGACATCCGCCAGTTGCGCGTTGTTGAAGGAAAAATGTTCGATGGCGAACCGAGAGGCATCAGGCGATGGTGGTTTGTGGGAAGGGGGCGTAGGAAGAGAGGCTGTTGGCGCAGAGGAGGATATTCGAGCGTCCAGAGAGAAAGAATTTGGCCCGTCCACAACTCGCTGTGCCAAGACGTAACACGCAGTCGCAATCACCTGAGGAGGGTAGAGAAGACACACAACAGTCCGATAGCTACAAATACTAGCGATCAGGTGGCTGTAACGAATTGGATTTCGAACTTACGAGTCGTGTGCGAAACTCCACGCACATTCTTGAACCCGAATGTCACCGTCGTGGGCGTTGAAGAGGTCGACCAACTTGCTATGCGGACTTTCGACAACATAGTCGAAACATAGGGCATCTAGTAGCACTTCTTCGGTGAGGAGGATCGAAGCTTGACACAGCTCCACTTCCTACGAGCTCTACGTCGGCACACGCGGCGAAACAGCTATTGGAAGTACCTTGCTCTCGGGCAAAACATCCCGTCCGGTTACCTTGACCTGGCAGATACGTGCTACGTCGCGGAGTTTGCGACCACACTCCTCGGTCTTGGTAGCAAGAAATATGCATGATGCGGCGACATCCTGGCCACGATTAACAGATGTATCAGGGAAAATCAAGCCGACCGACCTGGCGGTGATGATCTTCCATCGAGTAGCGCATATAAAACCTGTGGAACCATGTGGCGGCGGTTAAAATGGCTGAAGTAGGTCTTGAAAAGTCGGTCAGCGGAAAGTCGAGCGCCATACGGAATGACGAACAGGGCGAGAGAAGAACCGAGGCGAAAGAGGAATTCGATCCCTCTTGCGCGGTCATATAGTTCCTTCTCGAGAGGCCAATTGGAAGGGGTAGCATGCAAGGCAGCAAGAGGGAAGAGCCATTGGTCCATGGATGACCGCGTCACATCGTGACCGTGATCTCTGCGGAACGGTCACATGCAAGTCAGGTGCGTCCAGGAATGAAGCGAATCTCACGATGGACGCGTCGAAGCTAAGTATCAAGAGTGAACAGGCCCCTTGCGGCGCGCTTTTCTCGCGGACGCTCTGGTAGCTGGTCTGGCCTATTGGGTCTAGCCGCCGCTTCAATGTCGCGTTGTTGCCTTGGCCGCCTCATGCCGCTCCAAATCACCTGGTGTCGCCATCGATAATCTCAAAGTCTCAACCGCTTCGAACGCCTGGAGCTTTTCATTTGGCGGATCTACTGTAGCTTCACGCGTGTGCCTTAACGAATCTGCTGTATTCTAATACGCTACAGAACACAGGAGGAATTGCGTATCATAAAATCTCATGCCGGCGCGAGTCGCGGTCTTGCGGTCCTTCCTAGCTTCTTCGTTGTTTCCTGAGACAGTCGGGGCATACTCCAGCAATGGTGCGCGCTGCTATCCATCAGCTTTCTGTTGTTCCTAAACGATACTCATGCGTACCATATTGTTCAGGAAACTGGTGGCTAAACAAGGCGAACGTCAGTATACATCCTGGCGAGGAGATGCACCAGCTCACTATTGCCAACACGCTGAAGGCAGTCAGTAATCATGATAAATATATATATTTCGCTGCTCACTTGTTGTGCAACTCGGACCGCAATTCTTCGGATGCCTGGGACTGAACTTGCAGCGGGTACTGTCGCATAGTATCTATGCCGCCTGGCGGTGAGCGCCAGAAAGGAGCGGGGGGTGTGGAAAATTCATGCCTCCTCTTGCGGCTATAAATTTCGGTCAACGTCGGAGCTACGGTGAAAGGAGATACACATACGACGTCCCATACATGGCCGCAGACTGTATAGTTATGCCGACCTCTTCAACGGATCAGAATGAGGGCGATGGGAAGGTCGAAAATAACCCCACTGTCGCCATTTGCACATTGTCGTTGCTGTGTTCAAAGGAGATTTCGAGCACGAGGAGAGTTGGAATTGTGAGCCAACGAGGTTCGCCTTGCGTCTTTTATACCGGGAGGTGCTCGGTATCTCTACGACAAAGAACGAGGCTTGATCGCGATATGCGTTCACTAGCATCGTGCTCTCTCCGAGTCGTCGACCTCGCAGCGCTTCTAATGTTAATCAAGATGACAAGGTAGTCCCAGGCAGTTGGCTCCGATGCATGATTCGTTTGTACGATTCCCTTGAGAATCGTTCTCATCAGATTGCCTTCATGTTGTGTGCATAGCAGCGAATTGCTAAAATCCTTAAAGTCTATTGAAGATCGACGGTTTTTTTTGCCTAGGACTTTGGCACCGATGCCTGGTATCCCTGTGAGCACCCCCCTCCGGCCGTCTCCCGTCAGATACTGCCTTCAGGTTGTGCTAAAATTCTTAAACTCTATCCGAGATCCGCTTGTTCGTTCTTTCATACCGTGGGTATTTTGGATTTGGTTCCGCGGAAGCATTTCTCTACGCGGGCCCGCCATTCGTCGGATTCGAAGCAAGATACGAGTTTGCGCAGGTGACGCATGGTTACATTAAATGGCTGAGAGATCTTGCGCCTCTTTTTTGGTCGGTCTTTGTGCTCGCAGGCATCTGACTTTTTCCCTGACCTAGGCACGTCATGGACCGTCCATATAGAGAATTTTACTCGTTTCGGGCTTTCTCCCAATTCCGCCTGCGATCGATAAATGCGTACGAGGAACATCGGATGGTCTTTCAAAGTGATGCCACCAATAATGCGAAAAGACGCGACCCCAAGTTGCGGTAAACGCTGAAGCCACTCCCAGTTCGGACAAAGGACGACACTGGCGATATATATGATAACACTTCACCCTGCAAACATACCGACAAGATACTGGCTAACTCCTGGAGCGCCGCGTGGACGATGTTAGTCGGCAGAAAGAAGAAGCAGGATGTATCGAGAAGAAAAAAACTTGCCAGATGGAGTCAGACTGCCGAGCTCGGAGAAAACCAAGGAAATTAGGTCCGGCCTACAAGCTCCGTCAACAAAGGTCGAGGCTAGGCTAGTAGCCAGTGGGCTCCGCGTACCTGGTGTAATCGACGTCGGGATTATTTTTGGCAATCTCGTCTTGCGTTATGGAGTATAAAGTTCCTGGCGCGGACCGGGAACTAGGGGAGGCGGCGGACGTGCGATGCTCCGCGGCATGGGCCAATTCGATAGGCGTTGGGAAAGACAATATCCGAGGATTGTGACTGGGTAGATCATATTGCGACAGTGGAAACAGGCGGTGGAATTTATAGCTAAGATCGGCGCCGCCAGTAAGCTATGGGAATCAGAGATGAGAATCCCAAGACGCACCTTTCTGCTAGAGCGTAGAAGGGCTTATTTGCTGCTTTGGCTATTATTGCTATGTTCAGGGACCCGATGGCATTTATTAAACCGCCGCTCTCCACGACAGCCTCCGATCCAACGAGGACGAAATCCACCTAATATAAAGTGTTAATCGTCGGTCGCAGTGGGTGAGGGTAAATGCGACCTTCTCGATGGCGTAAGCTACTGCAGAGTCCAGGATGACGGTACAGGGAATTCCGGCAGCAGTGAGCGCTTCCGCAGTTTTTACCCTGCAAAAGGTTCGTCCAGGGGCTGAGAAATATGCAAGCAACGAACCCGAGACCACGGGGACGAGCTTCGGTAACATAGACTGGGACGAGAATCAGGCGTGAGATGCAGGCGACGTATAGGCTGCTGACCGGAGATTCGTTTGCTTTGATGGGCGAGAAGTAAAGTCTCCATAACCACTCTCGAATATGAGTGAGTTAAGATCTGCAAAGAGCCCAGCCGTAAACACCGCACTCAAAACGCAGTTGCATTCTTACCACCGAGTCGTCCTTTATGAAGTCGACGGCGAGCTCGCCGATCTTCTGGCGGTAAGTCAAGGCCTGGTCGGGACTGATTAGTTGGTCCTCGGCACAAGCGAACCGTGATAGTTAACCTGGCGGACGTAAGTCTCTCCTTGTCTAACGAGCTCCATCTTCAGCTCGGAGAAAGTCTTGAAGTTGTTCAAGGTCAACTGAGCACTTGGGTGGATGGAAAGAATTTACGGCGGAATCGTGTGGAAAGAGGGTAACAAAAGCGATGAACAGTTCACATCCAGCATTGAGACTAATAGCGTTCGTTGAGCTCTGTTTCAGTGCATCTGCGCCCTGCGATGGGAGGCATCAGGAGAGCTTCGCTTGCGGCGGCGATAGTCCAACCTCATTGAGGGCTTTGACTAATTCAAACATGGTTCCCGCTGAGACGTGTGGTTGAAAGGCAATGTACACAGCAACCAGTAAACGGCGCACCAGTGCTGGTTGCACACAGCTCGGTGAGGGAAAGGATAGCAGCGAGAGGGGGAGATATCTCGGGTTCGCGTGAGCTTGCAGGCATTGTGTCGGCGTCGCGAGTACCTGGTCATTTTCGAGCTTGCGCCGGTATGTCGCGCAGATGTCCATTAGATCAAGTAAGACGAGCGATGGGTGTTGCTCGAGGGTAGGTCGCAACTAAAGTTGTTGGCCGAATATCGGAGTCACTCTTTGTTGATCCTTGTTATTTGTTCAGTCCTTTGACTTACCTTCGCGCCAGGAGGTCTCATTCGAAAGCAGCGGAGTTGGCCCCAATTGAAAATTCAGCTTAGGGACGGAGCGGTTGGATTATCACCCGACGGGCCCCGACCGAAGAATGACCTAGAATGACGGGTCGACGCGTCTGGATGTGGATATTTTATATTCAGTTGTTGACGCCGCCAGCCACTGTCTCGGCATTCCCGAAGGGTCGCGCGCTCAAATGGAGGTCCAGACTCGGCCTGACGATCCTCGGTCTTTTACTGCAACCTTGTTTTCTCTTTTGCTGACGAACATGACGCGGGTGGACAACACAACATTCATAGCGGGTATTCGCGTCAATGGGATGTCTTTTTTCGCGACAAGGGCTGTCCTCTCCCGCCCGTGATTGGCATTGACGCCCGTCGGTTAATTTGTGTCCGTGTTCGGTCGCGAGTACAAAATTACCATTGGAAAATGGTTGCGAAGGGTGCACATGTCGGTTTGGTTAGGACCCTGAGTGGGTATACAAAGCGGCGGCAAGTGAAATGCAAAGTGTGAGGTATACTGTAGACGACAAAGAAGCCAAAGCGCGATTGATCGAAGCATATGAAGTGGCGGTCCAGAAAAGAAGCCTCCCTTCACTTGCTTATTTTCTTGCCTTTTTTTTGCTCTTTTTCGTGGCTTCGGGGACGGGAATGCGCGGGGCGATCGGGGAATCTGAGATGGATGCCGTTGTGGGGCGCGCGCTTCGTGTTTCAATAATCTCAACGGCATATTGCCTTGTTGCTTTCAACCCCGTTCAGGCTTTGTTCCCGGTCAAAAGCGCCCATTCGCCAGATTAGGGCAGGTTCAGCGCAAAGAATACCCAGATCTCCCCAGATTCTGGCCCAAAGCTCCTCGCTACAAAACGTTCCTCGGTCTTGACGAAATATATATATTTGACGCGAGCCTGGCGCGGGCCTTAAAAAGAGTCGGCTTCCGCGACGACTCCCTTCTCTCGTTCGCACTAGTCCCTCCGTGCGCCCGCCCCGCCCGCCGCCCGCCCCTCCCGAATACGCACCAATTTAATACCGCCGTACGTCGCTCGTCTCCCGCCCACAGTAGCGCTCTCAATGCGGCCTCCAGCCCGACCAATTTTTTTCTTTTTCGGCGGGGATTTTTCGCACCGCGATGCAAGCAAAACCCGCTCGAGCCGAGGTTGTTTTTTCAAGCGACGTCAGGAATATGGACGAGTGGGCTCGACGGACGCGTATTCCGCTAACGACTGCCGACGCGCTCGGGGTGACCTATGCACGGTCCCATCGTTGGCTGCATGCGCTCAAGGCCAGCCTCATCCACCAGCATCGCTGGACAGAAGCATCCAACGCAGACCACCGCATGCTCTTCTCCCTCGAGACTTCTTCCATCTGGCGCTCATCCGTCGGCCTTCCAGCAGGTCCCACCCTCCGCCTCCAGCTCCCCGTACACGCCACCTCCTTCTTCTCCCCAGAACGACGCGTCCAGTGGCAGATGGTCTTCCACAGCGACATATTCGAGTCCGTGCGCAAGATATGCCCACCCATCAACGATATTCTAAACCTGGTTCAATGTCTTCTTACCGGCATCGTCACTTTGGTCTTCGAAGAGAATCTTCCACAGGGCATATACCGCACGACGCGTGGTCTGCCCCCAGTCTCTTGGATCACCGCCAACGAGCAGATGCTCGTCGAGATCTTCGGCGTCCAACATTACAGGTGCGTTCCTTGTGCCAGGTCGACCGTGGGCCCCGCTGATGCTGCTCCTAGGGCGCTGCGCAAAGCGTGCAACGATACCGCGACCGCGTTCAAACTCGAAGTGGTCCCGTATCGTTAACGTGATCGTTCACAAAGAAGTTCTGCATGAGGCACCAGCCACCACCGCTACCGTACGCTTTCTATAATCCCCGCATTGCTTTGATTTTCCCGCTTCTTGCATCCCTCCGCATACACTCCCCGCATCTTCAGCTTTTTGGGCTTCACGCATATAATTTAAATCTCACCGCACATTCCCCCGAACCTCGCAATAATCCAACTTCCATGTATTTACAGCACCCTTCCCGCACCCGTTCCGATAGATATTAATTATGATACTCTACACTACCGTATGGTCTTGCTAGTTGCCTTCCTCACAATAAACAAAAGTGATCCGTGTCGTGCTTACCAAAAACCTGTTGCTCGTCTTTCTGATCCATACGCCCATGGTCGCTTGCCAAAGCTCAGAGTGCCCCAACGGCAACCCTCCCTCTCGACTAGAATGTCCGACGTGTAACAAGTGAACTGCGGCCCTTGCGTCTCCCTCCCCTTTACCAACGAATTCGTCGGCAGGCTTGGAATACAGGGATCTTTCTTTTGCGGCCAGGAATGCTTCAAGGCGGGCTGTGAGTCCATCGCCCACTTCCAAGACCCCGAGTTGATATACGTGTAGGGGCGCGTTTCTTCCACGAAACAAACTCCCTTCGCCTTGCTGACCTTTGCAGTAGAAAACTCATAAAATCATTCATAGTCTTGTCCAGCAAGACCCTTCGGCGGTCAGCAAAGGTACCTTTTACAAACCACTGCCGGTGCTCGTGGCCTGAAAATTTGCCTTGAGATGGAACGTACAATCCTTTTCCAAACTACAGCTTCACGGGACCCATGCGACCACTATACCCGCTATCTTCAAAACGCAAAGTTCCGGATCACATCCCACTCCCGGACTATGTGACGGACGGTAAATAACGAGTACTGCGTTGGCAGATTGGTTCTAAGGCTTGGAATTCGCCAGGAGTCCCCAGGTCAGAGATTCGCGCTGCGGGGCAACCCCCTCGTATATTAAACGCTGAGGAGATCGAGAAAATGAGGGCCGTGTGCCGGGTGCGTCGACTTGGCGGTGGAGGTCTTTTGCGCGTCTGAATTCAAGTAACCTTGCAGATGTCTCGCGAAATTCTTGATCTCGCAGCAGCGGCCGTACGACCAGGGATCACCACAGACGAAATAGACGAGATTGTGCATAACGCTACAATCGAACGAAACGCGTATCCCTCTCCGTTAAATTACCGCAATTTCCCGAAATCGGTGTGCACGTCAGTACTGGCTCGATGCTCTTCGCTGTACCTTCTCTCAACTTGTGTCCAGCTCCATCAATGAGGTTATTTGCCACGGTATACCAGATCGGAGGAAGCTGAGGGAGGGAGACATTATCAATCTAGGTGAGTTAGTTCCTATCGTGAAACGGTTAATCTGACCACCGCGCCCAGACGTCAGCGTATATTATGAAGGCAACTTGATACTTCTTCTCACTGTGCATCCATCTCAACCCTTGAATTCCAGGCTACCACGGCGACGTCAACGGGACGTATCCCGTCGGCAAAATCGACGACGAGTCTGCGAAACTCATTCGAACTTCGCGTGAATGTCTGGACAAATCAATTGAGGTTTGCAAGCCAGGCGCTCTGTTCCGGGACGTGGGGAAAGTCATGCAAGTCGAGCCAGTTCCAATGGTATCGTAGCCCTCTTGACGCATTGATAGTGAACCAATTGCCCGCTCTAATGGGTGCTCGTCTGTCCGGACGTACACGGGGCACGGCATCAATACGCTTTTCCATGCCCCCGCTCCCAATATCCCGCATTATGCCAAGGTGCCTATCCTTCGATTCCGCCCGTTGTCGCTCTGATGAGTCTCGGGGCAGAATAAGGCAGTAGGGACAATGAAAGCAGGAATGGTGAGTGCAGCGATTATTCACGGTTGTAATGTGGCTCGCATACTACCCTCAAGGTGTTTACTATCGAACCGGTAAGGCGTGAACACAACGATTGCAGTATCCAACTAATCTGCCTTGAATACCAGATGATTAATCTCGGTTCGAATTGGGGTGACGTCCATTGGCCGGACAATTGGACGGCGACCACAGTCGATGGAAAAAGAAGTGCTCAGTTCGAAGAGACGCTATTGTTCGTGGTTATTCAACTTCTACCAGGTTTTCGCTCATGCACTTGTCAGAATAACGGAGACCGGCGTTGAAATTTTGACTGCAGGGACAAAACAGGTGGTCTGATTCGCATACATCTACAGCCCAAGATGCCCTTTGTGTGGAATTACATCTTCAGTCGGGCTTTGGTGGCGTTTCCTGGATCCCCAAACGCAATCTCACGATGTTGGCTTTTCGTTGGCGAGGTGATGAGTACCGGAGACTCTATCATGGCCTCGCCCGGGCCCCCTACAACACCACTGGCATCGGCGACACTGCTCAAGCTTTCCGGAGGGCCGAAAGGAGTCGCGACCGTCGTGTCTGTTCTACGAGTTGAAGTTGGGGCGATTGTCGAGACGGCACTTGGCAAAAAAGGTCGTGCCGGCTGTCGTATCGATCGCTCTCGCGTGGGGGCTGGCGTCTGTGGTGCAGGGCGGAAGACGCCTTGTACGTGTTGAGGGCGACCCAACCTCCGAAGTGCAGTACGCGTCCCGACGGGGTACTAGACACGATCCAAATCAAATTCACCAGAGCTCTGAAGAACCCATAGTGGTAGTCGAGTTCGACGGCGACTTTGCATTAGGATCAACACCTCCGCGAATTTCTTCCGGGCCAGAAGTGTTACCCGTAGAGTCGTCCGAGCTAACCTGGGGACGTCGAGGAGACCCTTCTCTTGGGCGACGATGTCATGGCATTTCGGCTGGATGAAGGATTGTCGCTGGACCCGGACAGGGAGGGGTACATCCGGGACTTGTAAGAACAATCGCGTGCTACCCTGCAACTCTGTGTACTCTTCTCGCTGCGCGATCCTCTTCCTTCTTCTCCGCATCCTCCTTTCACATTCGTCCAGCAAACCCGCCCATTATCTTTGGTGAGATCGGTGTGAGCACGATGCAAGGATATCATCTTTTCAAAATTCGTTTCCTATACATGATGTATGCGTAAGTATTATGCTACAGTATGCTGAAGAATGAGACGCTCTGAGTCTTGGACCGAATGAGACTTGAATGCCGGAATCAAAGGTGAGCCGTCTATTGCTGATCCGCATCGGGCTCGTCTCTCTGCCATACCCTCATGGTCGCTTGCCAAAGCTCAGAGTGCCCCAACGGCAACCCTCCCTCTCGACTAGAATGTCCGACGTGTAACAAGTGAACTGCGCCCCTTGTGTCTCCCTCCCGTTTACCAACGAATTTGTCGGCAGGCTTGGAATACAGGGATCTTTCTTTTGCGGCCAGGAATGCTTCAAGGCGGGCTGTGAGTCGACCGCCCAATTCCAAGACCCCGAGTTGATATACGTGTAGGGGCGCGTTTCCTCCACGAAACAAACTCCCCTTCGCCTTACTGACCTTCGCAGTAGAAAACCCATAAAATCATTCACAGTCTTGTTCAGCAAGACCCTTCGGCTGTTAGCAAAGGTACCTCTGCCAAATCACTGCGGGTGCTCGTGGCCTGAAATTTTGCCTTGAGATGGAACGTACAATCCCTTTCCGAACTACGACTTCACGGGACCCATGCGACCACTATACCCGCTATCTTCAAAACGCAAGGTTCCGGACCACATACAACTCCCGGACTATGTGACGGACGGTAAATAACGAGTATCGCGTTGACAGACTAGCTCTA
The DNA here is from genome assembly GCA_029281495.1 of Mycena filopes. Taxonomy (NCBI): domain Eukaryota; kingdom Fungi; phylum Basidiomycota; class Agaricomycetes; order Agaricales; family Mycenaceae; genus Mycena; species Mycena filopes. The sequence continues at coordinate 1,453,220 of JARIHR010000014.1, forward strand.
AGGCTTGTAATTCGCCAGGAGTACCCAAGTCGGAGGTTCGCGCTGCGGGGCAGCCTCCTCAAATATTAAACGCTGAGGAGATTGAGAAAATGAGGACCGTCTGCCGGGTGCGTCCAGTTGCTCTTCAGCGGGTCTTCCCCGCGGCTGAAGGACCTTGCAGATGTCTCGTGAAATTCTTGATCTCGCAGCAGCGGCCGTACGACCAGGGATTACCACAGACGAAATAGACGAGATTGTGCATAACGCTACAATCGAACGAAACGCGTACCCCTCTCCGTTAAATTACCGCAATTTCCCGAAATCGGTGTGCACGTCAGTACTGGCTCGATGCTCTTCGCCGTACTTTCTATCAACTTGTGTCCAGGTCCATCAACGAGGTTATTTGCCACGGTATTCCCGATCGGAGGAAGCTGAAGGAGGGAGACATTATCAATCTAGGTGAGTTTCTAATATACTAAAACGATTAAATTTGACCTCTGCGCCCAGACGTCAGCGTATACTATCAAGGTGGCTCGCTCCTTCTCCTCGCTATGCATCCATCTCACGACTCGAACTCCAGGCTTCCACGGCGACGTCAACGGGACGTATCCCGTTGGCAAAATCGACGACGAATCTGCGAAACTCATTCGAACTTCGCGTGAATGTCTGGACAAATCAATTGAAATCTGTAAACCAGGCGCTCTCATCCGTGACGTTGGAAAAATCATGCAAGTCCCGTCAGTTACGAGTTAGCAATGCAACCCTTTTGACGCATTGCCAGTGAACCGATTGCTCGCTCCAACGGGTGCTCGTCTGTCCGGACGTACACGGGGCATGGCATTAACACGCTTTTCCACGGTGCACCGAATGTCCCCCATTATGCCAAGGTACCTGTCCTTCGATTCTGTCCGTTGTCGCTCTGACGAGTCTCGGGGCAGAATAAGGCAATAGGGACAATGAAAGCGGGAATGGTGAGTGCAGCTTATTCGCGACTGTAACGTGGCTCACATACTCTCAAGGTGTTTACTATCGAACCGGTAAGGCGTGAACAGACTGATTGCAGTATCCCACTAATCTGCCTTGAACACAAGATGATCAATCTCGGTTCAAATTGGGGTGACGTCCACTGGCCGGACAATTGGACGGCGACTACAATCGATGGAAAAAGAAGTGCTCAGTTTGAAGAGACGCTATTGTTTGTGGTTATTCAACTTCTGCCACGTCGTTACTCATCAACTCGTCAGAATAACGGAGACCGGCGTTGAAGTTTTGACTGGAGCGACAAAACAGGCCGTCTGATCCACACATTTAGGAGTATGCATTTCGTGTTACACAGTGCATTGGAATAGCGAGTTCAAGCCGAACTACTTTTCATCGAAATGATCATTTCTTCATACAAGTCTTTGCTAGTGTTTTCGAACTCTTCTATGGATCCACAGACGCAATCCGTTGAACGGGGACGATATCAGAAAGACTGGCTTTTCGTTGGCAATGGATTTGTTCACTTCGAGATTGGTGCTGGTTGAGGAAAGAAGACGCTGCAAGTCAGCATATGAGCTTTGTCGTGAGCGGCGCGGTGGACCCCGGCAGGAATACGCTGACATCCTCGTAATGATCTCCAGAATCCACCAAAACCATATGGATCATCTGCAAGTCGTATAAGACCTGTGCTGGAAGGAGGAGAGTCGGCCGCGCGAGAAACGAGAACGTTGTCACCCTGATAAAAAGACAGCCTGCCTTCTCCTGGAGTTGCTTAGATGAATCAGGCTTGAATCAGGCGACGACGGAGAGAATTAGGGCATTACGTAACATGCAATACAGATAACTAAATACAGCCTGCGATATTCTACACGTGCAAGGTATACAAAAGTGTGAGTGGAAAAAGCACTAGCCGAGAGATGTCCGTGGCGCAGAAGAGCCATTGCTCTGAGTACTTGACCGGTACTGGAAAAGATTATGGAGTCGCGATAATTTGTCTTGATTCCCGTTGCTCTCCGGAGCGCTTGCCTGTCTTGGGGACCGTGGTTGAGGTTCGGGAGCAGGGGCTGGAGAAGCAGAGCGGCGGTTAGATTCAAGCTCTGTAGTGGGGTCAGTGGGATCAGCGCAACATAATGCGATAAACGTACTCGAAAGGGTATCGGCTACTGCCACATCTCGTTCCTGATCCTCTGCCGCCCTGCTGGCCAGGGCCCGATTGATGTACTTGCGGAAGGCAGCGCCCGTTGACTCGAGCATCTTTTCCACCCGGGGCCTCTTGTGGGGATGAGCCTTCAGGAAGTGATGTAACTCTGTTATACCCTCCTTGTGCAATGCGCCGGTGGTCTCGCTCGAGATGTGACCGATGATGACGAGGAGCTGAGCATCTGGATCAGGTTCCTCCACGTTTGAGGCAAAGGCGCCGTTTTCGTGGTGACTAGACGAGCTAGGGCTGGTTCGGCGGCTAGGGGATGAGTGCCGATGTCCACCAGATGCCACCGAGGCCGCTTCTTGAGGCGACATAGGTCGACTGGAGGCGGGGGAGATGGTGGGAGGAGTGGTCGGCCGAGCGGGCCCCGCGGTGCGCACAGGCATGTCGGGAGCCGGTCGCGAGTTTGAATTCAGGATCCGGTAAACGTATGGATATACGATTGTCGCAGAAGGGTCATCGAAAGAAGCGGAAAGTAGATCGTACACATCATCCCCATAGAAAGCTATGAAGGGTGTTATTTGAACATGAAAAAAAGAGAGTAACAAAAACGAACTCACCAACAACGTGCTGAATAATGACTTTGATGGTCCTTAACGGCATATCTCCACAAGGAACTTTGTTCGTGGCTCGTGCTCGCCACTCGTTGGGAGGGACCGACTGCAGAAAATGTTCTATAGCTGGAAACAATTCCACGGGGTCAAGTCGTTCCTCTGTCAGGTCCTGGGGGATGTTTCTGGCCAGCTTCCACACGCATTTGAGAACCAGTTCAGCAACCTTCGATTCTTTGGAATCGGGCGCGGTTCCATTCGCCGGAAACGGTTTTACGATCTGGAGGAGAAGGGCAAATAGCGCGCTGTGGAACCCTTAGCAACAACCGGAGCGGGGAGGTTTCAAGGAAACTCACCGGAAAATGGACATCCGTCGTCCCGTAGCGAATAATCGTAAAACGATCATATTAATGAAGCGCGAAAGGTCCTTGACCTTCTTGATCGTGCTATCGTCAGTTTCCAACAGTCGCAACGTCAGTTCCTCCAATAAGGATGTTAAAATATCCACTGTTAAGGACTCTGCGAGAAAAGCGTGGTCACAGAAGGTGTTGAGCGTCTGAATCAGATGCTTCGCCAAGCGGAAGTTTTCCTCTGGTACGAGATCATCAGGCCGATCGAAAACGTGCGCCATCTGGAGCGTTATTGTCTCAATCAGGCCTTCAGTGTGCTCGGCCAATTCACGATATTGCGGGGATGAGGGCCCAGCATCAGGACCAACAGCTAAGATCTTTTGAATCTTCTTCAATGCATCAACGCTGCGAGTGGGATCGCTGCTCAGGATGCTCGAGATGGTAATCGTGATATCGTCCGAGCCTTCGAGTGGAGCGGGTTCAGGGGCGGCTTCCTCTGGCACCTTGGAAGGTCCTGGCGGCGGCGACGGTGCACGAGGTTCGGGTTCGCGCGCAGCAGTGGACGGGAATTTAGGACGCGGCAATCCCAAGCGTGAGGGTAACATGCTCTTCGGTCGCCCGATGCCAGTGGTGGGAGATGACGGGACAGCACTACTTGATATTGGCGCACGGCGTACCGGCGACGCCGCTCGAGGTAGATGTGATGGAGCAGGGGATGCGGAACGCATGGGTTTCATGCCAGACGGACTAGCAGGACGAAGGATCCCTCCGGTCCGAGAACCCGCGGGAGATCCCGGTCGTGGAATACCAGCAGCTAAACGGCTGACTTGTGCCGGCGGCGCCGGTGCATCGGGATTGCTGGGGCCAATGACTCGCCGTAACCGCTCTTCCAGTTGCGTTTTATCCTTTGGGGGTAATGGGCCGACGAGGGTCCATACCTTCTCGCCGATGAGAGAGTATGCTTCACTGCTCGGTCATGAGTGTCTGTTGAGAACGAATGACGCTACCACGCACCTCAACGCTCCCAGCGCGGATTTCCGCACCTGCGAATCCTTATCGGATATCATGCCAGCGATTATCGGCAACGCCTTGGTTGGTTCGCATGCACCCATGCCAGACTTCTTGAGAACACCGCCCATTTCATCGAGTGTTCCCTGGCGGGTTTTCGCGACTTTTGACTTCAATCCATGGTCGAGCAAAATTTGGAAGACCCGACTGTAGGCATAAACCTTCGGCAGATCTTGGATGATTTGCTGGACTCGAACTCTGACAGGTTCGCGGGCGTCGCCGAGCTTCGCACAAACATGAGAGGAAGATCAGTCAAAGATCGAACAAAGACACACCTTGTAGACTACTGTAGGTATGAAGCATAGGGCCTCGTTATCCGTCAACTGATAGTTGACACTGCGAAGGAACATCAGTACAGTTTCCACGACCTCCAAGCACTTTGAGATGAGATTTGGTTGCGACTCGTGGAGTTTGATTGATGCATATTTGAGCGGAAGGTCGAAATTGGCGAGACAAACCGCTTCGACGGCCGGATCAGCACCTTGCGCAGTCGCAAACAGATCGCAAATTGTAGTCAAGCCACTGATGTGATCGTTGACCGCGCTGTGGTCGTGGCTGAACAGTCGAGCTACCAACTCCTTCGACGCATGCGGCTCCATTTGAGTTTGCAGTAAATCAGCGAGATCCTTGCGCGTAGGACCACCTTCATTGATCCACTTGCTGGCGTCCTTCCCGAGCCGCGATTTCTTGGTATCGACATTGCTGCCCGAAAATGGAAGGGAAAGGGTGGGTGGAGGAGTAGGTGGTGCGGACGTCTTTGCCGAATTTGTACCCGGGCGACGAAGGCCACCTATAGGTGTCTTGCTCGATCGGGAAGGAGGAAGCTCCACAGGAGTTTCTGCCCGTGACTCGGGGCGACTGGTGCCCTGCGGCAGCTTGCGGCGCACTCCAAGTTTACTCCCAGTTTTGAGGGCAGGAGCGGACGAAGTCGTCGGCGACTCTGGAGGCGGACTAATCGAAGTCGGCCGTGCAGCAGATATTGGCGCGACCTTGGCCGGGGGAGCGGATTGTACGGGTGCAGCAGCCGGGCGGGCAGCTTGGATCAAAGGCACCGCACTAGCGCGCGAGGCGGGTTTCAGACTGTTGGTTTGATGCATGACGTGATCGAATCCCACGCTCGCGATCAATGTCGGCAATAGGGCTTGGGCACCTTTGCGGACATCGCTGTTGCGGTCGTCCAGAGAAGAAACAATGGGAGCGGTCCAACTTGCCAGGTCCAAACTTGAAGCCGGCTCGTGCTCGCGAAACCAATCTGCAATCCAATGCAGTAACGTGCCTTTTTGCAAAGGATTGGTTGTTTCCAACGCAGTATGCAGGCCTTGGACCATGGAATCAAGCCCTTCGCAAGCCATCGCAATGGCCGTCAAGGTTTGAATAGCAGCGGCACGGATGGGAGCCTTTTGATCGGATAAGACCGTGGCGACTGGGAGGACGAACAAGCGACTGTGTTTTTCAAACGACTTTCCCATCCCGGTGGCGATTCGAGCCACAATATCCAGAGCAAGATTTTGAACGGCTTTGTTGGTATCCGTTACTCTCGCTTTCAACACTTGGCCAATATCGCCTGGAAACAATTGAGCGCGGTAACCACTGAAATCGGACTGGACGCACCCATGGCAGACTTGAGACGCTTGTTACTTCCTTGATCCAAAATTGCTTGGAACGCTTCGAGTCCTTCTTTCTTCGTCTTCCATGAATCGCTCTTCGAGTCCGCGAGGATGGTCGTGCCTTTCAGCAGACCATCCACCTCGACACGGGGAAACAGATCGTCTAATGGGTCGCCTGCTGCGGCGCCATTTGATGCTGCTGAAGACGATGCCACCATGCTGGCTAGATCAGCCGACGTTCGACTGGGTTCGGGAGCAGTATTGCCCTCAACCTTGTCGAATTCAGTTGTGATTGTGTTGAGAAGCTGTGCGTTGAGATCCTCCAAGAAATCCTTGATGCCTGGGATACAGAGTGAATTGGTGTTTGGAGAACCTCCGGATTGGTAACGCACTGGACCCGGCAAATAACTTGAGAGTAACAAGGGTTTTGGTTGCACTTGTTCGAACAGCAGCGTTGGAGTTTTGGAGCGCTGTCTTGAGAAATTCGATCAGACTTCTCAGAGAAAGCCCAGCGATTCCAAACTCCAACAAGGCTGTGTTGATCCAGGTTACTGCATCGGCCAGAACTTTGGGCGCTTTCTGCTTGTTCAAGGGTTCGTAGGCTAAATGACGACATGAAACGGCCGTTGGGTGCGATTACGAGGAACATACCTTGATTGAGCACAAATTGAAGGGATGTCTTCTCCGCGAAAATGAGAAGGGTATCTCCTGCAGGTTTCTTGAGTTTCAAATCTCCCAGTTTCTCAGCAAGATGAGGAATGCAGAGCGCCGGGCAAGACCGCCCAAAAGAAGGGCACTGTTCTGCGAGTAAAGCGCAGATCGCGTAAATCTTCGCCGAGACCTTGGCGCAAAATTATGAGCGTTGTTCATGATACCGGGCTCACAGTTACCTGGAAGTTCTTTTCGGACCAGCCTTTCTTGGCAAGAGCGCGGATTACAACCTCAGCATCAACCTCATTTATCTCGCCCTCGACCCAGGACGTCATTTCATCCAAGGCGGTTAGCCGCGTCTTCCAATCAGCATCACCTAGGTCCTTTAGAATGGATGAGGGTATGGTGTCCCCTGCCAGAGCCTCTGCGTCCTCCGGCGTGTGTCGGTACTTGAAAGTGTCGAGCGCAGCTGGTGCCGCGGGTGCCGCCTTGGATGGTTTAGCAGCGGAAGAAGCGGGCGCCTTTTTCACTGGCGCGGCCGACGAGGGTCCAGCGGCGGCCGCGGGGGCTTTCTTCGGCTGAAACGACGATTTAAGATGTGTGGGTTGAGGTGGGACGCAACATTACGCACAGGAGGCTTCACTGGCGGTTTACTGGGAGCTTTCTTTGGTGGCTCTTCATTCTCCGCAACGGCAGGCTTGGGAGCCGGACCTTTCTTCTTCGGTGCAGGAGCCGCGGCGGGTGGGGGGGCAGCTTTAGGTGGCGCAGAAGCCCCAGATTTACACTTCACAGTGGCCCTCTCGAAGGCCTCTTTGACCTTCGCCTTGCGCATGTCAGCGAGACCCTCGACCACTGGATTGAGGGGCCGCTCGCCGACCATCTTCATCAAGGTTCCGAGACATGTTGCGGCCTCGTTCCTTGCACCTTCGAACCCGTCTTCGAGTAGGACAGCTAGATTCTCCGCGAGGGGCTTGATTTGGGCGGGTTGAATCGGCGACGAGGCGGTGGCAAGACATCTGCCAAGGAATTTCAGAGTCCCTTCTTTGACCTGTGGGTTCTTCGAGCCAAGTGCTGATCCAAGATCAGGGATGATATCGGAGAGCGTAGTCTGAAGCCTGTTAGTTGAGGTTCGACTCGCTAAACAAACCCACTCACGCATGAAAATATCGCATCAAGTGCTTCACCGATCGAGTCCGTCACGGTTGCTTTCCTCTCCTTCAAGCGTTCCAGCATGGGGACAACGACCGCTTCTCTGTATCTCGCGAAGGAGCCAAGCATGGCTTTCGCGAGTGCCTCCAGACAGGCAGCTGCGGTCATGACACAGTTGATGTTTGCGTCGGACTGAATGCGGGCAGCCAGAGATTTGGATAATTCCCCGATTTCAGGGCCATCCTTGATACGGGGCGTCGAAGTCAGTAGTGTGAGAAGTTCATCCAAGACCTCCTTCCTCTCTTTCCACTTGGAGGAAGTGAGCATCGCCTGTAGAGACGAAGGGAGTTTAATGTCAACGGGTTCAACAAACGCGCGGGGATCAAGGGGAGCTGAAGTGAAGCTTGAATTTAAACCGCCACGAAAAAACGAAGAGAACGCTCACCGGCCTCCTCCTCGCTTTCAACCGCGGCGTCCTCGCCAACGGCCTCAACCTCCCTCGCGTGCGCCCGGGTCAAACGCGCAGGTTTCACGGTTCCCTTTCCACTTCCAGCACCTTCCATCCCATCGAAAGCTTCTTTCAATTCCTTGACTTGAACGGGTTTGAGCTCCGCGAGCCAGGGTTCAATACCAGGGCCGAGGTATTGATAGAGAACATGGGTAAGAAGTGTGCCCTCTGCACGCACGGTCTTGTCGCTGTGAGAAAATATCTTTGGCAAGGCCTTCAATATTGGAGGCGGTGGTGTGGTCTGTATTCCGAACAAACTAAATTATGGCGTCAGTGAGTTTCTTGCAGGAGGCGATTGAGTCGTACCGGATGATTTCCTTCAGCGCTAAAACGCAGCCCGCAACAGTCTTTGGTTGTTTGGCGGACAGACCAGGAAGCAAGTCGGTCTGGGGGAGAGGTATTGTGAGGCTATATGAAATCAACGAGAGAAACACGTACCACCACTCCGGTGCCACTATTCTCGACCTCCACAAACTGCAACGCGAGCTCTACTGCTTGGGTCCTCGTCCCTGCCCTCGTCGACCCGAAGCATTTCTCAACCAATGCAGACACGACTGTATCACGCGTCTTGGCAGCAGATTCGCCAGCATATTTGACGAGCGCTACGAGACACTCGACGCCCTTCTCCTGCGCGACAGCGTTCGAATCTGTGGCGATCTTCTTGAGCAAGTCGGGGTTGTTGATGTATGGTCGGAATGCAGGATCGGTGTCGGATCCAGTCGACTGGAAGGTTTTGACCAGAGTCTCGTATGCGCTGACGCGAGCTTTCCAGTTCTTGTGAGAGAGTCTGTCACCGACCGGCAAAACAGAGAAGTCCTCTTCGGCTGGGGGCGGCCCATCGTCCATGGTGAAGTTGAAGTAAGATTTGGAGCACGTGCTACAACTGATCGTGTTTTGCTACTCTCTCAACTTGTATCTACTCAGCGGTAAGCCAACGCCGCCCCAGCCATTTTCACGACCTGGAGAATCCCAGAGATCCCCTCATCCGACATCTCCAGCTCTTTCCGCATCTCCTGCGTCGCAAAGTGACGTTTAGCCGCCTCTTCGCGTTCGGCGTGCAGTCCAAGGTTGTGATAAACAACAGAGAGGAAATATTGCACATCCATGACCGCATGATGCATCTCCAGCGCCAGGTAATCCTCCTCAGACTTGAGAATATATGGTACTGCCTCCCGCATTGCATCGGCTGACTCGACGATTTAATAATTCCTTGGGTGAAGAAGATGTGCCAAAAAACGCACCGGTTGACTCTCCGGCGACAATGATGCATCGTGCCAATGTGAAGCAAGCCAAAGCCCGCTGCTCCAGGTCTTGCCCCGAAATTATCTGTTATTGGTATTAACTCGGCACCCGAAGCAAACATTTTCGGCATACCTGTGGCATAATCTCCTCCAGTATGCGCCGAGATCTTTTTGACATACCGTATTCAAGACCGACATCCGCCAATAAAATAATCCCAGTCCTATAAGAATTCAAACGGCCAAGGAATTCCGAGTGCCACAGGGATGTCAACAGGCCATCCATCGCGCTTGCTGCTTGGTCGCATTGCTTGATGTTGAATTCAAAGATGCATTCGAAGCAGTACTATTGACCGTCTTACCTGCATCTGTATTACATCCCACAGGGGGTCTTGGAGCTTGGAAAGTTTGAGGCCTTCCGTCGCAAGAGAATACTGCCTCGGCTTGAACTCTCCAGGAGGTCGTCGAGGCAATAAAATTTCTCGATATGCTCGATCTTGGCCGCTATATCAAAACATGACCGAGTAAGTATATGTATGTATCGACCGACGTGAACAGGCTGACCGTCGGGTTGCTCGTAACACAAGGACATGCCAAACTTCCTGTGCCCACAATCCATAGTCTACGAGGGAGAGACCCCGCCAAACATTTGGTTGAAGCAATGCGGAAAGACTCTTTTCGTATTTTCCTTGGCGCGCTTCCTGACCAATCGTTCAAGCTCGAGATGAGAAGATTAATCGAGTGTTGTACCCGATATGCTTGGTTAAGAATAACCGTCAGACGGTTATTATCTTCTCCCCCGACGTCTGTGAACGCGATGACCAAATTTTCTTCGATGGCAGACAGGCGATCACATCCTGCAGGTAGATCAATACCTAGACCGTATGAGCATTGAATCGACATAGACCTGCTGCACTCCAGACAATAGACTGGACAGCATGCTGTGCCCACTGTTCGGCATCGGGTGGTGCGACATGCGGGACATGCGATTCTTTTTGACTGTCGCCATCGAACCAATGGTCAAAAAGACCCATGGCCTGTACAAGCTTGGCGAAGGAGGCACTTAGAGGTTGTCCCTAAGATTACTAGTTGGTAACGGATCGACTGAAGCGATAGAGGTGATACATTTTCCTCGTCCATTAGTTTGGATACGTCGAACAAGACTTCCATGGGATGAAGATTGGGCTGAATCTCGTTCAGCATCGGCCGTCGGCGTTCAATCGTCGGTGGGAGACGATGCAGCATGCTACTAATGATGAGTCGACGAGTCTGCCATCTGTGTTACGACAGACCTTATACAATGCTGAAGGGTAATTTTATCGTTGCTCGTGCGCGCGACACCGATCGCTTCCGAAAGCAACTAATAAAAGCTGAGCAATAGGAACGGACGGAAATCGGACAACGAACCTTTCGCGCAGCAACATATTCTTGACGAAGATAGTGCATTCGCACCAGATTGAGGAGGGCATGCTGGCGGAAGCCACTTGGACGAGTCAGGGAAAACTCAAGTTCAGGCATCCAAAAACATACGAATCGTTCTGTTCATGGAAGTGCTGTTCAAAGTATCTGCGCAAATTCTCTGTAGCAACACTCTCGTCTCCTGTTGCTAGAGCCTTATCCCATCTATTGACGGGAGTCTATGAGCGGCTCACAAGGGGAAAGACCAACTCCTACAATTCATATGCATTGGATTGGGCCCACACAGTCTTATCTGCGACAGTTCTGAAAATGTGGGTATCACCTGTCTTCTGTCAGCCATTTGCAGGAACAAGATTTACAAGACACAAACTGTGCAATCGGTCCTTGATTACTGGGAACTCTGCGGTCGGCGGGGCCACCCCCTGCACCCAGGCCGCGTATTCTTTCTGTAGCTTCCCGACGCCGTAAAACGACAACTTGAGGAAACTCACAAAACACCGGCGGCAGAAGTAGCCAAAAACGGACCGGCGCAGCTAACCAGCTTATAGTCAGTGGTGGGGCACGACAAGGTGGTTCAGAGGTTGTGCACCAATATCGCTTGGACATCCTAAGCCAAAGTTAGAATATCGCATGGTATTCCGGACCCTTACGCACATCCTCGCCCTCAACCTTTTCGACGAATAGTGATGGTAAACCTAAGTCCTCTTTCGTGTGAAATAGAAACAGCCCAGTCGAAAGCAACCCACCGGCAAAGAAATTGGTCATTTCTTCCGCAGAGGACAGACCGACGAGCTGAGCCAGGATTAGAATAGCGAGAATAGCGACGATCGCCCGCTCCTTCAAGCGCTTACACAGGATGCGAAGCCTTCAATCAGTTGTCTGGGGTAGCCTTCCTCCGACTTTGGGCCAGCTTGGAGCTCAATAAAGAGTTCAGAGTATGTTTTTGGAGGCGCAACCTAGTGCGAATGAGTCTTTGAACCGCAACGAGCGGAGTGAGCCTGCCTCTGCAACCTCATTCAAGAGGACGCGATAGAGATGGAGGAGGAAGGTGGGGGGCAGTTTGCCTTCATATTCTTTGAAAGTGAGGATAAACAAAGTCAACAGGCCGACGTGGTGGGCGCGGAGAACGTGGTCAGTGGGTTGAAGCATGGCGGAACGCGACGCGCTCAGACTCGTTACGGCAGCCATCACTTTCGGTCAATTCTTCCACCATGGCCCCAAAGACGGGCGGCAAGCGCTCAGCGCCTCCTAGCCTGGCTCGTCCCTTCCTTCAACCGGCTCCTTCGCTTTTTGTAACTTTCCATCCAGGCCCCCTCAAAAAGACGCAAGCTTGCGCCGCCAACTCAAAAAGTCAAGCCTGCCGACGGTCCCAAAAAATACACCATCAAGCCAAAGGAGAAGGGAAAAGAAAAGGCGGCCGACAGGGGGACTATTCCAATACCCTCTTACGACAGCGACCCCGACTTGGTTCTTTCCGACCAGGATCTGGAGGTGTTGGAAGAATATGGCGGAGCGGCGTCGTTCCTGAACGCGCTCGATCAGAAAGGCATTTCAAGGTGTGTTCTTCTTGCAGGCTTGAGGGAGAGTTAGTGTCGACTTCTGGCTGTAGGAGCAAAAAAGAGACCGAACGACTGCACCGTTTGAATAAGCCTGCCAAAAGACATGCAGACAAGGACGATCTTCCCTCCCTTGATTCTCACGACGAGGATGGGGGCGACTGGAGCTCTGAAATTCCTTCGGATGATGAAAACGCGCTCTCGGACGAAGACTCGGAGGACCCCATGCCGTCTTCTAGCGACTTGGATTCGGACGCTGAAATGCCATACGAGACCGCCCCACGGAAGCGGCGACCATCTTGGGAGTCTCCCGCAGACCAGGGCATTGAAAGACTACCCATAAAACTCGCAGATGGGCGCATTCAAAAAACAGGGACTAAATTAAAGCAACTCCCGACTAGTGAAGACACGGAAGAGAGCGACGATGACGAGGATGTTCCCGAGGTGCCTCGTAGAGAAGACGTGTCGACAGGGGCTCGGTTTGGTCGCCCTGCCGTCGTGGACGTCGTAGCCAATAAGTCGCGAGCGGCGCGAATACAGGGTGCCAAGGACCAGATTGCAAGCATTTGCCAGGAGATCATGGCGGACCCCGAAAACAGTGTATGTAACTGCGTTTCTTCATATCCGTCGTCCTCTCTGGCTCAATATCGTATCATTGGCAGCTTGGGCTATTACGACGCCTCCATACCTTTTCGCTGGCCGAAATATCCACTCCTAGCCACCCCGACCCCGTTGCGAACGACATAATTATTCGCAAACTCGCGATTCTCTCTCAACTCGCGGTATTCAAGGACATTGTCCCAGGATACCGCATTCGCGCGCTCACAGAGAAAGAGAAGGCAGAGAAAGTCAGTCAGATGGTGTCTCGCACAAGGGACTGGGAGCAGGGATTAGTGGTTGTTTACCAGACTTACCTTCGTGCTTTGGAGGCCGAGTTGAAAGGTGCGCGATATCTGATTTTTCCCCACCCTCACTCAACTGTTACCTAGCCCGAAGTGAATTAGCCGACATTGCGCTCAGCGCAATGTGCACCCTCGTAACTGAACTAACACATTTCAACTTCCGGGTTAACCTAATGAGTTGCATCGTCGCACGCCTGAGTAAAAAATCGTGGGACAAGGTCTGTCAACTTGTGTCAAGTTCGCTTCAAGTTCGCTTCAGTTCTGAACCTTTGCACAGGCGTCCGACCAATGTTTGGACGCAGTTATCAAGGTTTTCCGTGCAGATCTCACGGGGACTGCCTCCTTGGAAGCTGTACGGCTACTGAATCGGATGGTCAAAGAGAAACGGTTCAACATTCACCCGACGGTGCTTTCATGCCTGCTACACCTGCGGCTGAAAACTGAGTTGGGTGTGCGCGCGTCTGAGTCGCATACGGACAAGCCAGAACCGCCGAAACGCAATTCGTACGGCAAAGATGCCGCGCGTCGTTCGAAGGGCAAGCCTACCGTGCAGCCGCATCTGAGCAAGAAGGCGCGCAAAGCCCAAAAAGAAAAAAAGGAGATTGACCGCGAATTCCGTGAGGCTGAAGCCGAAGTAGATAAAGAAGAGCGGGCGGTAACAGTATGTCCACCGTTGATATTGTGGGCGTCGCGAAACAATGCTGATTATTTTTACTCCAGCACACGGAGACCTTGAAGCTTCTGTTTGTTCTTTATTTCAGGATCATCAAGAACCCGCGTCCGACACCCCTGCTTCCCGCTGCGTTGCAAGGCATCTCTAAATATGCGCACCTCGTCAATATAGACTTTTTCAAGGACTTGCTCAAGGTGCTGAAGGAGCTCATCACACGGGAAGGCGATGACGACGACGAGGAAGAGGAGGAAGAAGTGAGTGCATCCAAAGACGTAGAGCAGCGTCTTCAATGCATCGTGACGGCATTCGAGCTTCTCTCTGGCCAAGGTGCGCTTCTCATCGCTTTACCGAAAGAAATTATCCTCCTAACCACCAACACAGGAGAAGCACTAAACATCGATCTGAGCGACTTCATCTCGCGACTGTACTCCCTGATCCTCCCGTTGAGTCTGGCCGACCCCGGGTCAGGGCCAGCGGACATGCTTTTCCGGGCGCTAAACATCGTGTTCTCCCCACGGACCTTCGGAGCCGCCGCACCTCCCTGGCGCGCGGCGGCGTTTGCGAAACGACTGCTGACGGCAGCGCTACACTGGCCTCCTGCCGCAGCATTACGGGCGCTGGACTTTGTGGGCGGGTTGCTCGCAAAGGACATCAAACTCGCGGCGATGCTCTCGACGGAGGAGCGCGCGCTTGACGGTGCCTATCGTGCGGACGTCGACGACCCGCAGCTGTGTAACCCGTTCGGAACGTGTTTCTGGGAGCTTGTCGCACTGGGGGGCCACCACTGGGACCCACGAGTACGGGCGGAGGCGGAGAAAGTGATGGCTTTCACTCGGGCATGAGGCTCGCGTCGGTAGGGTAACCAACTCCAAGACGAGTCTGAAGGCGCGTCTTCCTACAATAGATTCCTTGCCCACAGACAGTTATCAAGGACTGCGTGGCCTTCTCGTGCAATATTGCTCGACGTTTTTGTTGGGTGATGCTTCAAGAAATGCGAATCTGAAGATCACGGAAGCGAAAGGCGAACAGGGAGACAGCGAGCGCGTTCGGCCTCGGCTAGGTCGGCCGATCACAATACGCGTCGCGTCGCGTCGTTCAAAAAACATATGCAATTACCCCGCCCTTACGTTCGGAGGCCAAAATCTTTCCGCATGGAGCAGGGCAACTCTACCCTGATTCCCTGAAACTTCAAATTCACTGAAAGCGCGTTAACAAGCACCGACCGAGCCTCGACCCGGGTTCTCCGAGCGCATGTGAGCACGATTTCCGCGTGCGCCCTGCTTCGCGATAGGATGAACAAAGGGAGGACTCGATTAAGACAAACCAGATTAAGAGGGGCGCCCACATTATCACTGCCAGTGGCGCACTCTCCGCTCGTAGGGAACGGCGGCCGCAACATACAACCCGTCCTCCTGAACATGATGTGATGCATGTATGCATTTAACACAGCGATGCGAGGATTCCCCGACTGCTGTCTTGTGCTTTTTTTTCTGTTCGTTCCTTCAAGATTTGGCATCGCGGATCTCGTTTTTCTTTTCCAACCCATTACTTACCTGTCCGCACGGCCTCCAAAAGGAGGAGAGCGGCAAGGCGGTAACCCAACAAACTAACGGAATCAAAAAAAAAAAAAAAGTGGAGGAAAAAACCAAAGCGTGGGCAATCCTCTGTCACGTAACACTGAATAGAGTTCTGAATCTACCCGAGATGATGCCACACGTCTCCCACGACTATTAACCCGCTCCGTTGCCACAGGTTGCGACACACCGATCTGGACGCGGTGCAAGCAACAATTCATCGTCAAAGCCATTTCGGGACGAGCTTCGAACTTCGATGGATGTGTAGGAAAAAACGTCCAACGTACTGGTGGGTGCACATACCGGCCGCCACAGACACGCATCGCGGGAGCGTGTATGTCTTCCCGCGCCGAGTATCACGATAATCGATTTCGTGTTATATCCAAAATATTTAAAAAGACACTAAAGTTCCGTTCCGTTGGCCTACGCTACACTATCTACACTGGGTTCGTTGATAAATGGTCATACAGTCCGGAGTCCCGATGAGATGAGACACACACACAAAAAAAGAGACAAAAAGGTTACAATACACTAGATATTCCAGCGACAAAAAGATGCGAGATGACAAAACAAAGTGGGGGTGGTGTGGACAAGGTGAATGGAATGTGGGTGGTGTGAAGCCGAAGGGGGGCACCGGCGACTTGCCATCTGGCGCGTCGGATTATGCATGCTGCACTCGGCGCGCGCGATATATATAGGAATAAGATGGGGGATACGATAGGGGGATAGCAATGTCAGAGCAGTAGAAACCAACGTAGGCGGTGGGCCAGCCTCGCTCACGGCCGCAGGGGCGCTATGGGCGTGAGCGCCGACGAGAGGGATGGCGTGTATGTCGACGTCGGTGGTGGTGGGTGCGCGTGTCCGTACGTCTGCACCGGAGAAGGGTGCGCGTACACACTCGCGGGGGTGTAGTACCCATTCGGCGAGTACGTTGCCGGGGCAGAGGCGGGGGAAGGATATGCCGTGGACGGGGAAGGCTGCGGCGATGCGTAGGAGTAGGCGCTGCTGTTCGCAGGCGCTGTGTAGGAGTAGGCGGGCGACAGTGTCGGCGATTTGGTATCGCCGCTGCTGGTGTATTTTTGAAAGGCAACGAGCTCGACGGACGGGAGCGCATTGGGGCTCAAACGACGGTCGAGCTCGTACGCAACAAAGAGGAGCGTCGAGCCATCGACGACGATCTGCTGCGTGATAGTGGTCTGGACGGTCGCGTCGAACCAGCGTGCACGGCTGAGGGCTGATTCGGGGAGAGCGGCAACGACGATGCCCAGTTCGACCGTGCTGGCATGCAGAGGCTCGGTCTCGTTGGAAAAGCAGTGCCCCGCGGAGTCGTACACGCGCGTAAATACCTTGGCCTGAGAGGCCCAAATGCTGGCCAGACGGATGTTGCCGAAGAAGCCGTGGAGGTTGGGGGGCGCACGGGTGTCGTCAACTGGGGGAATGGCGAGCCGGAGGCGAAGGGTGAGCGGGGGGGTGCGAGCCGGGAGTGCTGCGGGCGGAGCTAGCTTGTCGAGGTTGACCGAGAAGGCAGTCATACCGTCGGCAAGGAGAGTGAGACTCGTGGTGCGATTGGGATAACGCACGGCGGGTGCTGCCGGGGCGTGATATGTTGCAGGGTACGCAGGGTATGCTGCTTTTTGGTTTTGTGGGTATGGATAGCCCGCAAGGGTGGTGAAGGTATGTGGGGGGGACTCGAGGTCTGGGATGGAAGAAAGGGGACTGCTTGGGGAGTAGGACAAGCCCGGGAAACTGGGGCTTGTCTCACCCGGGGATGGCGGGAAGTCGGAGAGAAACTCGGGTGGAGAGTTTGAGGCGTCATCGCGGAGGTCGTCGTCGAGAGGAATGAGAGAGGGGTGCTCCTCGAGCTTGACAGCGTCCTGGGCGAACAGCTCTTCGCCGCCAGCGACCAGGTGGTACTCTAGGGGCAGATGTGAAAAATATCGATCATCCCCCGCGGAAGCAAAATACCTGGCTCCCCCTTCCACATGTTGCGCAGGACCTGGATATGGCTTGCGACCTGCTTCTTTGTGCGGACGATGCCGAGGTTGTTGAGGTAGTCGACGAGGAACTGGTTGCGCCAGCGACTGCGACCACGCGAGTATGTCGCCCAGGGCGAGTCGATATATTCACGGAGACCTGATACGAGGTGAATGGGATGCTTGGTGGAGGGAAAAAGAAAGAAAAAGGGCTTACCCTGGACAAAGACGGACTCGATTGACTCTGGCCAGACGGCGGTGCCGCTGCCATCCTTGAGAAGCTTTCGGTGTTTGCGCTGGGGGGTGAGGGACTTTGAGGAGCCCTGTGGGGAGGAATCGTCCATTGTTGTGGTGGAAGGAGGAAGAGAGCGGTTTGCGAGACAGTGACACAGCACTAGATATAGCGAGTCAAACCTCAAAGGAGAAACTGATCTCTCAAGTTCCGATTCGATTGCCGTGGCTCAAAGGTCTTACATCTCCGCCGATATAAAGAAAAACAGACCCAGTAACATGGCGCATTCACAGTTCCTAACCGAGATGCCGCCAGATTCCACCATATAGGCAACTGAGCCCCGGACAACCGGTATATTCTTTCTATATACTTGAAACTGACGGGCAATTGCCGTTCAAAAAGTCCCCCTCCTCCCCCCCGCCTACCCTGAGCCTTTTCCCTTGTTCCCCGGCAGAGTCTGAATTTAATACTGCTTTTGCCAATATTTCAGTTGAATCGGGACGGAGCTACCGTGTACACTAGTACCGGAGACACCATTGCAAATTTAAATAGCGCTCAACGCTGGTCCCAGTACCAGCCAAAACAAGACCAGGTCCTGGGCCGCGTCTGGACACCGTACATATGTAGTCGGGGCTTGTGTGGTGCAACAGAGAAATAAAATACACCAATTGCGCCGCTGTGACACGGGTTGATCACTACTGTATCTACCACACCGCGATGGACCAGCTTTCACTTACACAAAAGTGGCTGCGAGATCAGGTCGCGTCCTACAGCGCCGGTGAGCGGGTCTTTGCAGACGTAGACAGCGCTCTCGCCCGTTTCCCGTCGCTGCGACCAAAGTCGGATGTGTACAGTACGTGTTACCCGCACGCGATAACTCTCGCTTTGACCGTCTTGTGTTTCGATAGCCTACGATGATGGACGCACCCAGCTTCTACTGTGCGTCCACGGGCTCCTGCCCATTGCCTTCCGTGGCGCGTCCTACAACATCCCCATCGCCCTCTGGCTCACACGCGAGTACCCTCGTGAGCCCCCCCTCCCGTATGTCGTGCCCACCACCGACATGCTGGTCAAACCTGGACCACATCTCGACGTCAGCGGCAGGTCCAGCATCGACTATGTCCAGCAATGGGCCCGCAAGAGCGAGGGCTGCAGTCTATCAGCTCTGATTGACGCGATGCAGGCAGAGTTTTCGCGCGTACCCCCGGTATACGCTAAGCCCAAGGATACCGCTCAGGTAGCCCAGGGCTCGCGAGCCTCCCCACAGCCTGGGCAATCGTTTGCGCAAACGCAAACGCCGTCCCCACAGCCGCCGGTTCTGCCCCCGAAGCCGCAGACGCCGCATAACACGTCTCAAGGGGCTTCACAAGCACCCCAGTATCATCCCCAGACTCAGCCTTCTCGTTCGCCGCCAAACGCGTCCCACGCACCGCAATATAACGCTCAGTACACACCTCAGTATAACCAACAATCATCACCCGCGCCACAGAATGCGCCCCCGGCGCCCCAGTATCAGCCCCAGACATCTCAGACGCCCCAGTATACGCCGCAGCCACCCCCTCGGAGCTCCGGATATCCCGGGACGCCCCATGCCAATCCATCGCCCCAATATGCCGGAGCAACACTCGCTGCACGGCCTCCACCCCCACTGCCTCTCCATCCCCGCGCGGATCCGGGACCACCGCAATACCGACCCGCGCCCGCACCCTCACCCCCGCACTACCAGGCTCCGGCTCCGCCCGCACCCTGGTCCCCGCCCGCACCTCCCAATTTCGCGGCACTCAGCCCGCCCCCGGCACCCACACCAGCACCAAACCTACTCGACGAAGAGGCTCCCGGAGTCACGCCCCATACCTCCCAGGCGGCCGTCCCCGGCGCGCCTGCGCCACCGCGGCCGCCAAATCCTGAGCTTTTGCGTCTGCACGCAGCGGTGCACGCGAAGCTTTCCTCGGAGCTCGCTTCGCTGGGGCATGCGCTCGCGCTCGACGCCGAGCGCTTGCGGGCACACCAGGCGGACCTTCTCGCGGGTGAGCCCGCCATCCGCGACGAGATGGGGCGACTTGAGGCCGTGCGCGACGTCTGCCGAACCGCTGCAGGCCGTATGCGCGTCGCGGTCGAGGCTGCTGAACGCAATGTCGCTGACCTAAAGGCGAAGAGCAACCCCGAGGTCGATGAGCTCGTCTGCTCCACTACCATTGTGCACAACCAGTTTGTGTTCCACAGCAATATATCTTCCCCCAAGAAAGAAGCTAAATAAACATTACCCAGGCTCATCAACCTAGTCGCCGAAGACAACGCGATCGAAGATACCACCTTTCACCTCTCAAAGGCGCTCAACAGCGGCCGCATCGACCTCGAGCGCTTTCTGCGGGTACGTTTTTAGTATTATTATTATTTCCACTCTTCCCCCAACATGTGTCCCAGTCCTGCCGGCTGCTCGCCGAAGAGCAGTTCATGAAACGCGCCTTGATTGAAAAGATACAAACAAACATCCCAATGGGCCAGACCGGCTACTAGGATATGCGCAATTGTCCCTTAAGCGGGAAGATCGACTGTGGTCCACCCTCGCCCGCGGAAGTGCCTTTTTCAGCGAGCTTCTGTTGGAGATCCTCTGGAGATGCGGCCCGTGCAGGTAAGGTCCGAGTCGACATCAGACGGGTAACATATACAATATACTTAGTTACAACGCATGTACATCATTGGATTCCTTTCGTCGGAGACGGGGCTCCGACCCAGCGCCAGACACGCATCTCGTCCCCGGTTCCGACTTCTTCCAAATTAGCTCGCACATTTGCGTTGCCTTCCACGACACGTTCCACGCGCGCCCACAATCTTGCGCGCGCAGGGACCGAATGTTCCTCAGCAAGTACCACATCCCGCAGTTGCAACGAGGACAAGTACGGCGCGGAGGCACTGAGCGGATCCGCGTGGTACGCGCGCTCCTGTGACCTCAACGTATCCAGAGCAGTCTGCACGAGCCCCGCAACGCGCTGCGCCTCCTCCGCGTTCCGAACTCGCCGTGCGCGGGCGTAGACGCCCCCGAGGATCAGCGCGACAAACCCTGTAGGCTCCCGGGTTAGTTTGTTTGTTTTTAGATCCGGCTCGACGTACCGTAGACAGTGGCGCGCCACTCGGCCCAGATCTCTCGCCACTTGAGTATCACGACACAGTCCCATGTGAGGTGAGGGGTTTTGAGCGCCAGATATCGCTTTCCGCTGGGACCGACGACACGTGAGCCGAGTTCTACCTGAGACATTCGAAAACCGACCTCTGCGCATCTTCACCGTTGATGATGCCGCCCCATTCGTCTAGCTGCTTGATGGCGTCGTCGAAAACGTCCTTATTGTACTCGACAAGTGTTTGCTTTACCTGTCCAAGCCGCAGTCAGTTGGGAACCAAAAAAAGAAAAAGGGGAGAAACCGACAGGGCGGAACTTTTCAAACAAGTGCTGCCTCTCATCGCCCCAGCGCCGGGCCTCGCCACCTTCAGAGTCGAGGAACGGCCTTGGCGGATGTGGCGCACACTTGCGTCGCCCGTGCATCTGCCCCAAGTCCTTCTCCACAGTCTTCCCCAGGGCACCGATGTGCCGCTTCCGCCGCGGGTCCTCCATGCAACGCGGCGGCAGGCCTACACTCCCGAATCCCGGCAGTCCGTCCGTCGCGTTCGCAACGACACGCCACACTGCGTCCGGGGCGTTGCTCGCAGGCAGGAAGAAGAGGAGAGGGTGCGGCTTTACAAGATAACCCTTGTCGCACACGACGCTAAACTGCGTGCAGGTTGCGCGCTCAGGGCACGGCGTGCACGCGTCAGGGTGCGGGATCGGGAGCGCAGGTAGCGGACATGGTGTCCCATCGGGGAGCAGGGTCTGATTTTCGCGATTGCAAACCTCGACTGCTGTCCGCTTCGCGCGTAGCGCCTCCAGTGTTGGGTTGGTCGCGCTCCCCGCGACGCAGTAGCCAATCGGCGCTGACTCTGCCTTGTACTGGTAGACCACTCCCGATGACGCGATCATGAGGAGGAAAGACAGGATGCGTAGCATAATGCCGCCGGCACCTGGTCTATCGGATGAGGCGGCGCGAACGGCGAGCTGTTTCCCGCCTTGCGCGATTCGTCGTGAAATGACGGCGTTGTGATCTTCTTCTTCTTCTTCCTCGTCGCCCTCTTCCTCGTACATGGGGCCCTCACCGTAATCCTCCGTGGGCCCATCATCCGCGAAATCGGTGTCCACAATATCGAGGGTCTCATCCACCTCCTCTTTGGGAACAAAGGAAAACCTGGGCGCGAGGAGACGCGATTCACGAGTAACACTAGGGGGGAGCTCCGGCTCGAAGTTCGACTGCGGTGGGGAGAACATAGGCTCGTCCTTTACGCGCAAAGGTGAGGACGAAGGGAGAATTTCTGGAGGTGCCGATATGGATTTGCGTGTTTTGCGGGGTACGGCACTCTTGCGGGCGGGTTTCCGCTGTGGTCGAGCGGGAGATGAGGATTCGGCGCCGGATTGGAACACGTTGTTACCTTCCCAACCGCTGTCTTCCTGTAGGCTGAATTAAACAAAGAATGTCGGAAGAATGAACAAGACTGCGTACAGCGTGGGCAGAAACGCGCCGACCCTGCTCTCCCGCGGCTTGTCCCTGCAGTGTCCAATTGTTATTATCAGCCGGATTGACGAGCGACGTCAGTCTTACCGTCTTCTTGCTCCGACCAATCTTGCGGACTGGGAGCTCTTCTTCTTCCGGCTCGCTTTCTTCTACGAGGACGGGCTCTACGGGTTCTATCTTGCGAGAGGGTCCGCCGAGGTTGGGCTGGGCAGACGAGCGTCTGCGCTTGGGCTGCTTCAGTCAGCGAGTGAACCGAGCACAAACCACAAAGCACGCACAGGATCGGGGCGTGGTGGGGACACATCCTGGTCCTCGGACGGAGCGCGCGAGAGGCGGCGGGATGAGCGGCGGACGACTGGGGGAGGCTGGGGTGGCATGAGATTCCACGTGTTGTTTTGGTTGAAAGAAGGGTACCTTGCGCGAGTCGTTGAGAGGCTCGCCAGTGACACCGTCTGTTATGCCGTCGTCGCTGGCAATGCTGGACTGAGCCTTGAGACGCTCTCTCTTGAGCTTTGTTGCGTTTGGTTGTAGTTGATCCTTGAAGAGGGCGACAAGCTTCGGCTTTGAGTACTGGGAGGGATAAACAATGTTGTGGTAGCCCAGGACGCCGAGCAGCTGGGAGACGGTGAGGGATGCGGGGTCAAAGTCTGGTTCGAGATAGTGGCCAGCTGCGATTATCTGTGCAGAGGTCAGTCGCGACATGGTGGAGTTCAACTTGGGTGTGTCAAAACAAAAGCCAACAACAACCTGTTGACCATGTATCAAGGTACTTAACTCGCCATTAATCCTCCACAGCCCTCAATTTATTCCACCAGCCACGAAACACGTCCTCAAGACCTGCCAGCAGCTCATTGCGCTTCTTCCCCAGTCGGAAAAAACAAAGGTAGTTTAATAATTGAATAAAGCAGTTCGCAGTTGAACTTAGCTCACCAGCCTCAAATCCTGTTGCTGGCCGGCGGTGTAGGTGAGGGACCCCTTCGGCCTCGCCACAAAACTAATCCACTCCAGTCGACTATCGCAACGACACGGATCGGGAAATCGCGTTTCGCCAGGAATCCAACTTTTACTATCTCACCGGATGCAACACGCCGTCGAGCTATGTTCTCGTCGGGTTCCAGCCTGGGACGTCGCTCGATAAAACGCCGTCGATCGAGTTGTTCATCCACGAGGCGAATTTGGCGGACATGATGTGGTCCGTGCCCCCAATGTCCCTCGAGGCCGCCCAAGAGACCCATGACGTCACTCGCGTCGACCATCCCGCCGCCTTGCCCGCTGCCATCGCAAAGGCAAGTCCGCCCCAGCCCCCTTACAGTCGTGCTTATATAGTCCGCTAGTTAATCAAGGCCTTGCCTGGCGCGCTCGTCCACGTCCTTCCCCGCGCCTCCCCTCTTTTCCCCGCCGTCTCGGAGGAATACCTCCAGCCCATACTCGCGCAGGAGAACCAAGGCGGCGCGGTCACCGATTTCTATGTGAGTTCCCACTTGAATCCCTCGCTTGACTTTTCTCAAGAGTGCATGCAGCTTTTATCCGCGCTGCATCTCGCCCGTTTGACCAAAGACGCGCACGAAATCACTCTTATTCAAAAAGCCTGTGATATCAGCTCGCGCGCACATGAGGTTGTGATGCGCGTTCTGGGTGCTGCGGTCAAGGGAGCCATCGTTGCAGGTCCTGGCGCCGGTGTCGACCGCCCTCTCCTGCCCGGTGAATGGATGGTGCAGGCTGAAGCCGAGGCCGAGGCACTCTTCGTAGCCTCCTGCCGCCGGGAAGGGTTTGTTGTCTCGTTCCGATTTTGCAACCTGAGGCTGACTTCAATACTACAGCGCAGTCCACCAAGCATACCTCCCCATCGTTGCCGCCTCCACCCGCGCCTCGACCCTGCACTATTGCTGCAACGGCGGTAACGACAAACAGTTCGCATGGGGTCCCGTCGGCCCTCACGACCACAAGAACCGCAACCCGATATCCAACGGGCGCGATATCAAGCCCCAGGTACTCCTCATCGATGCTGGCTGCGAATGGACTTGCTATGCGGCCGATATCACGCGCACCATGCCTGTTGGTAATGGCGGCAAATTTACACCCGAGGCAAAGGCCATCTATGAGCTCGTTCTGGAAATGCAAAAGGTACAAACGCCCACTATTTGCTCAACTCCTTCCTAACCACGCACAGGCCTGCATGGAAATTCTCAAGCCCGGCCTCCACTGGGATGCCGCGCACCTCCTTTCGCACCGCGTCCTCGTCCGCGGCTTCCAAAAGCTCGGCATCTTCAAGTCGCCCTCTTCTCCCAACTCGGGGTCCTGGGCGTCCGAAGAGGCGATCTTGGCGAGCGGCCAAAGCACCGCCTTCTACCCGCACGGGCTCGGTCATAGTTTGGGCATGGACGTCCACGACGTGCCCAGCGCATCCAAGCCTGCGGTGAATCCCACCATCGCGGAGAATAACAAGGCAGTGGAGCTAGGGAACGCGAGCTTTTACGAATACCTGCGGCTGAGATTGCCCCTCGAGGAAGGGATGGTGGTGACTGTCGAGCCAGGCATTTACTTCTCCCCGCACCTCCTCGCCTCCATAAGGGAGTCGGCGCTGATCGACCACGAGGTGCTGAAGCGGTACGAGAGCGTCGGCGGCGTGCGTATCGAGGACGTGGTGCACATCACGGCGGATGGGATGGAGAGTCTCACCAAGGTCAAGAGTAACGTGGAGTGGATCGAGGGTGTTTGTTCGGGCGCGCTGTAGTGTAACATGTAAGTATGCACCACTTGTAATCGTATTGCAATGAAAGAAACAAGACGAACTCCAAATAATGGCTTGGCGAACTACGATGGCCACTGAGAGCGGAAGGGCATTGAACTTCGGTTCATGAAGAACAGTTGAAATTGAGGCCTAGTACATATGTATGTACAATTGAAGCAGCAGTAGATTGTTCCACAGCACAAACATCCACAACGAACAAACTACCCCGTCTTATTCCGACTTCTCTTCCCAACCTGCGCCTGGAATCCACTCTTGATGGCATTCACACTGCGCCGACTACCACACGACTCGCACGACATGAAGAAGATACGGTTCTCCTTGGTCAGGAGGGTGTCGGGCGATTTACATGTCTTGCAGGTCACGTATTCAACTGAGAAGAAAGTGAGCATAAGGGAGAGGAAAGGCGGAGGGAGGGCGCACCAATGTATCGTCGGAGGACGTTTTCAATTTGTTTCTGTTGGAATCGGCCCTTGATAACTAGCTGCCCGGCACCGTCGACGGAGCCTGTGGTTCCCATTTCGGAGAACAGGAATTGAATAACGTGTTCGGGCTAAAACAAACATGATTAAAGGAGAACAGGAAGTAACTGCTGCAGACTCGCCTGTCTGTGCATCTTCTTGCAGATATCCGACACGTTAGCGAAGATACTCTTCTTGGTACCTTCACGATGAATGGATGGCGGTGCGATCGTATAACGTTTGCCTGCGGAGGAGGAGAGGAGCGAGGGGTTGGCGAGATGAAGGGATTCGTAGAAGCGACCCAACAGCTGTTTGTCTGGGTCAGGATCCAAGAATAGTGATATGCACTCTGCACTCACTTCTGGGTATGTGTAGTCCCGGTCACTGCCTAGCCATGCCTCGTTGCCGGACCCGACGCTGGCCAACACTTCCCCGGCCGCAGGTTGGGCGAAGGGATCATCACCAAGGTCAGCATCGTCATCCAGATCAACGGCAGGTGTGGGCTCGGCATCGTCGTCCGCATCGCCGGTCTCTGCAGTCGTCGACTTGAGCTCCTTCTCGAACGCCTCCATGTCAAAGTTGGCCTTTTTCTTGGACGATTTCTTCTTCTTCTTCAGATCTGAAAAGTCCAAGTCCTCGACGGCTTCGCCTGATGCGCCAGCATCGGGTGTCGCAGCGGCCGGAACGGGCGTGGATGTACCAGAGTCATCGCCCTGCGATATGTGGTTACAACTCGCGTTCGGCAATACACGCGACTGGAACCTACGAAATCCATCGGAATCTCCTTCTTCTTTTTCTTCTTCTTCAGGTCGGCGAACATGGCCTTTGTATCATCCTCTTCAGCCGCGGGCTTGGGCTCCACAGCCTCTCCGTTCATCTTCATCCGCTCGTGCGTCGTTGCAGAGCCCAGATCGACGACCACGCCTTCGACAGTGGTGTCCTCGATGGTCTCGGGAGCGGGCGCGGTTGGGTCTGCATCTGCGCCGAGTGGGTCGACGGTGAACTGGACTTGTTTCTTCTTGCGCTTCTTGAGCGAGGGGTCGAACAGAGGCTCTGTCATTTTGGGAGAGGACAAGTGATTTATCTTGACTCGAGCTCTCGAGCAAAACAAACCACAACTTTGCGGGATCAAGGCGGATTTCTGAAGGATTATCTCAAGGACCCTCATAATACCAGAGGTTCGTTCAACATTTAAATTCGGGAGGACCCGCAGCAAAATTCGAACTTCATGTCACAAAGTCAAAGAGTTCAGTGCGCTTGACTTCCAACGGCGATCACATTGCGGTTATGGCGGACTCAAACTCGAAAGAGGCTGAGCAAAATCCGGTTGAATATCTCGACATTATCGTGGCGAGCGGGGGTTGGCTTCGGGAACAGTATGATCGCTGAAACTCACAGAGGTCATACATTTATTCCCCGATGCTACGCGTACTTTGGTCTAAAGGGCCCGTTGGTGCCGTACCACTTGCCCTTGACCTTGTGGAGTGGATTAGCAACAACGCAAAAGTACTAGCTTCGAGCCTACCATGTATTTCCAATACGCCCACGGGAATACGTCCTAGTTGACGTGAAAATGAGATCAACGGAGGGAAAAGGAAACTGCCGAATCGGGTGCACCTTTTTTAAATGGTAAAACAGACTAACGCAGCTTGGAGATTAATTGCCGGATTAGCGTGGAAGGAAAGGTACACACCGATTGCTTTTCGTTTGGTCAAACTGGTTGGAGAACGTCTCCTTTGGCTCTAGTCCGTATTTGAACTCGGCCAACATGAGTTCGTTGTAGCCGGTCAACAGCTGCTCCGGGTCAATAAATGGTCCGACGAGAACGAAGAAGAAACAGCATACCGGACAGCTTGTGTACCCGTCGTATGTGGCAGAGCTGAGTTTACCAGTGTCCATTACCGAAAAGAGATTTTCGCTCAGCACCGGTGCCTGCGCCGTGATCGCAGCGGCGGTCTTCGAGGTCGGGAGCGACGAGCAATCTCCGAGCGCCCAGATATTCCCAAAATCGGGGTTGGTGTGCCGGAGAGTGGCGGGATCGACGCTAACCCAACCCGCCTGGTCCGCGATCGGCGAGGCCTTGATGAAATCTGGGGGACCCATGGGCGGGGTGACGTGCAGCATGGTGTAGTCTACGCTGACAGTTGAACCATCTGCCGTTTTGAATGTCGCCTTGTGGTTGGCGTCGTCGATGGAGATCAGGTTGTGGCTGAAAAAGCCGCCCACACCGCGTCCGATACGGAGCTCATTGAGCGCGTCTGAATATTTCTTGACGCTAAACATGGTGGGCATCCCTGTTCAGGGAGTGAGCAAAGCGTTGCGTCCCTGTGGACCGACTTGCCTGTGTAGAAATCGACATGCACCTTGGTATTAAGGTTCGTCCTCCGGTAACGATCCCAGGCCATCCACATGATTTTCTGAGGAGCTAGTAGGCGGTCAGGAAGCAGGGGGAGAAGTCGAATACGGCAAAAGTACCTCCAGCGCATTTGACCACCCTGGGTTTATTTTATTTTGGAAGAAATTGGGGCCAAACATGGTCAGCACTCACCCTGCCGGTTGGGTGAATATCGCATTACCAGACCGGAGTGCGTTTATGTCCGCCCAAACTTTTTCGCAAGTTTCATTGGAATAGATGGACGACACTCCCGAAGCGACATTCATCAGTGCTTGTGGAAGGCCTTTGATGCCCTCCCAGTTGATTTTTATGCCTGCAGCAACGACCAGAGAGTCATACGAAATTTCACGTCCCGATGCCGTCGTGATAGAAGAGGATTGGGGGGAAAAGGACCGAACCCGATCAGATATGAGAGTTATGTGCTTTGGGACCAGGTCGGACAAGGGTTTGACGAAATCAGACTTCTTTTTCAAACCCGCGCCTACGAGAGTCCTGCGAATGAACAGTGATGAATGTCGCGTCGGAAGTAGATGGAACACGCTCTACCATCCCGGCTACGCGTTCGCTTAGTACCAAGACACGAAGGATGAGGACAAAACGGCAAACCTGGTAGTAATGATTCTCTGCGGGGTCGATTATCGCGACATCGCCTGCGTTCAGCGGCTTCCCAGCGGCCCTGAAACCTTTAGCAACAATTAGTCGGAAGAGAACCAGGCAGTACTGTTATTTACGGTTGTAAATTTGGTTTGCGACGGACAAGCCACCGCTGCCCCCGCCTACGACGACGATTTTATATTTTGCTGCGTCGGAGGTGGAACTGGCGAGACGCGCGCCGAACCGACGAGTGTTCAGCCTGGCAGCGAACATGGTCGGAAGAGCGAGTGATCGGCTGAGTCAGTAATTGGCCACAACATCCCATTGGCCAGCTCCCATTCTAATTCTACGTACGACCCCTAGCTGAGCTAGGCTTGTGTACCACCTTCAGCCCTCCCATGTCTGCCCGTGCCCGCCCTGGCGGTCTGCCCAGCGGACCTGGACCCCGCGCCCGCTCTGCTACGAGGAACAGAGATGCTGATCGCAGTGGCAGTCGGTACGAGGACGACGACGACGGCTACTCGCGCTCTACTCGCCAAGTTCGCCCACAAAAGTCTATGACTTCCATGAACCAAAGCAGATCTAGTCCCCGCCCTGCTCCCCCCATGCCCTCGTCCCGCTCTCGTCGCGATCAGGCTCCCTCGTACGACTCGCGCTCTGACTCTGGCACCACAAATCGGAGTAGCGACTCGACCACCGCGTCTGGCTCCTCCTTCTTTGACCGTATGAAACAGAGTGCGGGGTATGCATCCTCTCGCACCAGTTTCGAGGACGACGATGCGGACAAGCCGCCTGCCCGTTCCAGACGCGGAACAAGGGAAGAATCGCCGCCTCCAGGCATGCTCGAGTCTCTTTGCCACCCAGCGCTCGCGGACTAACAATTACCTCGGCAGAGATGGACACGCCCGGAGACGGGTTCACCCTGTGGAGCAAGATTGCGTCGACAGCCAGTTCACTCACTGTAAACGTCGGCAAGGCATGGCACACCAACGTCACGACGTTTGCCGGAGAAGGTTGGTTTATATTGTTACCTACAAAAAGCTATCTCTCACATACGCGGTGCAGAAACTCCCGTCGGGCAAGAGTCTCGTCTGACACGCGCAATGAAAGCGTACCACCTCGAGAAGGCGCGGGATCCCACCGACTTGCCTGCCTGGCTCTTCGACGAGAAGGAGCGCCGTCGACCCGATCCGCCTGCCCCCGAAGCGAGTCGGTCCAACCGGTCGAGACGGCGGGACGACTACGACGACGACTACGAGGAGGTTCCCAAGGCCCGGGAGCCACCGCAATCAAGAGGGTTGAGAGATATTTACGAGGCCGCTGCATCAACCCAACCTACCCGATCAACCCGAGGGGCCCGTAGCTATGCGGATGACACCCCACAGCCTTCCAAAGCCACCGATCGGCTCAAGGCTCTCCGGGATGCGAAACGTGGGGCTCTCGGTACATCGGCCAGGGACGAGGATCGGGGACGCGACGCACCAGTGGCAGTTGAGCGGGAGCCTGAAGCACCTCCGCCACGGCGCCGTGTGGGATTGCCAACTGGACCTGTCTCGCGGCGTCTATAAATGAACTGTTATGTTATTGGTTCCCTGTTTTTATTGGTTGACTGTTTTTATTGGACGAGATATTTCTGTGACTCTAGGCCCTCGGAGTCTCCCCATTGGGATCGCATAAAACGTTGACGAATACCGAAAAGTAGCATGGCCTCCGCTCGTCTGCGCGCAAATCTGATTGAACAAGGGCACAGTGGAGACGATGATAGTCGTCGGGCAGGGGTACGGTTGCCAACAAGTCCCAGCTTTGGTTTGTTTGCGATCATCTTTTGTTTCGATTTCTTCTCGCCTCCACCGCGTCTAGGGTGCCCTCAGGCACGCGCAGATCCCTCCAATGCCGTGCTGAGGACCTCACATCCCCCGATTCCCGTCACTTTCGACCGATTCCCGTCACTTTCGACCGATTCCCGCCATTTCTGACTCCTGAGCCACGCGCCGCCGGACATCGACCTCAATCGACGACGCGTTACAAGTTCAACCAAGAACGACACTGCGGGAGACTGCAGGCTCCTAGCCCAACCCGGGTATTGAGGAGAGTTGGTAGGGTGTGCGCCACGGAGATGGTGTCAATGTCATCTCTTTCGACTCCCAGTGCGTATTTTTTAATGCGCTTTCTTGAGCCCACTGAAGGGCCTTTCCGTAGTGCCTTGTCGACACTGCAGCGTACATATATCCCTCACTCTAGCCCTACCCATCGGCGTTGCGTTGTGGCGGTCACCCGCCCATGTCCTCTCGCACCGCAAGTCGCGTCGGGGACTCGGGTGCGTACTCCTCCCTTCGTACTTGTCACCGTGCGCCCTTCGGTCCATGCGAGCGCCACTGCGCCAGTGGGACGGTCGACGCGTATTCAGGCCAGGCGACGTTGCTTGACGCGTCGGGATAACTCAGTATGCGCGGAACCTCCAAGGAATATACCAGTTCTCTCGCGTTGTGAACAGCACTATGTATTACTACCTCTAAGACCTCTCTGGAATGGCCCACGGGCAGGAGAATACACCAAGTAATATAATTATTCGCGTGAAATAAAACCAAAACAAAGCTGGGACTTGTTGGCAACCGTACAGGGGGGATCTGTCCCAGTCAAGGGGTGAGCAGTTTCACGGCTTGAAGCGGCAACGGGACCACTCTATTGGGTCAACAGTTGTTGTTGCCATGCATATCTCCAATCACCGCATGTCAGATCCCCCAATAAAAGCCTCCTCAAACCCGAAACGTCCCCCATTCTACTCTCTCTCCCTTCTTTCTCTTTTCACGTTTCTCCCTCAGTCGATTGACTCGCCAACTTTCGTTCTTCCGAGGTGCGTCCTTCTCCTCCTCGTCCCCCCTCTCATGTCCTCACCGCTTCTCCCAGATCATCCTCTTCGACAGAGCCCTACCACTCGCACCCTCCAGGGAGGTTATAGTATTCAGTCTCTCGACACCCACACCTCTACGGCCTACTAGTTAATTTCTTCACGATGGTCCTTATCGCTCCCCTCGTTGGCGCCGCCTTCTTCTTCTCCGGCTTGACTGCCGCCCTCCCCACTCGCCGCGGCGACAGCAGCTACGGAGGTTCCAGCTCCAACTCGGGCTACAGCGGCTCGAGCAGCTCCAACTACGGCTCCTCCAACTCCAACTCGAACTACGGTTCCAGCGACTCCAGCAACTCCAACTACGGCTCGAGCGACTCCAGCTCGTACGGCAACTCCGGCAGCAACTATGGTGGCAGCAACTACGACACCACCTCCAGCTCCATGATGATGGACGAGACCAGCAGCACCATGATGATGGACTCGACCAGCACCACCATGATGATGGAGGAGTCCAGCACCATGATGATGGACACCAGCAGCACCCAGGAAATCCAGAGCACCTCCACCACGACCGGCTACAACAGCTACCAGACCTCCAACTACGGGTCCGGCAGCAGCAACTGGGGAGGCAGCGGGTACCAGGACTGTGTCAACCGTTCGTCTTACTCCTCCTATTCTCGCCGAGCTTCCGCGCTAACGACCTGCCTTTCAGAGTGCATTGCCAGCTACGGCGGCATGAGCGGCGGTGGATCGTACCAGGCGACCGCCACCTCGGGCAGCTACGGCAGCTCCGGTAGCGGTGCCACCCACACCGTCATCGTCGCCCCCACCAAGGGCGTCTTCCGCATGATGCCGTTCGCCACCAACGCGTCTGTCGGTGACACCATCGAGTTCCACTGGGGTGCGGACAACCACACCGTCACCAAGAGCTCGGCGCTCCTCCCTTGCAACAAGAGCTCCGACGCACCGGTCTTCGCCTCCGGCGAGCAGGGCACCAACTTCGTCTGTGAGTCCTTCCTTCATATCCTACGACGTCCATGTCGCTAAACCACTGTTATAGTCACCCAGGTCGTTAACGACACCAACCCGACCTTCTACTACTGCGGTACCCCTGGTCACTGCGAGAAGGGCATGTTCGGTATCATGTGAGTTACTCGTTTCCTCTTGGTCCTCGCACGATCTTACTCTATCTTTAGTAACCCCCAGATGGCTGCTCCCGGTTCCCCGACCTCGGTCGGTGGAATGATGTCCTCGATGGCTGCCAACGTACGTTTACGTTCTACTCGCCGCCTGAATCGAAAACTGACCTGCCTTTTCAGGACTCTGACCTCGCTGCCTACGCTGCCTACTCGCAAAACGCCACTGCCAGCAACGACGTCGCTGCGTCCTGGGGAACCAACTTTGAGATGGCCAACATGCCCGAGTGGTCGCACAGCCTGATGATGACCAACGTCCTCTTCACCCGTGCTACCTTCGGCATGAACCCCGACACCCTCAACGCCGACGGCACCAGCAACCTTGCCGGTGTGGCCACCACCCCCCTCATGATCCCCATGGACATCTCTGGCGCCCTTAACGCTGCATCCTCCTCGCCTGCCACCACTGGTGCTGCCGCTGCCCCCGTCGCTAACCCGGCGGGTGATGCTGCCACCAGCCCGGCACCGGAGACCAGCTCCAAGCCCAGCAGTGCTATGGCCCTTGCGTCGCCGAAGCTGCTCGTCGGAGCCGCCGTTGTTCTCGCCACCATCTTCGCTCTGTAAAGGGTCGGACAATTCATGATGGACACCGTACGGACACGAGTTTGCTGTACTAATGGGTTGACTTGGACTTTTAGAATTAACTATATACCGCCTTGACTGTTGATACATACTATTCCCTTCTTCGCGATTACGATCTCTTACCTTATTTGCGTCGCACTCTGAGACTTGCCTTCTCCAGGTGCTGTTAGGTAGTCAATGAAGCGATTTTTGACACCCCACGATTCGCAGTAGATAGAGCAAAAAAAAATGTCATTAAACTACCCAAAAATATCGTCAATCTCGTCTCGCTTCCTCTTCTTTTTCTTCACTATTGGCCGCTCAGCGACGCCGGAACGCTTCAGTTCTGATGGCATTGTTCGTTTCCCTGGGACAGAGCTAATGGCCGGCGGCGACGACGCCCGAATATCAGTTGGAAACCGAGCGGCCAAAGATGTTCCGTCGGTGTCCCCAAAGTCGGGATCTTGACGTCGTATTGAAACCCCAGTGTCCTCGGCAGCCTCAATGGATACTGAACCTGACGTGTCGATTGCATTGTGCAACGTCAAGCGGGGACCACGAAGATGGTCGGGCTATTAATGAAACTGATGAATTTTGGAGCGGTGTTTCGGGCAGGAATGCTTACACCGAGCGTCGCTAGAATGCGATGGACGGCGTCTTGTGCCTGTCCGAGAATTGGTTCAAGTTCGGAAGCGAGACGGCTCAGACGCGACGCTATCGCTGTAAGCGTCAAAAGCAGTTGAATAAACGCGCCGGTTTGCATGGCCAGCGACAACGTTCTAAATATAAAACGGCAAACTGAGAATACGGATCCATCCACATTTGAATATAGAACTGACTGGTAAGCATGGGCAAGGCGCTCATCCATCTGTGATTTCACAATCAGAAAGAAACGGATACCCCATGGAACAGAGGTTGTCACCTTTCGGACCAGGGTAATGGACGCCTTGATTCGTTCTAAAACAAAGGAGACGAATGCCGGGTCGGGGTAGTGCGTCCATGATCCTTTCAATAGCTTTGACCTGGGGCGAAGATATAGTCGTGATTCTCCGCGCAAGTAACCCATGCTCACGTTTGCTGCGAGTCTTCACCGAAAAACGAATAGCGGAGGGAATCGACAAGAGAGGACAGCGCGAGTTCCCCGACACGATCTCCGTACCGTCGCATTTCCGCGACGCGTCGCCAGAAGAGTGCTGAGCGGTGTTCGTTTTTCCCCTTGTAATATAGTCTTTGCAGTATCTGGAGCTCGTCGGAGAACGTGGCAAGGACAGGTTGGAGATTTCGAGCGCATGATTTGAGCTGTTTCAAAGCGGCGTCGATGTGTGGGAGCAAGATAGGGTCAAGGGAAGTTTTTGCGCTGCGGGACAGTGGTGGTGGCTGGCGAAATCGTTTGGGCATAACTCAGGGACCAAGTTCAAAGAGTAACAACTTCAAGAAAACGAATTCGGCCGAGATGAAGGTTGAGATCAAGAGCTTGGTTAGACTCGAGTCAAGTCAGCGTTCGCCCAAGGACACGAACAAAATGATGACAGTCGATCAGCCCAGTGCCGGGCGAAGCGACTGGAAGGAAATCACCGGTGGCTACCACGGTCGACCGTTTTTGATGGCAGTTGTTTTGACTTAGTGCATTTCGCGCTTCATCCAAAATTCAAAGTCTTGAGCTCAAAAATCTGAGGAGACAGTTCTCTTCCAAATAGTTTCAAATGCCCATTCTATTCATTTCAGGACCGGAGAGTAGGAATTGCGAGCGCTAGAAGGAGATTAAGTCGGGCTGATCGCATTTGAATGCCCTTTTTATCTCGTTGTCGTGCCTCGGAAGACGTTTCTGTGGGTCTGTTTTGGTCTAGAAGATTGCTCTGAACCCGATTCAACGACTTTCCGCGTCATTTGGTTTGGTGGGTGAGGTTTTGCCTGCCAAATAACCTGAGTCAAGCTGCATGACACATCGGTTGGCCGCGGTAAATCTGCCCTGGCCGGCTCACAATGCACTTTCTCGAGCCCAATTCAATAGGGTGTACCTTTGGCATGACTTGTAAGAGGACTGTCTCCTCAGATTTTCGAACCTAAGAGTTTGAATTTTCGATGAAGGACGAAATGCACTAAGTCAAAACTACCGCCATCAAAACCGGCCGACCGTGGTAACTGCCGGTGATTATCTTCCAGTCTCTTTTTAGCCCGCGCATTGATCGATTGTCATCAAGTTCTGCTGGCTACAAACGAGACGGTATCGAGTCTAGAGCTTGGTCAGCGGCTAGCTGAAGCTTTCCTCGCGCCATCGCCTTTGCTGCACCACCATGGCCGCACCAGGCCAAGATGCCAAATTCTTCCAGCGCGGAAAGATAGAGGTCCGCAATCACGGTCCTTTCTTTGTTCCAGCACGAACGGGCTTCACAGGAATTCCGAGCTGAACTTCATGCCGCCGAGGCCAAAGACAAGAAATTCCTCAAGCGCAAGACGGTGCTCAAAAAGATCGTAGCAAATATCACAATGGGAAACGACAGTCGGTACACCTTCTCTGCCCATCGCGAACGGCGGTGTAAAGCTCACATCTCGCTCAGTGTCACCCTTGTTCACGGATGTCGTGCAATGTCTGGGCACCCCACTTCTTGAAATAAAGAAGAGTGCGTCCTTTCAGTCCTACCCATCCCTTAGCTCATCCATCGCCCAGTGGTTTACCTCTTCCTCGTCAGTTATGGACGGTCGAAACCTGATCAAATACACCTTGTCATTCCCAACTTCCTCCAGGTATGCGTCGCTTCTTCCGTCCGGCGAGACGTCTCATGGTGGACCTAGGACTGTAATGACCGTAATCCCCTCATACGCGCATTGGCCATCCGAACAATGTCCTACATTCCCATTCCAGTTGTCACCGACGCGCTAAATGAGAACCTGCGACACTGCTTGAAAGATCGGGACCCTTATGTTCGAAAGACGGCGGCCATCTGCGTCGCTAAACTCTACGCCGCGGATCCTCGCAGAGCGGAGAAAGGCGGCTTTGTGGAAATGCTTCGAGACTTGATGCTCGACAGCAATGCCACAGTTGTAGCGAACGCCGTAGCGGCCTTGTCTGAAATTGGAGATCGGCAGGACGGTGTTATATTCAAGCTCAATCTAGCCACCGCGAACAAGCTGCTCGCTGCTCTCGGCGAAAGTTCAGAGTATGTGCGATCTGTAGGAGCTTGCACTCTTCCATTTTTGACGCTCTACACACAGGTGGGGCCAAATATACATCCTAGATTCTCTTTTACGCTACGTACCGGAACGGCACGCCGATGCGGAGGTCATGGCTGAACGCATCATCGTTCAACTCCAACACGCCAACTCTGCGGTTGTGCTCACCACCATCAAGGCACTTCTTTACTTGATGAATTACATGGAGAATCGACGGTTGATCGATTATATCTGCAAGAAGATGGGGCCTCCATTGGGTAAACGAGATGCACCGTCTTCTTAAACGCATCTGATTTTTCTCAAGTCACCCTGCTTTCCTCTGGACCAGAGGTTCAATATGTCGCGCTTCGAAACATATTGCTGATTATCCAGCGTCGACCGGCAGTCCTGAAGAATGACGTTAAGGTTTTCTTCTGCAAATACAACGATCCGATATACGTGAAGCTGGCGAAGCTCGAGATCATGTATCGGCTAGCGCGTGCAGAGAACGCGAATGAGGTTTTGGCTGAACTCCAGGAGTAGGCAGCATAGTTCTCATTCCGTCTGGCTTGTTCCTTATTCCTGTTCAGGTATGCTTCTGAGGTCGACATTGACTTTGTGCGCAAGGCTGTCCGGTCAATAGGTCGCCTAGCAATCAAGGTTGAAGATGCATCGGACGCCTGCATTCAAGCTCTCTTAAACCTCATCGAAACCAAGGTCTCGTACGTTGTTCAGGAGGCCATCATCGTTATCAAAGACATCTTCCGGCGATATCCCGGAAAATACGAGGGCGTTATCCCTACACTGTGCGAGAACCTGGATGCATTGGATGAACCAGAAGCGAAAGCAGCCATGGTGTGGATATTGGGTCAATTTGCCAATAAAATCGACAACGCGGACGAGCTTCTCGACGATCTGTGTTATACATTCTTGGACGAAAGTGTCGAGGTAAGAAACTCTCTTTCCCCTGAGCCCGAGTTGAACATGGCGGCAGGTGCAATTGGCCCTGTTGACCGCGGCGGTCAAACTGTTCATTTACAAATCCAAGTCGGACAAGGCGAAAGAACTTGTGTACAAGGTTCTCAAGTGGGCCACGGAAGACGTCGATAATCCCGATCTACGGGATCGAGGATTCATGTACTGGCGGCTGCTCGCTATCAACCCTACGGTTGCCGGTGAAATTGTGTTGGCAGAGAAGCCCGCGATTACAACAGACTCCGACCGGATGGACAGAGGTGCGCTCGACCAGCTTCTGCTGCACACTGGAACGCTGGGTAGCATATACCACAAGGTAGGTTTCTTGGATGACCTTCTCAGAAATGTGGCTAATAACGAGTTTCTCTAGAATCCCGAGGTATGGAGAGCTCCGATCGCAGTATCAAACCTAATTTTGCCCTATTTAGACATTCATTCGCAATGCGACCGGAAAGGCACTCAAGGACAGCCCTGCGTTGAACGCCCACTCGCGGGCGGTATTAGTGCCTGTAGCACGCACTCAACTTCCCCCGACGGTCGTCACAGTGGCGGGGCCTGGGCCATCCGAGTCCCACGACCGCGCTGATAGCCCGCCTCCGCCTGTTCCGCCCCTTCCTGACGCACCAGTTCCATCCAAACCGACGCCGCCGATACCACCACCAGAGACCGATGAGTCTGGGGATGCTTCGTACGACGACGAGGGCGAGGCGGATGCGGATGACGAGCCAAGGGGAAGAGGAAGCGACCCTTATTCGAACCTCGACGGGGCATTTGGGAATTACCTTGCGGACGAGCCGCGGCCGATGAATGCAGGAGGGCGGCAAGGAGATGACGAGGATTTGTTGTTCTGATACCCGCAGTTTGTTTTGGTGTACATATTGATTTGCAAGGACGGGGAGTACAATGTCAAGGACTGGGCAGCACGCTCTGCAGCGCGTGCGATATTTGAGACCTCACAGTTTTGGGTCGCAAAGAGTTGTAATGCTGAGAGATACTCGGTATGCGGAGCAAATGAAGGATGAAAGAGGACAAACCTCTCCAAGTCCATACATCCTGCGATGATAGCTGATGCGGACGACTCGGTTTTCCGTGACCTGTGTATCATTCGAGGAACCTACGGGGTTGTGAACCACGACAGGGGGTCGTCCCCCTTGGATGACATGGATGGGGACATTGTAGGCGCGACTCAAGGCCAGGATCTCTGGTTCCCCTCCCCAGACAGCGGTGTCGCGTATGGACGCACAATATTGCTCAAACTCTCTCGTGGACATCAAACCTGGATCAAGAGCGCCGGCGGCGTCCTCCCCGGCCGCCGAAGGCAAGAATGGGAGAAAGTCGTCTGGGTGGGAGTGTATATATGTTGCTGCCGCCACACGGGTGGCGGCGTAGGACGCTTGTGGAGCCGGAATTATGGACAAGAGTTGGAGTTGGTCGGCAACAGCAGAGAAGAGACAGTGTCCGTCGGGGTTGATCTGAAAAGGAGAAGGATTCATGGCGAAATCGAGGACTAGGGATGTACCTCGTGAATCCGGAGATTCAACTCGTCACAGACACGGTCGATGTCTCTTTCTTCCTCTTTTGCTTCCTGCTCTAGTCTGGCGTCTGCAGCTGGGTCGCCGGCAGCATAATTCTGCGCCAATGACGCTGCTTTTCGTGCCTGGACGAATGTTCAGAGTCTTCACCCGGAGGCGATGGATGGTCTGACCTGACGGGCTTTGAAGCGGCTCTTTGCATCCTGTTTCGACGTAGCCTCGAGCTGGTCAGCCTGTTTGTCTAGCTGCATATCGTTGAGGACATTTGCGGACTCCTGTTTAACGGTTTCATCGCGGGAATCGAGCTGGGCGAGGAGATCGTCGACGAGATCGCTGTTGTCTTCGGGTGGCGGGGGAGAAGGAAACACATCCAGCGCCTTCTTTAACTTTGTCCTTTTGCCCATCACAGTTTCGGTTGAGAGCAGTTAGGAGTCTGCTTTAGATAAGCGGCACCTGTTCTTATCCACCATGGCGCGCGTCCCCCTACTTTTTGGCACAATGACAATGGGCGAAGAAGGCCAGGGTGCCGTGCGCAACTCCGATCTAGCAGAGGTACTATCAGGATCGTTGCTTGTCGCGGTTCAGTGTTGAGGCGCCAATCTCTCTCTCAGTGCGCGGATATCCTTGCTGTATTCGCGAGCTATGGCCACACTGAGCTCGACACCGCGCGTGTCTATGGCGGGGGCACCACGGAAAAGGTTGACGATGAATTGCGCTCATAACAAGCCGTCTCACTCGCTGCACAGTTGTTGTCCAAGCTGGATCTCGGTAATTCGACGATTGACACCAAGTAATTCAACCCTACCATTATATCCGCTTTCCCGATATGTTCTCACCCACGTTCTTCACCTTCATCCTTCCCATTACCCTCGACCTCGAACTGGCTAATTTTCGTCTGTAGAGTCTATCCCTCCACCCCGGGTGATCATTCAGCCTCACGCTTACGCGCGACCTTTTTCGCGTCACTGGAGGCCCTTAATCGCAAGAAGGTTCGAGTGCTGTACCTTCATGCGCCCGATCGAAGGTACCTCTGCCATTTCTTACCTGTGATGTCGCTCAAGGTTCTCCTAGCGTTCCCTTCGAAGAAACCCTTGAAGAGATGAATAAATTGCACGCTGAAGGTTTCTAGTAGGTCCTACACCCGCTTTCGAAACCTCTGCTGAATAGTTCCTAGTGAAACATTTGGACTGAGCAACTTTGCTGCCTGGGAAGTGAGTTGCATATAATCCAGTGAAGGTTGTGTCGATCCACAGCGTCCATAGGTTGCTGAAGTAGTTAGCATATGCAAGGCTAAAGGCTGGGTGCAGCCCAAGATTTATCAAGCGCAAGTAGGCGATCCATCGCAGGTTCCGTGGTTGCTGAGAACCCTTGCAGCATGTACAACGCTATCACTCGGGCGATTGAACCCGAACTTGTTCCCTGTTGCCGCAAATTTGGTATCCGTATCGTTATTTACAATCCGCTCGCGTACGTTCTACCCTTCCTTTTATCCAAGTCTGCTGAACACTAGGACAGTGGAGGTCTTTTTGCCGGAAAACTATCATCGCCCACCGACGCGCCTACGACGGGGCGCTTCAATGTTGGAACCGCATCTGGCAAGATGTACCGTGACCGTTATTTGAAGAACGGAACCTTCGACGCCCTGAATCACCTCAAAGACGTTGCAGTGAGATATCGACGTTCCAGAGTGTACACTATAGAGTCTACTAACGATCTTTCAGGCTCAACACGAGCTTCGTCTCACTGAAATCGCCTTGAGGTGGTGTCAACACCATTCTGTGTTGGGTAAGTGCCATATACATCCCGCAGGACGATGTTTAATTCATTTCTCAGGTGAAGGCGATGGTGTGATCCTCGGCGCGTCCAGTGCCAACCAGTTGAAACAGAACTGCGAGGATAGCGCCAAAGGGCCGCTTCCGGCTGATGTGCTGAAAGCGCTCGACGAGGCTTGGGAAATTAGCAAAGGGACTGCCAGCACGTATTGGCGTTGAGCTGCTGTAAACTATGTCCTGGACGATAGAAGCGATGTCCACAGTGTATAAAGCAAGGGATGTGTTACTCTACAGCTTCACAATTGCTGTCAAGTTGGATGACACTGCCACGGGGTTAGATTTGATCGCGGTATCTGCTTTCTTCGAACCAACATGGCCGATTCCTCGTCCGACCTTACGCCTCTGGGTCGCCGTTTGACTGAGCTTTCTGTCAACGTCTCTGAATCCGACTCGCCTGAAACCTGGAAGGGAATAGAAAACACCGCGCATGCTTTAGCGAATGGTCTGCGCGTACGGGATGGTCCAGGTGAGCATCCGGCGTTCGTTACCCTCCGTAACTCCGTATTGATCTCTGCAAGTCGACAACCACACTCCGCTCGGTCAAACTCAGCTCCCGCAGAACTTGGCTACCCTCCTCACCTCGGCGCTTCATGGATCCTCCATTCCCGCCGTCCCCCACATTCCTGCTGTCTTTGAACTCCTCAGGGTTTCTGCCAATCTATGCGTCGATCACGGCAAGTCGAGACACGCCCATTCTCGTTGGTCTGGCGCTGAAGACTTGCGTAGATGAGAACAGAGCGCAATTGCTCGAAGCTGGGCTGCCCCAGACGATCGTGTCCTTGCTGGAAGGATATGCAGAGTCCATTCCGAACCCACCGACTGCCACTCCGCTCCTGCTCACTATACCTCACCTCAAAATAGTTCGAACCGCGATCGGAGTGCTTTTGAACGTCAGCCTTAACTATGGTGAGCCCTCCCCAGCTTTGCGGGACGTGTGAATGAATCGGTCTGTGCAGACCCTGTAAAATCCCGACTTCGTTCCTTAGATTCCGCTTTAACAATCATGAGACTCTCCACCTCCATATACCCTCCTACCGCCTGGCTCACGCCCACTCCTTCCAGCCCCGATGAGGACACCCCGGAGGCCCAAGAGGAATCTTGGACTTTGCGAAGCGGGGTCTCCAGTTGGGCATGGAGGACTATCGTAGAGCTGAAAGAAGTCAGAGACGAGAGTGAGTTGTTTCGTGCGATCGGCTGCTTCCGCCGCTAACACGACGTTGACCAGCCCTTCAAATATTCAACCCCGATGTGCTTCCTCTACTCACGCCTGCCTTGGCTGCCTTTTGCCCGCCATTCTCCTCCAACTCCACTTTGTTCAAAGCAGACTCTTCCATGTTCAACACACTGCTTCATGCTGATTTCGAGGTCCTTGAAGAGTCGTGCACTTTAATAGAGTCCCTCTCGCTCGACGTCGAGGATGTTCGATTGTCATTGGCCCGTGGACTCGATTTCCCATCAGAGCACGGCGGGGTCCCTTGCCTGCGCACAATCCTCGACTTCATCGAGAAGGGTGACTATCCTCCGTTCTGGCAGACGGCTCTGACGGAGGCCGACCGGAAAAGGC
The DNA here is from genome assembly GCA_029281495.1 of Mycena filopes. NCBI lineage: Eukaryota > Fungi > Basidiomycota > Agaricomycetes > Agaricales > Mycenaceae > Mycena > Mycena filopes. The sequence continues at coordinate 1,495,290 of JARIHR010000014.1, forward strand.
GCGAAAAGGTTTTCGATAACTGCAAAGCCGCCCTTATCAAATCGGTTGTGGAAGTTGCGGGCGAAGAGCGCAACGAAGACGTGCTCTGGGATGACTCCGAGGAGAACAAGCCGGGCGGTGAATTCGTCTGCAGAATGGTCCACTTGATCAAGAAATACGTCTCCGACATGGACCAATCGACCGAGGTCGCGAGAGATTCCTTTGCTGGGCGAGACGATTTGGTCATTTGTGCTACCCTTTCGCTCGGAAATCTCGCCAGGAGAGGTAGGCCCTCGGTATTCTACGCACAAGTTATGCCATTGACATTGGACAGAAAAAAACTCGACCGTCCTTCTGTCACCACCGCATTCCCTTGCGCCTTTCCTAACCTCGCCGCACCTTCTCTCGCCGTCTATTGACATCAAAGTGAAGCATGGGGTTATCGGGCTCCTGAAACATCTTGCCCAATCGTGTGCTCATTCGGCCGTCATCCACGACGCCCTCGCAGAGGCGCAAGTAGTAAAATGCGTTTCAGGATGCGGTGTCTGGGATGAGAAGACCGACGACATGTCAGACATTGTTCAAGTTGGCGCGATTGGCATCGTCAAGTATATGTGCAACGCAAACGGTTAGTTTATACCTCCTGGTTCGGTGTATCGCTAACTATCCCATCAAAGTGGAAAATACCTTTGCGTTGGTACTTCCACCAGCCGGGGGTGATTCGGCCCAGGCTACTGGCCTCTCGTTGATTATGGCTCTTGTCAAGCGAACCAAATCAACTCCGGTCCGCAGTGAAGGCACTCGTGTGCTGGTGAACGTTATTAAATCGTTATGGTCCAACGACCCCCGCGGCTACTCCGGCCAACACAGTGATGACTGCCACCCTTCAAGGCATAAACAGCGCCGACGTGCTGCACGAAAACCAGCGGAAGCGGCATGAGTCGATGCAGAGGGTGCTCACCCCCGAATGCGCATTGGCCCTCGCAAGCTTAGTGGGCCGCAGCGCGAAGTACCCTTTACTCGTCAACGAAGGTGTGGTTGCTCTGAGTCTGATGAGCACCATCAAGGCCGGTGGTGAGTTTCTGAGTTTTTTTTTTGTTCTGGCCATCAACTCAACTCGCAACGTAGGGCCGCTTGCACTCACCGCGATCCTCACGCCTCTACCCTTTGACACGGCTCCTGTCGAGCCGCCTTCTGCGACTCCCTCGGCCAGCAGCGAACTCACGTCGGGCAGCGACGTGAGCTCGCCTGTAGTTACCACGCCTTCCACACGAGGGCGGCTTCCGATCCCGCGCAACGCCCTGGACATGCTTATCGCCGTGCTGAAGAATGTAGACAACCCCGTCAACTTTCAGATGGAAGTGCGGGTCAATGTCTGCTCTTTCTTTGTGCAATTGACGAGACACACGTCCGGCCCCGAGCTACTGCGGGTGAAAGATAGTGTGCGGCCCGTCGTAGACCACGTCTCAGAGACGCTGCAGAATGCATCGAACAAGGCCGATCTAGATATGTTGGTCAAGTCGACGAAGAAGTTGCTCGAGCTTTGGGCGTAGGAATGTAATACTTTTGTTTTGCTTTTGTTTATCTACGGCATTTCAGGCCATCAGAATCTACCGGCTTTTGTTTAGCCGCCTCCGGAAGAGGGGCTCTCCTTCGCAATGTCCGCCATGACATTGGAGGTTGCGGACGGGATCGCGACGATTTGCCTTCAACGGCCGGCGACGTTGAATTCCTTGACCCCGGAAGACTATACGTCGTTCTCCAATATCCTCAGGGCCGTAGACAAGAGAGAGGACGTCCTTGTTACTGTCTGGCAAGGTATCTCTGTCTTCCTTTCTGGTACTCCTTCATCAAACGCTACTGCAGCCACTGGCAAATGGTTCTGCGCGTGGGTGGATCCCACATTCGCCCGTGAACGTGAATACAACTCCGTTTTAGCGGCACAGATGTACGAAGCAACGCTGGTAGGGAGCTCACGGGCGACCTTCGAGATAGCTTTCTGCAGGCCGTTGTGCGGACGACGACCGATTGCGGTCATGCTGTGAGTGGGAATATATATTGAGTCCAACTCTTGTACTCAAAAAGAGACGTGAAGCTTTATAGCCATAGCAAGGTAGTCTTCATCCCGAAATGATCTTGATATCCCTCAAGGACGTCTATTTCTTATTCAAAGATCCTCGTCGCCGCATTGAACGGGCCAGTCATGTCAGTCTCAGGGCTCGGGTACCTGCACGGTTTCGAATCACTCATTGAGCTATGGCAGGGGTACAAATGAGCCCAATATCTGTATCTGTATTTTACCTTGAACTTTCCAGGGATCGCCGCCGGTCAAACAACTTCTCAAACCGTTCTGGCTGAAATCTGACGAGGGTTGAAATCGACAGCATTGCTTGGGCATTTCGACTTTATTTATTGCATGCCGAACGCCTGGCTTTCCGTTCCATTTACCTTTCTCGGTCATTGAGCTCCTTGCCCGGCGTGGAGCCAAGCTTACCCTCATATCTGTAGGCATCGTGGCCGAGGGTGGCTCTAGCGTTAGTTTCGTTAACCGCAGTGAGTGCTCTGTTTCGCAACAAACCATGCTTTAATCCTCCTCAGTGGGTTTGGCCAAGGCGAATGAAGTTCTCATATGGGGTAAAAAGAAAGCGGCTCAAGAGCTATTAGACTGTGGATTTATAAAGTGAGGCGAAATATCATTTCAGGCAACGTCGACTGACTTGATCACAGCGAGATGTTACCACTTCAGTCCTGGGAGGACTTCCACCAAGCGGTCCGCGCCATCGTGGTGGAGGACTTGCGAGGGCTTGACCCGGTAGCCGTCCTGACTGTTAAACGCCTTATCCGCGATGGTTTGACTGAAAAGAACAATCCTGATGGCACGAACCTTCGAGAGAGTTATGGTATGTCTCCTGTATTTTATTGCTGGAGCATCGACCTGACTCGACTCCCCAGCACAGGCCGAACGATTTTCGAGGTATTTGGATTTAGTTCTCCGAGCCTAACGTTACACGACTCAAAAAAAACCAGCGGCGTCCCAGCCAGACAATTTCGGCGCATTGCGACAAAGGAAATTAAGCACAAACTGTAGCTAGTCTGAGCGTCTCCGCCGTAATCCGCGATACAGTTTTTGTGTCAGGTTCAAGTTGAATGGGGTCAGCACCCGGCACGGAACCAAAACGTCAATCAACCCCGAGTGATCCTGACGGTGAATCCAAGTCTCCGAGACGCCGACCATCACCTCTGTACAATTAAATCTGGAGCTCAACTATCTACCGCTTCCCTTGTGAATCTGAACCAGTCTTCGAACATTGCTGAAGCCCCGACCGCCAGCACGATCCCGCGGGCGAGTTGCGGGCCAACTTTGGGCCTAATCCACCCAAGCGCCCAACCCAGATTGACGGCTTGCGCGATTTTTAACAGCAATAGTCCCTTGGCCTGATAGACCTGATCCGCCAAGTACTTGCTGCCCTTTCTCTTCCTCCTACCCCATGGACAGCGAGAAGGTACACGAGTCGACCGCGACGCCCAGTCTGCTTTCCGAGAATCTTTACTATCATGACGCCGAAGAACTCAACGAGCCCTCGGCCGAGAACAGCCTGCATCGGGGACTCAAGGCCAGGCAAATATCCATGATAGCCCTTGGAGGTAGAACATATCCCAGAGCCGTTATAACCGACTGACTGTCTGGGAGGCGCCGTCGGCACTGGGCTGATCATAGGCTCTGGGACTGCGCTAACAAGGGGTGGACCGTTAGGTGCGATTTCACCCTGGCTAAAACGGTCCCCGCGATTTTGACCGACGGGTTCCGACTTTAGGCATCTTTCTCGGCTACTCGTGCGTTCCAGCCCTCTGCGTTATTTATGAAGCCTCTGCAACCACCCTACAGATTCGTCGGCTTTGTCTGCTACTTGGTCATGGTGGGACTCGGCGAAATGGCTGCATTTTTGCCCCATTCCAAAGGTTTTGCTGGTTATGCCACTAGATTCGCGGACCCGGCGCTCGGTTAGTTTCAATGTATTATTATTCATCTCCCTTGCTAACCGGGACCCTCGTAGGATTTGCCCTGGGGTGGAATTACCTGATGAAGTATCTGATCGTAACTCCTAATAATATCAATGCCTCAGGTGTAGTCATACAATACTGGGCCGGGGGACGCAACGTGCCCCTTGAGGCTTGGATGAGTGAGAAAACCCACTGAACAGAGTTGTCTTTTCGTGCTTAATATTCATCACCAGTCATTTTGATCGCCTTCGGTATGTACGCACCAACTTGGGCGGGGGTGAACAAACTAAATTTTCGATAGTTTTCTTCGTCAATCTTCTCGGCGTTCGCGTATTTGGAGAAATGGAGTTTTACTTTTCAAGTATCAAGGGTAGCTGCGATCCGTGCTGTTTTCCCCAGTTCCTCACCACCTCAACAGTTATCTCGCTCATCGGACTCCTCCTTATGGGAATCATCATCGACTTGGGTTTGTGCTCGATTGACCGAGATGTATGCAATATCACTCACTCAAAAAAAGGTGGCAATCCAAAGCACGACCGTATTGGATTCCGGTACTGGCACGCTCCAAACGGTCCTATGGGGCACTATCTGCTCAGCGTTGTCAAAAATGAGCACTTGTCGATCTTTCTGGGATTCTGGGCGACCCTCACGAACGCATTATTTGCCTACATCGTGAGTTTCCCACACAGTCCTGAAAACTCTTACCAGATTCATTCCCCAGGGTACTGAGCTGATCGGGGTAAGGGTCTTCTGTCTTTTGTACTTGTTTTCACATTTTTCTCGGCTTGTGTTTTTAGGTCACTGTGGGCGAAGTGAGTTTTTGGTCCTGTCCGATTGCCGACTACTACTGATGACGCACAAGGCTCAAAATCCGAGACGCAATATTCCGATTGCGATCAGGTAAGTCGGCCCCCACCAAACGCGCTCCCCCCTCATAAGTAATAGACGGACCTTCTTCCGAATCTTGGTCTTCTACGTCGGCGGTGTATTCGTCATTGGTCTAGTTGTACCCAGTACCGACACAAGCTTGTTCACAGCCAACAAGTCAAAGACCGGAGGCTCGTATAGACTAAGCCGCCTTTATCGAAACTAACTTGACACCCACAGCTGCTGCCTCTCCGTTTGTTGTCGGTAGGGCTCCCTTCGGTTCCGTTCCATCTGGATTACATCGTCTGACAACCTCATTTAGCCACCACCCTCGCTGGAATTCGTACCTTGAATCATGTTATCAATGCCGCGATCTTGGTTTTCGTCATGAGCGCGGCCAACTCGGATCTGTACATAGGGAGTCGCACTCTATACGGTCTGGCCGTCGAAGGCAAGGCTCCGAGAATCTTCGCTCGGGTCAACCGCAATGGGGTGCCATACGTGGCATTGACCCTCTGCACCTGCTTTTGCTTCTTGGTATACCTTAACGTTTCCTCGTCGAGCGCCAAAGGTCCGTTTTCCCTCAACGACTTCTTCTGACGTCTAAACTCCACTCCGCTGCTGCAGTATTCACATGGTCCGTCTGCTTTCACATTTTTTGTCGGCGTACCAGGCCCAACGCTTGAAAAGGTTTGTGAATCTGGTATCAACATTCGGTGCAATCACCTGGATGTGTATTGCATATTCACACATGTAAGCAAGAACGATAAAACTGGCGACGGGGGAATTATTCATATGATTTCTATACAGCTCATTCATGCGAGCACTGAAAGCACAAGGCAAATCCCGCGATTCCCTTCCGTACAAGGCCCCATTCCAGCCCTGGGGGAGCTGGTTTGCGCTCATTTCGACCGCCGTCATCGTATTTTTCAAAGGCTTCGACACCTTCATGCCCTTCAAGGTTGGTCCCAGCTTATCCCCGCAGTCATCGTCCTTATCAATCTTACTCTCACTTTCCAGAGCGACACGTTTGTTACCTCTTACATAGGCCTCCCCATCTTTGCCTGCCTCTTCTTTGGCTACAAATTCTTTTATGGGACCAGAAAGATCCCCGCTGACAGGGTGGACTTGGTCACGGGCCTCAAAGCGATCGATGAAGCGGAGCAACAGTTTTTGCTGGAGGAAAAGGCCCGCGGTCCTCAGAGTTTCATTGGACGGCTCTGGGACAACTTGTAACTTAGCTCACGTTGTTACACGAATATTCATGCCAATATTACTTTTGCGTGCGCGCAACACGTTCCTCATAATGAACCTACTACTCTGCATTTCGTCGTCTCCTCTTCCCTTTTGATTCGTCGTCGCTGTCTCCGATATTTTCCATTTCATCCCAAAACTCGTCATCGTCACCTTGCAGTTCCGGTGTGGACACCACGGGTTGAACACCGTCCCAGACGACAACGGTAGGGACACTGGTCATAAACACCTTGTCGACTACCTAAAACAGACCGGTCAACGAAAGGCGACCAGCGAGCGAAATATCGTAGCCGCCGCACCTGTCCCTTATTGTCTTGGTTTTGTCCAGCTTCTGGAGGAGGAGGAAATGATGTGTGGATGCGGCAATATCGGTCGAGCGCCGTCGACACTAGAAGGGATGGAGAAGGCGCCATGGATGTAACGGCTCCTGCTAAGCCTACATATCGTTTTTGAGTCAAGGCATGAAGGTTACGAAGGGTCCGGTCGACCTTTATAAGAGTAGATGACCCGTCCATTGCGCAAATCCAACGCGAAGAGATTAGACCCGTGGTCGCTGACGAAAATTTCGCTACACGCGCGCGTCAGGACGCGGACAAAATAGGGCTGGGGACATACTGGTCGGCAAGGCCTTTCTCAACGAGCTTGACACCGCCCATCTTCCCAATGCCTTTCCAGTTCGATACCGGACGGCGTGCATGACGGGTATCGTATCTCCGTACGTCTCCCAGTGCCGTTCCGGTTAGGAGATGAGTGGGACTCGCGAGATAAGTCAATGAAGTTATTCGGACTGGCTGCCGTAGACCAAGGCCGTCATTTGGTACATTCTTAGCACGCCATAGTTCACCCGGGAACAACGAATCGCGTTTTCTTTTGGTGCCCGCAGGTTCTCCTGGGGACGACATAGCTTTCTCCGTGTCCCAAACAGACAATTCCACCTCGTCCCCCCCGTAGGCAAACGTGGCCTGGTCAGAGGCAAGACGCCAATCGGCAAGGCGAGCGGGAAGAGACGCAAGAAGTGGCTCCTTTCCCTTGCCCTGGGGAACCAATCGCAAAGCACCGTTCGAGGTGCATGAATAGATGCCGCTGGTGTTTCGATGAGGTTCAGTAGTTTCACTAAATGAGCGGAAGCGTACCGGTCTGTGGCTTGGAGTCCTACAAAGGACTGATTTGGTTTCAACCGAGTCTCTCTCCATTGCTCGACCAAGTGCAGTTCGGTATCGTCCCTTGTAAACGCTGCGACGGAACCGTCGGCATAGGCTGCAGCTACGGATTTTGAAGTCGAGGCTACAGAAAGCGCATTGACAGAGGATTTTCCCGAGTGAAGGAGGGACAGAGTAGAAGGCGCTTGTGGAGTGCTAATAGTGGGCTTCAAGGACTTGATATTGCCCAGTTCATCGCCGACCAGGAAGGATGCCATCAGGTTAAAACGAAAAAGCAGGAAACTGGCATATACGTAACTCTCGGCTGCATTCTGACGCTCTGCTTCTCACACCGACGATGGATGGTGGACCACTCAAGGAGCTGGCGAAACTGGAGAAGCTGACTGCCGGCGCCTCGGGAAAGGGAAAGGCCTCCATCTCGACCTCCCTCGACGCCCTCCTCGACTCTTTGCGTCAGGCCAAGGACGCTATCCAACCCGGACCAGCCGCCGTTTCTCCCGACCTCCTTCTCCAGCTCTCTCAAACGGTGGACCTCCACAAGAAGGACGTCGACGAACGCCAGAAAGAAATATACTCCTCTGTCTCACGCCTAGGCAAGGCTTTGGACAAGGTTCGCATCATCAATCCATGCGTTCCGTGCACGCGACTAATTGGGAGCAGAAATTCCCCGCTGCCCTCCCATCCTATCCCGATGTGTTCACATCCCCTCCCTCTGTCACTGCGCTTGAGCGTACCATCGCTCTTCACTTTCTCCGAACGGGCCAGTTTGACACCGCCGGAATATTCCTCCAGGTAAAGTCCTGTTTCGGCGATGGGTCTGTCGTTGACCAGGATGACAGGAGGCCGGTTTAGATATTGCGCCCGAACTGCGCGCGCAATTTATCGACCTGCATAGAATCCTGCAGGCTCTGCGGAACCAGGATATAAATCCCGCTCTCGGGTGCGTTTCCTCGATGTCACCTACCTCTTCTAAACCGTGCCCCCCAGGTGGGTAGCCAAGAACCGATCATTCCTGCGTGAGCGCGGGTCCCCGCTCGAGTTCCACCTCCACCGTTCCCAGTACATTCGTCTTCTTCTCAGCACTCATCCACCGAACGTTATGCTGGCCATCTCTTATGCCAAAGAAACTATGGCCCCGTCATTCTACACCGAGAACGAGGACGAATTCAAACGCCTGACTGCTTGCATCATGTTTCTCCCTCTGTCCAAACTGCAAACGTCGCCCTACGCTGACCTGGCCTCACCCTCCTTGCATTTTGATCTGGAGCCTCTCTTTGCCAAGGAGTATTGCGCCAGCTTAGGGATGAGTCGACAGGTGCCTCTACGAGTGGTTGGCGACATTGGCGGCGGTGGGGCATTGGCCAGGATCGAGAAGGGGCGAAAGGTGATGCGCGAAAGAAAGAGTGAATGGAGTCAAGCCGATGAGTTGCCTGTACGTTCACTGCCCTTATACCGTCTTCTGGTATTCACGTTCGAACCAGATTGAGATACCACTACCACCGGAGAACCGATATCACTCCATTTTCGCCTGTCCCGTTTCAAAGGAGCAGTCCACTGAATCTAATCCGCCGATGATGATGAACTGCGGACATGTTGTGACCAAGGACAGTCTGCATAAACTGAGCAAACCCGGGGGGTAAGTTGTTCATTCAATAACTTTTCGGGTCCCAACTCATGGTCACCAGATACGATCCGGTGGATAGGCGGGTGAAATGCCCGTACTGTCCCGTAGAATCACCACATGGGTCAGCGCTCCGAGTCTACTTCTGATTTTTTTTCGCATTTAAACACAATGTATTTTGTAAACCAAAGATGTACAATTATTATTCAGGGTCACCCGCCCGACGCGCCCTGTGAGCTCAAAGTCTCGAGCTGCTGGACTCGTCCAACACGGTGGATATGTAGGTATCAGTCCGCTCGACGTCTACACTTTGGCCGCGCGGTAAGTTACCGGGATGTGTGAGGTCTTTCATCAGGTGAATGGTCTACACTTTGGCCGCGTGGTGAGTTGCCAGTCTCTTTGCACGATCTTCCTTCGCATCTGAACGGTGTACACTTTGGCCGCGTGGTGAGTTGGAGTTGCCCGGTCTTTCTTCACAGTTGAACCGTCCACGGGCGTCTACACTTTGGTTGCGCGGTAAGTTACCGCAGGCGAACGGTCTACACTTTGGCCGCGTGGTAAGTTGTCTTTGGCCGCGCGGTAGGTTGTCAATGTAAGGTCATGCGCGAGCTTGAAACCTGGCGGCTGCACGTGGGGTGAATATCATTTCTTTTTCTCAGTCTTGGAAGAGATTGCAGAAGTTCCTATGGCCGCGCGGTTGGTGTACACACTTTAGGTGGCCGCGGGATCCGAGAAATTCACGGGCGGCGCCCTCACAAAAAATCCGAAATCCCATGGGCCATCGAGCATAGTTTGAGAAATCGCCGGAAGTAAAAACAAGCCAGAGATCGCCGCGAAACCGAAACAGCCCAGTCAAGTTCGAGATTCGCGGGGACGGCAGGAAGCAATGTCACAAGAGGTACAACATTTGCTGCGAAAAACCCAAGAAGCAAAAGCACAGGAAGCGAAAAATCGAAGTGGCCAGCAGGAAGTGGCCCCCCGCAAGTTTCGAGTTTTGTGAACGGGCTTGAAATTTTGTGAAGTGGCCCCCGCGAGTTTCGAGTTTTCTGTGAAGTGGCCCCCCGTGAATTTCGAGATTTTGTGGAGTGGCCCCCGTGAGTTTCGAGTTTTTGTGAAGTGGCCCCGACGGATTTGTATTTGTGGGGTGGAGGCTTGACTTTTGTATCGAAGTGGCCCCGGCGGGATTCGGTTTTTGTGGAGTGGCCCCGGCGGGGTTTGTAGCTTGTGAGGTGGAGGCTTGACTTTTGTATCGAAGTGGCCCCGGCGGGATTCGTACTTTGTGAAGTGGCCCCGACGGGATTTGTATTTGTGAGGTGGAGGCTTTCAATTTTGTGTGGAGTGGCCCCCGCGAGTATCGAGTTTTGTGAGCGGGCTTGAGATTTTGTGAAGTGGCCCCCCGCGAGGTTCGAATTTCTGTGAAGTGGCCCCCGCCAGTTTCGAGTTTTTGTGGAGTGGCCCCCGTGAGGTTCGAGCTTTGTGTGGTGATGGCCACTTCGAAATTTTTCGCACTCTCGAACTTGGGTGCCAGGCCCACCTGGTAACTTGAACAGGGCCACCTGAGAACTCGAACTTTGTCCAACGCGCCACGGACGACACCCCCCAAAGGATTTCGACGAAAACCAGGACGCGAAGTCAAAGGGCCTTCACTACCAGTACTGAACCAGGTATTTTCCCGAATGCTATCGCAGCGAAATTGTGCGGATTCTTCGTGCCAGAGTGGGGGTTGTATTATTGAATTTTGTCGAGGTCGTCGTTGCTCGTGGTGGTTTGGTTCTGATTTGTCAGCCAGACGCGACTTCTTCAAGTTGATGTCTTGACGCGCCCCATGAACCCCAAGTCTCTGGCCCATCCTTCATGTCATTCAGGCCGACACGGGCCTCTCCCCCCTCTAGGCTTACCGCCTTAACCGACTCCCTCCTCACCTCCACCCTTTCGGCAGACCTCTCCCGCTCGTCCTCTGTGTCGATTCGTGAACTGATTGGCCTGACCCACGAGGAAATAGATCTGCTGGACGCTATAATATCTCGTGCGGGACCGTCGGCGACAACGTTTCCGGCCGTTTTCACCGCGTACAACGCGGTATTGAAGGAGCGCGGCTTGGACCCTTCCGAGGTTGTCTATTATGGGAAGCTATTGAAGCTAGGAACATTGAAGGGCAGTAGCTGGGGAGAAAAATGGCAGATGGTCAAGGTGCAGCAGGGATACGGTGGCTCTCAGACCCACGCTGGCGGAGCCCCAAAGCTTGGGAAGAGCGTACCGACGCGTCTGACGCGCCTCCCCCCAGGGACTGCACTCCGTCCTGCATTGCACACCCTACACTCCCATGAAATCGAGAGCACAACTATCAGCTCCGACGAGGAGGACCCCGTCCAAGTCCCTCAGTATCATCTGCACACTCGGCCGCGCCGTCCAACTTCCCCAGTCCGTTCGGAAATGACATCTCCTAGTTTGGACTCTCAAAACTATCCTCTGCTTGCTCCACCTGCCCGTTTCCGCCCAATGGCATCGGCTAGGCCTCAGATGTCGGAAACAGAGACCTCGGATGCCACCGAGCACCGTACTGCCCCATCGACCACCCCTCCATCGTACCGTGCCGCCCTTCGGGAACCTCTCCTGTCCAAACGGCAACTAATCACGGCTACTGAGGCAGCGCCCAAACGACCCACTTCCTCATCCCTTGCAACCGCCCGCCAAATCGTTGCGCAGGCCCGTGAGCGCAAAGGTAGCGTTGTAAACGAAGATGACGCATGGAAAAAAATCAAGATGCTTCAGGATGAGAGAGACGCCGACGCCTTTCGGCAAGACAGACTGGTGGAGCGGTGCTGGGGGGTTTGGAAGGAGGGATTTCAGTGGATAATCGTGAGTTGGCGCTTCCTTGAACCCGTTCCGCTTATTGAAATATCACTAGACAACGAACCAACAAATTGGGGAAGCCCGAGACGTCCTCATCCTGCGGCTGTGTATCCAACGGTGGCGAACCCTCACCGCTGACTCTCGAGAACGCGACGCTCGCATTGCCAAAACGGCCAACCAGGAATGTCTCAAGGCTGTCCTCCGGATATGGCGGAATAAAGCAAAAGAACGGGAACAAGCGAGATGGCGTGCTTCGATGCGAGCGAAGATGAAGCTCATTCGCGATAAGCGAGAGCTCAAGCTCGTGGCGGACGCTCTCTCAAAGTGGAGACAGTCCCAGAGACTACGCTCTGCGGACCGACATTACGCCCAATCCATCCTTCTCCGATATTACGACCGCTGGAGGAAAGGAGTGGCTCATCTGGATCGTCTGGAAGGCCTCGCAGATCAGCTCTCGCGGGTTATCGACGGCGGCGCTCTTGAACAATTTTGGTATCGATGGAAGCATGCAGCGCAGCTTCAAATTGCCCAGAAAATAGTCAGCGACAATGTCGGTCTCAGGATCAAAACAGAGGTGATGGATGTGTGGAGAAAACAAATGTAGGAAGCCTCAGTACGATTCTGACCACTTTGCTGACTCGATATCCAGGCGAGACAATCACATCGCTGACGCATATTATGATATTGTACTGAAGAAGCGTATCCTTCGATCTTGGAAGTCTGCCCGAGACAGAATACAGGTTTGTTCGTCCTTTCGTCGGTATCCTTTCAACCAACCCTTCCATAGAGTATGGGAAATACCGCCGACACCCTTTACGACCATCGCTCAATGCGTGTTACGTATATGGTTTTGAAGACCCGATATCAACAGCGTCGGCTTGCAAGCATCGTCAATACCACCCGGCTGAGAGAAGCCTGGGCGGTATGGAGTCGTCGAATGCGGCAGCGCAAGGAACTAGAAGGTCGGTGACTTTGTCTGTTTGCTCATCAAGCACTGACAGGTGGTAAAGATGCCGCTCTGGCCTTCTCCCTCCGCCCTAATTCGCCGTTGGCTAGAACATGGCTGCAAAAATGGCGCAAGGTGCATTCCAGTCACAAAAACTCCCAATCCTACGCTGCGTTCCACCACTCGGATTCTGTGCGCCGAAGGACGCTGTTGCTATGGCGGATCAAGCTGCGCAATAGACACAAATCAATGAGCCAAGCTCGGGCTGTGGATAAATTCTTGGTCGTCCGGTCTGCTTGGGCAACGCTGAGGGCCAAGTTTGCCGAGCGCAGACGTCTACAGACTCTGAAAGTGCTTGAATTGCGTAAAACCCGAAATCTCTTCTATGGTATGACCTGCCATCCCTTTACAGCGCATTTCTGATCGTCTGTTAGCATGGTTTGAACGCGCTCATCGGGAAAGAAGTCAGCGGATAGCAGAGAAAACGATACGAGCCGGGATTGTCAAGGTCAGCACCTTTGCTCATTGCTACGGGCAATCTATTCAAAATGCATCTCCAGCGGATCTTGGGTACCGCATTAACCGGTTGGATGAACCGTACCATCGAAGTGAAAAACCGGGAACTGCAAGCCGGAATAGATCGTGATGCCTGGTTGCTTAGCCTCGCATTCAAGAAGTGGAAGGCGGCCAGAGGGCGCCACGTCGCTGAAGTGAGCTTGATGGAAAGTTACCAATTCGTAAAGCGAGAAGGTCTGTTCAGATTATCATCTTATTCTCTTGATTTTCTGTGCTGACAACTGGAACAGAAAATCTCGTCAAGTTTTTCCATCGATGGCTTTCCGTCACCCGCACAAGTCGACGGCGACGAGTCGCGCTGGATCAAAAAGAGTCCCAGTTCAAGTCTGGCCTCGTCTCTGATGTATGGGAAAAGTGGAGAAGCCGGTTCAAGCACCGACGACTGCAGCCCATTGTGAGTCACGGACAAGCCCTTGTTCAAAACATTTTCCTGATCGAGCTCTCAAGGAATATGAGGTTCTCTTGAAAGGCCAGGAGAACACCCTTAGACGCGTCTTTAAGTTATGGCATTCCAAAACAAAGGTAGAATCCAGATCCTTAAAACACCCTTGTGTTTACGATTTCCGTAGTCCCTACCTGCGATCCGTTTCAACGCCGAGCGAATCAAACGAATACAGGCAAGGTGTTGGAATGTCTGGTTGCAGGCGTTGCCGCGCGCTTTACAAGCCAAGACCGCGCGAGAGGTGGAACAAAAGGCTGTCCTAGGTGAGTCTTCCTCAGTGATGTCGTGGTCGCTGCTAACATGCGATGGAAAGCCAAATTTTTCGATATATGGTTGCAGGCGCACCGAACCAAAATTGCGCTCAAGGCCGTGGCGTGAGCCAGTTTCTGTCCCTGTACGCCAAGTTACTAATGATTTTTGATAGTCGCGCAAGATATCTGCGTCTTCCACCAAGTGTCGTTCGCCCAACACCGAATTCCCGACCAACGCCAACGCCTCGAAGCCTATTTCCACGTCGTGCTGTACGCACCGAGGAACAAACAAGCGAAAATGATGAGCCAGGACCAAGTTCCCGCCAAACGGTCGCGGCAGGTCCCAGGAGCCTTCGTTCCGACACCAGTCCTCCTCGTCGTTCACAATCACGATTCTCGATACCAGCAACTCGCGCGTCGAGCCCTACACGCTCGACTTTTGCCCGCATGGACGCGACTACACGGCCACGCCCTGCTAGTTCTGTCGCGGGCGGGGAAGAGCCTGGCAGGCTTCTGCGCGAGTTTCGACATATTCAAGCGAGATCCAGGAGTCCGCCCGGACGCGGGCGCTCTCGGAGACGAGAGCCTCCATAACCTGCACTCAGTCTTGTGCTCCCCGTCGTATTTATTCGTTTAAATTATTGCCTGTATGATTTATGCCCATGTTTCATGCTTGTTCCTGCTTTGAACCGAGATCCTGACCCCTCTCCGCTGGCGCGACTCTCACGAATTGCGGTAGAATTGCCATCCCACCCAATTCGCAATGACAAAATACGCGGTGGTCGGGATGATCAGGATGGTAAAGTACTTGTAATGCGTGTCGTTGGCTAGTGCGTCGAGGGCCTGGAGGGTTTCTTGAGGGGCTGCAAGGGGGACCGTGGATGCAACGGGACTCACAAAGAAACCAGTGAGGGGCATGAAAGGACTCAGCAGGATAGCATAGCTCGCGAGAGCGAAGAAGGCACTGGACGCTGCCAACAGGACATGGCCAGAGTTGAGTTCCATGTGACCGTGACACAACCGCAATTAGCAACGACCATGTCCTCTGAAGAATCGCCTATAAAACCAGAAGTCGCTGAGGAGCAGCGCGTCGACGTCGACGACGACGAGGCCCGCGAGCAAGAGGAGCCCGCCGATTCCTTTCCTGATGTCCCCCGGGAACCGGCCGGGTCGGTGCCTCTTGGCTGCTTGCGCAATTGAGTCTGATCCATCCTAGACCGCCTGAAGCTCGTTCCATCTCTCCTGTGCTGCTGCCACAGATCCCCGGCGCCGCCCTTGACCTCGAGCTTGACCTGGAGTCGATCCTGAGTGCGGCCAACCCAGACCCGGAGTAAGTAGTTGTCTCTGGGACTCCTCGACTGGTCATTCAAATTCTGTGGTCAGATCGGCCAAGGTCAACAAGCGGGCAAGCAATGTGCTCAAGCTGTCGCAAGAGAACGAGAAGCTGAAGGCGGAGCTCAAGGTACCGTATTATAGAATGTGAGATGTTGGTGTCCAAACTGAAATGTCGACAAGGCCATGACCGACCGACTGGAGGCGGCGGAAAAACGAAGAGAGATGCTCGCTAGGAAGCAGCAGCAGGTTATGGAACCGCCATCGAGCTAATAACGAGGATGCGGAGAAGCAACAACATAATATGTATATTTCTCATGTTTTATACCCTCTCATGACTCTGGAACTGCAACAAATAGTTACTTTATCGTCTTGGGCTTCGGCCGTCTTATGCTTGCCGTAGCTAGAATAACTCTCGGTATGTAAGTGATGGAACTGTCACTCGCCTCCACAAATTTCACGCTTGCTCTTGACCATGACAAGCCGCAGACTCTCTGAACGCAAACTTTCAGACCGCGACCGCCGTGGCTCGGGAATGAGCTCGCGGCGTCCGTCCATTGACCCATGGCGTCTCATTCCGATGGACAAGTAACGCCCTCCGCTCCATCGATTTCCTACCTTGACCACGTTCCTTCGCAGAGCTGTCCACATCAGCGGGTCTGACGATTTCAATGTACTCTTCGTCGGGGCGGGTAACATCATGTTCGGTGCGTGCTCTATTTTCTGCGGTGGTCACACTGCGTCTGAGCGTCGTGAACAGGCTCCGATGAGGGTCCCTGGAATCATTCGTTCCGTTTCGAACAGTATGCTGCATCTGAGATCCATTAATCGCGTTGCCTGACTTTGAGTGAAGCAAACTGGGCCGCCGTCTCAAGGTTGTCGCGCTCATCGACCCCGCGATCGAGCGTGCGACCGCGGTCTTGCAGAAGAAATGCGACTCTTTCGTGGTTTCCGCGTACCAGGACACTCGTGTATTCAAGACCCTCGAGGACTTTGTCAAGAATATGTCTCCCAAGGACCGCCCGCGTGCCGTCATTGTCGGTAGCCCCCCGATGTTCCGCGGTACTCTGAACCCGGGACGCGACATTGAGATGCAAATCCTCAAGTTTTTCCCCGGCGTGGCCATGTTCATCGAAAAGCCGATCGCTACTGGTCCGCACCATGAAATTGAGCATGGTTTTACTATCGCCAAGACCATTCAGGAGTCCAGGACCATCTGCTCAGTTGGGTATGTCCCCCGAGCTTCATATTTCGCCCCAGATCCTCACCTCGCCTTGCAGCTACATGCTGCGGTATTTGAAGGCGGTTCAGATGATGAAGCAGATTATCGAGGAGAATAACCTCACGGTCATGGCCACCGTTGCTCGCTACGCCTGCGCATACGAGGCTATTGCGAAGCCTGATTGGTGGGACAAGTCCAAGAGGTCCGCCGAGCCATTCTCTCCTCTTTGTTTCGCATCATGAACGTAAATTTCCAGTGCCGGACCCGTGATTGAGCAGGGAACACACTTTTGTGACTTGTCTCGCTACTTTGGAGGTGAGGTCGACATCTCCACGGTGAATGCACACTCCCTGGAATGGAACGAGAATGCGGGACAGCTTTCCAAGATGAATATCGACGAGAGCAAGATTGCGCCGGAAAACAGGATCCCTCGTGTGACTGCCGCTACCTGGTACGAAGAATGTCCACACTGGATGCCTGTTGTTCAACTTTTGCCGTAGGAAATATGACAGCGGGGCTGTAGGTAGCTTCACCCACGTCGTGGCCTTGCAGGGAACAAACTACAGCTGTGAGCTCGAGGTCTATGCCGATGGATACTCTCTAAAGTTGGTCGAGACGTTCACATCCTCGTTCACGAGTTTTAAATCTTTGCTTAGGCTGGTTAACCCCTACGTCCAACCCACCCTTTACGTCCGCAAGCCGGGCGACGACCACGAGCAAACGTATAGGTTTCCCGACGATGATCCCTTCTTCTCGGAGGTTTCCAACCTGATCGATGTTATTGAGGATATCGAAGAGGACCCTGAGGCCGCTCAAATCTTGAGCACATACGAAGGTCCGTGTTGTTGCTGATGACAGAGCCTCGCTCATCATCCGTTCCCTTGTCTTCAGATGCGGTCAGAACGTATGAGCTTACCTGGGCAATCCGCGAAGCCAGCGAACGTTCGCGCGACGCTAAGCTCAAGGCGAGTGCGGAGGCCGGTCAGGCTCAGAAGGCCGCTGCCACTGCTTAGATATTTTACGCGTGAACATGATTATAAGTAGGATGGACGGAAGGAAACGCGGAAGATCCTGTATTATTACTATAGAAAGAAGACAATCGAATAGGCTACTCCGACTGGACTGTTTCGCGTGAGGCGGCGGTTTTTTCTTCCAGTTTGCGTCGTCGCTCAATTTTCGCCTTTTCGCGCTTCGCTTCGGCTTCGTGTTCTTCTTTGAGGTGCGCCTTAAGGGTGGGGATGTTTTTCATCTCAGAATGGCATCGCCAGCAGGCCAAATCCTCTTTAAGCATAGGTTCGTAGTGTTTCTTTGGATCCAGATTTGCCATCTGGGGGAGTAAGATCACCCAACCTTCTGGGAAGAGTGGAAGCACTCACAGAGCGAAAATACGAGTCCTCAGCGTCGAACCAGGACAGGACCTCGCCTATGTCGAGAAAAAAGCCGAGCTTCGGCAAAAATGAGTTGTAGTGCTTTTTTGTCTTCATCCGCTCTGTGCAGAGGTCATCCGAGAGGACATGGAGATGGAGGTGGCTGGACGCGTCGCATTGAATCTCGACGCGTCTCTGAAACAGACAGAACCGACGTACTCCATCGACGGCGCGCCGTGAAACCCCGTCCAAATTCCCCATTTGAAGCCATACCTGTCAAGCATCTCGTCCTCGATCTCCTTGCGCAAAGCCTTTGCGTCTTCGTTCAGTGCAAGGATGACCTGCTTCGCGCGCGCTTTGTCGCCGAGGAGGAGCGTGCGCAGGCTCGAGAGCTGGGACGCTGTGAAGGGGGCCTGCACGCGTGGCAGGATGAGGAAATGGAAGATTCCTTGGATGGCGTCAAGTTGGCCATGGCGGAGTGAGTAGGATACCTTTCGGGAAGGCGTCGTATATCGTTATTGAGGTCGGGCTGTGAGAGAACAGCACGGAGGATGGTAGACGCTCAATTTTCGTCTCAGCATACGTTCGCAGAATTCCTAGAGTGGACATGGTGGACTTGTGGACCAAAGTTGTGGTGGACCTGTTTGAGCGACTCGGAGGTGGACCTGTTTTATTTAATTTAAGCGACTGATCTTTGATGGTTATTGTGTTGCCGCGGTCTTAATATTCAGTACACAGAGTTGCCTCAACCCGACTACAGAAACCAGACGGCGAACTCTAATTAGCTCGAAGAATTAACCTCTGCACCTCTGTACATGAGTTTATAAAGTTCGACGCCGTCCCAATCATCCTTTGCCCATTTGAAGCCGCTTTTCTCCAGGGCTTTCGAGAGCTTGCGCGGCGGAACGCGGGTTACAACAAAGCCCCATATACTTTGGGCTTCTTCGATAAAGCGATCGATGACTGCGGGGTCGCGGCGCTCAATGCAGATCAAGACAACTGGCCTGCGGGGGGCAGAAGACGCGCAGAGAGCGTGAAGAGTCCGCAGGAACGGTGTACTCGAGGGGGCATATATTGTGTCGGCAGATACAATGATATCAAAGTATGGCGACTGTTGGGCCGTTCCGTGGTCGGTCGCAAGGGTTGAGCAAGCAGGGGAGGCGATGAGGGTGTCGTCGTCCCAGACCCAGCGATCAGGGGGGACAGTCCAGTCGAGTTCACGGACGCGGATCTCGCCAGGGCCATTGGGGCGGTTATTTTCTACGTTCTTTGCGAGGCAACTTGAAATGACGGTGGGCAAGTCAGTGGCGATGGTATTACAGCCGAGATGTGCAAGAGTGAGAGCGGTGAGGCCGATTCCACTGCCGAGGTCGATTGCACGCATGCCTGGGTTGGAATAGGCTCGCAAGCGTGGAGGAGAGACGGCAAAGGGATGCTGCACCTTGCTTGACGATAGCGGAATGGACGAGGTAGGCGGAGAGACACTGAGCACCGAGCCATAGTGCAGTTCCATTAGAAGAACCGTCGTCGGATTGATGTAATTCGAAGACGGTAGATGCAGAGGGGAATGGGCAGCGGAGAACAGGAAGACCTTTTGTATTGGTTGCAGGCAACATGTTCATCATAGACAACCACATCCGGATAACCTTGAACCCTAACCCAGATCCTTCTTGTATTTCACGCCTCGTCGTTGAGCGCTCAGCGCCATGAAGGCATTTTTCTCCCGCCTCCATATCGGCAGCAGCACAAAGGAAAAGGACAGAGACATACCCATAGCGCAGAAGGAAAAGTTCCCTCCTTTGCGCTCATGGCCCCCCGAGCAGCCTCAGCGCTCAACCTCCACACCCGCCTCCTACACCTCGACTACATTCAAACCCCTCCCAGAGCTGGTTCCCACCTTTTCCTCAAAGACCCAGGATGACTCCCCGTCCTCATCGTCCACCCCAACCCCTCCATACTCTTCCCCAACGCCCACACCCACTCCCCGCCCCAATGGCGCCGCATCCCCGCCCCCAGGACGCTCAAACTCCCCCCGCGCAGATCCAGACTCCACCGGACGTAGTTCCCGCAAAACAAACACCAGTGTAGCAACCGCGACCGCGAGCGACGTCCAGAAAAAGGTCGCGTTCAAATCCCCGCCTCCGACACCCTCTAATCTCGATCGTACCTTGCCCGAGGCCCCTGCAAACGCCAGTGGTTCAGGCGTGCCGCTGAAAACCTCCGTGTCACGTTTCCAGGCTGCTCACGGCACGAGCAGCAAGGAACCACGAGGCTCTACTTCAACGGGCGCGTCGTCTTCCAAGACCGACCTTGCATCCTCCGCTAAGACTGCTGTCAAATCCACCTCCACCCGCACCGGCTCCCCATACCTCCAAAAAATCGGAGAAGCCGGGTCCAGCCAATCGCTG
Source organism: Mycena filopes (assembly GCA_029281495.1). Classification (NCBI taxonomy): domain Eukaryota; kingdom Fungi; phylum Basidiomycota; class Agaricomycetes; order Agaricales; family Mycenaceae; genus Mycena; species Mycena filopes. Next base: position 1,515,570 of record JARIHR010000014.1, read on the forward strand.
CGCTCTGGCACGCCTTATTCCTCCATGTCCAATACCACAAGTGGTAGCCGGATATTAGCCGCACAGTCCTGGAGCGAGGTCACAGAGGAAGACCTCGTCTCCAACATTGGCTCGCGAGAGCGAACTCGACAAGAGGTTCTATTCGAGATTATATCGAGCGAAGAGAGGTCAGTTTGTTTTCACGACATGCTGCAACGGTGCTTATTTTCCCCGGCCAGATATGTTCAAGAGTTGGTCAAAATGAAAGACACTTTCATCGACCCTCTCCTCCATCCTTTTTCTGCCCCGACCCCGCAACAATCGTCTACTCCTCATCTCGACTACGATTATTATCGCTCGGATTCACCTGCGGAATCTAATGATAACTTGCCGCCCATTGCCGCTCGCTTCATGTCCCCGAGTCCACACCCGGAATCATCTCCGAGTTCCCAATCTCACAAAGATACCACTCCGAATATCGATGGGGAATCCCTCGACACGGACGAGGAAGACGAGGGGGTAGATCAGCTTGGAAAAGGCTATGCATTATCGGGCCGGCAGCTCGCAAAGCAGAACCATCCACGATCGCCGTATCGTTCGAATGGGACAACGAACAAGCCAGCGGGCAAGTCCGTTCCCTTCCCCACGCGCTCTCATCATTCCCTCCCCCCTCCACCGCGCGCGAATCAGCTTAATGGCTCCACCCATTCGCTGGGCCGACAGTCTTCTGTGGTCGAACGAGAACGGAACTACAGCCAGGGCCAGTCCTCGATGGCCAAACCGAACTCCCCGAAGCCTGGCATGCTGCGCAAGTTTAAAAAGAGTCAAACGACCAATGATAGCATATTCGGGACTGCCGTTGCTCCTCATCAATTACCCGAGGACCTGCGAATATGCCTGGAAGTTGTCGATAGTGGCGTGTTCGATGGCCACAAGCGACTTTCGGAGGCTCTGAAGAAGCGGTATGACGACCAGTTCCCATTGGTTCGTTCCCTAGCGGACGTTTTTGTTTCCAATGTATTTTCTCTCACTTTGATCCGTTCATATCCATATGACTAACTCTTTGTATCAGTCCGACATCTTCCACGGCTATGCAACCTACGTGCTCCACCTAGAGCGTGCACTCGAACAGGTCGACGACGCCCTTTCAAACATCACGACGAAAAAGCCGAAAAAGCAGGACGTCGGTGAATGGCAAAAAGTGTGCAAGTTTCTGCAAAAGCTCGAGGAAAATGCGTCCGAAAAAGGCGAAACCGGCCTAGCCATTACGCTCTCAAAACCCTTCCAGCGTCTCCTGAAATACCCCCTCCTCTTCCAAAATCTGCTGTTCCACACTGACCCGAGCACCTTCGAGTACGAGAGTACGCTGCAGATGGTCGCCGAGGTTGAAACCATTGTGCGGAGTATCGAAGATGAGAAGATTCAGAAGGAGGAGCGTGATAAGACGCGAGATGTCTTTGCGCGGATCGAAGGGCTCGACAAAGTCAGGCAACTGGCTTTGCCGAAGCCGTCTCGAGTTCTTATCGAGGAACGGCAGTGCACGCCAGGTGCCAGTGGACTGAGTCCATCGAAACCCTCTTCTCCGCCGCCTGTGATGGGCAACAAGGGCGTGAGGGGCAAGTCCTCGTTCAAGCGGCTCAGCGATGTGCTACACACTGGGTCGGGTATCGGGGGCAAGAAGGACTTGTGGTTTGTGGTCTTCAATGATGTTGTGCTGCAGTGCCAACGGACTGGAACTACCTCGCTCCCGTTGGTCGCTGCGACATATTCCCGTACCAACTCTTTGCCTGAGCTCCAAGGGCGATCCAAGTACGCCACCACAGGCCGGAGAAATTCGCACACCAAACCTCGTAATTTATACAAGTTTCTAAAGGTCGGTGGCCGCTGCTACTCATGTGGCGAATTGTCCGCTCATGTTTTGCTAGATCGAGACATGGGCAATTGGTGATGTCGTCCAGCCGCGGGAGGGCGTGGTTTCAATGGAAGAGTACGTGGGAACTGTGTTTTACTTTGGTCTTTTGCCGACAATTTTTTCCCCACCAGCGTCGCACGATCCCGAGCGCAAGTCCATACGAACCAACCCAGAATCGTCCCGTTACCAGACGATGACGAGGACGGCGGTATCGACTCGGACGACTCGGATAGAAAGAGCAAGATGAGCTTTTCCTACTGGGGCGCGGACAAAATTACCGTCCAAAAGCCCATCATCAAAGGCCGCATTGGGCCTACCCCTCGGAGAGGCGGAAGCGGCTCATCGTACGGACGCGAGTCCTCCGCGAACGCCAAATTCGGTACCCGCCTGGTATCTGGCGATACGTCCCCGACTCCGCGGCCTGCGAGCCGGCGAACGCAGGCAGGCACGCCGACTTCGCGCCGCGCTGGTGCTTCCGACGACAGCAATGTGAACTATGCCAAGTCGACCGTCACCCCGGCGCGGCCGGAGTGGAATACGAGCACGCGGTCGCCGGTGCCTGGTGCAGCGGTCGCGAAGCGCACGCGCAACATTTCGCAGACTAGTGCGGCGGTGAGCTCGACGCGGCTTGCTAATGCCAAGGGGCTCGCATCGCCCGCTCCGTCGGAGGATTCCGGGGTAGGCCTATACCGTCAGATGCTTGCCCAGGACCCGTCACTGAACCATACATGAAGTGATGTCGACTTTTTTGTTGTTGCTCCCTCTAACATATATCCCTGAACCCTACGATATCACTCTATTACTTGGTCAGTATTCGCCTCATGCTTTTTTCCCCTGCTGCTTTGCATAGTTAGTTTCTCCTCACCACGCAGACACAATACCACTCTCCTTCATTTAATACTTACTTACCTCTTACGACCCACTCACGAATACTCGACAACTCGACCAAAGACCACTACTCGTTACCCCCGCATCTATATTTACTACTACCTTCTACCACTAGATATAGCTGTATCAACATGCCCCTCGCTCATTTTTGGATTTTTTCAATTCAAGTTGTTTCATATGCTGCATTGTGGATGCTGACGCTTCGGCCGGAGGGGTCTTCGGCGCAGCCCCAGTCTCCGCGGGGTATCCACCGGACTGCGGTGCTTGCAGCGGCTGGAGATGGGAAGAATTCTGGAGGAAGACCGATGTGAGTGGAGAGCGGCGGGAGAGATGATGGTGTTTACCGTCGAAAATCTGACGAATGAAGTAAGCCTCTTTGGTTGCGGGGGCGTCGTTCGCCCATCGGCTCGCGCCTTCAGCGAACGCGTCGTCCGAGACAACCGATTCGGCGTATTCTTTAATTCTAAGTGTGGATGTCGTCGGCATGAGATTAGGATGGGGAGGAATGCGCGTACCCGTCGATCCACGAGTATCCGACACCGTCCGAAAACTGCTCCTTTTGCCTCCATAGGATGGAGGCGGGGAGGTAGGGCTGAGAAGGTCGTTGAGTATGAACCAAGTACAAATGGGTTTTATATTCACCTTGCCGTCTCTGGAGATGTCAAAGGCTTTGCGGAGGATGTACTAGATTCGGATTAACAACAGCGCCAGAGGGAATCCCGACCACTACCTTTTCCATCTTCGGCCGACCGTCCTCGTCGAACTCTTGCCCCTCGCCCTTGGTGAACATCTTCTGATGGGGGTCGATGTTCATGGCCACTTCGAGGAAGGCCTTGTCGAGGAAGGGTACGCGCGCCTCGAGGCCCCAGGCCATCGTGGACCTAAGAACCGCAGTTAGCACCAAAAAAGTATTTGATACACGACGCACTTGTTCGCTCGGAGACAGTCGGAGGTGTGCAGGTTCTTCACGCGCTTGACGGTCTCCTGATGGAAGGAGGTGCTGTCCGGCGCGGCGTGGAAGTACAGATATCCTACAGGCCGTCGTCAGCAGACCCCGGGGCGAGACGCAAACGCTGCGGTACCTCCGAGAATCTCGTCGCTCCCTTCGCCGCTCAGCACCATCTTGACGCCCATCGCTTTGATTTTGCGGCTGAGGAGGTACATGGGCGTGCTCGCGCGGACGGTGGTGACGTCGTAGGTCTCGAGGTGGTATATGACTTCCGGGATCGCGTCCAATCCTTCTTGGACGGTGAAGGTGTACTCGTGGTGCACTGTCCCGAGGTAATGCGCCGCTTTGCGGGCGGCCAGCAGATCTGGCGAGTTCTCGAGGCCGATGGAGAAGGAGTGCAGCTGTGGCCATGCGGCCAGTGTTGCTGACGGGGTGTTAGCGGCCCCGACAACGACGCATATGGGGAAAATGCACCTTGCTCGTCAACGAAGCCTGTGGGTGTGCTGTCTCCACTGGTGGCGGATTGGAGTTTGCGTTTGCGGATTTCGTACTGAGCCTGGGCGGCCTTTTCCGTCTCGCGCGACGCGATGGCGGCTATCAGGCTGCTGTCGAGGCCCCCACTGAGGAGAACGCCGTACGGGACCTCGGACATGAGGCGTTTGCGGACTGCGGCTTCGAGGGTTTCGCGTAGGAGGGTGAGGTCTGTAGGGGACGAGGGGATGGTCGCTGCCGGGCCTTCGGCGTCGCCTTTCCACCAAGAGGGGGTGTAATAACGCGTTGTTGAGCCGTCTCTGCTGTCGTATACGTGCCCCGGCGGGAATGAGATGATTTTATCGCATTCATCGGTGATGGCTTTGAGCTCGGAGGCAAAAAAGACGGCGCCAGGGCGCTTTGAGCTCCATCCCTGGTATAATGTTGTTATCCCGATTGGGTCGCGGGCGGCGATTATTCGGGACGGGGAAACGGATTCGTCAAGCAGGATAAAGGCGAACATGCCGTCGAGCATGCCGCACACATCCTTGTCGTACTTTTGGTACTAGGGGCTAATTGAACAAATAGGCACGCGAGTGGTTGGGGTGCAAATTCACCAAGGGGAGGATGACCTCGCAGTCAGAGTGAGTCTTGAACTTTACCTCTGGGGCGAGGCTCTCGCGCAGGGCAATGTGGTTATATATTTCACCGTTGACGGTGAGGATGACCTTTCCGTTCTGGCTGAGGAGGGGCTGGGCGCCCGTGTCTGTGAGGATTAATTACGGGGATTCCAGTGGAGTGTCTGTGGTGGGTGTACTGACCAACGCCGACGATTGCGAGACGCTCGTGGACGAGGATTGCGTCGTGGCCGACGAAGCAGCCCGACCAGTCTGGGCCGCGATGGCGCAGACGCTTTGAACAGGCGATGAAGCGTGCTCGGTCTGTCGAGGGCTTCTCGATGCCATGAACTGCGAATATTCCGCACATTAGTGGTACTGTTCAAGTTGAAGTGAGTCAAGTCAAAAGTTTGTCGAGATAAGATACAGAAATATCATCGGCCGATCGAGCCGACCACAGAAAACAAATGCGCGAGTAACTGCGGTTCAATAAAATGCACGAAGGCAAGTGAACCACAGTAAACTGAACCACAGTCGCTGCGATTCACCGAGGAAAGATAAATAAAGTTGAAAACGAAATTGAACTGCACGAACTGCGGTTCGGAAAGGAACTGGCCTTTGGACGCGTCGTGGACTCGGTCCGATCAACCGACTCTGTCTGTTAATCTCCTCGAAAAATGGGACTGGCACTGTCCTGGGCCGATATGCATGCTCACCGCGTGCACCTTGCAAGCCCCATACAAGGCCCTCACAAGTCCCATCCAAGTTGAAGCTTGTGCCGGAAATAAGGCGCCGCTGACAGCGCAGTAATATGTTATAGCTTTGCTTACATACGACACCGCGTCTCTCTTTTGCCATCTCCGCCCATGCCCCCCCGCAGAAGAAACGCTCCCGTCGACGTCGACGCAGAAGAGGCCCTCGGCCTCGCAACTGCCCAGTCGGAAAACGTCTTTCTATTCATCCCAAATCTCATCGGCAAGTCCGCGTCCATACTGCGTTCCTTCATGCTCAGTTCCCGCCTCAGGCTACACTCGTATCATCCTCGCCGGCTTCTCCCTGCACTTCATGAGCTACCACCCCATCTACTGCACCATTGCATACTGCGTCTCGTGTCTCCTCGACGCGGTCGACGGCCAAGCTGCGCGTGCCCTCGGCCAAACCTCCAAATTTGGCGCCGTCCTCGACATGGTCACTGACCGGTCCGTGCACTCGTCCCTGCTGTTCTTTATCCACGCGATTTATGTTGTTCCAACGCGTCCAGATGCACGACGTCGTGTCTCTTGTGTTATCTGTCCTCGGTCTATCCAGACTACGCGCTCGGCTTCCAGTTCCTTATCGCCCTGGATTTCAGCAGCCATTATATGCACATGTATAGGTGCGTCGGGCTCTGTCGTCGATAACATGCATTCATGCTCTCCTCCAGTTCACTCGTGACTGGGTCGAGCAGCCACAAGCATATAAACAACGATGTCAGCCGAATCCTTCGCTGGTACTACAACGACCCTGTGCGTTATCGTCCGTTACCCACGACTGCCCTGAACTGAGCCCACTTCAGTTGACTCTATTCGTCGTCTGCGCCGCAAACGAACTCTTCTTCGTCTCGCTCTATCTCATGAAATGGACTTCGACACCAATCGGGCTACCGGATTATATCCCTTGGTCCAAGACTCTGACGTACGCGCAGCTGTTTGCGCTATGCAGTGCGCCGGTATGCGCGACGAAGAATATTATCAACGTTGTCCAGCTGTGGAAGGCGTCCAAAATCTTGGTTGGCGTGGATATCGCAGAGAGGAAAAAGGCGAAAAAGACTTAGCATACATAATTTTATTAATCCTCTCGCTCTCGGTGTCGGTGGACGCGTCGCACTGACTCGAGCTCGAACAAATCAATTTATTCTGAAAATTACACGTGATGACCAATCCTTTGGCCCAACCTTGTCTGTGGCAGTCGGTGGATGCGGTCGCAAGCGCTCATTCAACGGTCAAGGTCTCTGCTGAGGCCCTCCTTTTCCCGCGCCATCGCACCGCGCCCTTCTAAAACACCCACTCCGCGCCCCGTCCACGCCAAACGCCTCGCGTCCTCCGCGTCACCCGCCGCCAGCGAACCACCCCCGCTCGAGTCCCCCAGCGACCCCCCGAATGCACCAGCCAGCTCCCCACCCCCTCCGGACCCTCCCGCAGAGGAACCGGAGAAAGGCAAGCGAAAGAAATCATCATCATTGCTAAAAGAAACAACACCTCCGCCAAAAGAACCCGAGCCGCCCCTCGAGCTGCCCCAGGGACTCGCGTTGGAGATCCTGTGGCGCCCGGAATCCGATTCGGGTCCCTCAAATCAGTCGGCTTTGCCTCCGCCCGAGATATTCGACGAGTTCGTTGGCTTGCGCGCCTTCTCTTCTCCCGATGAGGCTGCTCACGACTCTCCAGAGCACTTCATAATCTGTATATCACGCTCCACCCTCAGACACAGCATCGGGCAACTTGTGCGTCGTTCTACTTCTTCCCGTCGCGTCTTTTTCATCATCCGTTCAGATGCTTCGCCGCTTGGTCCGCTGCTAGAGCCCACCTTGGCCCTTTACTGTCCAATAGGTAAATAAATCATTATCCCAAGTCTCTCGTCGTGTTAATCGAGAATCGCTCCAGAGGGAGGAGAGTATGTCATCGACGCAACTGTTCGAGAATTGGCGCGGCGCACCGATGCAGAAGTTCTCGTGCTGGATTCAGTGCAGCTGGCGGCGGGCGAATGGGGTTCATTTGGCAAAGGTGTGTGGCAGCGCTTTGACCGCATGGAATAAAGCATGACCTCCTCCTGCAGCCGCCAACTCGCTCCAGTTGCCTCGAAATCCATTGCATTTTCGGTCTTCGCCCTCCTCGCATTCTCGGCCGTCTATGCCTGATGAAGACGAGGATGATATGGACGGGCCATCTCCGTTTAGTCCTCAGATGACTTTGACACTGCTGAACCCGCCAAGTGGGAGGGCTATCCTCGCCTCGGGCTCCCCAAGGAATAAAGGGCCTCCCAGTAAAATCGAAGTCTTTTTCGAAACCATTGTCAACACCCCATCTCCGGACGAACAATCTCCACTGAAACCGCGACCTCGACTAATCTATATCCGAGGTAGGTAGTTTGTATCATTTTTCTCCACCACTGGTTGATCGAAGCGCTCAAGACTTTCCTACCCTGGCGCCTTCATCATCCGCTTGGTACCCGCCCCTCGTCGACTCTGTTCGGTCTCGCCGGCGGCGGTCTCTGCCCCAGCCCACAACAGCAATCACTCACCCCGTGACGATCATATTCGGTATGACCCCGTCCCTCGTTCCCAAACCCTCCAGCGGGCCCAGAGCATCGCCGGTCAGGCGTATGACGCCCCAGTCTCAGCGGGTCGTCGCCGGCTCCAAGCAACAAGAAACAGAGTGGAGTGAAGACGAAGCGAGCGAGCGGGCCCGAGAGAAGCGCCTCCGTGACCGCCTCCGTCGATGGGAGAAGGGCGACGGTCTCCACGACCAGCTCCCGAAGCTGTCTCACACGGAGGAAGGCGGCGGGGAAAATGGACTTGGCTTCATCATAATCGGCGGCTCGAATCCGATGATGGCTCAGCCCAATGGCTCTGGCGACCGGGACAGTAACGATGCGGACCCGTTGTTCTTCCGGACGTCGGTGCTGGTCCCCACCACGCGATCTGTCGTCGACGAACGGACTTGTAGAGTGACACGACGGCGAGAGATCAACGAGCTGACCATGCGTATGGGGGTCGGCGCAATTGGGGGTGTTGTCGAGAAGGAGGCTGCGTCCGCTGTGATCTCCGGCACTTCGCAGCTGGGTGAAGAGGATGCCGCCGCCCCTCCGAGCGAACTGCCCCCAAAGAAGGCTTCCCGGCACAGTATGTGGGAGGATTGGGGGAATAGAATCGAGCTCTGGTCGACAGTTCGCGCGGTCGCCGATCATGCTGTGGGAAGCGCTGTGGCTGCTCAGGCCGCGGCAAATTCCTCGGGGAAACGCACGTTAGAGGCCACCCCCGTTGACTGGTCGGCCATCGACGGCGCGTGGGCAGCTCACCGGGCGGGCCGCAATATACGCAAGGCCTGGATGAAAGACGTTTCGAGTTCGAGTACTTCAAAGTCTGCTCGAGAGACCGAAGAGGATGAGGAAGAATCCGACTCCGACTCGGAGCCTGAAGAGGTCGATGAAGTCGTGGACCGTCTAAAGGAGGAAGACTTGGATGACCATGAGCAGCGGCTATTGTCGTGCATAGTCAACCCAGGTAAGCATCCGCATGAAATCCGTCTCGATTTTCTTCACAACAATGTGTAACAACAGCCACTATGCCGACCTCCTTCAGCCAAGTTCATTTACCAGCCCACACGATCGACTCCATACGCACCATTGTGTCCCTCCCCTTGTTACATCCGCAAGCTTTCCAACAGGGTATCTTGAAGGAGCACAGTATGACTGGCTGCCTTCTTTTCGGCCCTCCTGGGACGGGGAAAACACTCGTTGTCCGCGCTCTCGCCAAAGAGGCTGGCTGCCGAATGATGGCAATTTCTCCTTCGGACGTCATGGATATGGTACGTCTTTGCTAGTTTGCCTACCGCTCAACTCACGGGGTGTCCGTAGTACGTCGGAGAAGGCGAAAAGCTCGTCAAGGCCGTCTTCACTTTGGCGCGCCGAATTGCGCCTTGCGTTGTATTCCTCGATGAAATCGACGCCCTCTTTGGCGCTCGGGTTTCTGGACGGGATCGCGGGGCAAATTTCGCACACCGAGGGGTACTGACGGAGTTTATGCAAGAGATGGACGGACTGAGGTCGTCCAAGGACGACAGTGTCATCGTCATCGGAGCTACCAACAGACCCTTTGACCTGGATGATGCTGTTTTGCGACGACTTCCGAGGCGACTGCTGGTTGATTTACCGGGCGAGCCGGAGCGCGAAGGTTGTTCCAGATTGCGGAGTCTGCATCTTGTTCACTCATGGTTTTTCTAGCGATCATCAGGATTTTGTTGCGCGATGAGACTTTGGGTGACGATCTGGACCCTAAAAGCATCGCGCAGAAGACTGAGAATTTCTCCGGATCCGACCTCAAGCGTGCGTGATTCTTAGTATTTTCCTTGTTACGCACGCTAATCTTCCCCCCCAGATCTCTGTGTCTCTGCGGCGCTCGACGCGGTGAAAGAGCATGTGGTTGTTCCCTGGTCGTCTACCTCCACACCCCCAGCTCAAGAGTCTACCGACGCCGAGACTGTCTCCGCCGACGACGCGACAGCTGCAGAATCTGCAGAGACCGCAGGCACAACTTCTCCCCCCCTCGACGGTGAAACAGCATCGCCCTCCGACACCCCAGATGAAGTTCCACCCCCTGCAGTAGCGCCGCGGATACTCTACCTTCGCCACTTTACGAAGGCTCTGAAGGAAATCACGCCCTCTTCCTCTGCAACCCTGGGCACCCTCGCAGATCTCAAGAAATGGAACGAGGAATTTGGCGAAGGGCGTGGAAAGAAACGACAACATGTATGGGGTCAAGGTCGCTTTGGCTTCACAGAGAAGCCAAATACCTTGAACGATGGACGCGTCGTCCCAGCAGAAAGTGGACAAGGGTAGAGTAGAATTAATAGACTACTAACGAAAAATAACACGGTCGCGGGTACAACGGGACTCGCCTCCATCAAGTATGTATGTACAGAGAAATCAGCTACGGCGCGAACTGCGACGTTTGCCCTTCTGGACTGGGGTATCCGAGTCCTCGCCTTTATCCTCTTCCTCCTCTTCATCCACATCCATACTCTCCTCAGCTACCTTCTTTCCCTTGGTTTTGCGACTTTGTTGGGTTCTCGGCTGCGAAGGCTCATCCTCGTCCGACTCCTCAATCTCCTCGTCGCTGTCGACACTTTTCCTGACGCGTCGTTTGCCGTCTTCGCCGTCTCGGACTGCCCCTTCGCCAATGGCCGGCATATCCGCGGGGTCCACCGGCCAATTCTTCGCACAGGTTGGGCATTGATGTCGCTTCTTGGCCATGTATTTAACGAAGCACGAGTGGTGCATTCGAACTTGGCAATTGTCGTGCGGACAGGTGACGCCTTTGGTGGTTATCTGCAAATGCGTTAGAATGCGAATGGGCCGGGAAACGCGAAAGGATTATCCCTACCCCGGTACACATTAGACAGTCGATAATCTCGTCCGCATAAGTCGATTTGAGGTATGGATCGAGTTCAAGTAGCGCGCGAGTGGAAAGAGAGTATCGTCCGCGTCTGTGCGGTATATAGGACGAGTTATCCGGACTGCGTTGCGGTAACTCACTTGCTCTTCAGTAACCACCCTTTGGCTACAAAGCTGGCCAACACAACCTCAGTTTGCGTTTTGCTCATATTGGACTTGGGTTTCAAAGCGCCGACTTCACGCAGAGCGGCCAGAGAAGAGATGGAGAATGATCCTCGAGGCGCCAGCATGATTTGTTCAACCTTGGAAATATGATTTAGCTGCAATATTAACCGAGATGCAGCACTCACCATCGCCTTGAAAAACGCGATCTCACCGGGCGTGTAGTCGGTGGCCATCTGGGCGATTTCGTCGTCCTTGCGGTTGACCTTGGATAGCTTGGCGTAGAACTGAAATCTCAAGAAAAGACACGTACAATCGCGTACATTTCTTTGCCACTGATTTCGTCTTGCAAATGGCGAAATTCGAGGTCAAGAGGATCGAGGGCTTTGTTGACCTTTACGACAAACTCGTCCCATTCTGCGCGATCTCCAGAGTGCGGAATCTCGAGCGACTCATCTGCGGCTGTGGCCAGAGTCAAAGATGTCAGGTAACGACGCGAAAGTCGGGTGCTACTCACCCATGACGGCCTCCTTCGATTTTGCCCATATAGTCTGGGCCAGTGTTCCAGAGAGAACACCCCTCGAGAGCACAGCCTGGAGAAAGAGGCGCTGAACGTCTTTGGTATGCACGGCGGCCATGAATGGAGAGATCAAGTCGCGTCAACAACGCGCGACCAAACAAAAGCAGTTCACTCATTAAGCCACGTGTATATGTATATTGTACGGTGCTTCAAAATATCCGCGGCGGCGCCTGCCCCTGCCCTGCGACTACTGACGAGGATGTACCAATGAATTGTACGATGCTTCAAAATATCGAAGCGAGAATCGGCCTACAACTTCGGCACCCGCAAGGTCTTGCTGACCATTGCAGCCGCCCAAAGAGCAATACCGAGACTGACAACGTGCACCTCTCCACGTCCGCCGGCCTTTCCCCACAACGTCAAAGTTCCCCCCGGGATGCCTTGTTGACCCTCAATCCAGCCTTCCTTTGTCCAGTATGCGAGTATTGCAACAAGGAACAGGGATGAGGGGATCGGGAGCCCTTCGAAATATTTTGCCTTTCCTGCTTCATCTTTGGGGACAAGAGCGACTGTCGCATTGAAGCGAGCCAGGCGGGCAAGACCACAGCATATAAACGCGGTGAGGACGACTGTGTCAAGGTAGGTTCGTAAACCCACGACGAATCCCAGCAAGGAGGGAGCGACGCCAAATGATATCTTGAGCATCGTAAGACGGCCTGGAGCGCACGAGTGAAAGGAAACGGACCAGATCAGCTAAGCTATCGAGTTCCTGGCCGAGCATGCTACTTGATTTTCTCCATCTCGCTACTTTGCCGTCCATAAAGTCGAACATGAGTCCGGCCAAGGGGAAAGCCAGGGCCGACCACAGATAGTCGATGTCGTTGTTCAAGAGATAGTGTGCAGAGGAGAAGACAGAGAAGGATCCGCAAACACCGTTCATTATGGTGACCAGATCTGCGAGGCGGAAGTTTCTGGAGAGAGCGATTATATTTAGGGAGAAAGAGAGATGGGTGGCGAGAATGTGGACCTAACGAGGGAGAAATGGCCATCCGAGTCCTGGTATTGCTGAAGAGCCTCAGCTTTCTGCTGCGCGACATCGTTCGAGGAACGCTTGCGGGTGGTCATCGCAGGAGAAGAAGAGGAGCAACTACATCGCGCATCAAATACTGACTAATACAATTACCCGACTACCATTGCCGCAGCCTTCTCCTCCAGCGCCTTTGCCAGCTCCATGCTCTTTGCTGCGTACTGGTTTGGGTGTGTGACGCTCTCACCCCCTCCTACCCCGTCTCCTTTCTTCACCCCACTCGACGAGTGTGTTATTTCAAACACTCGTGTGCACGCTACATGAAAGTGTCCTCCCTTGACTGTGGCCATCACCTCCGGTATATCGCTTGAAGTAAGGCCAAGCGGTCCGTAAGTCGAGAGCAACGCCGACTGAAGATTTTCTGGCGAAAAGTGTCGGTACGGGCAGCCAGGATCGCCCCCTGACGTCAGGATTTGTTGGCAACTGAAGGCGGTCAGTAATAGCTAGCAGAACTAAGGAAAGAACGCGCTTTTTGGCAGGGTAGTTGGCCCTCTTGCCCTCCAAGCCGAAGGAATGTCGGATGTTGTACTTGTACATTTTATTGAACGTGTCGTCATTTATCCGGTCAAACGACTTTCTCCAGAAAACGATGGCCTCTTCGATGGACAGACCAAGAACCTGCATCAGTTCTAGTCAACGATGTGTCCACCGAGTGGTCGGCGTTACCTTCAAAAACAGACCGTATTGCAGTCTTCCGAAGTGATTCAAACGGTGGTCGGTTCTTAACCTCTGATGTGAATTGCGCATGCACATCGGGAAATGTTTAGATGCGAGGTCGTCGACCATTTCGGCTTTGATCGACTCGCTATTCCCGTCCGCGGGGCCGGCACTCCACTCTGAAGAGACGCCTCCGAGGAATCCCTGCGATAAGTTATCGAGGATCCCACCAAGACGCGTGTCTTCGTCGAGACGAGGCATATATCTCGATGTTGCCTGGAATACTCAATTTCTTCAACGTCTGTATGTCGAACTGGAGATGGACTCACGAGTAGGTCCCGTTCCAGATGCGTCTCGAACTCTTGGTAGACGATACTCGATTGTTCACGGCTGGGCACATAGGCCCATCCGCCTTTCAGGAAGACTTTCCGTCTGTCAATAAGATCGGGAACACGCGTCCATCGAACCTGATTCCTGCGTCAATCGCGAAGCGACAACAACAAAACGGGTTGACCTTACTTTATAGTACTTTTCGGCCTCGAAAGTATCGGCTCGGCCATAAGAAATAAGTTCCTGTCGTAGCTTCTCTTTCTCTGCCCTCTCCACCTAACTCCACGTTGAAGATCGAAATGTAAGAGAGCAAATGGCAAGCGTACCGCGACCCAGTTGAAATCTCGTGAACCCAGGAAAAGCTCCCGTTCTCTACTATCGTCGCTCTCATACCGAACTTTGAACAGGGTCGTCTCTGCTCTGACGAATCGCCTCCGCAAGTCATCCCTTGAACAAATCAGCTAGTTATTGTATCGGCAAGGTGAGGAACTTACGAACGACAAAACGCCAGCCTCAAGACGAAATGGCCGAGATGGTCTACCCGGCGCTGGGATTCTTTGTCGGTACCGATGGCATTGGAAGATTTGAGGGGCAGGTATTTTTCGCACTGTGTGGAGGTAACCGTCTTGGTCTCCTCCCAGGTACGATTGCGGGCGGCAGACGACTCGATTTCGGCGAGGATCCGCAGTCGGTTTAGTGCCGAGGTCTCGAATTCCTCGATAGAGACATCATAGAGAGGAGGTTTATCGTAACTGGCGCGGGGTCAAAGTAAGCGACGCGATTTTGCCATGAGACGAACAAGTTGAGTCGGTGCGGATACTTGGCGCCTTTGTGAAGCTCGACTTGAATCTTGAGGTTGTCTTGAAAGCCAGAAGCGCGCTCCTCGATCTTGAACATGGTCGCGGACGTTAACAGGGTGTGTGTCACAATCGCGTGCCGTCACACTGGCGTGATCTTTCTACGCGGGTCCGCCGCTTACAGCATCCTTCCTTCCTGACTCGGAGAGAGCATTGAACTTTGAACAGTCCCACCATGCAACAAGTTGTCGACCTTCCGTACACTGCCGACCTCGGCGACCCTTTGCTGCGCTTCGACGTTTATGTTCCACCGTCTGCTCGCGATGGTTCCATGATAATCTTTGTGCACGGGGGCGCGTGGGGCGGGTAAGTCGCACGGTGCATCCTATCGTACCTCGATCTTGACCACCGCAGTGGAGACAAGTCGAAGCACAAAGACCTTGCTCTTCAACTGGCGACCGCTTCCCACTTTCCCGTGCTTGTACCAAATTACCGCCTCACCACCAAGGCCAATAAATTCTACCATCCCGGCCACGCGGAAAACATCCTGGAATTCCTCGAATTTCTTACGAGCTGGAAAGGGGTCATTGACGCGACCAGTCGGGGAATGTATCTTATCGGACACAGCGCCGGTGCCCACATCTTGTCTTCAATATTCCTCGATTCATCGGCCGTCTCGCCTTCCCTCACCCCGTCTCTGCCGGTTCTGCGCGCCGCAAAAGGCTTAGCGCTGCCGGAGGGGATATACGACATTGACCTGCTTCTCGCGCGCTTCCCAGCATACCGCGACTGGTTCCTCGCAGCCGCATTCGGTGACCACCCGTCTTATGCGGATGCGTCAATGACCACCCTGCCATTGCGGAGCGACGAAGCGAGCCAGAATCGGCGCTGGCTCATCATCCACTCCACGGGCGATACCCTTGTGGATCTCCCCCAGAGTAACAGCATGTACGAACATTTATGCGCGATGTATGGCGAAGCGGCCAGCGTCCAGGTTGCGCGGACCTTCGATCAACTGGATATGGAACACGATGACGTTTTGGACGCACCCTTGTTTATCGAGATAATACGGGCGTTTGTGGAGCAGGGACAGTCGTAGTTTAAAGTCCTCAATGGACTTTGGAGTTGGTTCAAGTGACCGCGCGACGACTCGTGTGGAGATAGCCTCATAAATAATATTTATTCAACCAAATTTGTCGATCGTTAGGTATCTGGGCTGTGGGGCTGTACCACTCTTGTTCTAGGAATATATCCACCGAACCCAGATCGGGCCGTTTCGTTTGTCGCATTGTGTTTCCAGCAAGTCCTCTGGTATCTCCTTATGCCATTTGTCGTCTTGACATCCGGAGTTCGACGCGCTCTTTCTGGGACGGTCAGCCACTCGAAAAAAAAACACGAAAAAACCACCATCGCGCTCACAAATTTGGGAGCCGCTCAGCAAGTATGATATGTAGTTCAAGTTACAAGGTACGTTGTCTAAAGAGATAGTGTCCGACACCCCATCTGCACGGCGGTAAGATTCGCCAGTGAGGAACGAAAGAATCGCGTACTGTTGTCCCTTTTCCATCTTGAATAACTCGGAACACGCCATGTAAAATACCCGGAATCTAATCGCATGTTAGAACAAGGTATGAATGACGGAGGTAAAACCTGCTTGTGGAACATGGCGACCGCCTCTGCTTCTGTTCTTCCTTTGGCGAGGGCGTCCTGCTTGAGGTCCGCGAGTCCAACTACGTGCACGTTTCAACTTTTGCTCGGTGCGGACTGTGGAATAGGTCACCTCTTGCATTTTTGTCTTGCAGCTCTATCCAATGCTCGAGCGTACGCGAATAGTGCGTGCCGGGAACATACCAGCTGTTGCTCAGGATGAGGTCGGACTGGAAGTAACTCTGCGAGAGGTCAGCTCTAGAGGAAGGACGCCTTGACCAAGACGTACAAATGTATCGAATGAGCACATCGTCCCGCCAGAGAAAAAGTTCTCTGCCATCCAACCGTCGCTCTCCTCAAAGTGGTAAGGGATCGAGTTGTGGCAGAAGATGTGGACAAATAAGAGTGATACGTCGGCGTCGGCGCTGTTTCTCTTGTCTTTGGTGGTTGAACGTAACCAGGATGCGACTTTGGCGAAGAGAGTCTGGTAGTTTTTCATGTGCTCGAACATCTCGGATGAGGTCAGTATCAGTACACGGGAGGCGAAGTGGATTAGAATGATACCTCTATCGATAAGATCCTGTCGAAACTGAGGAGAGCTTAATAAAAGACAGAACAAGGGCAAACATAAAGACATACTGCTTGGACCCGGCAAAGTCAAAGTCATTGACGTCCGCCGTGATAATCTACCGGGTTAAAATTATGATACAGAGTGTTACGGAGAATAGGAGGACCTACCTCGAGGTTAGTGTACCCTCGAGCTTTGGCAGTAGCATCAATGTGCGATTTTTGGGTCGTAGAGTTGGACAAGCCGGTGATCCGCGAATTGGGGTACTTCTTCGCGAGGTAGAGAGACAAGCTGCCCCAGCCGCACCCTAGATCGAGGACGTCCTGGCCGTCTCTCAGCTGTGCCTTCTCACAATAGCTCTCGAGCATGAGGACCTCTGCCTCCGCAAGTGTCTCTTTGCCCGTGGTGTAGAGACACGATGAATATTTGGCGTAGGGGCCGAGAGTTGAGAGAATGAATTGAGTCGTAACCTACGGTCGGCAGAAATAAATAGCCAATCGGTATTTAGAAGGATATAGATAGCCCACCTCGTAGTGCTGCTCATTGGCTTTCTCTGTGAGTTCTGCAATTTGCACACGGTTCTTAACGTCCTCGATCCACTTCATCTTCCGCGCATGGTTCGCCTCCACCGATCCCTGGTCAATTTCGCGCCTTTTGCGCGTCAATCGTGGCCATTGTCAGCGAAGATTCAACCTACAGCCGCTGGCGCAAAAGGGCGCGTATTACACGTCGTACGACAAAGTCCGGAACCAGACCCTGTTTTCCATCAGCTTTATACAATAACCACGACTGAGGATTCGCACACGATCCAACCAACGATATCCAAGGGCAAGTGCAGAATCAGAAACCATGGTCGTATAAGATAGGTCGAAGAGATGGGGAAACTTTGAAGCCAGCGATATTATATGCGAAACGATCCCGCATCACATCGTCCACAACTCGTACAAACCCCCACAAACGTTGCGTTAATTACCGCCGCTATAATTTATTCGAAAGGTACAAGCATTGGTAACTACATGTTTCTAGTAGACACGCTTGAACGGAGGGACGGCCTTGCACTCATTTTCGTCGAGAGTGGTACCAATTACAGCGCGGTACTGCAGTTCGACATCAGGTTTTGAATGGTCGCGTTGGAAGGTCAGAGTATGCTTCATCCATTTCTCATCGTCACGCTGAAAAACAATTAGAACATCGAACAACAAGAGCGCAGTAGGATGTGGCACGGACGTCGGGGAAATCTTCACGAGCGTGCGCACCACGCGATTCCTTACGAGCAGCAGCGGCAGTGACGGTTTGAACGGCGCATTGCAAGATGTTGCGCAGCTCGAGCGTTTCAACGAGGTCCCTGTGAACTGGCATCAAAAAAGAAATCAACCGACGCTTTCGGTCCACCCACGTATTCCAGATCATGCTCCTGTCCTTGATTCCAACGTTGTCGAAACTCTTGTAGATGGCTCTGAGCTTCTTTACACCGTCATCCAAGGTCGACTGGGTCCTTTTGACGGTGTCAGGGGGTAATCGGAGAATATTCCAGGGGGAACTGACCGGAACACAGCAGCGTCAGTTTGCATGGCCTTTTGCATATCGAGCCTGATTTTGGCGGTCGGCTCCGGCCCATCCGATTTCCTATGGCAAGTCACGACGCAGTTGAGGCGGTAGACGCGAAAGCTTACCTGATTTTGTCCATGAATTCGATCGTCTCAATGCCGGCGTCCTCAGGTATAGTCTTGTGCGGTTTTCCGGGGGTAAGAGTATCTTTGATGTGGTGTGCGCATGCACGGCCAAATACGACAATGTCCAACAGAGAGTTTGCGCCGAGACGGTTCGCGCCATGAACAGAAACACAGGCAGCTTCTCCCGCAGCATATAAACCAGGGACCACTTGGTCTTTGCCCTGAGCATCGACTGTGAGGACCTCGCCGGTGTACTTCGTGGGAATACCGCCCACTGAGGTTGAGATTAGACGGCTGCAAATAAAAAAAGGGTCCGATACAACGTACTGTTATAGTGCACGGTGGGTAAGACCGGGATCGGCTCCTTCGTGACATCGACGCCAGAGAAAATGGACGCCGTCTCCGAGATACCGGGCAATCGCTCGGCAAGAACCTCAGGAGGTAGATGACTGAGCTGTAGGTAAATGTGGTCCTTGTCCGGCCCAACACCGCGACCTTCGCGAATTTCGATCGTCATGCTGCGGGATACGACGTCACGAGAGGCCAAATCTTTTGCTGTGGGTGCATAACGCTCCATGAAGCGTTCACCTTCGGAGTTGAGGAGATATCCTCCTTCGCCCCGAGAGCCTGAAAGACCGGTTAATTTGGAGGAGCAGGAGACGGGGTAGCGCCGACCTTCAGTGATGAGACATCCAGAACCATAGATACCGGTGGGATGGAATTGCACGAATTCCAGGTCTTGCAGAGGAAGTCCGGCACGCACAACCATTGCATTACCATCTCCGGAGCAGGTGTGGGCACTTGTGCAGCTGAAGTACGCGCGTCCATACCCTCCGGTCGCCAACACAGTCTTGTGAGCCCTGAATCGGTGAAGAGTACCGTCCTCCATGTTGAGGGCGATGACGCCAACGCATTCCCCGTCCTGCATGATCAAGTCCAAAGCAAAATATTCAATGAAGAAGTTGGTGTTGTGGCGGAGAGATTGGCCGTAAAGTGTGTGCAAAAGGGCGTGGCCGGTACGGTCAGCAGCGGCAGCGCAGCGGTATGCCTGTCCGCCCTTGCCGAACTTCAAGGATTGACCTCCAAATGCTCGTTGATATATCTTGCCTTCTTTCGTTCGCGAGAAGGGCACTCCAAAGTGTTCGAGCTAACTGAGGTTCAGCGTCGATCGAAATGGCTTGAAGAGAACAGCGCGGACCTCGATGACAGTACGCGGCGCCTCGCGACACATATAATGAATGGCATCCTGGTCACCGAGCCAGTCAGAACCTTTGACCTATGAGAAGATTCAATACTGGGCGGTAGATTGGAAAGAGTCACGGCGCACTGTATCGTACATGTGCCATCGCCAGTCGTCCTCGGTCATGTTCTGCAAGATGCCATGAGAATGGGGGGATGGTTCAACGAGAGACTTACCCCAAGTGCGGCATTGATACCACCCTGGTGAATGTTCAGCTATGTGCAAGATCGAACGAGTGCGTGCACTACCTGAGCGGCGACAGTGTGGCTTCGGGTGGGGAACAGCTTGGTGATGCAGGCCGTGTTGAAGCCTGCTTCAGCTAAACCAAAGGCCGCTCGGAGGCCAGCCCCACCAGCGCCGCTATTGCACCGTAAGGACGGACAAAAACGCGACAGGGAGCAACAGGGCTTACACGACAATGGCATCGTATTCATGCTCAATCAAAGGGTACTTTCCTGAAGCCCAGGACTGGGAAGGAGGAGTAAGGATGCCAGCAGAGCGCAGAAGCGCGGGACCCACCTTGACCTCCTCAGCCTTGACTGGATTTGTTGCGACAACCTTGCGTGCGGGTGCGGAGGACTGGAAGGACCGCGCGTGCAGCAGAGTGCGCGGCAGACTTTTTCTGAGCATGGATGGTACAAGCAATGAGCGACTAACTGAGCCGCTTCCGGTTCCGTTTCCTTCCACCAATCACATGGATGTGATCACAAAAAGTCTAGACTATTACAAGATACATTCGAATAGGTTATGTGTGGTTATAAGACACCAAGTGGATCATGCTCAGTTTTGCTTTGCGGTCGCGCGGGCGGAGCAGGACGCGGGCTCTCCCGGGTCGCTTCCGGGACTCGCCGAATGGCTGCAGAGGTCGGAGGCGGAATACGCGGGAGGGCGGCAGAAGGAAGACCCCCCGGAGTTGCGGAACCAAAGCTCGAGCGGGTGTAGTGCCACGGAGCAAGACTGGCTGAGGGCGAAGTGGGTGGTGATAATGCGGACCGGGTCGAGGGCGGGGGCGCGGAGGCACTGCTGGCTATGGGTTGGGGCAGAGAAAAGCTGGCCGCCGTAGCGACGACCTTGGGGCGTGGGTCGGCGACTGGCGCAGGGGGAGGAGCTGCCGCCGGCTGCGGTACATGAACTGAGCTACCCGTGAGCGGCTTCAACTTGTCCTGTGCAGCTTGCTTCCTCCTTGCTATTTCGTCCTCCCCAAACAACTGCTCCTCCTCAATGTCGGTGAGATTACGTGCCAATACGTCCCTGACATACGAGATGGCTTCTAGCGCTTCCCGTTTTGACTGTTGTAAACGCGCCAAATCTTTCGCCTCTGCTTCGTCTCGTAACAAGACGTCCACTGCCCATCCTAACGACTCGCTTAGACGTTTGTTTGTAGACTGGAGTGATGCAATCTCTCGTTCAATCTCGAGTCGGGACTTGGGCTCCCAAGGGGGGCGTTCGTTTGGCATCCGCTCATCCTCCATAGGAAACGACGGAGCTGTCGGGGAGCGTACAAACGAAGCGGCCAGCTCAGAAAGATTGCGCTATGATGTTATCTGAGTTGGAGGATCAGAAACTGAAGTAAACTGGACCGACCCTAAGTTCAGGAACTGCGCTCATAATCGTTTTGTTGATACCGAGATTTTCGCCCCGTTCTAATAAACCACGGGCAAAGACCTCCAACCCCATCTGGGGAGCTGGCTGCGGGCGAGAATCTGCGTTGGGGCGCGCCCCAGCCCCAGCTGCAGTGGGATTTTTGTCTCTGGGTCGAGCCCCACGCCGTTGTGGAGGAGGTGGCGGCTCTGGAACTTCAGTTGGGATATTCAGAAAGTTCCGATTCTCAATAACCACCGCGCTGCCTGCAGACGGAGTCCGCGACATTTGCAACGCCAACGCTTGTTGCAGGAGTATACTGGTATGGTGAGGTCCATCAACAGTGGGATGAGACGGGTATCGCAGTAAACTTGTTAGTTGGCCACTGTAATCCGAAGGTATCACTTGAAACGGTCATTCGAAAGAATGGAGGAAAAGGGACTGCTGCTTACAGTCGTTCCGTATACGTATCAGCATGGCCACACAGATCCAAGGAACTAGTTCAAAAGTTGGATCGCAAGCAAAAAGTCCATCCCATAGTTTCATGGCGGAGGGCAGATCGAATTCGCGTGTGTAAAGCAGTCTCAGCCACCGTATACCGTAGATCTGTGGTTCGATACCAGCCGCCTGCATACTCTTGAACAGCAGAGGGTCAGTCGAGCGAAGGAGGTTGTGTATCCGATGACAGGCTTGAATGGCGGGCGTTATATAGGGTTTGATTTCAGCTGGGGGGCCAGCCGAAATGTTGACATGGGTCGTAAATGGCGAGGCACTCGATTGCGACGCAGCTGTGGGTTCTTGCCATTCGTACCACCTCGAGGCACCACGCATTACCGCTTCGAACAAGGCCCAAGCATCGGCAGCAACCCATGTTCTGGAGCACAGGTCTTGTATGGTTGTGTCGTCCCCATTTTCTTCCACCGAGTCGTAGTCGACGGCATAGTACAAGGGTGCTAGCAGTTCGTGCATGCCTATAGCCAGTAGGAATGTCAGGGATCCTCGACTCGATCAACTCCGTATAAATCCACCTTGTCGGTATCCAATTGCGGGGTTGGTAACGGTTGAATAGATGAAGAGGATGTTGGTTAGTTGGATTTGGACCTGGTAAACAATCAATGCGTCGATATTGACCAACCAAAAGAAAAATGACCTCAGGTTCTCGAAAGAAAGCAATCTCAGGAAAGGTCCGTTCAACATCTTGGAGGATGGTTTTGCGAAGTTCCACCGAAGAAAACCAGACCTTGCGCCAGGGTCAATATCGCTAGGGAATAGTTACGCGACGTCCAAAACCAGACCTTCCAGGGATTCTACGCTCATCATCAGCATAGTCGTGTAAATGACTGAGAAAGACACCAGACCTCGTTCGAGAGGCTGAGAGGATTGTTGGTGTCCAGATTTTTGGTCGAGGCTCGTCGCTCTGGTGAAAGTGACGATCCTGGGATCACAAAGCCCTCCTCGTAGCTTCCGTCTGGGGCGCGCATGTGTTCTGTAAGCAGTTCTGCATACTTCTTCCGCGACGCTCTGAGTGAAGCTAGAGGAGGCGTTACCCCGGCGTCTTGCAGGGGTTGCAACGGCTCATCTGGAAGAAGAAAGAGCTGCACAATGTTGACACCCGACAGGCAACTAGCAGCGAATGAGCGGCACCTTCCAGGCCAAGCTGCGTCCAGGGATCTCTAAGGTGTTGGACGTGAATAGGCGATCGGCGAGAGCAGCATCTCGGATCTTGGACAGAGAGGTGCCAGACGAGAAGAGTTTTGAATACGCCTGCCTAGATAGATTCAGGAGGGCGGATTCAGGCGTGCAAAAGGACCAACTCCAGCGACTTGGAGGTATTCGTCTCCATCTAAATGAATTCCGATTTACTTAGGTAATACATGGGTCGTCACAATAGTGTCACAATACTACAAAACCTCCAATAAATTTATAAAGAGTTTGTCCAGGATGCATCCCACACTTCTGATCTAGGCTGCTTGTCATTTACCGCACGCATAAAGTGGCCGAGTGAAAAGTCCATCTCTGGATCCCCCGAACGTGGATATATCAAGAAATCATCCGACTTATCCGAGCTGAGCGGCGAGACAGAATGATCATCGTGGTGGGCAATGTCGGGCCACGAGTAGACATTTGGCGGCGTGTCACTGCGGACAGGACCGAATTGCCGATAAAACTCGACACCGTCCGCGGGAGGGGAGTCGTCCCGAGCAGGAAAGACGTTGTACTTGGAAAGGAGCGACGAAAGAAAGCGTGAGTACAGCGCAGGAGTGTGTCTGCCGTCCAAAGCCACATCGTCCGAGCCAAGAACAGCGATCAGTCTGGTAACGATACGGACGATTTCTTGCTGCGTATCCTCCCGCAGCAGGGGAAGGCATCGCGGACGAAGTAGCTGCATAGTGGTTCAGCGATATGTCGATGGCGATGGTGAATCCTTACATTGACGAGGAATGCGGCTGCAAAAGAGATATAGACCCAATTGGCTTCCATCGCGAATTTCAAGTTGCCAGTGGGGTATAGTCTGTCGAGCGCGATCTGAATGACTGTTCGCGCTGCGTCCATAGAAAGTCGAAGTATATCCGAGTCACGGGCAAGTCCACTCTTTGTTGCGTGCTGAAAGCCATCGGCTAAAATGAGTAAACGTAGATAGGCTGTGATCCTAAAGACGCGTCAAATTATGAGGTCGATGGAGACGTAACTTTAAGGCGTACATTTGAGTTGTGTTGCCACGATAAATGCAAATGGGTAGAGCTGCATAATGGGTCAGGAGAACTGGACACAAAACGAGGGGGTTTTCACGAACGGTGAATGCGATGGTCCCGATCAAAACGTGTAACCCACTTGGCCAACTCATTCGTTAGTCTTTCTTGTGCTTGAATAGCTGAGGCCACGATGTCCACGATCTAACCGCCAATTGATTAATTGCAGTAGCGTTGGCTCGGATGAGGCAAAGTACCGTTCTTCGTTGAGGAACGGTTCTTCTCCATTCAGCCATAAGGAAAAGGATGCTGACATATGCGCACAAATGCACATCAAATGGGCCATTCATCTTCGAGGTGTACCAGTCTCCTGAAGTCCGCGCGACATAATCGTCCAGGCTAAGCATCGGCATTTTTCCGAATTGAATGGCATGGGAGGCGTCCACGCAATAGCAGTTCAACCAAGTTCTTGTTCGATTCAGACTTTCACGTTCATCGCATTGAGGTGGAGCGGGTTGGTTCAGCCCGAGTTCAATGGCCATTCTGCGAAATGGTTAGTGCTCCAATATCTAGCGGTGAGGGGGTGATTGATTCGTACCTGATGGCCACGCCCATGAACAACCTGGATGGAACGTCAGCATTTCGACCGGCATACTTCAGGGCACTGACCAGCTCCTGTCATCCGCGAATTTCTTCTTCGGGACGGGATACACAGCCAGGATGAGATACGCCTGACATATATCTACGCCAAAAGATCCATCATGTAATGCGGCTGCAGCAGCTTCACGGGCGAATGCGTGGGCCATAGGATAAAGGTTGGGCTTCAGGGTGTAAAACCGAGATGCTGTGGCACATACTGCAAATGATTCAGATACAAAGCGTTTGCTTCAACGCTAATCACTCACTGACGGTGAACAGAAAGGGTGAAGACCATATCACATCGGCCGGGTTGCCGTGGAGGTCGCGATCCAGTAAGGAGAAGAAAGGCTGAAATTTCAGGATGGTATTCGAAGGACTTCGGTTTGGGGCCTCACATTTATTCTGTCGAAATAACTAGGAGCCGCGGGCGTCAGAGGCTGGATTTAGGGCACAAAAAGCTCTTACATAGTAAACAGATCCATTATCTCGGCGGGATAGAGCGAGCAGCATTTGACTATGGGTGGGGTAGACAGTTGCCGTAAATTGTATTCTGCTCGTAGTGGCTGCCGACGCCATGGAAAGTAGGATGCGGCCGCAAGTTCAGGAGAGGAGTTCAACGTTTGAGGTCGAGAAACTGTATCAACGTAGCCTTCGCCCATGAGCTGTTGCATTTTCAAGTTGCTTCTCATTCGGTCCATTTGGGCAAGTAGACCCTCTATCTGTCGATCCTGTTCATTGGCGCGCTCTTGCAAATCTTCGTGAGTACTTCACATCAAGTGTCAGCGAAATCCGACCAAGGGAGCAGGAGAGCAATTACGGTGCTGGTTTGCGTTTCTTGCGACTGCGCGACAGACAATCATAATTTCCCGCTTGGCTGAGGGCACAAATTATATACAATCCAGAATCAGAGTGGAAGTCTTTACCACCGTTGGCACGCTGTTGCGTTGGGGCTAAATTCACATCGCACCTTTGGAATGCAAAGGTCAACCCGTGATATCATCCCTCGGCAAACGAACCAACTTTCAGAGATTTACAGTGAACACAAGCCCCAGATCTTTCATAGGTTGAGAGAGTGTAGCATTCTCGCGCGAGATATTACGCACGACTTGTTAGTCTTTCGCGGTCGTGAAGGCTGCCCGATGTCGGCGATGTTGGATTCCCCATCGAGACTATCGCTCTCCTCTGAGCCATTGGCAAACCGGGCTGAAGGCATTCAGAGCGAGGACACGATTGGGATGGGCGAGGACAGGTCCAAAAGCGAGGCGCTAAAGTACCATAAGTGTTGGGCGGAGAACAAACGAGAAGCTCTCACGAAGCTGCCGGCCGAACGCGCTCGATAGAATACACGTTCCACGTGAGCGCGGGGAACTACTGGAGAACCGCTGATTGTACTTTGCGTTCGAGGAGCAGGTGGTGCGATGAGCAGAGCAGGCCCGGGGTTCGGTTACAGGAACCCACGAGTCGCGTTTATAAGTGCCAGTATGGTAGAAGCGAGAGCGTGCCGAGTCTGTTGTACCATAACCGTTACAGGAGTCGAGTTCGGTACGCCGAGGGCCAGATATGGTTGTGTGCGCAGTCAAGATGGGTTTCGGGAGAGATTGCGAAGATCCACGGTAGTCCACGGTGCCATTGCAATCATTCGAATGGCATCCTATCAAACACCTACTTTTCTCGCAAATGCAGTAATCTTTTGATAATCCCTCGTTGCAAGCAGTGGCTGCCCAGCGGCCACATACGAGACCATTAATATCATTTTATCGCCTTGGAGGTTATATTGAGGTCCCACACAGGATGGCCAAAGTCCACCGAGCACGGAGATGACAAGATTGCAGGTACACATCAAACAAACCACATATAACGGCAAGAGTTCGGTTTTCATTCGGGATCCGTAGGGCCAGACATTCTGGAATTCCGATGGCCATGGCCTACAGCATGTAAACAGCTTGAGACCACGCATTCTGCATGGTTGGTGAATCCTAAGTATTCCGCGCGTCTGTGGCTAGATGTGGCGGTGTGAGTAAATCGTGACCCGATCGTCACGGAACTCAGCTCTCCGCGACAACCCGCCGTCCTTGTTTGGCGTATTTAATCCTCGACAACCCGCTGCCCGCTTCGACATTGCTTGGACTTACGAACGAGAATTCAAACCAAACTTTTGAAGATTATTATACAGAAAAGGATGCGATTGTCTAGCTGCAGAGAAATACAAGTATGTAAGTCATTATTTGGCGTAATATGTCCACCGCGGGGAAAGGCGTCGAGGCGAGAGCCGACGAGGAAAGAGAAAATGGCGGGGAGTAGATTAGTCAACCTCCTCGACACTGGGACCGTCCTCCGACGCGCCGGGGAAGCCACCGGGAGCACCCCCACCCGGGAACCCGCCGCCGGGGAAGCCACCCTCGGCGCCCGGAGGTGCGCCACCAGCACCGTACAGTTTTTGCATGATGGGGTTGGCGATCGCCTCCAGCTCCTTCTGCTTCTCCTCGTACTCCTCCTTCGAGCCCTCCTGCGACGCGTCGAGCCACTTGATGGTCTCGTTGACAGCGCCCTCGAGCTTGGCCTTGTCGCCAGCCTCGAACTTGTCGGCGAGCTTCTCGTCGTTGAGCGAGTTGCGGAGATTGTACGCGTACGACTCCAGGGCGTTCTTGGACGTGATGCGGGCAGCGGCGGCCTCATCCTCGGCTGGAAAGGGTTGGTCAGACAACGTTCAAACATAAAAGACATGAACATACCTTTGTACTTCTCAGCTTCCTCCACCATGCGGTCGATCTCCTCCTTCGACAGGCGGCCCTTGTCGTTGGTGATGGTGATGCGGTTCGACTTGCCGGTGGTCTTGTCGGAGGCGGAGACGTTGAGGATACCATTGGCGTCGATGTCGAAGGTGACCTCAACCTGAGGAACACCACGGGGTGCGGGGGGAATGCCGGAGAGCTCGAATTTACCGAGGAGGTTGTTGTCCTTCGTGCGCGCACGCTCACCCTCGTACACCTGGATGAGCACACCGGGCTGGTTGTCGGAGTAGGTGGAGAAGGTCTCGGACTTTTTGGTGGGGACGGTGGTGTTCCGCTTGATGAGCGCGGTCATGACACCACCAGCGGTCTCGATACCGAGGGAAAGGGGGGCGACATCGAGAAGGAGGAGGTCCTGGGTCTTCTCTGAAGTGTCGCCAGACAGGATGGCGGCCTGGACAGCGGCACCGTAGGCGACGGCCTCGTCGGGGTTGATGCTCTTGTTGGGCTCCTTGCCATTGAAGAAGTCCGACACGAGCTTGACGATACGGGGGATACGGGTGGAGCCACCGACGAGGACAATCTCGTGGACGTTGGCTTTGTCGATTTTGGAGTCGCGGAGGACCTTCTCGACGGGCTCGAGGGTGCTGCGGAAGAGGTCCTGGCAGAGCTCCTCGAAACGGGCACGGGTGAGCGAGGTGTAGAAGTCGATACCCTCGAAGAGGGAGTCGATCTCAATGGAGGTCTGCGCGGCTGAGGAGAGAGTGCGCTTAGCGCGCTCACAGGCCGTACGGAGACGACGGAGGGCACGGAGGTTGGAGGAGAGATCTAGACCAAGCAACGAAATCAGCAAGACATTCAGAAACCATGAGCAAAGAAGGACATACCCTTCTTGTTCTTGCGCTTGAACTCCTGCGCAAAGTGGTTGACAAGTCGGTTGTCAAAGTCCTCACCACCCAAGTGAGTGTCACCGGCGGTGGCCTTGACCTCGAAGATACCCTCCTCGATGGTGAGGAGGGACACATCGAAGGTTCCTCCTCCAAGATCGAAGATGAGGACGTTACGCTCGCCAGTGACCTTCTTGTCGAGACCGTAGGCGATAGCGGCGGCAGTGGGCTCGTTGATGATTCGGAGGACGTTCATGCCCGAGATGGTGCCGGCATCCTTGGTGGCCTGACGTTGGGAGTCGTTGAAGTAGGCGGGGACGGTGACGACGGCGTTGTTGATGGTGGTGCCGAGGTACGACTCTGCGGTCTCCTTCATCTTGAGGAGGACCATGGAGGAGATCTCCTCAGGCGACTGTGAAACGACGAGTGAGTACATACAAAAAGACGAATGAGAGGGAAAAACATACGAATTCCTTTTGTTCACCGCGGTACTCGACGCGGATGTACGGCTTGCCGCCCTTGCTGAAGACGGTGAAGGGGAAGTGCTTCATGTCGGCCTGGACCTCATTGTCCTCAAATTTGCGGCCGATGAGTCGCTTGGCATCGAACACGCTAGGGAGAACAGTCGGTTATCGATCGGGAAAAAAAAAGTTGAAAGAAACATACGTATTGACCGGGTTCATTGCGACTTGATTTTTTGCGGCATCGCCGATGAGACGCTCGTTGTCCGAGAAGGAGACATACGAGGGGGTCGTGCGGTTACCCTGGTCGTTGGCGATGATCTCTACACGATCGTTCTGCCAGACACCGACGCAGCTGTATTGACGTCAGAAAAATGGGGAAAAAACACAGTAGCGAGGCACGTACGAGTAGGTGGTCCCCAAATCTATTCCAATCGCTTTGGAGGAGGACATAGTTAACTATGTGGTCGAGAGAAGAGACCACAGGTGTCAAAAAGTGATGGGCGCAGGATGAAGGAGCACGGTTTGGGGCCACCTTATATATTCACAGTGTCGCGGAAGCTTCGAGAAATATCTTAGGTAAGCAACAGCACAGCCACCAGAAAATTCGCTATCTCTCTCGAATATTCGGGCTACACCGGACATCTTCCACATAGTTCAAATGTGTTGTACCGTGAATATATAATACAGAAGTGAGACAGATGATCGTATGGTGTCAGCAACAGGAAGAAATACAGCTTTCTGTCCTGACTCTACAGCCCATCATCCAAGCTGCGGTGCGCTTGCAGGTCCCGCATAACCGTAGGGTCAACTGCGGTGGGGGAATGAACGGTTGGGATTGAATAGTAATACGGGAAGTCGCAAACGTACCTGGCAGTACCGACTTTCGACGCATATGTGGGAGCTGTCCAGCACTCCCCGCTTCGGCAGCATGTATCTCAGGGAACGGTCGCTACAATGACATTAGACTCAGATTCGTGGGCGCTTCTGATAGAGCTGCTCAGCTCGTGAACGTACGTCCAAACCTGGGTCAGCCATTGGCACTCTCTCTATGCCGTGCTCATCCAGATCGCCGGGAATGTCGTCGATCGAGGTCGCGTTCAGCTCCATCGACAGGTCGAGGATGTCCGTGTCGTCCGCCTCGGGTGGCGGCGGGGGCGGCGCATGAGGGATTTCAACGTAACCCGGTGGTAGGGTACCGCCCGGTGCATTTTGCAACGCTATTTCTCGCATCTTCTGCCATGCATTGTAGCGATGAACAGCTTGCTCCTGGTCGCTAGACGAAGACATGTTGAAGTTCCGCAGAACAGTAACCCCTCGGAGATAACATACTCGATTTTTCTTTGCTTGTATTGGTGCATCGAGTCGTCGAAGAGATCCGGGTTGATTTCCATAAACAACTTCAACGCGTTGTAGACCATGCCGTGTATTGTCCTACGTAGATCCAAAGAAATTCAAAGGGGGAACAAGAAATGAGTTTAGCTCAACTCACCGATTCCAGTGTGATTTAGAGTTGGTATACAGTGCAGGGAACACGATGGGTAGGATAACGGCAAGGTTGTCGCTCATGAGATTGACAACGTACTCGTTATTCCAGTACAACAGTGCCCGCTCGGCAACTTGGAAGTGCTGGCTATTGATACACCGCGCGAGTTGTTGGAAGAGGGGTACCTGTATCTTCTGGAATTCGACGGGATCCGTGACATCCAGCACCTCCTCGACTTCGTTGAGGAACATGACCTCTTTGGGCGAATTGACCTTTGGCCAGTATTTGAGCAAGCCCATCATCACGTCCTCCGCGAGCGCAGGGTCCTTCTCGAGGAATTGGACAACGCAGTAGGCCAGCTGCGGGTGGTACAGCGAAAGGCTTTTCCCTTGTGTAAAGGAATGAGGACGCGAGTGAGGAAAGTCTTGTGCTCCTCCTTGAGCGGAAGGGCAAAGCCGTTGATGATGGCGCCGAGGATCTCGAGCAGCTCAGCGATGCTGTTATGCCGCTCTGTCTCGTAGACAAAGTGGAAGAATACGTTGTTGATTGACCGCCGGATGAAGGCGCGGAGGCTGAGGAATTTACCGTAAATTCGGTGCAATGTGGTCTTTAGAAAATCACGCTCGCGAGGGATCCTCAGAGTCGAACAAATCGAGGAGGTTGAGGACAAACGACTGATCAATGTACCGCTTGGCCATGTTGGTGTTGAAGTCGGGACTCTCGATGAATCGGAGGAAGAGTTCGTAAACGATCTGGAGGTGGGGCCAAGCGAGTTCGAGAACTGGCTCATCCTCCTCTGGATCGAAAGCGTCGCCCGTAGGGTTTACGGGCGGGGGTATGGAACGGAACAGGTTGATGGCAAACTAGGGGTGGGTTAGCTGGGTGGGGCTCAAAAATGTAACCACACGAACCATGCCGACCACCTCTGGGTATACGTTCTCGGTTATAACACCACGCTGGGTGGTGATATAGTCGAGCATTTCGTGCAGAGCCTGGGCCTTGACCTGCTTGCCCTTGAGCTCTGCACTGGCATCGTTAAAGTCGAAGAGGACGCGACATTGGTGGAGTTTCTTGATGAAAAGCTGGGGACGCTCGCTGGGCGGCGTTTCTGGGCCGGGATGAGACGACGGATACTCTCGGAGGGACAGCACTGACCCATGAAGGGAGGAAGACGTTCGATATCGATCTGCTCTGTGATGATGAATCGACTACTGCGCTGCTTGCGGGGGGGCTTTCCGACGATGGGAATTGCGTCCTTTGCGTTTGCGCGGAGACGAGACATGTTGGAGAGATTTGCACGGGGCGGTCCACCGGGGAGATCGAGGCCACCGAGGAGGGACGAGGCGCGCTCTGGAGTTTCGGGCTGCCCTGAACGCTCCTGGGCCGCGTCGGCACTTACAACGACGATGGGCGGGGGCGGGGCGCCTTCATTGGAATGTCTACGGTCGGGTGAGACGGGTGGCTGAGACGCGGCAGCTGCGCCATTGATACTGGACCCGGGTTGGGGGAGGGGTTTCTGGGTGTTTGGGGGCGGGGCTGCGGACTTGCTCTCCTTCTCCTTCTTCGACGAGCTCGAGTCTGAGCTCTTTCGATTCAGCTGTGAAATGGTCAGGGCGCCGCGCGGCGACGAGGACGAGGAGGCCAACGAACGAGATTCAAGTTCTTCTTTAGTCCCTTCATGGTCAAGGGGTGGTCACCATTCACGCGGAATAAAAGTTTCGGACATCAAAGGAGGCAACTGATCCATCGATCAATTTGTCCTGCACAATGTTCTGTGAGGACGAGAGGATGTATAACCGCGGTGGTGCCTAGTAAAGGAACGTAATCGACGGAAATATCATTTATATTACTACAATCTGGCGCTTTGCTGCACTGGCTATTCTTTCTGAATTGTCTGTAGCGCACAGTTCGAAAATGAAAACGACACAATCAGTTTGGTCCAATGAACTGATACAATATCTTCCGCACGAGGCCAGACAGATGCTGTGGGTCGTTCTGGTAGATAGTCTGCAAAGCGAATAAGTAGTGGAAGGTCAACAACAGGACACTCACCATCACCATTCCCATTCCGACACCCGTTAGCACGCCCTCACCCCAGTTGCCGGTATGGCGGACGAACCCATGCCCACGGGCGACGGCCCACAGGCTTTCGAGGCCCTTCGGCAGGACGTACATTGCCAACTCCGCGCGCCGTCGGCGATCCTCGATGAGCAGCGCCAGCCCCGTAGCGAAGCCTGAAAACCACCAGGTCCCCTTGGAGATGAGGATATCGACCAGGCGTTGGGGGAGGAGCCGGCGGAGGGCGGAGGATGCAGGAAGAGCCATGATGCGTTCGTAGAGGCTGTGTTTAATGCAGAAGACGCCTGGAGTGGGTTATCAGTACTTCAGTCCTCACACAACATCGTATCATAGGAGAGAGACACACCTTCACAGATGACGACGAACGTCCCGAGGAACGCCGAGCTGCGTATACTCCCGACGCCCGCATGCGCCAGCAAGCGGAGTGGGTCCCTGCGGAACAGACTCCACCGCAGGAGAATGCTAGGCACGAAGTGCAGCGCGGCGTAAATGGGGAGCATCCAGCGCACCACCTCGAGGAAACGCACACCCGCAGCTTCCGTGCAGCCGTCCCCCGTCGGATGTAAAGCGTAGCACGGGGCATAGTGGGGTAGATTGGCGGCACCGGCCACGGCGCGCTCGCGCAAGTCGATCAGGGAGGATAGGTTTGAGGGCGTGACGCTGGGGTGGGCGACGAGGCGGTCGAGCGCGGGAAGGTCGATGACGTGCTCGCGGACAGCGCGGCGGTTCAGTACGAAGGAATTTGGGTCAGCCTTGCTGGCTTCTTGGATCCTGGGTGGTTGTGAGGGCGGTGAAGTTTGAGATGGGGAGAATTTACCATGCGATGTATGATCGCGGAAGTGTATCTGGCCGAAGGAAGAACGCGTACATGATTTGACCGCACCTGGAAGATATCTAGTCCGAAAGAGTCCAAGAACAATTACTAACAGACGTACGCGAGCGAGAAGACTATTGTGGCACCGTGCGGAATGCGTAGTCCCGTTCGTTCCGAGTAGGCATTGTAAGTGCCCTGTAAGCCTCTGAGGACATTTATTAGCTGAGATTATCCGGGTCAATGGTATATATACCTACCGCACAAATAGTTGTTGGGCGAAGAACGTCTGACGACTCCGCTTCTCCCAAAGCACTGCGAGTCCGCCCGAAATTGCGCCTGCGAGTGTAGAGTGCCAGCGGCGCGTGCGCTTGCGGACGAGGACCATGTGCGCGTGGGCACTCAACGAGAGGCGCGGAACGCGCTGGCCGAGTCCAGGGGTAGCTAGCCCAGAGGATTGCGTGCTGTCATCCTCGTCCTGTACATCGAACGGAGACGATAAGTCGTGTGCAGAAGGTTGGGCCGCAGGGATGAGAATCGGGAGCGCGTTGAGCAGAAATTTGTACAGTGCGGCAAAGGTTCCTGCGCCAAGTCAATATTTTGCATGAGTACAAGGAAAATATAGTCACCTAACATGGCCGCAAATCTAAAAGAGTCGGTGCCAAAGATGGCACGACGAAGTAAAGCAAACCATTTTGCTCTTGAGACTCGAGTCAGTCAAACAGAATGGTAAATGACGAACACGTCTTTTGTTCAGACGAACCTGGGAGCCTTGCGCAGCCAGATAAGGGTCAGAAAGACGTTGAATGCAGCACGCGCACTGAAGCCAAGTCCAGCAGAACGCATTCCTCCATATCCCGCGTGATGCAAACAAGCACTCAGCGTCGAGAGCTCAACAACAGGCTGACCCTTGTCGCGCCACAGTTTTCCTAAAATGATTGTGTTTCAGTATCACCCAAGTCTTTACCCACAAAAACGATTGTAACTGAAGGAGAGTGCTTTTCTAGCGTCTTTCATTCGCTCTTGGTAGTTTGCAAGCGCAACAAGATTCTCAAAAGACATCATCGACTGGCTTTCTGAGCGGTGCTGAAAACTCGGTCTCCTTCTGCTTTGAGGGTCCAGGGATGGCGAATCCGAGGGCTCGCCATCGTTCGCGCTCTCCATCGTGGTCTTGAAAGCGTTGGAAGTGGAACAGAAGAGCCGGGTATCAGGTGTTTTTCGAATGCGTGTTCCTAATGAGGTTAATCCGTCACGGTGCCCGAGTTGTTAGCCGGCCACATCGACGTTTCGAGGTCACTGTCAGTCAGCAACGTCGACGTCGAGCCTCGAATCGAGCTCTGGTAGCGGGTGTGGGGAATGAGATGATTGTTTGGCTCAACTTTGGCTCCCGACCTCGACACAATCCTCGACATCTCCTGCCATATTCCTACTTGAATTGACCGCCTGCCAGCGACTGAGACGATGCGAACGAGAACTGGGTCAGGTTAACGGCCTCCTTAACATGCTTCCCGCAAAGCCGTCCAATTTGCACTTTGACATTTGCTGGGAACAGTGGCTGTTACGAACAGGACCAAGGTGAGTTGAAGAGTGCAAAAATACTGCAGAAATGCCCTGTGCTGTATCATTGGCAAGTAATTCAGCGGTCAGTTCATGTTTCGTTTATATTCTGCTCCACGACGCCATTCGATCTTGGCAACAAGTGGCGATGAACACACAAGCGAGCTAGTTCTCAGTAGCTCGCTTGTTCCACTTGAAAAGAGCGTTGAAGGTGAGAGACTCGTAACTTATTATGAATTCCTCATACCCTCCAGTCTTTGCTGATCCGCAGGGACCATCCCTCAGAGCTCGAGAATCCTCGTCTGGTGGCGTCCAATTGGATCGCGATGCAGATTTTCTCGTTCAGTCCTTCCTGCCGCCCTCGCCCATCTCGCATCAGGGTCCTGCTGGGATTCCCCTCCCGTTCTGTACTCCTCAAAGCGCTGATTCTTTCGATGCACCGTTCGCCAGAGGATATAATCCAGCGCTGCATGACTCGGTCGGGATCTCACAGGACCAGCTGCTTCAATTCATAGATGGCCTGAATTTGGCGATAACTTCGAGTCCCCCACTCCGTGTCGTTAATCTTGCTGGTAAGGGTTTTTTGCGGTCAGCATGTTAAACAAGATCCTAACTTCTTGTGCAGGAACGGTGATTGGATTCATGTATGCGTTGTCGTTCTGTGCTTCTCTACCCTCAGCTAACTTCCTCAGTCCATTTCATTGGGCAATGATCGCAGGCACAGTTATCCAGACCGTTGCACAAACTGGCGCGCACATCCTCTCCAAGACACTCACAGACCGCTATCTGCGCGCTGCGAATCTCCGTCTCTTCAAGCCCAAGGGCCTTGTCGTCCGCCTCTGCACGACCGCGGCCATGCAACACCTCGTTATGCGCACCGGCAATGGCGTCGGGCCCTCCACCATGACCAAGATCGGCCGCGGCGTCGGTACCGTCCTCTTGCATGCGCCAATCCCCTTCTCGAGCCGGATCGTGCGTTCTATCGCGGACAAGCCCCCCACGGTCCACGCGGGCATCAGCGATGTCGGCGACGGGCGGCAGATGTCGCTCGCGGCTCAGCGGCGCCTCGCCTCGCTGGAGGGATACGCGCTCCCGCTCCAGCTCGATGTCCCGCCGCCTACGAAGGCGCAGGGCGTCATGAACACCATGGGAACATGGGGCGTAGAATTTGACCAGTGGCGCACTGGCAGGAAACAGGACAGAATCGAGCGGAAGCGGAGGCAGCTGAAGCGCGTTAATTCCCAGCTCCGGCACCTTGATATCGATCCCAACGGTGGCCCCCTGCAAACGAACGCCCCCTCTGAGTACGACTCGGAGTATTCACAGTCAAGGTATGGCTCCGGTGACCAGATGGCCGGACGGCGGCCAGGATATACAGATGCGGTGTCCTCAGCTTATGCCGTTGGTCGGCCACGAGGAGAATTTTCGGGCGTGCATACTGTGGGGCGTCGAGAACAGAAAGCGGATCGGAAGCACATGAAAGAGGAGCTGAAGGCAGAGCGAAGGGAGATGAAAGCGGAACAAAAAGAGCTGCGTCGGGAGGGGAAAGACGCAGCGCAGAAGGCGGTGAAGGCGGAATGGAAAGAGCTGCGTCGGGAGGGGAAGGATCTCCGCAAGGCGGAGAAACTAGCGAGGAAGCGCGAGCGTGGCCCTGGGTTACTCGGCAGCCTGATTGGTCCCAAAGAGACGAAACTCGAGCGGCGTGTGGCGAATGCGGACCTCATCGAGCATTGGCAATCACAGAACGGTCTCTGGCTCGTCATCATGAATGCTGAACTCGGTCAGTGCTGAGTTTTCACTTGCGATTTATCTTCTCATCTCGATGTATAGACAGCGAAATCGAAGGCTTTGAGCGTGCGGACAGCTTAGACAACGAGGAGTACGTCGACCCGCAGACCTGGCGAACGGAGATCACCAAAGAGAAAGTTATTCTGGAGGAGGAGGACTCTCAGTCTGACGGTGACGGTGATTCAGAAGATGATGTCAACCATAAAGCAAACGAGCGGCGCGAGCATTACAAACAGTAACAATATGAGCGTGAAATAATATGCCCCTCCCAGTCATTCCATCGATATCATGAAGAACTGGGCGAGACGGCTCGAGAGGTCGCGCGAGCGGTCTGGTTCGCTTGATCTGGGAGCGGTCGTTGGCGGATAGCACGTTCATCGGGGGCCGACGTAGACAGCGACTGTGTTGCAAGCGAACGGCAGCTTCAGTCCTCGCAACGCCCACGGAAATTCCATGGGTTGAGAGATGGCCCTGAACTGAAAAGTTTTTACTACGTACACATAAACAATAAAAGTTCAGAGGCGCGTTCATGTAAGTTAAGTACCCAGTCTGTAAAAATCTGCGACAAGATACAGGCTCCCCAAGTACAACCAATCCCTCCTTTCCTGCCTGCCGTTCCGCAGCCCAGTCGAGCGCCCGCTGCAGCCCCCCGGGTGTGTCCAACGTATCCACCCACGTCTTCAGCCCCGGCGCAAGGCTCTCCACCACCTCCCGCAGCTCTCCGGGCGGCACCGGTTTGACCCACGACATCCCCTCTGGCTGCGTGAAGGGCAGAAGCGCAACACTGACGTCAACCTGCAAACCCTGCGGAACGATAAAAGGCAGGAGCGGGGCGAGAGTCTCCCGGGGTGTCTTCGGTGGGGAGTGGGACAGCGCTAAAATAAAAGTTAAGCATATTGGGCGCTCGCTACCACGGAGCTGGTCTGCCAAATATGCCGCCAATGTTTGAGCCGACGCAGCGTTGTGCGCGCCGTCTGCGAGCACGAGGACAGAAGGAGTGTCTAATTTGTGAAATGAGAGCCGCCCGGGCCACTCTACGGCCTTGATTCCACGGGCTATGGCGGCGTTGGTGAAACGAGCGCGAACGGATGCCCAGGCGGGGTTCATCAGCACAGCGGAAACGACGGACACCGCGACCGCAAGGTTGTCGAGTTGGTGCTCGCCATACAATGGCAGAAGGGCGAAAACAGGGTGTTCGAAGCAGGGCATCGAGAAACGCACGGGAACTGGGTGGGGAGGGAGGAACGGGGTAGCAGATAATGAGAACGGCGGCGGCCTGGCTCCGTCGACCGCGTCATCCCACGGGCGGGAAAGAACCGGTAAGGCGTAGAGCAGGTCTCCGCCGGCCGCATTGACGACGTCTGCAACGACAGCCTCGACTTCTGGGTGTGCTTGCCCACCCAATATAAACGGCTTTCCCGCCCTGGCAATGACCGCCTTCTCTTTCGCGATGGCGGAGATGGAGACACCCAAAAAAGCTTGATGATCCAAGTCTACAGCCGTCAAGGCGGAGACGAGGACACACTCTTCCGGGATGATATTGGTGGCGTCCAGCCGTCCACCCATGCCCGCTTCGAGGACGACGACGTCAAGTTGCGCGCGCTCGAAGATCAAAAGGGCGGTCAGCGTGAGGACTTCGAAGCTGCTCGCGCCGATGTTGTTCTCCTCATTGGAGCGCTCTACCCCCGCGCGGGCCTCTCCATAGACCTCATTAGACACGCTCTTTCCGTTTATGACGATACAGTCGTTGACGGAGACGAGATGGGGGCTATTAAATCGTCCGACGGAGAGTGGTGGGGTTGAAGCGAACAACATGGAGGACACGAGAGCAGACACGCTGCCTTTTCCATTTGTGCCGGCGATATGGCACGTAGGGCGCGTGTATGCAGGCAGATGGCGCGCAAGGCGTTGAATTCGGTCCAGCGTCAGGTCGATGGACATGGGAGTAACACAGCACGAGTTTGTGACAGCAGGCGATTGATCGCTAACTCGGCCAACTCGGCTATGATTCACAGCCAAATCTTGTGCGCATAGCAAGGTCCCTGAATTCGAAAATAATGGCTGAGGTGCATAATTGAATATAAAGGCATAGTTATACATAGAGGCATATTGCATGATTCAGTCATAGCGAAAACGATCCAGTGTGCGCCCAGTTCCTCGCTCGCTCCCTCGGGGCCCACTCGACGTAGCCTCCCCAGGCGACGCCCAGACTGATCCACATACACAGAATGAAGACGCTGAGCATCTCCTCCCATGTCACGGAAAGCTTTGGTATGCGCGGTATTTTCCGACATGCGCGCCGATATAAGGCAGGCAGCGGCGTGTCTTCCTCAAGACACTGGATGACTATATCTACGCACCGACGGCAGGCCAACTGGAGAAGGCAGGCCACTCCGAGAACGAATTCGCGTGTTTGGCGTTTCAACAAGGTCTGGTCGGAAACAGTGGGTTCTGTCGACGGTGGTGAGCAAGAAAAGCGTCTTCCGGTCCTCCGGAGACAACCTTCGAGGTACGAAATTTTGTTGTAGCGAGAGACTACCTCCGGAGCTCAAAACAAACCGATAAACTTGATACATCCGTGTTGATGGGAGAGGACCTGAACGGCAACGGCGGAGAGGTAATCTGAGTGGGTGGGCTGAAACGGTTTCCATCGCAGAGGGTCCACTGGCTAATGAAGGATAGAGGAGCAGCTACGGGGTCGCGTTTCCTGGCACGCGTACCAGGCATGTTTCCAGTCCCCACTTCGCAACCATATCGGGAGGTGCGTGGTCGCAAATACGGTAGAGGTCGGTGTGGAAGTGCACGCGAACGTATCTGGGATGAGGGCATGAGCAGCCAAGTCCAAACCCGGAGAATTCACGACGTTTACCCTGGAGGTGGCGGTGGTGAGGGAGCGGGTTGCAGAATGAGTTGTCGTTGCTTCTCGGTGCTTTGTGCGTTAACAAGCGCATGTTGCTGAGGAGCTTTGGCTATAATGTTTGCCCATGGCAGTGGGTGGGGACAAGAGGCGTTGGGGGTCTTGGAGAGGAAGGACAAGAGCATCTTGGTTGTATCGCAGAATACAAGAGTCGCGTCAAAGAAAAACAAGGTTGAAGCGGCGCACGTCCGAGCTCTCCCACGGTTCAACATTTACGGCACAGTTCAATTCTGAACGGGCCACTCAGAACGGGTTAGAGGAGGCTGTAGCCGTTGTGTAACCCGGAATTTGCCTAGGCAAGATGAGCATTGGAGAGTTCAATCGCGATCCCATGCAAATCTTATGGCAAAATTCACTGGCCCCTATCTTGTGAACTTACTTGCCGTATAAGCGAGGGCTGCTGGGGTTCTCGCAAGAAAACGGATCTATTAAGCGTAAACGGCAGGGGATGATAACCTGACCCCGTACCAGTGAGTATGGTTTTAAGCAAAGAGAAGGAGGCGTAAACTGCATTCCACCGGTCGCCCAATAAATTATTGAATAATACCTTCGCCTTACCTCCTTCTACTTCTCCTCCAGCTTCACCACTCTCCCAATCACTGCATCCCGCAGCTCCGTCGCCGCCTGCGTCGATGAATGCCTTACCGCCGCCCCCGTCCCCGCGGGCTCGGAATCGTCCGAATATGCCCATACGCCAGCCAGCGCCAGCCCATGCCCATCGGGCACGACCTCTCCGTAACCCCACTCATCCAGGCACGGCGAGCTCGGGTTCGTCTTGACAAGCGCGGTTACACGAACTTGATGTCCGCCGGACGCCGCACTAGACCCCGTCAGATGCGTCATACCTATCGCAATACTCTCTTCGCCCAAACCGAGGTGTCCGAGTTTGCAGAGTGCGCGGAGGCAGGATATTGACGTGGTGCTACTGCAACCAAGCGTTTCATTCCACCAACTCAGGCACATTGGTGCGGTCGCGTCATTGTCGCAGCTCGCCAGGGGATGATGTCCGGAGGGCCTTAGTATTGCATGGAAATGGACAGAGCGTACAGTTTAAACCGAGACAAATGATCATGCATGGCGTCAGCAACAGGCAACAAAAGAAAATACAGCTTTCCATCCTCTCTACAGTCCGTCGTCCAAGCTGCGATGCGCTTGCAGGTCCCGCATAACCGTCGGATCCACTGCAAATGAGGTAATGAATCTGGAATCACTGATACGCCGAGTGGCAGACATACCTGGCAGCACCGATTTTCGGCGCATATGCGGAAGCTGTCCAGCACCACCCACAGCCGGCACATCGGCGGCATGTATCTCGGGGAACGGCCGCTACAACAACAGTAGGCTCAGATTCGCGCGCTTATGATAAATAATGGGACTGGATTTTGCTCAGCTCAGCGACGTACGTCCAAACCCGGGTCAGCCATCGGCACTCTCTCTATCCCATGCTCATCCAGATCGCCGGGAACGTCATCTATCGAGGTCGCGTTCAGCTCCATCGACAGGTCGAGGATGTCCGTGTCGTCCGCCGCGGGTGGCGGCGGGGGCGGTGCATGAGGTATCTCAACGTAACCCTGTGGTAGAGTACCGCCCGGCGCATTTTGCACCGCTATTTCTCGCATCTTTTGCCATGCATTGTAGCGATGAACAGCTTGCTCCTGGTCGCTAGACAAAGACATATTGAATTCCGCAGAACAGCAACTCCTCGAAAATAACATACTCGATTTTTCTTTGCTTGTATTGATGCATCGAGTCGTCGAAGAGATCCGGGTTGATTTCCATGAACAGCTTCAACGCGTTGTAGACCATGCCGTGTATTGTCCTGCATAAATTCAAAGGGGGAACAAGACGCGGGTTTAGCTCAACTCACCGATTCCAGTGTGATTTAGAATTGGTATACAGCGCAGGGAACACGATGGGTAGGATAACGGCAAGGTTATCGCTCATGAGATTGACAACGTACTCGTTATTCCAGTACAACAGTGCCCGCTCCGCAACTTGGAAGTGCTGGCTATTGATACACCGCGCGAGTTGCTGGAAGAGGGGTACCTGTATCTTCTGGAATTCGACGGGATCCGTAACATCCAGCACCTCCTCGACTTCGTTGAGGAACATGACCTCTTTCGGCGAATTGACCTTTGGCCAGTATTTGAGCAAGCCCATCATCACGTCCTCCGCGAGCGCAGGGTCCTTTTCGAGGAATTGGACAACGCAGTAGGCCAGCTGCGGGTGATATAGTGAAAGGCTCTTGACCTTGTGTAAGGGAATGAGGACGCGGGTAAGGAAAGTCTTGTGCTCTTCCTTGAGCGGTAGGGCGAAGCCGTTGATGATGGAGCCGAGGATCTCGAGCAGCTCGGCGATGCCGTTATGGCGCTCCGTCTCGTAGACAAAGTGGAAAAATACGTTGTTGATCGACCGTCGGATGAAGGCGCGGAGGTTAAGGAATTTGCCGTAGATTCGGTGCAAGGTAGTTTTTAAAAAATCACGCTCGCGAGGGTCCTCAGAGTCGAATAACTCGAGGAGATTGAGGACAAATGGCTGGTCGATGTATCGCTTGGCCATATTGGTATTGAAGTCGGGGCTCTCGACGAAGCGGAGGAAAAATTCGTACACGATCTGGAGATGGGGCCAAGCGAGTTCGAGAACTGGCTCATCCTCCTCTGGATCGAAAGCGTCGCCCGTTGGGTTTACGGGCGGGGGTATGGAACGGAACAGGTTGGTGGAAAACTGGACAGGGCGGGGCGGGTTAGCCGGGTCTCAGAAATGCAACTGCACACAAACCATGCCGACCACCTCTGGGTATACGCTCTCGGTAATAACACCACGCTGGGTGGTGATATAATCGAGCATTTCGTGCAGAGCCTGCGCCTTGACCTGCTTGCCCTTGAGCTCCGCACTGGCATCGTTAAAGTCGAAGAGGACGCGACATTGTTGGAGTTTCTTGAGAAATAGCTGGGGGCGCTCGCTGGGCGGGGTTTCTGGGCCGGAATAAGACCACGTGCGCTCGGAGTATAAATTGAGAGACGGCACTGACCCATGAAGGGAGGAAGCCGCTCGATGTCAACCTTCTCTGTGATGACGAACCGACTGCTGCGCTGCTTGCGCGGAGGCTTTCCAACAATGGGAATTGTGTCCTTTGCGTTTGCACGGAGACGAGACATGTTGGAGAGATTTGCACGGGGCGGTCCACCGGGGAGATCGAGACCGCCGGCGAGGGAGGCGCGCTCGGGTGTTCCGGGCTGGCCTGAACGGTAGGGGGCGTCCTGGGCCGCGTCTGCGCTTACGACGACGATGGGCGGGGGCGGGGTGCCGTTGTTGTTGTCATTGGAGTGTCTGCGGTCGGGAGTTACGGGGGCCTGTGGCTGAGACGCGGCAGCTGCGCCGTTTATACTGGACCCGGGCTGGGGGAGAGGTTTCTGGGTGTTTGGGGGCGGAGGCGGAGGCGTGGAACTAGATGAGCTA
Source organism: Mycena filopes (assembly GCA_029281495.1). Lineage (NCBI taxonomy): Eukaryota > Fungi > Basidiomycota > Agaricomycetes > Agaricales > Mycenaceae > Mycena > Mycena filopes. The sequence goes on from JARIHR010000014.1 coordinate 1,558,298, forward strand.
GACTTGCTGTCCTTCTTCGAGGAGCCTGAATCTGAGCTCTTTCGGTTCAGCTGTGGAACGGTGAGAGTCCGCCGCTATCGACGAGGACAAGGAGGCGGACGAACGAGATTGAGGTTCTTCTTTAGTCCCTTCATGGTGTAAAGCACACAAAATTGAACGGTCTGTATCAAGATGGTCACGCCGGTCACAGTCACCCGTCCACCAGCGCGTTTCTCCCGTCCTTGAGCCCAAATAAAATAGTATACGACGCTGGTACGCGCCACGGCGTCTGTGCGAGTCCAGGGACACCAGTACATTTTTTATACGAGCTGTTTTGGATCCGCAAGGTTAGCTGGCTACCATCATCACTCACACCGGATTAGGAGGGACCTCCGACCTTGCTTGCCTTGTACCATGGCCGCCATCTACGCCGTCTACACGTCCCCGACCCATCCCCCCATACCCAACCACCTCCCAACTCTCATCGTCACTCCTCATGGCACGTACTCCCCATCCTCTCCCTCTGTTTTCACTCACCGTTCTCCAGGTCAACCCTCCAATATCCTCTACTCCTACCTCCATACCAACTTTGTCTGTGCATCTGGCTTTTCTTCTACCTTTTCTCGCTCATTCTTCCTCCTAGAACGCCGAGAACTATCTCTTGACCCCGTCCCCCCAAGGCGACCTCTGCGTCGCAAAGCTCTTCCCGCCTAGAAAGGACGCCGCTCCTGGCAAGGGCTCCGCCTCTGATCCAGGTCACTCCACCGCTGCATCCCGCGTCGTCCGCTGCGAGGCCTCTCGCAATCTCAAGTGGTCCATCGCTAATACTGGTGTCATCTCCCCCATCTACAAGCTCTCCCTGCCCTCCCCCGACTCGCCCGACCTCCCCCTCTTCCAGGTCTCCAAACCCAACCCCAATGCCGCCTTTTGGAGCATGTTCTACTTTGCATACGCAGGACACAACATCCCCCCCAAGCGCATCGAGTTTGGCAAGATCCAGAAGAATCCTCCCGGTCCGAATGGCGGTGGAACCCGTATCAGCATCACGGGCAAGACCCCAGAGGAAAAGGCCGTTTGGCAGACTTTGGGCGAGGGAAATGAGGACTGTGTCGAGTGGGTTGTGCTATGTGCCGCGCTGAATCTCCTCGAGTACGGTCTTGTTTCTTTCAATATCAGAATTGGCCCTAATTAGTCGCAGTGATGAAATTATCAAGGCAGCCGACAAGAACCCTGGCGGCCCACCACCCAGCGCACCGGTGCCCGTCTCGCTCCGTGATCCTGGGCCAGCGAACAACGGTCCCGGCGCCCCGCTCCGTTCGAACGGATCCATTCAGCGCCAGGGCCCGCCTCCTCAACAACAGCGTCCCTCGCCCGGCCCCGGCGGTCCCCCCATGCAGCAAGGTGGCCCGCCAATGCAGCAAGGTGGCCCTCCGATGCAGCGTCCACCCCCTGGTCCCGGTGGCCCCCCGATGCAGGGTGGTCCTCCCCCGCAGATGCTTCAGGGCGGTCCTCGTCCCCCGCCCGGTCCAGGCGGTTTCGCTCCCCAGCAAAGACCCCCGCCCGGGCCCGGCGGCTTCGCACCGCAGCAACGACCGCCCCCAGGCCCAGGTGGGCAGCCCATGCCCATGCGCAGCGGCAGCATGCCCCCACAGGGTCAGGGTCCGCCGCCGGCCGGATACGGTGGCCGCCCGCCTCCGCCAGGTTCGCAGCAGCGCCCTGGCCCGCCGCCTGGGCAGGGTGGGTACGGTTCTCCTCAACCCGGTTATGGTCCTGGTCCTGGTCCCGGCCCCGGTCCCATGCGCCAGGGTACGCCGCAAGGCGGACCGATGATGCCGATGCGAAACGGCACAATGCCCCCGCAGCAGGGCGGACCGCCACCCGCGGGATACGGTGGGCGCCCGCCGCAGCAGATGCAGCAACAGCCCCCTCAGCAGATGCAACAGCAGCAGCAGCAGCCTGGGCGGAGATTCTAGTCGCATTGGGTCGCAGTCGTTTCAGCGTGCATAATCAAGATACCACTCTCGTTTCTACCTGTACTTTCTTTTACCCTATTTTGTTCTTTTCGCCGTTTGGGACATGGTCAGACGTCGGCAGTGTACGGATAGTACTAAAATTATAAGGATACCCGTTTTGCATTTTTTTTTATCCAGGAAAAAGTTGGGCTAAGATCCAAATTTTTGTTTTAATCCCTTAGGCCCTGATCGGGTGCACTGCCTATCAAGGCATACTCCGCCAAAAATGAAGCATCTGCTCTAGACCATTCTGCCCCGCTTCGAGCGTGATTCGGCCTTGTCACCCCGGTCTCGACCCATCACTCTCACACGTTTCCCGCCACGATGACAACACCATCAACAGTCCCTTGACACTCTTCCTCATCGTCCTCCCGCTACATCCCGCCGTTCCCGCCACTTAGCGCCCTTTAATCAAATTGTTATGGTCCATTCCAGAGTAAGATTTCAAAGAAAAGATTCGTAACTAAACCTTGAGATGATATATTCAAACCTAATATGCAAAGTGCGCCTTTAATCGGAGAACCTAGCAGGTTCGAAGGTCGTTGGCGTCGTTGAGAGCAATGAGCGGGGAGAGTCGGCACCGTCGTGATGATGGTTAATCAACATCAGCTGATTCTCGGAAAGATGTCGGAACAACATGACTGATGTGACAAACTGTGGCAGAGGCAGAATGCCTTCACCAGGCGGTGCACCCGATCAGGCCCTTACTTTATCAACTTTTCCAACGCGTCCATGGAGAGCGCTGTCTCGAGTGTCAGACGGCAACCCGGCTGGAGTGTTCCAAGACTTACATTTCGGCCGCTCAAGCGGCAAGCCGAGGGCTACAAAAAAAAAATCAGCTGAGGGCAGAGAACCGCCAATAATTTGGACGAGCCTCGAGCCCACACAAGCTGCGTCAGAGCACCCAAAGCTATATGACGGAGTAAATCAACCTTCGTTCGGGCGTACCAAACGGCTTACCTCGGGAAACGCCAAAGATAACGGTGTAGTACTGGAGAGCAAATCAGTGTCAAGAAAGCGTAGTGGATTAGGAGGGCACCTTGAATTCCTTGAGACCGTAGTGATAAAGCACGCAACCTAGAGAACGTTCAGATCTTGGCATGCACACTCAGTCGTATGACCGTACCCGATGTCGCGTCCACATTGGGGTAGGGGTTCTTCGTCTATGTCACTGTAAATAACAAGCCAGTAAAGGAATAGCACATTTCCCACCTTTCCATGCTCCTTCAGCACCCCGGGAGCGACTTCGTACGTCTGCAAACAACAATCAATGAGTTGATCGAGACGCGGCGCGTCGAGCACAAGCCTTCTTCACGAGACGGATGATAGAGCTTTCTTGCAGGTCAGGGCGCGCGTCGCAGAATTCCTGCAGCGCGATGAAGCGCGGGTCGGGATTACGCAGCACCCCGTGACCGTAGCTGGAACAGTCAAGTGAGCATAAGAAATTTGGGCGGCGACAGAGCGCACCCAGGAACGACCTGTCCGCTGTTGAGCGTCTTCCAGAGGTATTCTTTGATCTGCTCGTGGGAGACGTCGCTTCCGAGCTCCGCTTGCATGGCGAGCTGCCATCGGAGCACTTCTTGGTTTGCGAGGCTGAAGTGAACGCACTGAGCGCTAGACCTATGGGATATCAGTCGACGCACCCGTGCAGCGGTCCAGCGAGAGCAAAGAGCGCCGCTGAGTACGACAAGTACGGGTCGGAGAGCGTTGAACCAACGAGATCTACTCGAGTTAAGCACGTAGATTAAGGAACCAGATGATACGCGTACGAGCGGTGTGCGCGGAAGCGTTGCCGCCTTCGTGGTCACCGTGCAAAGCAATGTACAATCGGAGATATTCAGTCAAACTCTGGTTCCCTCCGAACCCGAGGAGGTTGGAGTAGTTGCCTGTATTAAAGTCAGGGTCTGGACTTTGGAAGCATGATCAACTGCATACCAACGAGATCCAGGTCCTTGTTGAGAGCGGGGAGAGCCTCTCCGGGCTTATAAACGTTACGGTAAATCCGCGCCGCGAGAGCAGGCAGGCGCGCGATGAGGTTGATACAATCGTCCAGTGTATATGTCCAGTACTCGGACTTCTTGATCCCTTTTTCGTACGCAGCTTGGAAGAGACTGTCGTGATTCAATGCAGCAACTCCCATTCCGAGTTGGGTCATCGGGTGAAGAGTGGCGGGGAATCTAGCCGCGATAGATGTAAAGCTCTGCAGCCGCAAGACAAATGACTTTCTTACGAGTCGATGAGCTTCTCCACAAAAGGAGGCAGATCGCCCTTCTCTGCCAACTCGCGAGAAAGTTCCCGAGTCTGAGCTTCCGTGGGGACCTTGCCCGTTAACAAGAGCCACAGCATGCTCTCCGCAATGATTTCTTTACCGCCCGGGGCCGGTGGGAGGACCTTCTGGCAATCCGGAATACTCAGGCCATGGAAACGAATGCCCTAAGAGAGAGATGATTTTCGGCCTGTTTCACGGGTTGGGGTTGATTTACCTCGTTAGGGTCCAGAACAGAGGCCTCCCACAGCATGGCCTTGATACCGCGCATGCCTCCGATTATGTTTTCGACCTCGAATAATTGTTGAGTACCATCGGCGGTGAAGGTGCATATAGTGTTGTTACCTTGACATCTCCGACAACGGTTTGGGAATGTTCAGCTTTCTGAATAGAGTTAGACCTTGTAGAACACGAAGGGGGCTGCGATTACCAGCTTTTTGAGTTGCTCCTGCTTGGCTGGTATCACCTCCCGCAAAGTTTCCCGAAGAGACTGTTCAGGAAATTCAGTGGGAGTTCCAAAGTTGGGTTTTCTGTAGCCACTTGCCTGTGTGGAAGCAAATCGCTTGGACGCAGGAGATCGCGACAATGGGGCCCAGAGGCGGGCGCGGGAGAACATTGTGGTTTATCACAAGTCCAGTTCCGGCGCGACCTAGCCGAGGTCTACGCGCGCCTTGATCGCTGACCTACATGCTGACCTAACTCACTTTCGGCTTGCCAGCGATCTACACGTTTGCACAACTCACTGCCGACGATGGCCTCCGTCCTGGTTCCCGTATTGTACATGATCATCGTATTCGGCGGCCTGGGTGTATTCAGCTACATTTATCGGCGAAACGCTGCCTGTACGCCAATATTCATTCGCAGGGCTTGGTCGTTCACTGACGCGTTCGACAGCGAAATCTCTTCCATCCTACTTTCCTACACACGCAGAGCGCAACGCATATGTCACTCTCCTTCAAAAAACCGACCCCCCTGCCTCTGACGCGTTGCTGAAATCCGCTTTGGTCCGCCGGGCAATGGCCGACGTACACCGCGTCCTCCGTATACGCGAAGACAAACCCGCACTCCAGGCCCTCCTGCAGAAAGGATCTGTTGGAGATGACCTCTGGAACAGCCTCCTCGCTGCTGAGAAAGAACTTGAGGCTGAGATTATGGAGGTCGTGGCAGAGGCAAACACATTCGTGGAAGGATGGGGCCAGGTCATCTTTCCCACCGCCAATGAAATGATTGCGAACGAGAAGATGCGAGGGTTGTACGAGTCATCCGAAGAGACAAGGCAGGCCCTTGGTGTGTTATATGGGTAGCTGCTGCCCGCTGCGAAGGCCTGATTTGTACCCCAGAATTGAAATATGGCATTAAAACGAGCATTGGTGGACCGCCCACTCTAACCCTTGCACCTCCAACACCCCAAACACCATCCAAGTCTTCAAATGGCCACGCTTCAAGTGATGGTGAGTCTGTCGCGTCACCATCCGCAACGACGTCCAAGTCTGCCGTACGTACCATTCCGCTCAGCTACTATCATCGTACCAACGCGTGTTTGTTGCAGGCAAAGAAGGGCAAAAAGCGGAAATAGATAGTTCTTTATGTTAGTAGTCATTCGTTGGCGACATTCCTGTTCTAGCAGTGTTTCGATTTTTCCTCCGAAAATAATCATCGTACATCTAGTCATCGCAGAGCTGGGGGACCTTGAAATCTGTTGTAATAGGAAGAAAAGTACAGTGTGGAGAACAAATGAAATGAGAATGAGATGAGCGAAAGGTTTCCCCGGCATGAAAGAACGTGTAGCTCAGCCTCTGATCGTGAGTGAAGCTCCCCCGGCGCCAATCCGCGTCTTCCCTGACTTGTCGGCGTGGTCCAAACCCAGAACATCTTCTGGGGCGAATTGGTGGTCGTATATTGTGTCCTCTGTGCTATGATCAGCGGTCAGCGGCGAAAACAAGAGGGATTTGCTTGCCGTCTTCAATGTATGACGGTTGCTTGAACGTGGAGACCTGGATTAGAGCAAAGCGATACTTGGCCAAGTCTTTATCCGAGGCGCCGATGCGAGCTTGCAGTCGCTTCTTAGTCTCGGAGAATCGCTCCCCCTATGAAAGATATAGGCGAGGCGGCGAATACAGTCGGAGGGAAACGTACACGTTTAACGACGAATTTGAACGGTACACCGTGTGTCCGCGACAAATCCTTCGTGAAATGGAACACGCCTATAACCTTGTCCAAGTCGTCGGCCTCGAGCTCCTCCACCGGAATCTCCTATAATCCCCGGAAAAAGTGAGTCCAACTCCAAAATTACCACCAGTCTTGTCGTACCTCAGCGTAAAGCTCTACGGGTTCTGGAATATTTCCGATCATCTCTGTCCCAGTAAACTCCTTCTGAGTTTTCCCGTCTTTTGATATTTCGAAGACACGGATTTTCTGGGATCCAGCCGGCGTCAAGGTCACCATCTTGGAGATGTGGTCGGCAAGGTCGTTGACCATGCTGGTCTTTGGTAACAGGAAAGGAAGCGTCGCCTCCTCCTTGTTGTGAATGCCGGTCCAGACGACTTTGAGGCTGCGCTTTGTCTCCAACTCAACGATGCTAACGTCTAGTTTTTCGTAAAGAATCACTGTCGTCGTCGGGTTGATGTAGTTGGGCGCCATGATCTCCGCAATGCTCTGGTTTAGTGAGCGTTTGAGGATGGACTTGGGTGTTCCATTTGTAGCATGCGTTGTGGTGAATCGCAGCTTAATGGGATCGTGCCGCAGACGGTCTCCTGCCCGTTGTGACATCTAAACATTGCGTGTTTAAAGAGCGAGGCATAATGACGGGAAGAGGTACGAACGATGTCATAGTTCTGTTTCTTGCTCAGAGTAAGATCGAACTCGGGGTGTTCAGCGTCAACTTCCTCGAACTTGGGTCGGAAGACAATCATGACACGATTTTGCAGGAAATCGTAATGATGGATGGGATTCGAGTGAAGGCCCTGGCTGTCGAGGTCGTGTGACCTAAGTATGTGGCTTTAGTATTCGAGAGATTTGCTGCGAATAAGACTCACTCCTTCTCAGTCAGATCGACCTGGAAACAGATAACATCACCATCTTGAATTTCACTCTGGGCAAAAGACAGTTTCGGCTTCATGAGTTCAATCATCCCGGGTTTGATTTCCTTTTGAAGTGGGTATAAGGTCATTGCTGAGCAGACTGTGCGACGAAACTTACCTCGTAAAGCTTCAACGGGGTCCCTGGCTGCCATCGCATTCGCTCGTTGATTAGACGAGCAAGCTCGTTGACTTTGCTCGTTCGCAGCATATACGCCTTGCCGGCACCCAATAACGATTGCTTGGAGGTGTCGAAATGTTTTAAGAAAACCATTATTGATTGTGGAGGCGGGTCAGGCTACGGGAAGGATCAGCACTTGATCGGAATCACAGACTGCGCGGATTACTTTGGAAGGGTCAGGGATGATGTCAAGGTACAACCGTAGATCATTTTGTCTTGCGGCCATATTGTTCCGAATGACTTCGACGGCTATAAGAAATGTAAGGAAGAGTAAATCAGGGATGGGGAAACCGTACTTAGTGTGGGCTCGTTCTCGGGAATGGGTGTGTCCGGCCGTACGGTCTTGTTCTGTCGGTTCACGAGAACCCAGAGGCGAATCTGGCTTTCCGGATGACCGAAGTGTTGCGCAACACGACTCTTGAAAGTACTATAGGTTTCTTGCTTGAGTACGCGGAAGCTGGGTAGTTCTGACGGAGGCCAGTTCTTTTCATCGAACGTTGCCAGGTCGAACCCCTCATGACGGGAAAAGGTCTCATCCGTGATGACCTGAGAGAAACATTGAAGAGTCAAGTTTCAGTGCACCATGGTGTCACGTACCTTTGCGGTAAGGAAGAGATGCTGCTCTTCTCGCTCTCGCTTCTTCGCCTCCAGCTGAAGGCGTTCCTCGTCCAGCCGCCGCTCTAAAGCATCGATTAGCCTTCAGGATAGATGGGTAAACAGACTGGGACCCACTAAGATGAGGAGGAGTATCTTCGTCGGTGAAGGGGGCAAGGACTTCGTCGATCGCAGACTCGCGGATATACACCAGCATATATGCGTTCGTGAAACGCTTCATCGCCCGGACCTGGTTTCGTTGAGCCACCGGTGGTAAGCCGTGTGCCTCGCCACCGTAGTTCTCCTCTAAAACCTCCTTGTCCGTAACGGGGGTCACTCGGTCGTCGTCATATTTCAGCCATCGAGTATCACGGTCGGGCTTGATGAGAGCGAAATAGTGACCGCCATGAAGATCTCCAGAATGAACGAGAACACCGTGCAGTTTATACACCCAAGGCTGCGATCGATCCGCGTTGGAGTCCAAGAACTCACCCAGGTCAATTTCGAAGGGAAAATCGTGGCGGTCGTTCACTTTGACCATGGCATCCCGCTGCATGTCGTACTCGAACCGCTTGAGTTGCAAATGCAGAACCGGAGGGAATGACTCGAAGATGATCCCCTTCTTCGCATCTTGGAGGCCAAAGCCTTCTGCCTGATATTTATTCTCCCCGTCAAGCATTTCGACGGCAACGTAATCCCGGAAGGACTCGTACAAGTTCTTCATTCCCTTGACGTTGAGTTGGATATCTGTGTTCGCGTGAGAAAATTTGAATGCTGTACGCGACAACAAGACGCACCGTAGAATCCCTCGCTCCTTGAAGACTCGTAATCCACATTGACGCACTTGATGTAGCTTTTCATCTTCCCCACAAAAAGCTTGGCAATCGCTCCTTCAGATTTGGTCCCCTGTAATGACGGAGCGTCAAGCAAGTTCACTGTAGATGAGTGATATATATAGATACCTTCATTTTGGATTCCAGTTTGTCCTGAAGAACGCGGTTGAATTCCTGAACATCATGTTGCAGAAACGAATCGAGTGATTTCCAACCGAAGGATTTCGTCAACTCCGTCGTGCCTAACAGGAATGAATTGTTTGAATGTGAAGCAGACACAAGGCACCTACCAACAGGTTGATCCGAAGTCTGGAGGTGATAAAACACTCGTTGCAGAGCCAGTGCGACACTCTCCGTCGGTGAATCATCTTCTGTCGGAATTTGGTAGACAGCCTATGAGAGCCAAGTTAGAATATGCGTAAATGGTGTGAACGAGAACACACCCGTCGAAAATAGCGCGTGCAATAGAGCGACTGCAGCAAGGAGTTCATGTAGCAAGTGGCACCCTGGTTCTTCAGTCCGACGCAGCCAGTCTCCTTTTTGGAGTCGTAACTTGAGAAGAAAGAAGAAAAAGATCAGGAGCCTGGGATGCCGAAATTGGAGTCGGCTTACTTTACGAAGTTATGCCAGAGAACACCGGTGGGGTCGTCCAGCACACGAACATAAACAGTGATATCGGCGGCATCCTCCTCGATTGTGGGCCGGTTATGGCCCTCTTGAGGCTGGAAGAGCTTACGCAGCTCGCTGAAGCGAGTGAAACCCCAATCAGACTCCTCCGCGATAAACCGATGTTGGGCGTCTGCGTAGTCATCAGTCTAGAACTGAAAATATCTATTTATTGAGGGGGAGAACGCACGGCTGACGGTGAAAACCGTGGGATCATGAATGTTGGAGATGACCAAAGCGAACTGAGCACAGGCGTGCCAGCCCTCTGGTGCCTTCTTGGGTTCGGCGTAGTCGAGATAGACAGACACGGTGTCATTTGGAGGTGCATTGGAGTTTCCGAAGGGAAAGAGGAGTATGCGCCTAAGAACATAAGGGACGGAAGGAACAAGGGCTCCGGGGAGCTCACCATTTGTGGCCGCCGCACTCGAATTCGTCGCTTGTAAGCTTCTTGTCCAGTTTCTTCCAGTTGTTTAGTCGCCAGGTGTAGACCTGAAAGTCCTTGACGTCGTGGCCGAGCTCTGGCATATGCTTGGCCGCAAATGCTTCATCTGCGAAGCGGTGACGCCACCACCTTCAGTTCTTGCAGGAGGACGCGGAAGAGGTGAACTGACGGTCTCGGACGGACACAACCTCGTCGATCTCCATCGGGGGGGCGCCGTTTGGTTTCTCGTCTAGGACGTCCATTGTGCCGGTCTACATGACGCACGGAAAAGGTCGGTCAAGGTTGTGAACGTGCGGTAAAAGAGGCGCACCATTGGCGATGGATGAGTAGTTGGCAGAACCAGACTGGGGCAGGGAGGGGGAGAGGGATCGAGGAGAGCAGGGTTGAGGTCCTTCGGAGTCGAGCGCAGACGGTTAGTGTGATCACTGACTAAACTCGACGGTGCAGCCAAATAATGCACGCGGTCTTGTGACCACCAAACTTCCTGGTTCAAACCATGTTAGCCGTCGCCTTCACCGCCGGCCTCTCCCTTGTCGATCCCCTCACCCTCAAACGCCCTCCTTCCTCCCTCCCCTCGTGTCTCTCGCTCCTCGAGCCCTGTATATCCAGTGCCTGGTCCCCCGATAACCTATTTCTCTTCCTCGCATCCGCCCATGCAATCCACCAATACAACCCTGCCCTCAATACGTTGACAGATATATACTCGTCCCAGGATCCCATCACCCACCTCGTCTGCAAGACAAAGTCATCCCTGGTCTTCGCCACTGCGAACTCCATTCATGTCCTCGAGTCGACAAAGGTCGTCCAGTTATTTGACGCCCACAAAAGCGCCGTAACCTCCTTGGCCCTTTCCGGCGACCTCCTGGCCTCGACATCTACCGGTGCAGCCCACGTCCTGAATCTCTCACTCGGCACTCCGACCGTTCTCCGCGGCTTGTCCGGGCAGATAACCACATGCGCGTTTCATACCCATGTTCCCGGGAGGCTACTGCTCGGCGCAGGGAAGCAGCTCCTCGTATACGACATAACGCGTCCTTCTCGCCCAATCAAGGTCATTCCTATGAACGACACAACGACGAGTGACATCGTCGCAGTGGCATGTTCACCGTTTTCAAAGAGCTTGGTGGCCGTTGTTTCGGCGGGTGGAAGTGTAGGTTTAGTCGATTTAGATAAAGAAAAGGGGTACGCAATCGATTCTTATTTTGAACGGTAGCCCTGATTTATCCGAATACAACAGACTATTTCGCACCGTCAACCTCAAGGTGCCTTTGACGTCGATTGCATTCTCCCCCGAGGGCGGGTCGATTTACTTGGGTACGGAGAATGGAAAACTCCTTATTATGGATCTCCGGGCTCTGGACAAGCCACCCAAGGCTATTGCGATTAGTGACAGTGCATCCCGTGTACAGACGATGGCCGTGCAGGTAAGATTCATTCATCTCTTTCGGACTGCTCCCTAACACTCTGCAGAAAAAGATCAAAGAAAGCACGGAACCGGTCTCAAAGCCGGCTACAGCTACCAAAGTCTCTGGGCCCGGTGAACGTCGCCCCTCGACCATGTCGACAGCTAAGACGGCCCATAAACTCGCAGCATCGCCCCCCAAAGGACGTGTTTCGCGAGTCGGGTCCGGGACATCGCCCGTTCGCAGACCCTCTGCGTTGTCGGCACTTTCACCTCGGGCAACAAGTAGCGGGAATCCCAAGATTTTTTCCCCGATTCGCGATACTCGGAATAACAGCACGAGCGTTGACGAGATTTCGGGTGAGTGCATAAGCCACTGTTCAAGTCCGAAGACGCTGAAGGGATATTGTTCCAGTGCAGGCAAGTAAAAAAGAAATGGGCGCGAAAGCCGCTGCTGGGGTCAAAGGCCCCAAGAGTGCACAATTAGTCGTGCCCACGGGTCCCGAGAGCGTATCCGCCGGGCCTACCATTTCTGGGCTTTCCGCTGCTTCCAGGGCGCGCAAGAGGTCGACAACGGAGGCTGGTTCAGTGCGGACCGATGCGCGCGCGCGAGCAGTCTCATCTGCGTCCATCTCCGCCAAATCTGCGACTTCACGGTCAGGATTGTCAGCGTCCCGTCCCGTATCTTCCGCGTCACAAAGGTCATCCATACCTCCGGTTCCAGCCTTGCCAGGAAGTCTGGCAGCGAGATCAGCTAGCCGAACTCCGTCTCCAGATTTGCCCAGCTTCAATGGTGACCCAACGACCCCTCTGCGTATGGGGAAAGGCGGTCCTATCCTGGCAACCCCGGAGATTGACCGTATTGAGTCTGAAGATAACCGGTCAAGGGGGAAGGGAAAGGGCAAGACGGTACTATTCAAGGATAATGACGAGAACTCGCCCGAACACGAACGAGAGCGTAGCCTTTCGATGCAGATATCGCCCAGGAGACCCTCATCGACCGGACTGGGTAATTCGGCGTCGTGGGCGCCCTCTCCGCTTCGTAACGCTATCCCAACGTCGCCGGGCGGAGGCTCCTCGGCACACGACCTCCTGCGCACCATCGTGCGCGACGCTCTATTCGAAACTCAGCAAGCACAACACTCTGAGATGGTGGGCTTGCACCTTGACATGCTCAAGATGGGAAGGGGATTCAAGCAAGAGCTTCGGGAGTTGATGGGTGATTTACGAGAGTTGCGGGAAGAGAATATGCGCTTGCGACAGGAGAACGAGCAGCTCCGACGATACTAGCAGTTTACTGCGTCACCTCCGATGGGTATAACCAGGAGCCTTCAGTCAGTGTATATGTAGGTAGATCCATAAGAGTTGAGCGGGAGATGCAGCGGTGCCGCGGTTGCAGTCGTTTGTTGCATAAGCGGAGAAAGCGCCCATTGACCAGATTCGCCTCATGTCGACAACCTGCTGGTGGCTCTGTCTTTCAGCAGATTGTCCGCGCACGAGGGTCTACCCCGCCCATGAAGAGCTTCTTCCAGCGTAGACCGGATACTCAACCACCGCCGCGCTCCTACACTCCCGCGAATAAGGTCTGGTTACCACCGCCCGATGCATCGAGGGCCCCCGCCGCTGGACAGGGCGGCGCGATACGCAATGGCGGCGATACGCACCGCAGTTCCAGTCGCGCTGGGCGAGACGCGCCCACTTCTTCTGCCTATAAATATGCAACGCTCCCGAATAATACTACGGGCTTCTACTATAATCCTCCCCCGCCGCCCCAACCATTCCCTGCACAATACTACCCACCGCGTCCTCCATCCGGTGGTTTCGACCGCCCAGACTCGCGAGCGGGGTACGTCCCATATCCGTACCCAAATCCTCAGTATCCCCAGGCTTTTGGAGGCCCTCTGCCCCCGCAGCCTGCTGTGTCGAAAGAGAAACCACGCAGTACTGGCGATGCCCGCGCCGCTTCTGTCCCACCGCCTGCCTTGGCGCGCCCCTCCTCGTCCAAAAAGCACAGCCAGCGAGATGTACCGCGAAAGCAGCCATCCTCGTCGTCAATCAAGGACCAGAAGCCCGAGGGTGAGGTGAAGAGGTCAAAACACAGGACAAGAGAACCGTCAGAGACACGAAAGCATACTCGGGGCGAGGATCCTTACGAGGAGAAGCGCCGTGAAAGAAGCAGTCGAAAGGAACCACGGCGGGAGTCCAGGTCTAGATCGAACATCCGACTTGTAGTTGAGGAAGAAGACAGCTCAGACAGTTCAGTTCGACGTCCTTCCTCTGCCGCGGGCCACAGACGCGAAGGGAGGCCGCCGTTGACGGTAGACTCCCTTGCCTGTATTCCATTTCCACTGTTCACAAATGTAATAGATGAACAAATCTCAGCAAGATCCAACACCTTTTCCGATGGCTGGATTCTCTGGCCAAGCCACTCCTCCGTCAAGCTCGAGCGGGAAGCAAACTCCCCAGATTCCACGCATGCCTGTGTACCTTCCTGCCAGCCACGGCAGAGCTCAGTCTCAACGGCATGATGACCAACCTGGTCAATCGGAGAGTGATACTGACCATGGAACGCTTGTATGTCATTTCTATCTCTCTTGCTCACTCACTAAGAATATGTAGAATCGCGGAAGAAACTTCTTGCGAGGAGCTGCGCAGCCCAATACAAAGCAGGCGTCGAAACCTGCTAAACCAGCCAACATTGCCGGCCCGCCTTTAACACTGAACTTGATGAATAAGAAAATCAAAGAGGTCTGTGTTGCCAATTCTTTGCATGATATCAGCCTCTAACAAATATTCTCAGTCCAAAGGGCTCTGGCCCTTCTCCCGGTCGAAGTCGCAGAAACCTCCGGAAAATAAACCCGTCGTTTCACCTGAGCCCACGAAATACACTACCAAGAGCAGGGCAGATAGCACACCATCGCGATTCGTTAGTCGCTGTCCATACTTGAACCCAGGACGTATATTGAAATATCTCTTAGTCCGAAACTGTTGACACTCAGCCTGAATATCGTCGGCGGGCCAGTGATAATGCAATTGGCCTTCAGGCTGCGGTACTACCTCGGGAACCTCACCCTGAGATCCAACCAACGACGTCCAGAGCTTTATTTTTCGCGTCGCAGCCAAGCGAATCTTCGCGACCGGTCGCAGCAGCGTCTCAAGAAACGGCACCGCACTCTTTCCAACCTCGCTCTTCCGCGAACGAAGCCCCCAACCCTGTCCCAGGGCCCGAGCGTCCTCCGATGGCTCCTACAATGCCGTCCAGTTCGCGTCAGACTACCGACCCTCAAACTAGCACGGCACACGGGCAAGCACCTGGTTCCGCGGCGGGTTTGAATCCGATCTCGCGTCCGGAAATACCGTTGCGGCGAGAGGCACGGGACATAGCCAATTTGCCCCCTATATACGCGCAGCCCGCGGTGTCTCGCACAGCCGACTATTCACGACTTCCGGATCGGTCTACCACACCGAAGGTTTCTCAATTGGTCGCTGGGTTTGAGGCCCGGTCTTCAGATTTAGCCCAGGCTGCTCCGTCTGGAGTGAGGCGAGAGGTTCGAGAGAAGCCATCACTCTCTCGTATATACGCGCCTCAGCCATCGGCTGGGACATCTGCCCAACCTCCCCCGGCAGTTAATCCATATGTTACCGCATCACAACCCCAGCCTGCCCCACGACTTACTTCAGATAGATCGAGTCGACCTGTAGTTGAAAGCAGCAGCGCTCACGCCCGACCGGTAGCGAATCCGCCTGATGTTCTCAAAACGCAGCTCCGGGATTTGCTCACCGACAAGCCTGCCGCGTTGCGAGCCGAAGAAAGGTCACAATCTCGCAAGACTGAACCACGGAGTCACCCTTCCGCGCCCTCAACTCTTTATCCAACCTCTCGACCGGCGGATTGGACGTCCCAGACTTTTTTTCAACCTCCTGTACAGGTGTATAGCGCGACGACATCTGCTGTACCGCCTAAAGCTTCTTCAAAAAGCGAGAAGCCCATTGAAGCTACTCCGCTTGCCAGTTCATCGAGGCGACCTGATATACCGCAGTCCGACTCGGCGGAACGCACGTCACGCGCCGGCATTACGAGTAGAGGAGGGGACGAGGTTGGGCGTTCTTCTCGGCCCAAGAAAGAGAAAGATGTTATTGGTGTTATGAAGACGCCGTCCAAGGATTCGTCCAGAAATACCTCCAGCCCGGCTCCCAATCCGCACTCTCATTCAACTAATCAATCCCGCTCCAATGAAACCTCGTCGCGCTCAAACGACAAGTCTTCCCAGCCTCCGATCGGTGTATCGCAACCTTCGACATCACGACTCCAGCACCCTGCATATGCGGAAGCGGGAAAACAAGTGCACTCTTCCACTTTTGCCGCGCCGCCTCCGCCCACTTTTCCTCCAACAGCCAAGTCGACCTCCTATCGAGATCATCGACCTACTACGACGAAACATGACCTTCATGACCCCCCAACCACCAGCTCTAATGTTTATACATCCTCCCTCCCGCGCGGTGAGCGGCCGCGCCCGGCTCCTTCAACGTCCACTGCTCCTGTCCCGAGCAGCCAGCCCTTACCGATGCCTGGACAATCTAACATTCCGCCCAGTAGCCGGACCGCGGGCGCGTCATCCGGCGCAGCCGATGCACATTCAAGCTCGTACGTTCCCTCGAGCAGCCGTCGCTCTGGAGATCGTCCGCGACGGGTACCTTCAGAGGAATCTCTTCTCAAAACACCGTCCTCGTTAGCCCATTCTGTCCTCCCACCCTCTACACTGCAGCCAACCGTCTCGCGCACTTCCATTCCCGCATCCGTTTCTTCAGAGACACGGAAAAAAGGTCTCTTCGGGATGTTTCGCTCCAAAGGGACCAATCAACCTGATCCGCATTCATCCGACTCTCCGCATGACGTCCCCGATCGAGAGTCGGAGGCTAACCCAACCAGGTATCATCGGAAGGCCAATGTGCCTCCGCCTATTACAGTTCCCAACCCCGCGTTACCGATATCTGACCGCAAAAGCCCAAATTCCCGGGTGTTCACCCCATTCCGGTACTTGACTTCGAAACGGACCCGTCGAATGTCCTCTGCGTCCATGGATGCTGTCGATGGCACTGCTGTAAGCTGCATGTATATTGTTTTGGATCCTATCCCTCAAACTCCTTGTAGCCTAATACAGTGATGGGATCTCCGACGGCATCGATGCAGAGTAGTCAAATTCCGCCGCAGTCGCCGCCTCAGCGAGACCCTCAGGTGGCAACACAAGACTGGAGGAATCAAGAAGAATCTGATGTTGTCGCCCGCGGGCAAAAACGCGGAAAACAAAGACGTATGCGCCCCGGTGTTGTGTTTGATGTTGCAGAAGATCCAATGGAGGAGACCAAGCGCTCACGCCCTGGTCGTTTGAGGAAATCACAGAACCTTCCACCAGCGCCTGGTGATACCGAGCCCCCGAAAGATCCCCCCACAAATTCAGGCGATGGCTGATATTTCTCAAGTAGTTTTCCTATGCTTTCTCAATGCTCTCATTTGCTGTGTATTATTGTTAGACGTAAACTATCCACGAATATTCCTGCTGATTATCCCACTGTCGTATTGGGTATTACAAGAGTGGCCATTAGATTCGCATGCAGAGTTCAGTCAGAAGTATCAAGATAAGGGCGTATCCAAAGCGTGCCGCGCAAACAAAACTTCTGGAAAATACCTCGCTCTGGTGGTCCGCCCACCAAAGAACCGACCATCCAACTCGCGCACGGTCTTCCAAGCACCAACAGGGCCTCCAAAAAGCACAAAGATGCGCACAGCCTCCTCAGGATTGGGCGGGGGCGGGTTGACAAGATGTACGACAACGCGTTCAACAACACCGTTCTTAGAGCATTCGTCGCCTGCAGAAAGGTCAATATTTGTATCTCAAAAGAATGCAAACGCCTACCGATTTCCTCGCTCAGATCGTCATCAAGATCCGCGACACCCACCATATTCGTGAGTACGACGACTTTACTCGGCTCGCCGAAGCGCTCTCGGTCTTCTCTGGTTTTGGCATCTTCGTTGTTATTAATGATTTTCCCCATCTTCGAGCCGACGCCGATGCCCTTCCCAGTAGGCGCTGAAGGACCGCTGTGCGCCTTACCCTTGCCGCTCTTGCCTTGTGACACTTGTTCGACGGTAAGGGCGTTAACGATGCCGGAACCATCTACACCCAGGCCCTGGCCTGCAATTCACCATATTAGATTATGGATCAAATGCCAGCAACGAAACTGCGCGCCTTCTTTGTGACCCCATTTGGCCATCAGACGCGCTGCGAACCCGTGTGGGTCAGGCCTACGCTTCGCTGTGAGCGATGGGCGCGTCGGTATAACTTGGATACGTACTTTTTGGAGGGAGGCTCGACGGGCGGCGCGGAAGCAGTTTCAGATGCTCCTGCGAGTGCACCTAGCCTGGCGGCGATCGCTGCTGCGGCCTTGACGCGGGCGTCCAAAGCAGCGTTCATCGAGGGTGGAGGACCGGGAGGCGGAGGGGGGACGGACGGCGGTGCAAACGGATTATAGGCTAGTGTTGGCGGAGAGAGCGAGCGGGCAGGCAGAGGTGGAGGTGGCGCAGGTCGACTGAGGGAAGCCATCGCAACACGTCGAAGATATGCCTCGTCCCCGGTTTCTGTGGGAGGCGGTGCAGCAGTGCGAGTGTTCATAGACAATCCAGGTATAATGTCGTCGTCGTCGTCCGGAGTCCATGAGTGGTCCGGAGCAGATGGGGGTGGTGAGACTGGTCTGACAGCCGACATGGCCAGGCGGCGCTGGAAAGCTTCATCTCCGCTAGTATCAGCCGGCGGAGCGGCAGGGGCACCGAGCCCGCGCCTTTCATCGACCTCACGCCTTTCTTCCTCCGTTCTTGACCAGCGATCAGTCTCTTCGTACCGCCCTGGGAAAAGGTAAGGGGAATGAAATCGTGATTGTCATGTAATTGACCTGTCTTTTTAGGTCGTTCGTCCTCATCGGACCCGGTACCCTCGCTGTCGGTATGACTGCCGCTGGGTCTACCACGTTTGCGGTCTTCTCGCTGCTTTTCCTCCAGAAGTCGCTCGCGGCGATCGATGCGATCCTTTTGCTTCCACACCTTGAATTCATTGTAGTCGTTCGGGCGGAGGGGGTCATACAACTCGGTTGGATCCCATACTGAGATAAGAGGTGCATTCTTGTTCTAGTGGGTGGGATAAGTGCGTATAACAGAAAACAGAACGACCACGCGCCTTTCTGCCCTTTTTGCCACCACCCTTCTTTTTGTTGTGCGAGGCCTTGTATCCATTCACGTCCTCGTCGAGGATCATTGACGGCGGCTTGACCTTCTTGCCCCAGCCTAACTCGGGCGCAAGGTCCTTGGAGGGCTCGACCAGTGCCGGCGGCGCAAACACAACAGCCGTCGACGACACAATCGCGGGCGTCGACATAGTCGTCAGGGCTGCACCGACGGGCAACCGCGCGACGGGGGGCTTGGCTTTTTGGGCCGCGGTGCGGCGGATAGGCGCAAAGGCCAGTGACGCAGACCACCCTTCGGAGTGCGCGAGATTCAATAAACGAATACTCGGTCTGCATAGGCGCAACGGATGAAAGTACCGGCTGTAGCCTTTGTAGAGGCGGATCCTGGTCCTGGTGCGCCACCGCCATTCGGCGGCGCATCGGCAACTTGTGCTGCTGGAGTGGGTTCGGCTGGAGGCGAGACCGCGGCGGCGGGCGGGGGTTGGGGAGCAGACGACGGGGTGGCAGAGGGGACAGTGGTCCCGGTGGAGAAGGTAAGGCCCCCATAGAGGCCACCACTGCGGGAAGACATGGTCGCGGAAGGCGATTATTTATTTGTACATTGTTCCGTTGCATACTGCCTTATTTGATCCGTTAACTGCTTTTACTTGTTCCCCGCTAGTCCTTTACTTGCTCCATCCCCTCACGCTTCACATCTTCATTGCCAGTCGCATATCCGTACGCCACCTTGGCTCCGCCACTCGCAACTTTCGCAGCCTGTGCAGCGATGCCGGCCGGTTCATCCGTTTTCTGACTTCCAGGCTTCGTTGTGGCGTGCGCCCATCCGTCGTCTGGAATGATGTTCATAAGCTCTGTGTTGCTGTGAATTCTATGCTCACCATCGTTTGAATCTGGCCGCAATGGATGCACATTCGTTGTCTCGATGATCCCTGGTTGACTTTCAATAACGCCTGCGGTCTGCTTGAATGCTCTTTTGGCTGCTTTGTCGCCCTCGAAATTCGGACCAGCCCCCGCACCACGTTCCTGTGTTCGTTGTAAGTCAAGGCCAAAGCCTACTTCGGTCTCTGTCTACCTCGGTCGTTGGGTCGGTTACCTATGCGAGGTGAATAAAGCACAGAAACCAATGGTCAATGCACGCACAAAGTTAGTGTCCATGGGGTTGTCGGGGACGGAAGAAGATGTGGGATTCGCGACGCCTGGGTACACGCCGACTCCCTGGGCGACGTTGGGCAAGTTTTTATCGTTCAAAGCCATGATGATAAGAAAGAATGAGTGCAGTCTTAGAGGTACTTATACCTCTTTCAAGGTCGACGTCAGCCTTGTCGTCACTGTGGAATGAATGGGAGTTTTTATTCACGCTACCACCGCTCGTATCTATTGATTGGAAAGTATCGTTCCTTGGCTTGTTTGCTGAGTACGTGCACCGCAAAAGAACCTGCGTCTATCATCGCCCACCCGTTGTTCACGCGCTGTTTCGCGTTTGGTGGTATAGGGAGCGGGGGCCGGGCAGTGAGCAGCTAAAGCGGGGAATAAATATACAGGGCGGATGCAAGCGGGGGAGCTGACCGTTTTGCGGACGACCCGAACAACAGATTCTATCGCGCCTTTATTTTCTGTGCCCTCCTTGACCTGGAAAGATGTTAGAGCATGCCTGCTATCAGACCTTATCGTTCGAATGACCTGTGCCATTACGATCCAGCTCCAAAGGCTCCCTGGCACGTCATATATTGATTCCCCGTGGTATGTGCCGCCTCTGCGACGACGACCCTGCGGCTCACGATGAGGCGGTGCGGGACCCTCGGGGAGACTCTGAGGCTGAGAGACAACGAGAGTGGTGGGGTCGAGGAGCGGGGAGAGGATGAGTTGCGCATGGAGGTCTTTGACGGGCTGGGGAGCGTCCTCGGGAAGCGGGGGTGGGCTGTTGAGACGAAGATGCGGCGGCTGGGGGCGTCCGGAGCGCGCGACGTTATCGACGAACCAGGCACTGAGATTGCGACGACTACAAAACATGCCGAAAATTGTGAGTCGGGGTTCGGAGCAAGCTTGAACTTCAGATCGGTCAATCGGAGCATTCGGTCGAACAGCTTTCACATTCAACTATTGTCGCGTCAATCCTCCTCGTCTCCCAAGTCGTAAGTAAGTAACTACTATTAATATGCGAATACTACCCTAATGTTCCAAGTGGACGTCTAATTAGTATTACACCTTGCCTATCACATTCTCTGCCCTTATCTTCACGATATCCGCTCGCTGTAGATTAGCTTCGTTGCAAAGCGACCGGAATATCGAGTCTTCCTTGTCGTACAGGTTGAGCACCGTATCAAACTCCGCCACCTGGCCGGCGTCCATGACAAGGATGCGGTCATAGTAGGCTAACAGGGTATGTGATGAGCGAAGTGCAAAAAAGGACGAGGGGCAGCTATTCACCGATTGTGTTGAGCCGGTGGGCAATGCAGAGAAGGGTGGCTGCTGCGAACTCCGTTCGGATGGTACGCTGCAGCTTTGCGTCGGTCTCGACGTCAACGCTGCTCGTGGCCTCGTCCTACACGCAGGATGAGCAAAGGAATGCTATAGAGTCCCATCCGACGCACCAGGACAATGATAGAGCTGTTCTTGACCAGTGCTCGGCATAGCGCCAGCAATTGCTTCTCCCCAGCACTGTAATTACTACCCTCGTCTCCGATGGTTGAATCCAAACTGAATTTTGAATCCGCGACTGGGTCGGGCGCCCCACCCTCCCGAGGGAGGAGCCACGCCCGTTGAAGTACGGATATCAGGTCCGCATCCGTCTTGGAGCCTTCAGGATCCCTGCAGCGCTCATGTCAATATCCGGTTTAGTATCAACGACCTGGTCAACATACAAGTTTTCCCGCAGGGTGCCTAAAAAGAGAACACTATCCTGAGGAACAAGAGCGAGACTGCCCCTGAGAACATCCAGTCCGACGTTGTGGATGTCGTGCCCGTCGATTTCTATGGAGCCGGATTGCACCTCGACCATTCTGGAGTATGATTACATCAGCCTAGGAACCAGAAGCGCGTCGCGGAATGGGACTCACCGGAAGAGAGCTTGCAAGAGCGAACTCTTGCCTGACGCACAGATACAGAACTATCAGCGACCGACATGGATCGAAAAAGGAAGGATACCCACCCGCTCCTGTCCTCCCAACAATGCCGACCTACAGCAAAGAGTCAGCGACGGGCATTTACGAGGAAATTGGCTATAATACTACCTTTTCACCGGGCCGCACATCAAAGGTAACGCCTTTCAAGACCAGCGGCAGGCCTTCACGGTAAGCCATTTCCACCTGCTTAAATTTAATCTCCCCCCGCTCCGGCCATGAGCTCGGTGGATCTTCGGGGGTCGTAGGGGCGCCTTCGGCCGGCAGTTCCGCGTAGGTGATGATACGCTCGACGGAGTTCATGTTTTGCTCGTTCGTGGCGAAGAAGGCGACCATTTGGGCTGTTTACTTCTGTCAGAACCCATTATAAGAAGAGGTGGAGGAGACTCACAGAAAACCTGTGTTACTGCTCCATCGTTAGAAGGGAATGAGATCAGAATAACCGCGCTTACTGCTTAGCGTGTAAGATAGCACAACACCGATTTTCGAGGGGTCAACAGTGTTCCGGAATCCAGCGGCGAATAGAGCGATGCCGAAGATCAGGATGTTCCCAAACACGTCGAGCCGTAAACCCAACCACAGTTGCACTACAAAACGATGGGTGAAGATTCTTCCTCGGAACGGAAAAAGTCTTACGAGTGATGGTCATCAAGTACGCCCGATTTTCCAGATCCAATCCATGCTCAGCCTGCATAATGGCTTGTTCCTAAGCACCATCAAGTCAGCACGGCAGTCAGGCTGCACACCAGCGTCACGAACCTGGTCTCGATAAGCCCGTATGGTGGATAACCCCGTCAGTGTCTCTGAACGTATTGAATCAGAAGGGGGACGAGGAGACGAACAAGGTCGGAATCGCACCGGTGTAAGAAGCGTAGAGCGCCGAACGCATCAGTGAGTCCAGACGCTTGGTTTCGACGGAGGAGCGCCGATAGTAAAGGGCGACAAGGTAGTACATGATCGCCATCGGCGCAAATATGATGCCTAGATACGGGAAAGTGTAGAAGACCAGCGCGACAGTGCCCAGGACGGAGGCGAATGAGGTCAGCAGCTGCATCAGCGTCATGGACAGCTCGTTGTCTAAGATAGGACTTGAGTACGATCGATGAGAGTGAACAGATCAAGCACTCACCCAGGGTGTCTTGGTCTTTCACCAAACGAGACAGGATCCGCCCTGGACGACTGTCAAGTAGACGGGGAAGATTGACTCGAAGAGGACGTACCCATCGGCGTCGTGTCAAAGAACGACGAAGGCGACCGCAGGATATGGGCCAGAGCGGCCTTGAACAGGTTGAGACTCGCCGCCAAACTCGCGATGCTGCCAGTATAATCACGGTGAGCCCTCGCAGAATCGAATGATCCAAACGATGAACGCACGCAAATGCAAAACTGGTAAGGAACGCGAAAAACGCATTGGCGAGACCCAAGGCCGCGTACACCGCCATGTAATCTCCCTGGTGGAACCCATTGATACTGCTTGACGTCCAGAACCCGAGGAAAAGATTGTTCCCGACTGAATGAATGAAGGCGTTATTTCAGCCCGAGCAATCAGAGTATATGCATGCTGACCTTGCGCCGCTTGCGTCAGCGTGAGCAGGAGGATAATGACGGGCGCCCAAGCAAGCCCGCCGGCGAATTTGAGGTACTTTCCGTACGTCTCGAACGAAACAGCGCCAGTCATCCGCTCCTCAGTCTGCATGAGCGCCGCTTGCCCCTTTTTCAGATCCACCTCCTCCTTTTCGTCCACGACGATGGCGGCCTTTTCGCCGGCGACAACGGCTTGTTTTTCTTCTTCCAGGTTGCCGTAGTCCTCCATCAGCCGCGAAAAGACGACACCCTCTTTCATGAGCGTCTCGTAGGTGCCCTCCTCCTTGATGGTCCCGTTGTCCATAACCTGCGGGTCATATCAGACCATGTGCTGGAAGAGGGGACGGAGTGAGCGGCTCACATAGATGTAGTCCGCCTTGTCCAAGACGTGGAGCGCATGGGTGACAAGAATTCGCGTACGGTTAGCTAGCGGGCCGTGGAGGATACAGTCTTCCAGGATAGCTTTCCCGACAAAAGAATCCACCGCGCTGAGAGGGTCATCCAGGAGAACGATGTCGGAGGTCGAATAGGCTGCTCTGGCGAGTGACACGCGGGCCTGCAAATAGATTAGAGGACATTCGATTGCGCGAGTGGGAGAGAATACACGAACCTTCTGTCCACCACTGAGATTGATACCGCGTTCGCCGATCTGGGGCCTGTTAGCGGGGCTAGGGCGAAAGGGTAGAGGCAAGTACCTCAGTTTCCTCTCCATGCGGAAGTACTTCCAAGTCGTGCTCCAAACTGCATGCACGGATGATTTTGCGGAATCTACGAAATGGATGAGCGAGACTGTGGATAGACAAGTATCTAAGGACGCACTTGTCCTCATCTTCTCTCTGCCCAAAGAGTACATTCTGGCGCAGTGTCGCATTTCTTATCCAGGCCGTTTGCGGAACGTATGCGATAGTGCCCCCAAAGACAACTGTGCCCGACGTGCGCCGCATTTCCCCGATCATTGCTTGGAGAATTGAGCTCTAGGAAGTACATCAGACAGAGGCCTCTTCAGCGACAAGTGCAAAAAAATCGCACCTTGCCAGAGCCGACCTTGCCGACGATCGCGATGAACGAGCCCTTGGGTACGCTGAACTTGAGGTTCTTGAGCTCGAACGGCTTCTCCTCCTCCGCGGGCGTCACAGTGCCCGGCGTCCCCTTCTCGCTCACGGGCAACACCTCCCCCTTCTGGCCCTTGGACTTCCTTTTGGCCGCGTTCGCCGCCTTCTTCGCCGCCTTCCCGCCTGCCCCAGGCCCGAATTTCGCCTCGACCTTGCCGGCCGTCTCCCAAGTGAAGCTTGCATCGAGGTCCACCGCGTTCTTGCGGTCGGTGTCGATCGGGTAGGGATCCGGCAGCTCCTCCGCAGTGAGGAACGAACCGATACGCTTGAAGGCGACGAGGGCGTCGGAGAGCGCAGAGAGCACGAATGGGATGAAGATCAAGGGGGCGCGGATGATCTGGAAAGGCTGAATAAGGGAAGGACGCCAAGAAAGAGGAAAGAGGAGGTCGTACATTGAAGAACTGGAGGGAGCTGAAGATGATGGCGATATTGAGATCGTGCCCGCTGAGCGCATAAGTGATCTGAGGTCCAGTCTTCAGTCAGTGCTCCCCTCTGCCGAAAGATCACGTACGAAGGACAGGACCGACGCGAGGACGGGTATGAGCGTGACAAGCGCGATGAGGCCGGCACGAGCGATGCTGCGGGAGGCTCAGGATAAAAACGCCGCGAGAATGAAAAACAGCATACGCGGTCTTGCGCACAGTCGAAATTTCGCGCTCTCGGAGGCTTCCTATCTGGTGAGTGTAGAAGCCCTCCCAGGCGTAGTATTTAATGAGCCGTATGCCTTGAAGCACCTATGGACAAAATTGGCTGAGGCAATCAAAGAGGTGTTGAGACGACAAGCCTCGTTTGTGAGCCGCACGCGCGTGTCGGTGATCTTCACGCCCTTCTTGCGCTGGGTGAACATGACTCTAACGAGGAGCGTCTGCAGGGGGAAGCCGAATATGAGGACGCCCAGGCCGACGAGCGCCGAATAGCCGAGCTGTGAAAGCCATGAATAACTGGATGAAAACAGGACGACAGGACAAATACATTGCCGATAAGCAGACCAATGCCAATGATAATCTATTGTGGCACGGTAAACATCCGGTCCGGAGGACATGGAAAAGTCGATGATACCTGAATGGGTGCGACCCACAGACTGGGGGCAGGATGAGCAAGTGAATACGTGTGAAGACGAACAACACGTACTTGTGGCCGAATTGGGAGAATCGATCCAGTCTTGCGGCATCGGTACTGATTATCGTCGTGGTCTGACCGGCGGTATGCTCGAGGCGGGCGCGCGCTGAAAGCCGCATCGACTTGCGGAACACGCTCCCGATGATCCCGGTTCTCACGGAAAGCCCGACGGTCATCATCACTGCATGAACAACGTCAGTGGTGTGGTTTAAATACAGGAAACGACACACTTTGCTGAGAATGGTTGGTCATCAGACTCGAGACCTCTACGCAAGACCGTCAGGCAGGGTTGGAAGCGAGCGGAGAGGGACATACCCTGCATAGCAAAGAGTGCAACTCCGAGTCCTATTCCATAGCCTATGCCGCGGGGTTTTGGGAGGAGTCCGGAGGCCTTCTCTGCATCCGTGGCGTGGTATACGATATACGACTCGGTCAGCCAAGTGAGAATGACTTTGTTCAGAAGCGGGGTTGTCGTTTTAAGCGTATCTGAGGAAGGAAAATGGGTTAGGACGGTGGAGGGGGGGGCATTGGCACGAGACGGCACTTGCCAGCCAAGAGTTTGAGGACGCCGCCAAACCAGATGCGGTACCTAAATGTACGGTGTACGGCCAAGAAAAGGGACGAGTCAAACTCCTTCTTGGGTTTTCTTTGCCAAAATCGCGTCGGCTTTTTAGGTGCGTCTTTCTTGGATGAAGTGCCTTTATTTTCCTTGCCCGAGTCTACCGATGCGGTCTCCGTGCTTGATTCATCCGGACGAGCGCGGAAGGCGCTGGGGCGCTGTTCTGGGGTACACCGGGGATAGAAATTTGCCTCGAGTCGGTCTGTTGTTGGTCCAGTGAGGCGCGACTCGGGAAGCTCCCATAAATCTACTTGTCCTCAGGACCGCGGTCATGTACAGGGGCGGGGTGACGTACCATCTTTCTCCAACGGACGCGAGAAGCCCACGTCGAGAAACGGACTGAGCCAGTGAACGATGAGCTGGGAGAGGTATCTGGTAAAGTTGAGTATGTGAGAGATAATTGGCTGTAAAGCACGCACGAGGCCTTGTCCTTGGGCAATACCTTACCGGTGCCACCAAAGCCAGGGGGCGCCGGCGGGGGTCGAAAAGGATTTGCGAAGAGCATATGGACGGGGGCAAACGGTGGCTAGGTCTGCATGGCCGCTTTAAGCAGCAAAACGCGCGGATGACAGCCGAGGGAACCAATCAGAATCTCCGCGTTCATGTCAGCAACAACCCAAATCCCTTGCCGGCCCCTCAGTTCGAGTCAGGTTTGCATCCCCGTGTCTGCCGCGTTCATGACCATCGACACCGAAACCTACAAAACCCAGTCGCCGAGAACTCTTTGAGCAGTCTTGAAGCGTATTTTCCTTTCTCTGCCGCCAGAGGCCGCCAGGCGTCATCGCTGCCGATTTGATGCAGTAACTGCGGTATAACCAGATCAACTGCGCCGCGGGTAGAGGAGCCAGATGGTTTTTTTTTTCGAGGAGGGCGGGATGAAGTCAAGGTAGAGGACAAGATGGTGAAGACGTCCGAGACATCGGTGATCACGCAATAATTTACTCTGCTCTCACCACGAACTGAACAGTCTGAACTGCACGGCGGAGACTGGCCCTCAAAAACAAACCGTCGGAAATCCCGCCGGCAGACACGCAAAACCCGGCTCGCTGACTATGCCCTGTTCTATTTCTTCGTCCACCGGCATGGGTGACGCGTCAAGTAGGCGCCTGGACCAGTCAACGACCAAAATACGGAACCACACTGATTCCCGCAGGGTGAATAACTTGAAACTATTTTGTTCTGGAGGATTGGTGTCCACGGGCAGTATACTCTCCGGTTGTTATCTTGTTCAGGGCAGCGCAGAGTCGCCGTGATTTCTTCGATATACGTTTGGGTTGAAAGCGCTTAACGCGATCTTCGATTCTCGACTCGGGCATTCAAACCCAGCTCAAACACCTTGCTCTGCCTCCTTCCTGGACTCACTTAATTCACGTAGGGTGCCGCGATAAAATATACATTTTTGAACCGGTGTTTACCCCGGATGACTAAGCGCGCCGGCCTTGTGATTCTGACCTTCTCCTTCGCCAACACAAAATGGGCCTGAGATCGACCGTGGTTGTGTGTGTAACGAGCTTTCTGTTGGGTACGGGTTGTGCTCCGTCCCCCTTCCATGCTGACCCTCCCCAGGCTCCCTTTTCACCCACTGGATCGCCGACTCGCTCACCCTCTGGAAGCCGCCTGTCACAGATGACCGCCTCTGGACAGCAGCATTATATTACTCTATCCTCGCAAGGGGTCCCCCAGTCATCTTCTACTTCCTGGCCTCGGTAGTCGCCCTCGGCGCTGTCACAATTTTATCCAGTCTCAACGACCGAGAGGCTGGAAATTTCATGTTCGATGGTGGAAGCATCTGTACGTCCTCTCCTTCCCAGTTGCCCCACTGTTGACCGTCCCTCAGTCTTATTTGGAACATCTCTATTTCTCTATCTGTACTCCGTCATCCCTGGTCCGTCCTCTCGTTTTACACTCAGACCGAATTATTCATTACCCTGCAGTTATTTTGGCCAAATTCTCCACGCTACCGGCCCACCAACTAAAGGACCCCTTCCCCGACGCCCTCCGCTCCGCAACCCTTGACCTGGCCTCCAACCACTTGATGTGCAGTGTCGCCCTCACTGGCGTTTGCAAGTTTGTTTCAGTCCCATTCATTCTTTTTACTCACTTGCCGTGTAGTGGTCCTCCAAGCGGGCCGCTTTTGGGCCGAACGTTCGGACGACGAGGACATCGCCGAGTTGCGCCGCGAGGCCGCCCTTGTGAAAGGCCGACAATCTCGCGCCAAGACGCCCGATGTCAAGTCTTGAGTTGGGGGGAAACTGTCGCATTAATCCTCTGCAATGTATCATATAATATCCGAGTAGGACACAATGCACCATCCATTGCCTGTTTACAGCCGGCAGATTATAAGCTAAGCCGTACACGTCTATGTTTCCTCGTCCTTTACAATATCTTCTTTGCGGGGCTTTGAATTTTTGAGCTCTCGGCCCTGGCCCAGCAGTGATTGCGCGGTGTCGTCCATGACAATGCCTGGGTTGAACGAGTTGAGCGTGCGACGCAAACGGACAGATGAATATCTTACCCAATCCCTCCTCCCTCACGAGCCCCAGGACGTGTTCCAGCTCCACCTGGATAATTTCGGTCAGTTCGCAGCGGTCAGAGGAGAAGAGCCAAATAAAGACTCACGAAGCCGTCTTTATCAACATCCAATTTTTGAATGACCGCTGCTCCAACTTCGTCGTCCGGCCTGTGTTTAATCACGGCCAGCGCTTTCTCTAGATCCTCGACGGATATCCGGCCTTGCGCGTCCGCAGAGATCAACTGCAGCGAACTACCCACGCGGCCCTCGTACTCTTCCACCTGCTTGTCGATTTTGGTAAGCATGCTACGGATGCGTTTGGTTAAGGCGCCGGAAGGCGACTTGGGATCCTGGTAAGATAATTAGCTTGGGATTGAAAATGGGGAAGAGAAAATTCACCTCTTCGGCTTGCAAATTCTCCTCCATCAATGCGCGCAACTCGTGGCGCTCCTTGAGAACACTCGACTTGGTCGAAAGAATCGACATGGCTTCACCGAGTTCCTTGAGCTGCTCGGTGGTCATGTGCGCATTATCTTCCTCTATCTCCGGGAGAAGCTAGGAAGATATTAGCCCTCCAAGCAGACGATGTGCTCAATTGTACTACCTCAGAGTCAGGTAGGAGAGACTGAGCGGTACGCGCTTCCAGCTCGTCTGCTTCTCTCTTTGCGCGGCGAGCATCCTCTTCCTTCTGTTCTTGCTCCTCTTCGTCCTCGATAAGCTCCTCTTGTTCCCGGAGCACCTCGAGTTTCTGCTTGTAACTGGCCTTGTCCGAGTCGACCTCGAGCTCAGCTTCGTTGAGCTAAAAGTGTTTCGTCTTAAAAGATGTATTTGGTATTCAAGGGGCAAGCAACTGACCAAATTATCGGGCAAGCCGCTCAGGACGCTCTCCAAGCTCTCGATAACAGCAGTTTTCCCATCCTCCGACTCACCGTGCTTCTTGTCAAAGTGGAAAGCTCTTCCGAGCACCAAGAGGACACCAGATACCCGATTGTGGAGGTGCAGCGAGATCCAAGTCGTGAGCTCTTCCCGCAGACGTGCGGGAGATACGCCACCGGTACGGATACCGCGCGACTGGCAGGCGTGCTGGAGCTCAGACGTCGAGAGCTCGTCAACACCCTCAGAGTCGATGGCCTGGTCATCGCGTCGGAGGTCCAAGAGCCGCGAACGGATCGCGCCGCGAAGGAAGTTGTCGGTGCCGAACGCGTTGAGGCCCATGTACCGTGACATGGAGACTAGTTGCGGGCGAGACAGATTGTCGAGCGTCAGGTCATCATCGAACAGTTTGGCCACACTGATAACGTCTGCGGCGGACGGCGACTCTCCGGTTGAACGGACCTGGCGATGGTAAAGACGAGGAGTAAGTTGAAGATGAGAGTGGCCTACCTTGCGGAAGAACTCTTTGAAGGCGTCACTTCCCACAATATGCGCGTTTGCTTTGAGTCCAGATTCACGCAGTGTCTCTTGCAAGAATTTAGCCATGTCCAGCCGCACACGGAGCAGCTTGCGCTGCTTCTCTTCCTGTTCGATACGACGGGATTAATACATTTGTTCACACGAGACACAATGAAGCTACTTGCCGCTGCGTATTTGTCTTCAAATGTCGACGGCAGCATGTTCGGGAATAGTTTGAGCGCGACGGGAAGAAGTAGTTCCATGAATGGTACCACAATGAACACGGCAAATGGTACAAGGCGCAGGAGATCCTGTGTTGTGCGTTTCAACTGCAGCGCTCCGAATATTAGCGTCGACCAAACGAGTTTGAAGAATTCGTGCCTGCCGCCGCTCTCGTCGTGTGAGTGCCTCTCCGTGGAGGATCTTCCACTGCAGACGTCCAGAGATCCGTACTTCAGACACGAGGAGTTTGGAGCCATGCCAATAGTGCGCTGCCTCATGTTTGACTTTTTTCCATGCCCGTGCTAACAGCGGGCCTTTGGGTACCTCTTTGGGCGCTGGGGGGCTGGGTTTAACTTCGGATGCAGTGGCGGGGTCAGAAGGGACCGAGGACGTTGACGGGGACCCGGGCTTCGTGCTCTGGAAGCGACGAGAGCGAACGAGGAGTGCAGCAGAGGATTGAGAAACGAGTGGACGGAGCGCGAGGGAGGAAATTAGGTAGGATGGGGTGGCGGGGAGATGGCCTCTATGGGAGCGGGCGAGAAGGGCTCGCGAGGGTCGAGGAAGCCATACAGACATAAGTTAGCTGTCCTGAAATTATTCGCGGGATGACATGGGCTTTCGGCAATGAGAGCCGCTTACCGTGACGATGCCTCTTGTGACACTCATGTCCGTCAACCTCGACCCGACCAGCGCAGCCTACAGGAAGGTACTCGACACACTGGATCAAGACTCGACGCCTCTAATCTCGGACAGGCAAAGCGGCAATACCTCAACTCGACGCGGAATCGGAAGAGTACAGACTGGACTCCATTCAGAGCGGCCGAGAAACGCTTCAAGGTAAGCTGGCATTGAGGGTTACCTCAAGTCAGTCCCAACGCGCGCACAGGCCCGATTCCCGCCCCCCGACCTTTCCGACGTTCTGGATCTCGCTCTCCTCAATGATGAACGGACGCTTGAAATCCAAACTGGCGTTTGGAAAGGCAGTAGCGATGCCGTAGATTACCGGGAACTGTTTCCCAAGGCGTCCTGCTCGAATACAAAGGCCTATACCACTTCTCGCATCCCAGGTGCCCCGTCTCCTGTGTGATGAGAACCTCTATTTATGCCAATCCCAGGGCTCGTGCTCTTACCTGGTTTTCTGTCTCCCGAAAAGCAGAGGGAGCTTGTGCGCTGGTCACTGGTAGACCATGCACGTCAGCCGAACGAGACCAATCTCGATATCCACTATATCCTTCCAGAAGAGGGTCTTTGGAACCGTTTGTGAACGCGCCAGGGACGATCAGAGTCAAGATATTTGCATCCAGCCCCGCGCCTCCACCTCTGAGTTACCTCCCTCTGATGAGACGCCTGGTCCGAGGCAGCTGGTGAATAACACACCGGCGACACGCGACAATTTTGAGACCCTCTCCGCGACGCCAAAACCCCCACCGGCTCCCTCGGCGACCGTCCAGCCTACGGTCGCTTCAGCTCTTCTCCGCAAGCTGCGATGGGCGAATATCGGATGGGTACTGCCGCTGCTATATGATTTCCGCTCATCCTGATGCCTCCCGACAGTATTATCACTGGGGCACGAAGCAGTACGATTTTACCAAAGGAAAAGGAAAGATAGACAATGTCCTTGCGGATGTGTGCCATAACGCGGTCAATGCGGTCGACTGGGACCAAGTGTATGGGCCGTCCGATGTTTCAGACTGGGGTGAATCCGGGCCAGAGTGGAATACATGGAGCGAGGATTATGGTGGATCATTTCCCTTCCTCCAGCGATGTGCTTCTCAATGAATGTTACAGAACCCGATGCGGGCATTGTCAATTTTTACCAGACCAAAGATACTCTCATGGCGCACGTCGACCGCTCTGAAGTGTGCGCGACTTCACCTCTCGTTTCAATCTCGTGATTGCTTTGTTCACCGCAATTTACTGCTCCTTCTAATGTCTCCACAGTCTGGGAAACGCCGCGGTATTCCTCATCGGAGGCTCGACTCGAGATACAGAACCAATTCCCATCCTCCTTCGCTCAGGCGATGTTGTGATCATGTCTGGTCCTGCATGTCGACGTGCCTTCCATGGTGTGCCTCGAATTCTGGAAAACACACTCCCAGATCACCTGGCGGCGCAGCCCGATGAGCCGCAGTGGGCGCCGTTTGCAGAGTACATGAGCACGACGCGGATAAATATTAATGTGCGACAAGTATTCAACAAGGGATTCAAAGTAGAAAATATTTGATTAGATTAATACATATGGCGGATCTGCTATGACATCAGCTGTTCGGCCTCGACTCGCAGCGATCGCAGCACTGGCCTGCGCAGTCTACTTATAAGAATCCCAATGGACGACGAATTCCAGTCTTCTTCCTTTGATTCCGCTCTTTCCACTCTCTCTGTGCGTACCACATCGCCCCCTCAAACGCCCGCCCTCATTTAGGACTCTCTCTACTTAGTCCGGCTCGATGGTCGAGATTAAGCGCATCGACGACCCGCAAGCCCCCATGGCGGACCTCACCCTCGAGGACACAAAGTACCGTCTCGTCTATACAAAGAGCAAGGTCTACGTCAACCCGACCCCATACGCCCGCGACAATATTCCTGGGTTTGTCGCACTCGTTAAGCGCGTACGTGAATACCAGCACCGCCGGACTCTGCTGTTTAGCCGTCTTCTCTCAGGAGGCTGCAAATCCGACATACTTGCTTGCCTGGATTCCGGAAACGCTGCTCAACGAGAAGGGTTCCACCGAATGGGACAAGTTTGCCAAGATCGAAGAGAGCTCTGTATTAGACGAGGAAGACGAGGGTGCGTGTCTTCGATTAGTCGTTGTGATAGCCACTTACTGGATGTGCAGACGTTGTCTTGATTGACCTCCCGACGCAGCGACCCGAATCTTACGCATTCTCCGTGCCACTGACATCCATTTATTCGCTGCTCGTCCATGCGCCGACCCTTTCCTCGTGGTGTACGTCTTTGCCCATCGTACGTTAACTTTACTGAGCAGCTTGCCAGACGGTACCGTGGGTCTCAATCTAATCAACGGCGAAACACTCCCCACTCTTCATTTCCATGATGACGAGTCCCGCTCATTTACACTGCCCCCTCCGCCCGCCAAGAAACGAAACAGCGGTGTAACAACTTACCCTCCCCCACCCTCTACCTCCCCGGCGGCGCCGAGTCCACGACCTAGTAATTCATGGGGCGGAGAGCAGTTGCTCGCGCGACTCCGCTCATATTCGCATCTGCTTCGCTCCACCCTGCAGCCGTCGCTGTTCCTCGTTGGTACGTTCCTCGGCCCTTGTTTTCATTTCCGTCAGCGGGTTTACGACCACTCAGATCCTTCTCGTGCTGACATTGAAGCGCATTCGACTCAGCTCTTCGCGGATGATGCGGTAGACGACATCTTAGCGCAGTCGTCTTATGCAAATTCACATTCTCCCATCCCCGCACATCGGCGGCCAAGGCCCCTGTCTTCACCTCCAACGCCATTATCCCCAAATCCATACTCCCACCGATCCTCTGTCCTCCATCGTTCTCTTGCCTCACCGGCCTCCAATGCTCAGTCCTCGTCGCAAGCTCGGACAGCGCTTCTGCAGTCGTTCTCAAACATCACACGAGCCACACGACACGCGGCACAGAATATCCTGTCCCACCCGCTCGCAAAGCCCATTATACCGCACCTCCCTGATCCGGTTCGGAGTTTGGTGAACGCAAACGGCGAGTGGGAATGGGGGAGTTGGGTCGACAAGAGTGGCGTCGGTGAATTTGAGAGCGCCCGCGTATATCTTGCGCGGTGGGCACGCGTTGTCGCAGAGGAGGGCGAGCGAGCGCGCAGACGTGAGGCGCAGGCGCTGCCCGCGTCCTCTGCCGCGGGGGTGGCAGAAGAGACATCCTCCCTGGGTATGTTTCTTCCCCTCAACAACGAATGTTATTGAAACATCAGACAGGAATCTTCGAATTATTACATTCTACTTCTAATCTGCCGACACCGCGAACGTCGCGCGACCCGGAGCATCCCGTGGACGAAAAGATGTGGAGCGGGTGGTTTGGCGACGAAGGGCGGCCCACTGTACGGTTTGAACACATGAAGCGGGAGGTGTTTAGACGGGGTTTAGATGCCAAAGGTACGTTGCGGCAGCGCGTGTGGCCGTTTGTCTTAGGCGTACTGGAGTGGGATGCTACCGATGAAGAACGGGCCGATAAATGGGAGCGGAAGAGGTAATATTTTCGACTCGATTGGCCCGTCTCAACTTTGCTGATGCGGACAAAAACTCAGGAAACTGTATCACACCACAAAGAATGAGTGGTGTGGTGTCCCCGAGGTCTTCGACCGACCCGATACGCTCGAGGTATGGTGCCGACATTGTGGCGCATTCTTTATGTATTTATTCATCTCTTCGTACAGGAGCGGCATCGGATCGACGTCGACTGTCGCAGAACAGATAGAACGCAGCCTCTGTTTTCCACCCCTACGGCAACGCCGTCGGCAGAGAGACCCGATGATCTGAGCGACGAGAAGGAACGAAGCAAGCGGTATTCCACAATTTCCCCCGAAATGGCGGACATCGGAGCACAAGCGCCTACCAACGAGCACATTAATCGTCTCGCTGAGATTCTGTTAACTTATAACTTCTACGAGAAGGAGCTCGGTTCGTGGGTCTTTCTTGTGCGAGGATTTACGTTGACGGAGTTTCTTAGGCTATGTCCAGGGCATGTCAGATTTAGCCGCGCCTATCTATGTGGTTATGGCAGCCGACGAAGAACTGACGTTCTGGTGTTTTGTGGAACTCATGAATCGGATGGTGAGAGGTCCGAGGGATTACCGTGTTGCGAGAGTGCTGATGTTGTGTAAAGAAACAAAACTTCCTCCGAGATCAGAGCGGGATGAAGAAGCAGTTGTTGACGCTTCAGGAACTTATTGAAGTGATGGACCCCGAGTTGTACCGCCATCTAGGTTCGTTTTGGCCCTGTATTCATACAAAGTCTAACCTCCGCCGACAGAAAAAACGGACGGATTAAATTTGTTCTTTTGCTTCCGGTGCGAAACTATTCGCGGGTCGCGCGCGTATTGCCTATTGACACACGAATTTCAGCTGGGTTCTCATTGCGTTCAAGCGAGAGTTCTCATTCGACGACGTATTGCGTTTGTGGGAAGTACTCTGGACAGATTATTATAGCAATGATTTTATCCTCTTCGTTGCGCTTGCTGTTCTCGAATCACATCGAGACGTTATCCTTCGCTACTTGGTCGAGGTGAGCACATTCTATCCAACTCCTATGTTAGCTAACAAATCGGTGCAGTTTGATGAGATCCTCAAGGTTTGTGCCTGTCCCTCCGATTTTCTTCGGTCTATTGATGCAGGGTACACGCAGTACTGCAACGAGCTCAGCATGACCATCGAACTCGACTCCACGCTTGCCCAAGCGGAGGTGTTGTTCCTTTCGTTTGCGCAGCTGGTTGCCGACATCGACCGTCGGCGCGCCGACGAGCAAACCCCATCCACGAGCGGTTTGCGCCGGCGCGGGACTGGGCAGGGAAGCACGCCGGCTCCCGAGCCGACACTCAGCATGCCGGTGCTGTCAGATAACCTGCGGGATTTATTGAAGGCAGGGCGGGAGTAGATTAAGATGTTCAAGAGGAACTACATTCTCATCTTGTTGTATGTACACGCAATTGTAACGAGTAGCACACACATAATACACACACGTCTCAAGCAAACTCGAGAGCAGTTTCGTCGTGTTTTCTTTCATTACTTCTAGACGTGAATGGTCGTGGATGGCTGCGGTACGGCGCAGAGTAAATGCGGTATAATCTAGGGTCGTCAGTCGTCTAGGCGCCCGTGGACCTAATGAAAAAGGATGTATTGGTGTGAAGAAATAAAAGAGTGGCTTCCTTTGAACACTCACGACTGCTGGTCATTCGAGGCGCCGTCGTTGACCTCCTCGGTCCGGGTGGCGACGAGGCGCAGCGTCCGGTCGAAGCCGTGGTTAGACTGCAAGGCATGAATGAGTGCAAGAACCACTGAAGACGCGAGAGCGCACTAAATCTCGCCAAGTCTCTTCCTCATCGTTTTCCGTCTGCAGCTGGTATATTTGCAAGAAGCCTTTGAAGCTGCAAATGAATTCTCGTCGGAGCGATGCGGAGACGGAGGGGAGGGGTACGAACGTGAGCTCGCCGTCGTCTGTGACATCGAGAAACTCGACTAGTTCCTCCTTTGTCTCCTGCGAGAATGGGGCGCCGTTCGTGTCGCGGGCCCAGGCATCGAGACCCTCCTGGGACAGGTACGCGCCGTCTGGGGGCACGAGAAGCACGCGATTGTCCGCGGCCTGGGGTACAGGGGCAGGTGGGATGCAGTACTTGCCTATTTGCGTACAATTAGAGCGACACGGTGGGACTGAAGAGGATTATTGCCAAAGATGTGCTGCAGGCAGACTTCAAGCTGGTTGGATATGCCGCCCTCGTCGTCCAGGAGCTGTACGCCCGTGTTGTTCCTCCGTCCTTGAACTGGGGTTTCGCGTTTCCCTTTGAAAGAAAAACAAGTATCTACCTTGGATGCGGCTGGGTTCTGGGGTTTCTGAACGCGACATTCAGTTACCCTGTCTGTTGGTCGTCTCGGGCTTGTCCGAGTCACGCCGTGACCCTTTCCGACTCGGATACATATGTCGCGCCCCGAGCCGCTCTCTATCGAGTCGCTGCTGCAAAAGCAGAAGCAGGAAAAGGAGGCTGCCTCAAAGGTACCTCCATTCCCTCGCAGTTCTTTGCTTCCGTTCAACGACACTCACAGCCAAAATTCCTTTCCAAAGAAGAGCGCGCAACGCTCGCTATCGCCAAACGCGCACAGGAAATCCGCGAGCAGAAGGAGAAGGATGAACTCGCGAGAAAGGACCGCGCTACGCTGGAGCAAGACGCCGAGGAGCTCAGAATGAAGGAGCGCGGCCAGTCAAATCGTTACGGCCGAAGTCAGTTTTCTTTATTCTATCACTCTCAACTCTGAACTTTGCCCTACAGACGACGATAGATATGGGCACCCGGAGCGCGACAACCGACACGGACGCCGCGATAACCGCCGTGGCCCCCCGCCGCCTGGCCCTGCTGCTTCCTCTTCGCCCGCCCCGCCCCGCGAAGGCTACCAGAATGTCCCTACCGGGCCCCGTGCTGACCGCGGCAAGGGCGGGTCCGCCGGTGCCGCAATGCCCCCTCCCCCTGTCCCTGCGCACGCCGCAACCGGCGGCGCCAACGGCACCCTCCCCGAGCCCGCAACACCCTACGCGCCGCCCATGACCGACACCGACCGCGCCGCCATCCGCTCGCGCTACCTCGGCGTGGACAAGAAGAAGCGCAAGATGCGCAAAATCAACGACCGCAAGTTTGTGTTTGACTGGGACAACCAGGATGATACGATGGCGGATGACTCGCCGGCGGCGGTGGGAAGCCAGCGGCAGGGGGCGCAGGTGATGTTTGGGAGGGGGCGGCTCGCTGGAATGGACGACGGGGGCGGCACTGGACCTCGCAAGGGCTCGGGTAATGGCGCCGCTGATACAAGTCATCTCGCTGATGCCATGGAACGTAGGAAGGCGGCAAAGGCGGGGTTGGACGAGAGGCATTGGACGGAGAAGCCGTTAGAGGAGATGAAGGAGCGCGACTGGCGTATATTCAGAGAAGATTTCAGCATCTCTGCGCGAGGTCTGTACACGCGTTTCGCGTCCGTTTTCTTTGCTCATTCAGTTTTCCAGGTGGACAAATCCCTCACCCTCTTCGGTCGTGGACAGAATCTGACATTCCGAAAACCCTCCTGGAGTGCATTGACGAGATTGGCTACAAAGAGCCATCTGCTATTCAACGTCAAGCAATCCCCATCGGTCTACAAAATCGTGATATCATTGGCATCGCTGAAACAGGTATGAAGGATCCGGGATCGGGTGCACAACAACCTAAACCTAAACTGTTTGATACTAGGTTCCGGCAAGACGGCGGCGTTTGTGATTCCGATGTTGGCGTTCATTGAAAAGCTTGCCCCATTCACGGACGACAACCGGCATTTGGGGCCATACGCGCTCATTCTTGCGCCGACGCGTGAATTGGCGCAACAAATTGAATCCGAGGCGCGCAAGTTTGCGACGCCGCTGGGGTTCAAGTGTGTGTCGATCGTCGGAGGGCGTGCGGTGGAGGAGCAGCAGTTCAACTTGCGGGAGGGGGCGGAGATTATCATCGCGACACCGGGGCGTCTCAAGGACGTGATCGAGCGGCATGTATTGGTGCTGTCGCAGTGCCGGTACGTGGTGATGGACGAGGCGGACCGGATGGTGCATCTGGGGTTCGAGGTGGACCTGACGTTCATATTGGACGCGCTGCCGGCGGAGACAATGCAGGGGGAAGACGCGGGGGAGCAGATGGACGTGGACGGGGAGACGATGATCAAGCGGGGGCGGACGCGGGTGACGACGTTGTTCTCGGCGACGATGCCGCCGGCGGTAGAGCGGCTTGCGCGCAAGTATTTGCGCAAGCCCGCCGTTATTACGATCGGAGAAGCCGGGCGTGCGGTGGACACGGTGGAACAGAGGGTGGAGTTTGTCAGCGGAGACGAGAAGAAAAAGTGGGTTATTATTATTATCGCTCTTGTGGTATGCTTATTATGGCTGGTAGGCAAAAATTGCTCGAAATTCTCAACAGCGGGATGTTCGCGGCGCCGATTATCGTGTTTGTCAACCAGAAAAAGACGGCGGACATGGTGGCCAAGGATCTGGCGCGAGCAAATGTTGGTGTTTCACCTGTTGTGTCGACAAAGAGGATTAACATGCTTCTAGTGGAGCGCAGGCCACGTTGCACTCTGGCAAGAACCAGGAGCAGCGCGAGGCATCGCTGCAGTCGTTGCGGGATGGGGCGTGCGATGTGCTGGTGGCGACGGACTTGGCGGGACGCGGGATCGACGTGCAAGACGTGTCCCTTGTGATCAACTTCCAGATGGCGTCGACTATCGAGGCATATGTACATCGCATCGGTATGTGGTGGTCGCCAGAAGACGCATCAGAAATTGATTTTGAAATCAGGACGAACCGGCCGGGCGGGCAAGCAAGGTGTTGCGATAACGTTCCTGACGAACGACGACGACGAGGTGATGTGCGTATCTGTTTCTTTTTTCCCTGTATCCAGAAGGGACTAAGGTTGTTTAATCCCGTCAGGTACGAACTCAAGAATGGTGAGTGATTCCTTTCCGTTAAGTGCGATGTGCTGATTTGAAAATGCAGAGATATCCAAGAGCCCTGTGAGCAAGGTGCCGAATGAGCTTGCGAAACATGAGTCCGCCCAACACAAGGTCACCCGGGACATGAAGCGCAAGCGTGAAGCGGAAGATTTGGGCTAGGAGGCGATACACAGGCGAATCGGGTAAATTGCGCAAAGGATATAAGGCGCGCGGCGTGGGGCGGAAGACGGTACGATGTACCGTATTGTACCGTATTGGTGTGTTGTAGCACGCGTATCGGACCCACCTGGCGCGCGAGAAATAAACATGGACAATGTGTTACTAGAGAAGTGTGGTAATCTGATGCGAGCCTCCCCCAGTCTATTCCCTTCTCCCATGCCGCCGCCCGTACAGACTGCGCCCGCTGCTGCTTCTTCCCTCCGCATCCCAATTCCTCCCCAGGACACATCACATCTCTCCCCCGCAGACGCATCCCCGACATCCCGTTCCCGTTTCCGTTTCTCTACCTCCCGCAAGTCAAGCATCGGTGCACATTCCCCAGCAGCCATGTCCCCAGTCGTCGCACCCCCCGCTCCACAACCCGCGTCCTCAGCTTCCCCGGGCTCGTCCAAGCACGGCCCACTCCATGACCTGAAGCGTTTTCTTAACAACCACATCCCCCACCCCGGCCATCCTCCCCATTCCTTCCCAGCCTCCGCCGACCACTCCCCCCTCCCTGCCACCGCCGCCGCCAGCCCAAAAACAACCTATTTTGAGCCAGCCGCCGCGGCAAAGCCTAATCCAATTTCGGAGCCCGTCCCAAAGGAGGCCCCCCCAACCCTCCTCGAGCTCGAGGTGCCGGAGAGCAGTACGAGTAACAGGCCCGTCCGCCGCGAGAGTAAACTCAGCTTCATGCGCAAGGAGCCCAAGCCAAAGGACGGAAAGGCTTCTCCCGCGATCAAGCAGAGCAAGGACCGAACCCCGTCCCCGGCCCACTCCCAGACCAGTCAGCGCCCCTCGCCGACCGCCACCACCACCCACTCGGTCGCCGACAGCCATCATACCCATCCGCCCAGTCATACCCCGTCGCGCGCCTCTACCAACATCTCGTCCCTCAGGACGCTACCCACGCACACCTTGCTAAAAAATACGGCAAGTGGGGTCGTGTATTGGGCAGCGGTGCCGGTGGCACTGTCCGTCTGATAAAGGGCAGTAACAAGTCGGGGGGCTCCATTTTCGCCGTCAAACAGTTCCGTCCCAAACGTGCCGGCGAGAGTGAGAAGGAGTACCAGAAAAAGGTCACCGCCGAGTTTTGTGTTGGGTCGACGTTGAAGCACGCGAATATCATTGCGACGGTCGATATTGTCTCTGACCATGGACATTATTACGAGGTCCGTCTCCCGGTTCTTCGTTGTGACCGAGTCCGAGTCTAACCCGGCCCGCCACAGGTGATGGAGTATGCGCCGTTTGACCTGTTCAGTGTCGTCATGTCGGGAAAGATGTGTCGTCCCGAGATCTACTGCGTCTTCCGCCAGGTCTGCGAAGGCGTCGAGTACCTCCACGAGATGGGCCTCGCACACCGCGACCTCAAGCTCGATAATTGTGTCATGACCACAGACAACGTT
Source organism: Mycena filopes (assembly GCA_029281495.1). Classification (NCBI taxonomy): domain Eukaryota; kingdom Fungi; phylum Basidiomycota; class Agaricomycetes; order Agaricales; family Mycenaceae; genus Mycena; species Mycena filopes. Next base: position 1,599,455 of record JARIHR010000014.1, read on the forward strand.
GTCAAGCTCATCGACTTTGGCACCGCGACCGTCTTTCCACTACCCCGGAAGAACTCTCACACCCGCAACCGGCATCGTCGGCAGCGATCCCTACCTTGCACCCGAGGTCTTGAGCGGCGAGCCCTACGACCCTCGCAAGACCGACGTCTGGAGTGTCGGCATCATGTTCATGTGCATGGTCCTCCGCCGCTTTCCGTGGACCATCCCAAATCCCAAGACGGATCCGAGCTTCAAGGCGTTTGTCAACGCCCATCCCGACCTCTCCGTTAAAGCCGCCACCGCGGAAACCGAAACGCGGCGTCACGATGCCCATGTCTCTCGAACCGCTGCTCCCCGGCCGCCCGCGCGCCAGCAGCACCAACTCTCCGCATCTGCCCGATCCCTCAACATCGAGCACGCGGAATTCCTCCGAGACGACGTCGATGTTGAGTCTCACGGATCGCGACTCTGGGTCCACGTCCATTACCGACCCGCCGTCGCGCATCACCACCCACAGCACGCACAGCGACAGCTCCGACGACCCGCTCACGAGCCCGCGCCGCTTGCAGCTCCAGAACGCCAAGCCCGTGTTCAAGAGCACCGCGACGCTCCCCGTCATGCTTACTACGGAGAGCCCGACCGAGGCGGAGATGGACCCGTCGGTGCTGACGTTTGCCCGTCCGAGCGACTCGGTCGAGTCCCTGCCGCTCAGCCCGCGTGAGCCGTACACGGACATGATGTTCCCCTCATCGCCAAGCGATGACTTGCCAACGCCGCGCGTGGGGACAATTCCGCTCTCGCCGCCGCTGTCACCGCGTGCGCGCGCCGCGACGTTTAACGTCTTCCACACTGTGCTCGTCAAGCCCGCGGACGACGCTGCGGCCGCAGAGGCTGCTTCTGCGTCACCCGATCCGGACTTCCACTCCCACCAGTCGCGCCGCCAGAACAAAAGCCCGCGCCCAAGAAGCGGCAGCGCACGGACAGCGTCGTCACCTTTCACGGTGGAGGTGCCGAGTCGATCTTCCGCCTGCTCCCGCGCGAAACACGGCCCGCGCTGCGCCGGATGCTCTTCGTAGAGCCTTCGGCGCGGTGCACGCTCACGGACTTGCTCAAGGGCCGTGGCAAGTCGAGCAATCTGCTGTGCGGGTGCCAGGCCCACGGCGGGATGGACACGCCGGGGGGCCCGTGTGCGGACCACGACTGCGATCCGGAGGAGGAGGATGACGGGGACGAGTGGCTGAAGAGCATCGAGCCGTGCTCGCGCGAGGGCGTGGTACCGAAGCATATGCATATCAAGGTGACCATCGCGGAGAAGCAGGGCAAGCGGCGGTTCTTTTAGCCACCAGGCTAGGCCATGGCCAGGCCCCGTCGACGAGCATACCCTCCTTCACGAACCCTACCACGCACGCTACGATGGAACGCACCGGGATCAACTACTACCTCACATCATACACTCTGGAATGGAACGGATTAATGGGAAACGTCTTTCTTTTCCTTTTTCTCGCGGCGTCGGAGACGGAGGTGGAATTTATTTCCACTCCCCCGTCGTCGTTGCCTTCTATCCTTATTCATCTCGCATCTCATATCCCGTCATTTATTATATACATGCGTACTCCCACCATCTCTTTCGATTTATTTCACATACTATTCTACCATACAAGGACCCACCCCCGCGGCGCACATCTTTAGTGCACGTAGCGGCGCTGTGGTCTGTCTCCGAGGCCCGGACCTAAAAACGTTCGCGCGTACATATTTCTTCAGTCTACCCTGCCCTTCCTTGCTCCGTCTATTCTCTGTTACACTTTTACGACTTATCTATTGCCCGCTTATTAGACACAGTGCTTGTAATATCCTGTATGCACACTCGATAAATGACGACGCTTCAAAAACACACAAATTCTCGCGAAGGAGTTCGGATCGCCACCATCAAGGAGATTGTGTGGAAAAAATACATCAAGTCCCTGTCTACAAGAGCTCGTCGACCTCGCGGCGCCTGTCAGCTGCATCACCAGCTTGCTTCTCATCCCCGTTTTTCTTTTTCTTGTTTTTGTTGTCATTATTAGTACCAACTTTGCCTGTTTTCTGGATATCCATGCCCGCCTCGCGCAGAATGTCGACGATCCGGTCTGCTCGCGCGTCGTCCTCTGCCGCAACCACCGCCGGATTAACGTCGTCAAAGGGTATATCGTCGACGAACTGAATCACGACGTTTCCCTCTCCGTCGTCGACCATCTCGAGGTCGCTCGAGCCCCACTTGAGCTCCTTGATCGTGTCGAGTGCTTTGCGAATCACGTCAGTGTACTTGCCGCTCGCGCCGGTGCCGTCCTTGGCGGTGCCGGGGGCCAGCGCGGGTGGGGCGGGCAGCACGAGCTTGCGGCGGGGCATCTTGAGCGGGTGGTCCGTGTCGCGGAGGAAGGCAGCGTCGGAGCGGTCGGCAGTTACACCAGTGACGACCTCGCGACACGCGATACTCGCTTGCTCACCCACGTCCTTGCTCATGAAACCCGGCTCGCCACAGAGCCGCGGGGTGTGAATGACGAGGACGTACGCGCACGTCCGCGACTCCTTGACGAACGCGATCGTGTCCGTCGTTGCCATGGAACAGTGGAACTGCGCGCGCTGTTAGCTCAGTGCGCGCCACTACAGAAATACTCACTTGAACTTCCACTTCCCGGGGTTTCCTGTCACACAGATCGTTAGCATTCCATTCTCGCGTGGAGGACTACAACGACCGCACCCTGTCTTGTCACACAGTGTGCCGTCACCCCAGCGTTGGACGAGGTAACTCGAGCCGGCACTGCGTGCAAGCTCGAGATTGGCGGCGACTGCATCTTGTTGCGCGACGGTTAAATCCGCGCCGGACTCGGGGGCCGGTGGGGCCCTTCCGAGCGTGTACGATTCCCACTGGAGAAAGAGATTGGAAAAAATAAATTACAGCACACGCAGTCTTGACTTGCCTCTGGATCTTCCTCCGGACGATGGGAGCCTGTCGAGTAGTGAGCGGAATCCACGGGTATATTCACACGTACATACTAACCAGTGGGCAGAGGACGTGCCTGGATCAGTTCGCGGAACTGGCGAATTTCCTCGTTATGACAGTAGGAATACGTGAACCAAGCTTGCCGATGCTTCGACATTAATGAAATCAAATCAGTCAAGTGGCTCGCCGGAACACAAGAGACGGCGCGCGCACATAGAGACAGGAGCCAGTGAGGGGGAGGAGGAGAGACCAGCTGTGGGCGGGAGTAGGGACCTCTTCGGGTTCGTCCTCTTGCGGGGGCTGCTCGAGTGGTTTCGGAATGAGACAGAGATACTCGTCGGGGCCCATCTTGAGTTGCTCGAGAGAATATTCGTCGCGCACGTCTGGCGTCTGCTCAAGGCAGTTTAATTACGCAGTTTACACTGCAGCCAGGGAGACGGACCGAGGCTAAAGACACGTCCTCATCTGCGACACCAAAAGTAACCTGTTCGTCGTCGCCGTTTCCCAGGGCTGGCGGGTGCCACGAATCATCCCAGGGCTGCTCGAGAAACTCGCGAACGCCGCCACGGAGACCGGTTGCGAGCCATCGCTGTGCGGTGTCGTTCTCGAGGGGAAGATGGTTGAGGAACTCGACCTTGTACTTTGGGGACGAGGAGGGGTCCTCGGGGAGGGCATGTATGCGTGCGGCGACGAGGGGGAGGAGGAGGAGGAGGAGCATGTTGACACGTGGAGGATTGAAACTCCGCGGCCGCGGTGGCTGTCGGAGGAAAGCGAATGAATGCGCCGATCTCTCGAGTATTTTTTGTTTATCCCCGAGCTAGAGCCGGTACAATTCCACATGGGATGACAGTGATATCTGTTTCTCTGATTTCTTGTTGATATTCTGCTGTCTTTCTCGCTGGCCTTCTGGTGAGTACATAACAAAAAAGGGCCGCAATTTGGCTGCATTTTTCCCGAATTTATATACTCATACCTTCTAAATCGGCAGTCCAACTGATTAAAGCCGGCTCTCTTCTCTTCTCTCTCTATCCCCCATGCCGCCCTCTCCCCCGCGCCCAGTCCAGGACGACCCCGCCGACGACCAGCCAGAAAAGGACGCCGCTGAGAAGGATGCAGACGCTGGTCAGTCTTTTCTCGCCAGACAGCTCCCCCCTCCCCCTCATCTCCCCCTCGTACCCCAGTCCCAGACACCACAGAGGCCCCCGTGAAGCGCGGACGCGGTCGTCCCAAGGGCAGCAAAAATAAGAAGACTCCTGCAGCACCCGCAGGCGAGGCATCTGGCTCCGCCCCCCGGAAGCGCGGTCGTCCCCCCAAGGTACACCCTCGCGTGTCTCTCCCCCACGCGTCGTATCTCATCAGCTCTCCTCACAGGAAAAGAAGGACGATGACGAGGATGCCGAGGGCGACGACGGCGACGACGAGCCCACCCCGAAGCGGAAGCGTGGCCGTCCCCCCAAGCCAGCAGTCCCCGCCGACCCTAACGCAGAGCCCAAGAAGAGGGGTCGGCCACCGAAGAAAGTCGAAAAGCCCGCGTCCGATGCCGCAGCCTAGTTCGCTCCCCGCGTACCCCGCTGCCAATTCTCGTCCGTTTTGCTCTGAATACCTTCTTCCTCGCTTTCCTCCATCCCCCGCGCGCTCCCCCCGTCCTACTTGCATTACGACCCACACGACCCGGCCGCTATGCACGCTTGAACCCTTTTTTCTCGCCATTTTTGCTAGCTACACTCCGCGACACACCACTCCCCCTCGTTTATTCAAACTTGTTGTCGTATTTATGAGGTCATGTACATATGAACATAGTGTCTCCCTCCCAAGCACTGCGATGCGACTCTTGAGAACATCCCGGCTACACATGTTGAAAAGAAGCTCGAAACATCGGTCCTGTCCAAAAAGCTCACGGAATATCCGACACTTTCATAATATTTCTCCGGCAGCTGATCTTCGCCACCACGCATCTAGCTACATACAAGGAATATTTCCCCAAGGAACCGTGTTTATCTCTGCAGACGTATTTGGCGTGAGAAGCTCTGCCAGACCAGCCGCATCACGCTCAGCCCAACCGCACCGAGGACCCCCGTCCCCGCCCAGCCGAGGCTCGTTAAAATATGCGACTGACGCTCCGCTCGCCGTTTCGCCGTCGCGTACCCTACGTCGGGCCGGAAGGTCACCATCGTGTACAGCGGAATCCACCCTGATATATCAGACGCAAATGGCACCCGCGCCAAAAGCGGCACCAAGGAAGAGAAGTAATCCCGCGCGCAGTCAGCGAGTACAGCAGCGCGTCCACTGCCTTGCGGAATAGGTACGCAGGTGTGGTAACAGAGTGCCGCATTTCCACGCTGGAAAAGTCGAAATTAAAAAAGAATACTTTTTGTTTTTCAGCTAGGCTAAAATGCACCCACTAATTCGCCATGGCCAGATCGGTTATAGCAACTAGGTCGTCGTGTCGGCTTTCAGAGTACCTCGCCAGAGCAGCAGCCAAGTTCTTGTCGACGTGGCTTGTCGCATTGACAGGCTCCGATGTTGTCGCCTCGACGTGGGCCTCCCCAAAAAGAGTGTCCAGCACGCGGACATCTTCCAAGCCACAGTTCAAACCTTGGCCGTAGAATGGAGGCATCGAATGCGAGCTGTCGCCCAAGAGTATAGCGCGGTCCAAGTAATGGTAAGGGTTCGACTGAATATTTTTTTGGCTCGGTCAATATGGAGCGCGTGGAGGCCGCAATTAATTATGATTACCTTGGTACAAATTAACGGGCTTCTGGGATTCTGCGCCCAGTCTTTGGCGAGGTTATCTGGGCCGATAAGCTCCAACGCATCGGGGAAATATTTCTTGAACCACGCTAAAAAGGTTTCGCGGTCGACCAGAGATTCCAGGACGGCAGGTAGGTGCGAAAAGCGTGCATGTAAAAGATTTATCCTGAGAAGGCGGGCTTGAGAAGAAGATGCGGACAAGTCCGTGACGTGAAGCTTACTTTGTTTGGTAGAGCGATAAACATGAATGAATGGCGGGGCCAAATGTGAAGATGTTCCGGATCAAGAACAAAGACTGGGTCGCCCCTGCTGTCTCGCCCTGCCGGCATCTTGAGTTCTATATACTCGTCCCTCAGGTACTCTTGCTGGAAATCCATTCTAATGCATGAAATAGAACGTTTGGACTCATCAGCGTGGGTACGGTCTCTCGTAAAAAAATCTTTGCACATGCCTTACCACCTTCATCATCTGGCGCCGAATCACGGAGTAGCTGCCATCTGCGCCGACGCAAAAATCAAACTCCACGGAGAGCGTCGCGCCATTGACCACGTCGAGAACTGTCATGTTTTTCTTGTCAAAGTCGACGAACTGTACTTTGTGCTGGAAAAATAACCGGATATTCGGAGAGGACGCGGCCTCGTCCAGGAGACTCTCGTTGAGAAGAGCGCGGTCTATCGAGTTTATGCACTACGGAGACCACAAAAAAATAGGACGGCGGATCAGCTGGTGGAACCAACATCCGATAGAAAAAAGAAGGGGCGACTGTGAGGAAAAAATCGGACCTGTCCATCTCTGTCGTATAATTGGCTGTCGAGGGTGCAGTCTGGGTGATGTATCATGCGGCCTTTCATGGGAATGACGGTTTGCAGGAACCTCTGCGCCGCAAGGGGGTCGATAACCTGGATAGCGGCAAGTCCGCGATGAGAAATAGCGAGGTTTATAGATCGGAGTTGGGCGGATCCCTTGGCTGACGGAGCGCGCAGGTCTAGAAATAAGGCGAAAGAGTTGAGCCATTTGTAGACTCTTCTCGTGCTCTTGGGCGCAGAACCTACCGGGCCGTCCTTCGAAGAGCGCGACCTCCCAGCCGCGACGCGCGAGAGAAATTGCAGCAAGGCATCCGACTGGGCCCGCTCCAACGACGATAGCTTTCTTCACGCGGGAGGACATGGCGAGCAAAGAGAGACTTCGGGGTTACGGAACTCGATCACCAAGCCGGTTGCCATTTTGGGATACCATCTGTTCAAAACCGTCATGGCTTCCCAGTTCAATCCTCCCCACAAACAAGGACATCGGGGCCAGCAAACCATCCAGAGCCAGGTCGGTTCCCTATCCATCCCGCCGAATAATCCAAACCGCCGCTCCAGATAGCACCTGCACGTACCTTTGTGGAAATTCGCTTGGGCCCTTGTCAAAGCGATCAAGCGACCTGGTACAAGAAGAGTTACGCGTCTGGGGAACTCGGTAAACAACCCCCGAGACCTTGTCAACCTTGGTATAAACTCACCCGATCGCAGCGCAGTCACAGGCCATTTCGGCACTCATCCGCATGGACGCGGCTGGGTCGACTTCTGCGACCATATTACTCCGCTTTTCGCAGAATTGGTAGGCGAGTATACAGGCCCACCATGCTGATTACGCAAACAACTCAAGTCCGATGGTATAGGCGCTAATGAGAAGGAAGTAGCGTGCATGGGAACCTTGACCGCAAATCTGCATCTTATGATGGACTCGTTCTATAAACCTACCCCCGAACGGTACAAGATCCTGTGCGAAGCTCGGGCCTTTCCCTCGGATCAGGCCAGCGACACTGCTAGTCTCAGGCGCTATGAAAGGCTCATTTGAATTCATTTCCAGTATGCTTTCGCTTCACAAGCCCGCGCCCATGGTCTCGATCCCGCGAAAGCTGTCGTGGAAATGTCTCCGCGGCCGGGTGAATACACTTTGCGTGAAGAGGACATCCTCGACGTGATTGCCCGCGAAGGCGCCTCCATCGCCCTCGTCATTTTCAGTGGTGTTCAGTATTATACGGGCCAGTGGTTCCCCATGCAGTCCATAACCCGCGCAGCACAAGCCCAGGTACCTGGATCTTTACGTTGTGTTTAAAGTTGCGTAACTTTCTAACTGTCACCGTAGGGGTGCATATGCGGCTGGGATTTAGCCCATGCCGTCGGGAACGTACCCCTCTCATTGCATGATTGGAATGTTGATTTCGCCGTGTGGTGTACCTACAAGTATGTTAATGCTGGCCCTGGTTCCATCGCTGGACTTTACGTGCACGAAAAATGGAAGGAAACCGAGCTTCCAAAGCAAGTTATCTAGTCTGGAGCGGTTGGTTTCATCGCAGTGCTCACCTGGACCTAGATTCGCAGGATGGTGGGGACACGACCCGGCCACCCGATTCGCCATGCCCCCCAAATTCTCGCCGATCGAGGGAGCCCAGGGCTTCCAGCAATCGAATCCAGGCATCTTGGGTGCAGCGTCTCTATTAGGCTCTCTCCAGATCTTCAAAGAAGCAGGCATGATGCAACCGCTGCGCGAGCGGTCGTTGGAACTTACCGCCGCGTTGGAGACTCTCCTCAAGCAGTCGAAATATTTCGTGCCCGTCGAGGAGGCTCCAACACGACAGTCGACGAAGCCTGCGTTCACCATTATCACACCCGCTGATCCGAGCTGTCGTGGGGCACAGCTCTCGCTCTTATTCCTCCCCGCTGGAGTAATGCAAAGCGTCCACGACGGACTAACCAGTCTTGGGGTCATTGGGGACGAGCGGCAGCCCGACGTAATTCGCCTTGCTCCTGCTCCCCTGTTCAACACGTTGGGAGACTGCGAACGGGGTGCGATGATGCTCGAACAAGTCCTTGATAGTGTTGCGTAGGTTTGTGTCAATATCAATTGGTTCACAGAGAATGGGGACATGAATTCCTAGGATGTCATTTCTCGGGTGAGAAAACAGGTCTGACCAGCCCAGCCATCATCGGAGATGAACTTGTATTGAACTCCCGAAACGGTATGAATCAGCCGCTAGCCCGCCCGTGACAACAGAGGTCCTCCTGAACGCACCTCGACGCAAAGTCGACAGAGAGGACCGTCCCCCCAGACGAATTTGCATTTGGTTGACACGCGCATCGGGTCTCGCGACAACGGAGTACAAGGATGCCTCAACGGCTCCGGGAAATATTGGCACGACATGTTCTTGCAGCCCCGTACATCTCGAACCCCCCCTTCCCTTTTCCTTCCGAAATCCCAAGATAACATCCAGCGGCAGACCGAGTCTTCCCCTCGGTTTTTGACTGCGCCCCTTCGGTAGTGAACCGCCGCGGTCAATACTATCCTCCTCCTCCTCCTTCCTGCCTCGGAGCAGTCCTCCAGCTATCTCATTGAGCTATTGTTCCCATCGATCTTGAGCGCGTATTGACTTCGATTCCTTGCAGTTTCATTCGCATAAGCTTCTGACGCCTGGAGTCGTTGCGGCGCTCTTACTCGCCGGTCTCTGGGTGCGTGCTGAGAAATTGCGCTTGAGTACTTCGCAGGTCTTCCGGATTTTCCGGATGTAACAAAGAAAATCATCCGCATAACCTCCTGAAGCGCCGACACTTCCGCATTTTCCGTAGGCGTGGTCAGCGCTTGCGGGATTTGAAGGGCGCAGTCGGAGATGAGAGTGGTCTTGACCTGCGATGGTTGAGCGGTAAGCGAAGGAATTCGTCGAAGCGGAGCTCGAGTCGACACAGAGTCCGCAGAAATGGTTGGAGGGTGGCGAACGCGTTGGAGACAGGCATAGAAACAAAGACATCGCGAGGTTCGTTTAAGCTCAGTTCATCTGGGACCTCTTCTTACGCTGGCACGGAAAGACTAGAGATAATATTATATGTCTGAATTATACAGTGGTAGTATATGCAAGTCGTGATCGTGTTCGTCGTCAACTCGTTGCCGTTGTCAGTACTTGAGGATGATGTACAAGGCTAAGAGAAATGCCAGGGAATTGCAGAGGATAATGTACCAGGGATAATGCCTGGAATGAAACCGAGCATTGACAAGAGGATGTTGATGAGAAAGTATCCCGAGAAGGAAGCATTATTAGCAGAATATTGTTCCCAAGAGTCGACGGCTGGCCGGCACTGGGCACTGGGCACTGAGCTTACCGCGTTCTAGCAGCACACCAAGGGGGGGTAATATGACCGCGCGCGATGATCTTGAGAATATCGGAACTAGTGGCAGCCTAATAAGGTGAGAGACGAAGGAATGCGGCGAACAAGGAGAAAATCGTCATTGTGATTGATGCTACGGTGGAGCGGGAGTGACAAGTGGTTTGGAAGAGTTGGTTTGGGCGCTAAAGCACAAACCTCTTCTACTTTCGCAGCGTTTATGAGGACCCTCAGTTCGCACTGCTCCACGACGCGTGGAATAATCGTCGTCACTGCGCCCCTCCTCCATGTAGCGCCGTCACTGGTGCTCTCAGACTGGCAAGGGAAATTCGGAATCCGGGGCGTCGCGGTGGCTCAACCCACTCTTTCCCAGTCGTTTGGCATCAGTTTGGCCTTTCGATAGCTTGCCAGTGGACGTGAGAGAGACGACGGGCAAATAAATGCATGAATTTCAAGGTGCAGTGGATGCTCAAGGAGATTGAAGGTTCCCGGAACTCAGCAGATGCGACGTCGTCCAGCAACAGTCATGTCCATGATCCCAAAAACCAAGCCAAGAGCGACTTGGGGATGCTCTGAACGCCTCCTACACGATCCAAGTTGGGGTGGTCAAGTCAGAGCCGCGGACCACAACGAAAGGTTAAAGCTTGTTCGAAGTGATTTGCGGGATGTGGCCAGTTTTGGCGCGCATATTGACTTCAGTGGCAAGGTTGGGCGGCGGTCGATACATTTCATGGCGGCCCCGCAGAAAGCGCCGGTAATGTGGCGCCCAGTCGGGTCAGTAGTATCGGGGCACAACGGGGTTGAAGAGTACAAGTAAGCGGCTTTACTCGGAAGCGTTAAGAACTCTTGCTTCTTCCCACTACAACCGCACCCAACCTCACTCACATTCAACTCCAATGGTACGTGCCCTGAAGTCCGCGTAGGCCTCCGACTACATACCCGTAGGCCTTCACCGCGTCCGACATATGCAAGATTATTGGCGCTATTATCCTGCCGCCCCTGGGCGTCTTCCTCGAAAGAGGTAGAGCAATACAACTAATGCGCGGACCATATATATATTGAACTTTTCAAGGCTGCGGCGCCGACCTTCTCATCAACATCTTGTTGACCATCCTCGGTTGGATGTACGCCTTGTCTTCCCTGCGATCATTGCCTTTTTTGCTGAATTCTCTTCCGCAGCCCCGGTGTTATTCACGGTACGCGTCCTGTGTGCATGGCTATATATCCCACTCATATACCTCTGCCAGCCCTCTACATCATTCTCAAATATTGAGAACAGTTTGACGAATCGACAATCCAAATGGTCTTAACATACTGCATACGATACTTTTCTCTTGCGCCTTGAACAATGAACGTTTTCGCTCTCGCAACTCTCCTCAGACGATGGCCACACTCGCATCCTAGCCCCGCACTCGCTGCCATTCAAATACAATGAACATGGCTTACTCACTCTCGCTCTCACTCTCACTCTCCTGCTCGTCAAACTGCTGAATCATACGAGCCCCGACCGCCCAGCAGCGCTTCACATTCTCTGCTGTCGGCCCACCTACGAGCCCGGTACCCTTGGCGGCTGGAGACGCATACCATGCTCGTATATCGTCCTCTTCCACAATATCCGTCTGGTATAATTCCGCGAGTATCTGTCCGAAGAGCGGGAACCGCTCGGATGACGCGCAGTGCATCTGCAATGGAATAAGACATGAGAGCTGAACAAGAGCCGGGTGCAGCGCTAACCTGCAGCGCCGATACGGTTTCTACGGCGTCTACACCTCCAATCTGGTTAATGAGACCGCCCCAACGCGCCATGGCGCGGCTAATTTCCTTGCGCTGCGGGAGTGCCCCATCTACAATCTGGATGTGTTCCACGATAGCAGAGACCACCGCCTCCCGAACACGCGATAGTGGGACATTGCTCGCCATCCGAAGGGTTTTGAGCTCGACCGCCGCATTATCAACGGAATGACCCTCCGCAAAGGCACGTTCGAGTGACTGCGCGACCTCTATCCGGAACTCGGATGCCTGCATTGTGCCCGGCGGAAGCATCATGATTGAGGGTGTCGCAAGCGGTGTTCCCTCCGGGATCTCGAAGTCGCTGGATGAATCGTATCCGGAGCCCTCGCTGTCTTCCTCATCCGAGGATTCTGACCCACCGTCAGATAGCTCGAGGTCTGAACCATCATCACCTAGAACAAGACTAAGGGACATGAAGGGATGAAACCCAGCAAGGACGGACCTAATCGTCTAATGCGTTGGTTTTTGTAAGCGGCAATGCCATCTTCGTCGTCGTCCTCAGAAGGACCTTGTGGCCACACGACAGCGTTAGAGTCTTTCCCTAATATCGAAGACGTTGCGTCCTGGTCTGCGCGAAGGATGAGAGCGGATAGATAGGATGATCGCAGTAACGCACTTGCTTCAATATCTTCAATATCCGAGTCTTCGTCGTAGTCTTCCTCCTCTCCGCGACAACCGCCTTGTCTCGCCGTCTTGATAGCCGCTCGAACGGGTCGAGGACCGCTAGTGGTCCGACAACGACGCCATCGCCGACCAAGCACCCCTTCTCTACCCGCGTCTTCTCTTTAATAGTGACCCCGGCCCCGATTATACTGCGTCTAACCACGCACTGCGCGCCGATGACCGTACCATCGAAAATATACGACCCTTCAATGATTGAACCCGCCCCGATTACACAGTTTTGACCGATAACTGAACCAAGAACCTGCGCATTTTCAAGTATCTTCGTCGAAGCCCCTATGAGAGTATTGTTCCCAATCTTGCACGTTCTAATTTTCGAACGAAGTATCAGCTTCGCGCGAGAAGCTGGGAAGCAAAAGACGCGCCGTGCCAAGGAGACAGAATTTCCGGTGGCGATGTACTTGTTGCCGCGCGTGTGCTGATAGACGTGGCCACTCGGATGGTTGTCGTCCGGTACCAATGGAAACGTCCATCGCGAGAGAATATCTTTGCTAAATATTGAAGAGAAAATCAGTAGCTTGTCGGTGACCTCGGGATGGTAGCTACCTGATAGATTCGTAACTCTTTGTATCCTTGACGCGAGCGGCGTATCCATCTTTCGCAACATAACAGTATATGTTCTTCATCAACAAGTCCGAGGTCAAGACACCGTGTAAAAAGTCTCTGCGGATGTCCTCGTAGTCAAAGTTGTCTTGAAATAGAGAAGGGACCTGCCCACGACGTCACTTGCGCCAACGAGGAGTATATATGATCTGTGCACGTACCTCGACTGAACACACATCGATTGAACAATCGATGAGGTCGTTGCGAATCTCAATCTCAGGATGGCTTTCGAGCACTTCGCGAGGGATACGCGTCATAGTTGTCGGGGGATACGCGGTTACGGGCTCGTAATGCAGACATTCTGAAGTCTCAGAGTCCAACACGAAAACCGCCGAATCACCTTGGGGTCTACGACATGATTAAAGATTTCCAGCAAACTGTCGCGCGCAGAACTCACCTCGTGCGATGCGAGGCCCCGCTCTCCTTCACGACCATGGTCATTATCGCGTCCTTGTTGGTTTTCCGGCGCTCCTTGTGCACCCGCACAACCTCGTCGATCCGGATATTGCTCACTAGGTCGCCCATGACCAGCACAAAATCACTCGTCACTAGCCCACGCGTGTAAACGTCCCGCATGGCGTCTCCAGCGGAGAATGTCTCCTTGGCGGTCATGATGGGCACGATTGTAATGCCTGAGCCGGGACGAGACCATTTTGACTCCCTGTTCCCGCATATTGAGTACACCAAGATGAAGGCAACCTGAGACGCTTCATTCTTCTCACTTTATAGCGTTCTTGACTTGATCTGCATGCGAACGGCAGACCACGAATATTTCTTGCACACCAGCAAGCGCAAGGCTCTCGAACGTCCAGTCCAGCAGCGTGGCGTTGCAGATCGGCAGAAGACACTGGCAGTGCACGGTCAAGACGAGAAGGGGCTGCGAACAGCGAGCATACTCGAGGCGTACGCGTCGTCAGAGGGCGAAAGCGTTTATCGAAGCTGTCGGCTAAAATGACTGCCTGCAGGACCTGGACGCGTGTCTCCGTTGGCAAAGTGAACAACTGGCATTTATTCAGCCCGAACCTCTTCCTCCTCCATCAGCTTTTCCTTGCCACTTGCTGCCTTGGGTGCCATTTTAGTTCGAGTCAGAAATATTTGGCCGCTTATGTGTATATGTGATCCAATCAGTAGCACAAATCCATCTATCTAACGCGCTCTAATACACCATCTACTTGTTCTTCTTGCGTTTCTTCGTCTCACGCGTGTCCGCCGTTCCTTCCGTCCTGCCTGTTTTACCCGCCTTCTTGTTGACAACCTTCTGAAGTGCCCGCTTGGTCTCGCCATCGGGGAATGAAGACAGATCAAAGTAGGTGGTTGCGTAGTCGAGTAGCCTGGAAGAAGAACAAGTTCAAAAACCTGACCAAGTCCAGTAATAGAGGGAACGTACCAATCCGGTCGGACTTCAGTTACTGTCCGGATGTACGGTCGAGTAGTCAATACAAACTCGTTGAAGATGACCCATTCGGGCTGGGTATCCATACCACACGAAGGGTGGAGCGCGACGACCTGAAAGAGAGGCGGGAAATGAGCAAGGTGGGCGCGGGTGGGTAGATTAAATGTCAGACCTGGTTATCTTTCACCGTTAGGTAGTTCCCCTTCTCTCCCTCCTTGTGCGCCACCTGCATGAAGAACCCACAGACAAGCGCCTGCCGTACATTCAAGAACAGCTTGTTTTGGTCGCTCAGGCTGACAATCTCCACCTCGTAGCGCTCCATCGTGCGCTCCAGCTGCTTACGGACATTGTCCGCCTGCGCTAGAGCACGCGCAGAAAGGTAATGCTGCCAGGTCCAGTTTTTGTCATGCTGGTCTAAGGAAGCCTTAAACAGTGTTCACGAAATGACAGTGAGAAAGACTTACTGTTCACATACTCGTTGTAAACGTTGAGCATGGTTAGATGGTCGCCATCCGGGACCGAGAGCAGAGCCTTTGCGGCATCTGCTTCCCTCCGCTGGTTATTGGGTCGTAACCACACATTAGGAACTGGATTGATATGAGATACAAAGTTGAAGGGAGTGCGAAAAACGGACCTGACAACATCGCAGTGATGGTCAGCATTTCATTACTGCACTTGAACTCCGGGCTGACGATGAGCATTTTGGCCAGCTAAAACATGTAGGTGAGAAATCGAAGCACACAATCCAAGCCAAAAAATGATACTTGAGGGTCGAGAGGGAATTCCGCCATGATACCGCCAAGTGCCGTGAGGTTGCCCTCGTCGTCCAGAGCGGCCAAATAATTCAGCAGTTCCAGTGCTCGCATGAGCGTTTCAGGAGCTGGCGCATCCACATAGTCAAACCGAACGAGATCCTGGATATAGATGATCAACGCCAGAGCGGGGCAAAGAGAGGAAGGGGCGAACAGTGACCCCGAGCTTGACCAGCTCGAGCACAACATTGCTCAAGTTGCTCCGCAGGATCTCCGGATGTGTCTGCTCCTCCAACTCGTTCATAAAGTCCTTCTCCGTATACAGCCGGAAGCACTTTCCAGGCCGCGTCCGTCCGGCGCGCCCAGCTCTTTGCTGCGCAGACGCCTTCGATATGGGGCTGACCAACAGACTCTCTACTCGAATACGTGGGTTGTAAACCTTCTGCTTCGAGAATCCAGGGTCCACCACATAAACGATCCCGTCTATCGTCAACGACGTCTCCGCAATGTTCGTCGATACAACGATTTTGCGACCGGGGGGACCACCTGACGTCCGTGCTGCAGGTGCGGCGTCGAATATCCGTTGCTGCTGCTGAGGAGGCAGGGAAGAGTAGAGTGGTATGCAGGTTAAAGGTCCGACAGCGTCCGGGTCCTGGTTAATCAGGTCGTCGGCCTCTGCTTTTATTTTGCGGCACGCGTCTTCGATTTCCTCCTCTCCAGTGAGGAAGAGCAGGACATCGCCTGGCTCCTCCGCGCGATGAATCATCAATACCGTCCGGATCGCAGCCTCGACATAATCGGGCTCCGGCTCCTGCGTGTAGAACACCTAGACCGGAAAAGGTGAATATTAATTCTTTAGTAGCGGATAAGAAATGACTCACCTCGACAGGGAACGTCCTACCGGGTACTTTGAAGAGCGGCGCAGTCTCCGTCGACTTGAGACTGAAGTATTTCTGGAACTTGAGGGCGTCTAGGGTCGCGGACATGATGATGATCTTGAGGTCCGACCGCTTCTTGGCCAACGCCTTCAGCAGACCCATAAGAATATCGGTGGCCAGCGTGCGCTCGTGCGCCTCGTCCAAAATGATGGTTGAATACCGCGCGAGCTCGGGGTCGTTCATGGCTTCCCGCAGAAGCATACCGTCGGTCATGTATTTGAGGAAAGTCGTCCCGGGCTCCGTCATGTCCTCGAAACGGATGGAATACCCGACCTGGCGGCCGAGTTGTACTGAGCGCAGATAAGCCCACCGCAGCTACATCCAGAAGAAGCGACGCACCGTCCATCTCATCCGCGACACGCTTGGCAACAGACATGGCCGCTACACGTCGTGGTTGTGTACATGCGACAAGTTTGCCCTTGGTGTGAGGCAAGTCAGAGAACGCGACGAATTGCGGGATCCTGCGGGCGTCCTAAGCACAAATGGAGCGGCTAGCATTTATCAACGCACTGAGTTGTCTTGCCCGATCCAGTTTCGCCAACCATAACGATAATCTGGTTTTCCGTAAACTATGGATTTCGGACTATTAGCTCATGCGGGCAGGGGAGCAGCAGCCGCGAGGAGGGGAGGTCGGCCTATACCTAAAGCCAGGACGTCTCAACTCCCCTCACTCGTGCTGGACGCGTATAAGCACTCACCATTTTAAAAAAGTCATCCATCTGGGCATACACCGGCAGTTTCTTCCTCGTCGCTAGAATCTTCTTGTATTGGGCCGAGTGTGGTTGTTTTGTAAAAGGATTGACATCATTTTCCTGTCCGTACATGAGTTTCAAGTCCACCCGACGCGCCGACCACATACCAATGCCGTCCGGACTTGGTCTGCGGTGACTTTGCGTGGTAGAAAGCCATACAAGGGGTCTTTCACGCCCAATGACGCAGAGTTTGAGCCCGATGGTCCAGCACCACGTTGGGATGGGTTGCGGTGCGCGAGGTATGGATTGTCTCTCGGCGCGGAGTTGGCCATGGCGGTATGATACAAAAATTCGCGGCGCACGTGACGAAAATATCGAGCCGAAAGGGCAAAGCAAGTCGAGACTCGTTCGAGGCGGCACCGTCGAGATTTTAACAAAAGATTGGAGAATCATTTGGCAATGACTACAAAAAGCGACATAGAAGGCAGGATCCGATAAAGAAAGTATGGGTATTCAATCAAACCAATCGAGAATAGTAAACGATTAAGTGGCAGGCTGGCGTGGCTATTCATCAAAACCCGGTGTATCGTAAGGAGAAGATTGGAATCCACGAGACATAACCATGGAGGTGGGGTAGGAATGGTTCAAGAGAGAAACTATTAAGGCTCATGATGGTCGTTCATTAGAGGACAAGATCCGAGGGGGGCGCGTTTATGCGGTGGCGGCAACAACGGGCGCGGCAGGTGTCTCTGCCGGTGCAACCTCAGCGGATGTGGGCTCCTCAACGACGGGGGCAGCCTCGACGGGCTTAGGCTCCTCAACGGCAGCGGGGGCGACAGCGGTCTCCCCGACAGGGACGACGGCGGTCTCCTCCGATGCGGGGTTCTCGAGGGGGGCAATCGGGGTGGGCTCGTCGATCTTGGGCGGGTGCTCGTCGACCTTGGGCTGGGTGGCGATCTCGGTCTTGGGCTTGGGCTTGAAGAAGTCGCCGACGCGGGCCGACAGACGACGGCCAACCTTGGCAGCCTTGGGGGCCTTCTCCTCCTTCTAAGAAGAATGAGAGAGTTTTAGAGTTGGTTCAGTATGGACGTTTAGAGTTGAACGCACCTTCTCCTCCTTGACCTCCTCCTTGGGCGCCTCGGCAGCGACTTCAGGGGCAGTCTCAGCAGGGGCGGCAGTCTCGCTAAGGAATGATGAGATGGGCTCGAAATCAGCGAAGCGGGATGCACGCACGTCTCCTTGACGGCCTCGACGGCAGCGGGCTCCTCAACCTTGGCGGGCTCCTCGACAGGGGCGGCAGCCTCCTCAACAGGGGCAGCGGCGGCCTCCTCCTTGGCAGGCTCCTCGACAGCGGGGGCGGCCACCTGGGGACGTGGATCAGCACAAGGGGATAACGGGGATCTGGCAAGGACATACCTCGGGCTCCTCCTTCTTCTTCTCCTTTTTAGGGCTCTTGGGGCTCTTGACCTTCTTCTCAGTCTTGGACTTCTCGTTCTTGAAGGGGGCGAGGAGCTTGGCGAGCAAGCTGGGGCTCTTGGGGCGCTCCTCCTTCTTGGCGGCAGCCTCGGCCTAGCGGTGGAGATAAGCGGAGGTCCGACGAGACAAAGGGAGAGAGAAATCGTACGGGGGCAGCCTCCTTGGCCTCTTCCTTGGGTGCCTCGACGGCGGCGGGTGCCTCTCCTTCGGTGGCTGCGGGAGCAGCGACCTCGGGAGTGGGCTCAACAGCGGGGGCGGCCTCGACCGGAGCGGGGGTCTCCTAAGAGGGAAAAAATGAGGCGGCGATTAGTGAAAGAGTGTTGTGGCGTACTTCGACCTTGGGCTCGACGGCTGCCGGCTCCTGTATGGGTGTGAGAGGTGAAAAAAAAGAAGAAAAAGAACAAAGGGCGCACGGAAGCAGGGACGGCGGGCTCCTCGAGTTTGGGTGCCTCGACAGCGGGCTCAGGGACGGCGGCGGGGGCCTCGACGGGCTTGACCTCCTCGATGGGTGCGGCAACGACTTCAGGGGTAGACATTACGGGAGAGCTGGAGGACGATAAGGAAGGGGGAGGGTGAGAGGGTGTAAAAGACATACAATCGAGGGTATTAAGGGTAGAGAGAGGAAGAGTGGCTAGGCAGGAAGCCGGAGGGTGAAGGAGAGAAGCAAGAGAGGGATTGGAAAATCCGTGACAAGTCACGACTCTACTTATGGCTTCAGTGACTGTGACCAGAAGCTGATCGGCAAATATTCCTTCACACTGAGACAGGGTCAACCTGGACGCGCCATACAAAGCGCAATCCCATGCAAAGCACTTCCCAGGGGGCGCAAGCCTCACAAGCACATACCAGTCTCTGTGGAATCCATATAGCACTAAACTGGCAGATACGAGGATAAGCACGCCATGTGCTCCTTTTGGTTCCATCTTTCGCGGCCTCGATCGCGTCTTGAGCGCTCTTGTCTGCCCTCAAGCCCTCAATGCCTTTCCTAGTCTCTCCGGTCTTCGCATCGCATCCTTGTCCTTTTTTCGACCGCCAATCACCCAAATGCGTATACTTCATGTCGCTCCACTCTGCGGTCATTGTTCCACCCTTTCTTTTGTCCCCACGCGCCTATAAAACCCGCGGTACCACACCGGTACATCCATCTACGACCTTTTCACGACATGTTTTTTTCACTCGCCTTGCTCTCCCCGATGTGCTTGGCCATCGCATTCCTCCTCCTCCTCCTCGCCACCCTATCTGTACCCATCACACACACGATCTTCCTCTTCCGCCTTACCGCCAGCGCCAAGTCTGGCCTCTTCGACAGTTCTGTCGGCGCCTCCGTGGTCTTTGGGGTCTGGGGCTATTGCACTTCAGGCGCTGATGTCTCGTAAACATTCTGCGTACCCCCCAGTCTGCCCCTCTAATCCCCCCTACAGCATACTCGGCATCGATCATGACACCGCCGGGAAATGTTCCAAGCCGCACCTCGGATACACCTTTGATGACACCGTGGCAGAGGTCTTGTGAGTATCATTTTGTTAAGCGGGGTCCATTACTGACAACCCTCCAGACATGTGAGCGGCCTCGAAAAAGCAATCTCAAGAACCCTCACAGCCGCCCTGGCCCTGCACCCTGTCGGCAAGTCCCCGACCCTCCCACCGACACTCACACTAATCTCCGTCCTAGTCGTCGCCCTCACTTTCGTCACACTGTTAATTTCCCTCTTCATGCTCCGCCGGGGGTCCAACGGCACTTCCCGTCTTCCCTCTCTGCTCGCCCTGGTCCTGGGCCTCATCACCGCCATCCTTACCACCATCATCTTCCTCATAGACGTCATTCTCGTCGCAGAGGTCCACAAGCACCTCCGCGCGGACACCGACAACGTCCTGAACCTTAACTGGGGAAATGCCGTGTGGTTGACTCTCACCGCAGTCATCCTTCTCTGGATCGCCAACGTCGGATCGTGTGCCGGAGTCTGCGGCGGAAATAGACGCCGCGCGTAAGCTTATTATCCCCTTGCATCTCTTTCGCAACCGACACCCTTGTTTGCAGGACGGCTGATGCGGAAAAATACTGAGCAAACCCAGAATCCAACTTTTGTATCAATAGTTCCTTATGATCACGGTCCACGGACGACTCACGCTCCCCTTGTATTTACCACCTGAAACCAGGGCCCAATGAAACGATTAATCCAGGAGTTGTTCTTTTCCTTCATTTGTGAGATAAGAATGCGAGCCTAATGTAGGTACAAAGTAACTATCCGCGTCTCTAGGCAGAAGCCTTGACCGTCGCGGACGCAGCGGGCGCTTTTGTGCGAGGCGGAGGGCGTAAGCCCTTTGCCTTCATCTGCCGTCTTTTCGCCTCTGCAACGCAGTCAGCACAAACAATTCAAATGAAAAAAACGCAAAGACTGACCCTGGAGGTACGGCCGGTCCTCGTCCGAATCAAACCCGACATCCTCCACCTTGTTCTCAATGGTCCCGTCCTCAGCCACAACCTCAACCGTGATCACCTCCTCCTCATCCGCCTTTTTCACCTTTGTCCGCTTCTCGACCTTGAACTTGGCGACGTAGAAGCCATCCATATTGTGCACATGCGGGTAGAACCGGCGCGTGAGGCTCAGGCTCGGGTTGAACGTCTTGCCGCGGAAGCTCGTAAATCCCTCGCGCCCGAACTCGAGCCCCGTCGAAACGAGTTTCGCATTCGGCCGCTTGCGCAGCGCATAGTCCACGACCGCCTCGTTCTCGTCGATCGTCACCGAGCACGTCGAGTACACAATGAACCCCCCCGTCTTGGACTCTGGGCTCACGCTGTCGATCGCGCACAGAATGAGCTGTTTTTGCAGGTGCGAGAGCAGTGTGAAATCGCGTTCCGACTGCCGTTCATATTAGCGCACGTTTACTATCCAAACAGGAAATGAACCAACCTTGTTGATCTTGACGCTAGCGTCTTTGCTAATTACACCGGTACCACTGCACGGCGCGTCTAGCAGCACGCGATCGAATCCGCCCATTACTTTGGGAAATTCGCGCCCATCATATGAGCATACTACGACGTTCTTGCATCCGAGGCGATGGACATTCGCAGTTAAACTCTTGGTCCGCGCCTTGTTTGCATCGTTGGCGAAGACAACACCGGTGTTTTGCAGCATGGCTGCGATGTGCGTCGTTTTACCGCCCGGGGCGGACGCCATGTCCAATATCCGTTCGTTGGGTTGCGGTGCCAGAGCAATAACGGGCAGGAAGGACGACGCGGCTTGTAGCATGTAATGTCCGGCCAGATACTCCGGTGTTGCACCTGGATTCGTTCGGTTCACAAAAGAAATGGGATGGCGGAAATCAAGGTCATACCGATGGGAACGCTGCTCTCAAACACCTGCAGTCCAACATTCGTCCATTTCCCAATGGGTTCCAAGTTGACACCGCGATTAACAAGCGCCTGGGCAAGATCGCGCCGCCGCGTCCTGAGGGTATTGGTCCGAATTGTAACCGGCCGAGGTACCTCGTTCGCCTCGAAAAATTCGATCGCCTGGAGAAATAATTAGGGTCGGCGATTCAAATAGGGTTCCGGCAGACCTCAGGCACAGGGAATAAATGGAAAAGCTTTTCGGCAAGGAATTCATTGTAGCCATAGTAGCTAGAAATGTCAAGAACGAGCTGGTCGAGATATTCAGAACGCGAACTGTGAATGGCTTAGACTGAGAAAGGAATTTTTCGAGGGATGAACTCACCGCCCTGCCTCTGCGAGACGCTTGAACTTTCCAAGTATCCGTACGCACTCTCGCATGCGCCGTTGGACGAGGTGCACATCAGGCATGCTAATTTTTTCTTCCTCCCTCTCTGCCGCCGTCGGAAGACGGAATGGCTCCGCGTCAATATCACCATTGGCGTCCTCATCGCCTTCCATATCGACGTCGTCATCCTCATCCTCGCCCGCAGCGGCCCCCTGAACGTCCGCGAGGTCAAGCTCTGCATCGGCAGCAGCTTGCTCATCCAACGCGCGCGACCGAGCCGCCATATTGGCCACCGTAATGCGCTCATCTTCTTGGTCCGACTCGGATTCAGATGAGTCGTCTAGACCCGTCGGAACAGCGTTCGGTGCGGGCCCGCCCTGCTTCGATTTTCTACCGCGCAAGAGCGGAGCTGGAGCTGGCTCGTCCTCTTCGGCGTCAGAGCCAAAGTCGAATTCTTGTGCAGGGCCGCGTAGGTTGTCGCTAGAATACGTGTTCATACAGTGATAGCACAAGGACCTAGGAAACACGTACTCGTCCGAGTCCCCGACGAGACTATCCAGGTCTCCGCTGCAGAACACATGAACGACCGAGTCAACCCTAGAGATTTCCGTGGACGCACGTTACTCCCTCGTCCTGGACATCTTCCCAGCCGTCGCTGGAGCCCGCATCACCTGCAAACTTGACCCGAGCTCCCGACTTTGAAGACTTGGGCTTCGGCTTTGATTTGGGTTTTGCGGAGGCAGAATCCTTAGTTTTCTTCGCTGGACGCGGTTTATCGTCGAGGTCAGCGGTATCGGCCTTGCGTTTGCCCAGCTTCTTCGGGGAAGTCCACTCCTTCTTGTCCAACGGCTCCACCGGGCCCTGCTTGTTTTTTGCGCGACGACCCATTTCAGTTGATCGAAAGAAAAAGTTGTTGTGTGTGCTGATTAGGCATCCCCGTCCCCCTATTTACTGGTATCGCTACACAACTTGCAGTCTTCCATCTCAATTCACACCGTCGCGCACATTAAATGTACAACCGCAGAGACGGGCAGTAAAGTACAGAGCATGAACGATTTGTAATTGGTTCCAGCGTGTATGAGAACAGACTCGAGCTTATAAGAGGACACTCAGCCAATTCGAAGACCCAATGCTAGAGCGAATTCAAGTCAAATATTCCATGAATTCAGCCACAATTCACGCACCCAAACCCGCAATAAACGAGGCGCGCGGTTGGAAATCGGCAGTCAGGAAATCCACCATCCATCTCCACAGAGAATAGATGGTCGGTGTCGCTTTAGAGCCCGTCTTCGGATCTGTGGTGTAGAAGAGTCGTTGGAAGCGGTTGCCCATGCTCTCCCAATCCACCTTGAGGACGCCAAAAGAACCAAAGTACTGCGAGGGTGGCGGTCAGCCACTCCGTTCTCCATAGAACGTTCGACGCTGACCTGGAGTAACACAAAGACTCCGCCCAAGAAGAACGCGACCGCTTTGGCGCCCTTTTTAATGAACACGCCGGCACAAATTCCAGCGACAGTACCAAAGGTCAACTCATACTAGTCCAAGTTATAGCTTTGTGAAGATAAACGCCTTTGAAACCTAACCATGTTGACAGAGGACGGCGGCGGCGGCGGCATCTCAGCATCTGCGGATTGAGGAGGGGGCACCACCGGAGTCGGTGAAACTGGACGCGATCCTGCGCAAATGAACGCAAATGAGTCTTGCATCTTCGAACGTTCAAGAAGGGAATACCTTCACAGTGGATTGGAGGTCTAGCGAAAATAGAGATGCCCAGTCCGAGACCAACTGCGCCGATGGCCTTCAGGACGGAGAAACGATTGTTTGGAGCGTTGCGAACGGGCCATCGTGCCAGAGACAATGTAGAGTTTGGGACATGGAAGCGCCTCGCATGCGCGACTTTGGAAGACAAGAGAGACCTGGCGCAGAAATTGGCGCGGGTTGCGGAGAGGTAGAGCATGGTGGTCAAAGCGGAGTTGAACCAAAGTTGGACAGAGTCCTAATTGGGTTTGCCGACCGAGATGTCGAGTGAGGCGACACCTTTGCTCTCATCGTCGCACCCTCCCCCGTCGCGTCGAGAGCGCACCGCAGAGCTCCTCGAAAGCTCCCTCCTTCACAAAGTTGTTATCCTCCTGGTCTGTCTTGTACCTTGTCTTGTCCGTCTTTCTATTCACGCGTCGTCTACAAGATCACCATCGATGCTAGCTGTGTCCTCGCCGACCTAGGTCGATGGTTTCGACTCTACAACGTTGCCGTGTGTTAACGTAGCCTGTACCTAGGCTACGCATTCCTTGACGAAGGCTGCACGCCACCCGAAGGCCCCGATGCTCCCGTCTGGCTCAGTGTACTGTCCCATATCTCCCTGGGCATCACGGCTTTCTTCCTCCTGGAAATTCCCTGTACCCTGTGGGCACTTGGTCCTCGCTTTTATAACCCGTGGGGCCGCGTACCCCATGCCGCTCTGCACTTGTTCGATGTTAGTCCCCAACTCACAAACTACTCGCACCCTAATCATGGAGCGCAGGCCTTCATTATCGTCACGACCTTTATCCTGGAGGTTATATTGAAGGGCAAGGAACAGGAACTTGCAGGCTTGCTGATCATCTTGCGTTTATGGCGTCTCGTCAAGCTCGTAGGCGGTCAGTATGGCCTCGAAACGCGGACCACGGTTTGAATATCATTTGGCAGGTGTCTCCGTCGGCGTTGGCGAACTCGGGGAAGAGGACGCAGCTCGTGCGGCCGACGCGGAGAGTCAAGTTGAAGCCCTGAAAAAGGAAAACGCAGACTTGCGAGCGCGTCTGGAGGCTGCCGGTGTACACTGAGAACGTTCCTACTGAACCATCGGACGATTGCATTTCGGAAACCGGACTCTGTCGGAAGAGGGTTATACAACGGACGAGTACACTAGACTAACACTACATTGATTCCTGAACAATCCCACCAACTTACCTTGCACATTTGCGCCAGAATCATGTTGGCAGGACCTCATCGGGTAGCTGTACAGCAATAGCGGCAGCACCTGTGGGATTGTAGAATGGTATGGTGCGGAGATTATCTGGCGCAGGGCCCTCTGCGTCGAGTTTCTTTCTGGCACGATCTGTCTAGAGAGGTGTGAGAAGCGCCGCTTTAGTTCACTAGACCAACATACAATGCCGGAATTTGCCATCCCGCGCTCCAAACCTTCAAGCAAGGTACAAGCTTTGCATAAATCATTGCTCGACATGTACCCGCATCGCTTGCAGGTTTCTGAAAGAGCTTGTGAGGTTTTTGTCAACTGCGGGTAGAAAGAACGCACGCTGCGCTTTTTGCGTTGCCTTGACTTCCTCTCGTATCTCAAAGGCCTCACCGGAGTGGATTATGTCGATGATCGCACTGGGGCGAGCAGCCTCAAGATCTTTGAGGAAGACTCTCGCGTGACCACGATATGCATCCGGGGAGTAGATGCATTCTGTTGAGAAATAGTCCAACTTTTTAAAGTAGGCGTACCTGTGAAATAGAGTAAATCAGACTGAAATCAAGCAAGTAGAGTGACGACAACGGACATGACGATTTCTTTCTCGTATGCGTACTTAAAAGGCTTTGAGCGCTTGATGGTGTCCTCTCCTTGGGTACATATCGAGGTGCATCTCCCCAGCCGTGCAATGTCTCCGCGCATGACTGCAGAGTGTCGGTATTTACATCCGAATAAGCGTATCAAGACATACTATTCATGAGCACGGTTTCTGCGATATCATCTGCGTTGTGGCCGGTAACGATGTGATCCACGGCGAGCATGGCGGCGCCTCGGTCTAGTGCTTGCCGCCGAAATACCCCACAGAAGGTGCAGTTATTCTTCCTGCCAACCTGAGAAACAATAGCGTCCATGGTCCACCCGTATAGTTCGTGATACGATAATATTTTGAGGGGCATCGAATACTGCTGCTGATTTCTTTTCACAGTCTATGTAGAAAACAAATCAGACCGTCAAGAAACCACGGTAAGCTAGGAATTTACCTCTAAGGAGTCGTCCCGGTAACCCGTGATGCCTTCATCTATAGAGAGGAGGAAGAGCTCGAGGCCGTATTGGTAACGTTCATTCAGTGTTTTCATTACATAGGCTAAAACGGTTGAATCTACGGCCTGGAGTGAGTCGACAGAATGGCAAGGTACTTTTCAAGGACCTTTGCCCCCTGATGCTCCGATAGCCACCCGATCCCCTGGCTTGAAGAGATTTGACTGCGTGATTGTGTTGTGGACTTCCGTCTCGAAAACGTAGAAGAAACAGTCTCGACATATTTGCTGGCCTGTCTTGGGCCGTTTCAGCATTGCTTTGTTGGTCGCACAAAGAGCGCATGTTCGTGGTGCCATCGAGTAGCGGAGCGAGCGGGAATGGCTTGGGCACGCTGTAAGTAAGTAGGAGGTGACTTGATTTGACGGATCATTGTGCCGATCAGGAGCTTTCCGGCATCTCGGCGGTGGATCTAAGCTCGATTCGGATGACATTTTTTTGAGGCCTCTCGTACCAACCTCGTCGGAACACAGGCGGAAACGTCGACAATTGTGCCATGATATTTCTTGTCAGTGCAAGCGCTCTGCGGATGTTGTTCATGCGCGCGGCAAGCGAGATGCAGTATTTTCAAACACTCCGTCCCGCACGAAAAGATACAAAGTGACAGAGGAAGAACAAAAAACTAGAAGGAGTATCAGGCCCGTTCACCCTAAACGCTAAAGCTTTGTCCGGCCTCCCGAACCAAGGACAAGGCGGCGGTGGAACGCGGGGTAATCCGATATTGGAACGGTTTTACATGCCTTGCGTTGGATAAATAAGCAAAAGGTGGCAAGAAGAACACGCTTACGAAACAACGCCAGTGGTGAAAGCAACCTTGGGTTCGATGATTTTGCCGTCCGCGTCCGCCGCTTTTGAAATTGTCATCGTGAGCAGGATGAGAACCATCTGAATCCAGATGGAATGCTCGGCAAGGTGTTGGCTAAAAATGTCAATCCTCGGACCATCCCTTGTAAGGTGATTCATTCACCCTGGACATATTCTTCGCCCGAACCTAACGACAGGTTTAGTGTCGTGTGTCGTGTGCTACAGCCGCTGTGCTACGAACCCAAAAGCGCAATCTCGAGGATCCGGCTGAGGTTTTGGCCCGAGAAAGCGAGCGGGGTCGAAGGAAAATGGGTCCGGATAGACTGCCTCGTCGTGCATCATGGCCCAGATGTTCGCCATGATGATCGTTTTAGCTGGAATAAAAAATCCCTTGTAGACGTCGGGCGAGGCCGTGCAGTGGAAGAGGCCGAACGGGGATGCTGGAGCCCATCTCAATACTTCTTTCAGTACACTGTTGACGTATGGAAAGGAAACTTGGTCCTTGAGGGTTGGAAGTCGATGTTCTGAGGCGAAGAAGCGGTCTACTTCGGTCTGAGCCTGACGTTGAATGATAGGGTTCATCATCATCGCGAAGAAAAAACTCTTCACGACCGCCACCGACTATGAAGTCGGTTCAATTCGAGTATTGGACAAGTCCGTGAATAGACCGACCGTGTCTGCCCCAGCAAAGTACAACGCTCCGGATGTCCACAGAATTTTGTCCTCTTCTTCTGCGTCGACAAAGTGACCATCAGACGGCTGAAGTAGTGCCGACGTGAACGATGGAATCGCCGTGCCCGCCCGCTTAAGATGTCTGGCTCAGTACAGCTTTCGGGCTGATCGTACTTGTGCCTACAATCTGGTCTTTGACCCAAGCATACGGCTCCACGGATTGTTCATAGAGTGTCTTGCCCCATTCTCGTGCCTTGGTCTTGAATGCAGCACCGGGAAACCATTCGGGAAGAAAGCGGACTGTAACACCATTACCTATCGTTACCTTCCGGTGCGTCCAGGAACATCCTGACTCACGGATGGGAAAGGAATCCACGAGCCATGTTCCTGGCCGGCTGGCCATGGACGCTATCCGGATACCTGATCACTGGCGTTATTCGGCCTCCAGGGGCGCGAGGATAGCACATACCTTCCTCAGCTATGGCCACAAAGTGGTCATCATTGCGAGTTACTGGGTACCCGTAGGCGACTTTCATGATGACCCCTGCGGCGTTCCTAGTTTGTTTTTTTTCAGTGGGAAAACGGAACAGATTGTTTCTACTCGTGCCTTCGAAGGTGCTCCACCAAATGTTGAGGAGATGTCAGAATACGGTCAACAAGGACTAAAGCCTCTTCTTGTTCTAGGTCCCAGAACTTTTGTGAGGCGGTCGGACTGAATGACTGATGCATCAGTTTGCGATAGGTTTTCAGTCGGTCGTTGTAGGAGCTGTTATCGTTGGTTAAGCAGCCTGAGAGTGAATAGGATAAATGACGATTACAGGCAGAAGATACTCTTCTCGCGACCCATTAAACGGCCGCTCATAGTGGCAAAGGGTCTGTCGGAGTAAATCGAGGACCGTTTGCTGAGCAGAGCGAATGCGTCAGCGGCCGAGTTGAGGATAATCATGCGCCTCCCGAGGATATGAAACGAAACGAGGCCGCCAGATAAACTCCCTGTGTGTTGAGTGTCAACCGGCGGGCCTGGTTATGGGACAGCAAGATATAAACCATATTTACGCCCCCAGTCCGCGTAGGTCCGCCAAAATTCGGTTCGAGGGTGATCCAAGGCTACACCGAAGATAGGCCAGCTGGGTGGTCCCGGAGGATAAGACTTTGAGCACCGCAGCAAATTGTAAACGATACACGCAAATATCAAGGCGGCAAGGGATACGAGAATGGTCGGACCATGCATGACTGAGACCACTGCTACAATATCCCACTGAACAATGCGGCCGGCCGGGAAGGTCGGAGGTTAGGAAATAGAATTAAAGAGGCGCTCGCGTGGCACAATAAGTTGGCCCCTGGCAGCGTGCGCGCATCGGCAGTCCTGTCCTGTCCGCCGCACGGGGAAGCGAAAATTGCACTTGTGGGATACCCTGCCGGATTGAGAGGTAGAGCAGCGGCAGAGTTAGCCCGCTATAGCTGGTTTTTCGACATGTATGATTTTTCGAGAGGATCCAGAGATGAAGGTCCTGTGAGCCGGTTGGTATGTGCTCGATTTCTAACGTGAGCTTGTCGCCGACGGTTAGGTGGTTCTGAAGAGACATCGTGGTGAAAGTAAAGAATCATTGTGTTGTCAAGATTTGGCCCACGAAAGGAAACCCAGACGGTATTTTCGTTGAATTATTGGAAACCTAAAGTAACAGGTCTGTGGTAATACATTGCTAGCGCTACATGGCTCGTGTTGGGTCGTTAATGGTTCATTCGTGAACACCGGTCACCGACGCATAGGCACGCGGGTGGCTTCGTTTGCATCAGCCTGGATCCACTCCGACAAGTGCGGTAAGGGAATAGGCTCGTTGTGGTCGTCAACCGCGGACGGAAAAGGGGTGGAGGGGCCCGCCAGCTGTTGTGAGGAGCGTACAGTGATCTGCGACTCCCGGAAGCGCTCGATAAATCGTGAGCCAGCGGATTTGGATTTGACTTCGACCCGTAGTGGGAGCGGCGGCAGCGCCGCATTCAGCTTGCCTGACACGAAGGTCGTGTCTGAAGCCGTATCCGATTCTGACCGAAAAGCAAAGGGTTCGTCAACCCCACGGCGAATGTTCTGCGCCCAAGGGGCTTTCTCAATGTAGGCCTTGGTACTGGGATCGGAATTCACCCCAAGATCAGAGGCGTTGCGGAAGCGGTGTTTCCGAGCAGCGGACGACTCGATGTCAACGAGATGTCGTGACCACGAATCGTTTTCATCGGTTTGAATGCTATTCGTGTTGATTCCACGGTGTGCGAACCAATCCGGCGCCGCCGCAGACCAAATCTCGGGGAAGATTGGCTTATGCAGCATGACGGCTCCGACGAGGCACGAAAGATACATCACGGCTGTGGTCGCAGCTTAGCTTTGGGATACGACGCAAAGGTGAAAAACATACTTAACGTGACAGTCATCCATGCCGCAATAAGCAGCAGCATATGCGGCGCATGAATCACTGTGGTTACTGGTTGAATAATGGCAGGCAAAATGGGCAGACTCAACGTACTGCTTCCCGACGGCACAACATGGACGGTCGCACCCATAGCGGCAACTTGGCAGAAGTCAGCGTGTATTCGATGATGAGAGACCAGTGGCGCGCACCGATTTGGAACAGGACCAGGAGAGCAGACCAGCCGCATTCAAACTTGAGGGAAGTGAGGAAGGGGGAGTTGATCTTGAGACACCATATAACGCCACCACTACAAGGTTATTTCAGCTAAAAAAAAAGGAAGACGAAGCGAAAGTAGCTACAGAGTCATCGTGACGAGGAACGCGAGACTGGTGAGAATGAGACACAATTCTGCAGCTGGGACTGCGGTAAAGCGTTAGAAATTATTTAGAAAGCGTATGAGTAGCGTATGGTGTCTCCTTCACCTGGTTGACTCGACGCATGCGTGATATTCACGGTCCATGCTGCAGCGACGATGACGAGGAAGTGAAGATTGATTTGAACGGCTGGTGTTTTGTATGAGCACGACACGGGCTGGTTCATGGGATCGACGCACATAATACAATGAGCCGGGCGATGCTGAACGGGTTGTGGCGCATTTGAGTTCGTGGATGGTCGTGGACGCGTTACGGGGAGCTTTGGAGAGTATGCAAGAGTTAGGTGCCAACCGGTGGCAGAAGGAGGGAGGAGCATTGAACGGCATGGCGTATATGTAGGGCCGCCAGGGAACAATGAACTTGGACAACAATGGCCGGTTACCAAAGCCTTACGTGCCGACACACAAAGAAGGGCGGGGGAACAAGGTCGACAAGGTTCGGTGCATTCGGGGAGCTTGCTGTTGTACTTTGCGCGCCTCAGATGGGTGATCGGAAACAAGGACGATTAGACTCAACGCCTACTTCCCAGAAAGGAAACTCCGGTCCAGACTTTATACAACAAAAGTTCTTCAGGACAGACGCTCGGTCTTCCGGACAATAGACCCTACATGCCCACTTACAGATTACATACGACACGAAAAAAAAGTACATAGAAATACACGGTATTTCCTCTGCCTGGATCAACTAGTACATCAAGTCAGAACAAGTTCGCTGAACCTCAGCTGCTTCGCTCGCGATCCCTGTGTGCGCTGATCGAAGACAAGTCGAGGGGAGGTGGCCGGGTATTCGTCGTGGGAGATCGGGTGCGAGGACCCATCGGCCGCGCTACGGGGTCGATTCCCGCGGCAACTCCCATAGTCGCTGGGATTTTGCGTTTTGTTCGTAACGGCGGGTTCGTCCGCGGCCAGTCCCCCAAGGGCGAGGGCGAACTAGCCTGAAGTGGCTGCGTGTGGACAGGAGGAGGCTGGGGAACATATGCCGAAGATAGAAACTGTGGATACAGCGTCACCGCAGATCGAACGGTGCCAGCGTTGCTGGGGCTGCTGTGCAGATAATCTGCAGGAGATGCAACTGGACTGGCGGGATCAGAGGCGCCCGCTAGGGGGATTGAAGTGTTCTATCTGGTAGTGAGACCCAAGCCCGATGGAACGCGCAGAATATAGGGCAGATGGCACTGTGTTCGGTCGCTGTGGCGCCGGAGTGACGATCTCGGTCATCTTGTCCCTGGAAAAACGGGGGAGGACAGGTGCTGTAGAGTGCGATGCAGTCAAAGGCGGGAAATTGTGGATGGTGCACTGCCATATTCTCGGTACTGATTCGTTGTTTCGGTTGATGACAGTGAGGAGAAGTAAGAGCACCAGATAGATGAGAACTGCGTCGCCGTATGAGGGAAACGGTGGGCAAAGGACGAAAAATCGCTCACGAATACAGGCGCAGAACCAAGTGAAACCGGTTAATACCCGACTGGAAGAGCAACTTCCTGGCAGGGCTAGAAAGCGATAAGGAACACCACAAATTGCAAGGATTCGATTCGCGTTACCTTTGCCATGCTTCGGTGGTTTACACATATCGTCCGGGCCCACGGCGGTTAGGAATAGCAGCACCACCTATTCAGAATTTTAGAATCGTCAAGGAACCACAAGGAGAAACATACCGAGGTCCAACAGGAAAAACGTGGCGGTCCAGAGAATTTCAAACCAAACCTACAATGATAGTATCAGTGCTCCTGCGCACGCACGAGAGAGGTAAACTGTACACGCGACGTAAAGGCATTTCTGCGCACAAGCTCGACAAAAATTCTACGACCAGCTGCTATCAAGAAGGGATTGATATGAGTAGCTGCAACAGACTCACACAGTGAAGGTAAGGGCCAAACCGAGTGCCCCAACCACGACAAGATATGTGTCGATGTGAACTGATGCTGGTGAGCGACGGCCAGTTGAGCCAACGGAAAGCCTTACCATCCCGATTGTTATGTTCCCGAAGGCTGGCATTCCAGACGGCGACCGACGCGATGATAGAGCAGCAAATAATGAAAACGGCTATAGAAAGAATGAATTGGCGAAGCGACGCCTAAGTAGTACGCGAAATCGTTTACCAAAGATGAAATAGCGGAGAGTCGCCAGAAAGTTGGTCATGATAGCACAGAACGTGAAGGAGCACCGGTCGACGGTGGCCAGGCGTAGGATACAACGAGGTGTGAGTGCCCGTGTTGTAGCGTCGAGACTAGCGCTCAGGCTGGGAACCAAAGCTCATTTCTTACCACGCTTGCCTCCGCGCCGATTGGCAGATCTCCGTTCAGGATAAGCTAAGATTACAGCTGCAAATAAAAAATATAGAACAAGTTTAGTATCCTTCCCTCTATCCTCCTCTCTATCCAGGAACTGTCACAGCTCTCTTCGAGCTGGACTCGCTCTGAAGCTCTACGGAAGCCACGGGTTCCGCAAGGGTGCGAAGCGGTGGTGACACCGGCATCTCAACGCCACTTGCGGATCTTGTCAATCGCCGTGTCAATTCATCTTCATCCGGAGAATGCAATGATGCTTGAGACAGCATCGTATGCGGCGATGCTGGAGGAGGAGGCCGAGAAAATGTTGCGAATTTTGGACGTCGACGGGGCCGTACTGCCGTCACCTCTCCCGGGATAGCATAGGGAGATGGTCTGGGAGTAACGTTTAAGGAATCCCGGACGTACGACCGCACATCTGGGGCGGAATCCAAAGATAAATGTCGAACAAGATCTAGCAGAAACCCCGGGATCGGTTGATGATTGCTTTGGTATCGTTCTGCAGAAGATGGGAGCATGAGACCAACAGGCGCCTTGGCTACGACGCTGAACGAACCTGATGCAACTCGCGCGAGTCGGGCGACACCAATCCGGACGCCAACAACAGAATCATCCCCGAGATAAGAGACCGCAGACCAGAGGTCATCCTCGGAAGTGATCAAAGGTTTTCCGCCGTCAAGGAGAGCTTGCAAGCAAGCGACGAACCTGCAAAGAATGTCATGTCGATCCTGGCAGTTAAGCGAATCGAAAACCTACGTCATTCTTTGCCGGTACAATTGAGACTGTGAGAGCGCTCGGATATTATCGCGAAGATCACCCAGGACAGCTGGCTGGTCAACAAACATGCTCCAAAGGCGAGGAAGCTGCGCAGGACCGTCAGGAACTCGCTAACTGGATCGATTACAGAACTCACAGCCGATACGGCAGCCTCGCGAACGGCAGCAACACCGTCTTCCAATGCCTTCTTCAACAAGCCCCTCAAAACAACAGGGATTTCGCGTCCCACAGAACTGGCAAGTCCAGTGAGAGCCCCTGCGATCCCTTTTCGCTCTCTCCACCCCCGGAAGATCCCCTCCTCCCAGATACTCAGCAGTCCACCCACGACTGCCGTTCTGGGCTCCTTCCGAGAGCAGCTACAAAGGCTTCGACACAGTCCAACGCCTTCTCCCTGACTTCCTCTTCCTCGGACCGTACGGCATTCCACCATACACCCAGCAAGTCCCGCTCCGCGTTCTCCTCCCCAACTATCTTGGCCAACTCCCCTAGACTCGCCGCGAGTGATCGTCGAACGGCCACCTCCCTGTTGTCCGCGATTTCGAGATACACCTGCCTCAGTTCGCTCCAGCGGGCCCGACCAAGTGTCAAAGCGACGGCCGGAAAGTTGAACGCGCATATCAGCGGTCTCGCAGGGTCGGTGTAGAAAGATGTCAACGGGCTTTCCGCCCTCGATGGCGAACGTTGCGGCGCTGGACGCCCAAACAGCGAGCTGAGAATTTGATCTCGATCCTGCGCCGCCTGCTGGCCGTCTCGAACACGTTTATCCTCTCTCCGGCCCAAGAATAATTGAACAAGTTCTTCTGGGGGTCCGTCGACGTCCTCGTGGAATGTGAACAGCACTTCGCCCAAAGACTCCAGCGCGCCGGAACGGACAGGTTGCGACTCGTCGGTAGAGAGGGGTATTATCGTGCCCAGCGCAAGTGTTCTCCGATGGGCTGGACTTAGGCGCGAAAGGATCGCCGGGAGAGCGAACAACGCAGAATGCCGAACGTGCCATTGGGAATCTCGCCGCAGGTGATCGAACATGGGAATCTGTATATAGTTTGGCGGCTGATTTAGCAGAGGAACCAAACAACATACCAGGGAGCACACAACGACCTCATCTGGGACGACCTTTGCAAGCGCGCCCAGAGCGTAAGAGGCCTCTCGACGAACCCAATAAACAGGGTCATGGCTGACGCGCTCAATCTCCCGCACGAACGCGTTTTGGGTGGCTTCGTCGGCGCAACCTGTCAGAGATTAGCACCATCGACTTGAGGGCATACACTATGCTCACCGTTAGCAGTCACAGCCGCCATTAGACTCATGCTCGAGAGTCTACCAACGGAGGCTTGGTCTCCGTCCCCGTCGTCTGCCTCGTCCATTTCATGCTCGTCTGTTCCTGCTTCACTCGGCGGGGCAGATATTTGGAATAGACTCTGACGGGCCGCAGTCGGACTGGCGGGGAAACTTGACGGGTTTTCCGTTTGTGGGGACGTTTGTGGGGACGCCATCCGGGGAGACAAAGGCGGTTGTGTTTGTGTTCGTAGCGTGGAAACGGAGGATGTGTTGGTGTCCAAAACGGAGGGGGAAGAGGAAGAGGAAGAAGTGTCAGTTGTGGACGAGGGGGTTGAGGAATTGGAACTGCTAGGAGATGGGACGGAATAGGCAGGTAAAACCGGAAAGTACGGATTCACGTTCTCGCCTCTTGGAGATGGTTGAAGGTCGTCAGACTTGGCCGGCTCCCGAGGCGAAACGACCACGGGTTCGCCAGTTGATTCCACTTCTATATTGGCGACTTGAACGGCACCCCCGCCGGATTGCCGATCCCAACTATTTTCCGCAAGTTCTTCCTGGCCGTGACCACCATATAAACCGACGTCATCTTCAGTGTCGACATCCAGTCTTCCCATGCCGATAACGACTTGCTGCAGGAGTTCTTGCTCGAACATGAGCCGCTCCTCCAGCCCAAAGAGGCCGACAGGGATATCCTCTACAGCTTCTTCCTCCTCCGAGTCCGAGTCGGAGCCGGGGGTGGATGGAGCAGAGCCTGCGGTATCGGATTCCCGTTGCCCGAGCCTCCGGATCCTGGAGAGGATATTTACCACGACATATCTTGCTGCCCCACCCACTTTGCTGTTTGGACTGAGCAAGAGGGTGCCTAAAATGGGCGTGAATGCCTGCACAGATATCGTGCTTGTAGACGACGAATACACAGTTTCTTCTACGCCCAAATCATCTGGTATGACTTGACAATGCTGTGAGAGCGGGGCTTAGCAATGTTCCGGGGTTCAACGCCGCCACCTACTGTGAAAAACCACCAGATGACAGAAACAAGTTCGGCAACAAGGGCCTCTTTGACCTTTTCGTCTGGAAATATAGACGTTAATCGCGTAGCAACTCGAATAGGCCAGGTGCATACCGTCATCCATAGCCAGACAGGGCACGAGAGGAAGAACGTATTCTATGGCCTCTTGTGGAGTGACTTGCTGGAGAAACGAGGGGAGAGCGTGCACGATGTACACCCTATGAAAGACAGATTGACTTCGTGCGAACAGATATATCTTCTCGAGGGCGCTCAAACCCTCGTCGTCGACAAGATCTATCGGAATCTCGCCGGTGGGGAAGGCGTCTTCGACGGGAAGGTCGGCGTGGGTGTTTTGCGGGGACCCTGGAGGGATCGAGATGTGTAGATTGGCGAGGGCGGGCTCGGCGAGACGCTGATTGGCGGCAGCCAAAGAGGGGACCTCGATGAGAGGGGAGGTTATTGGAGTGGAGGGTGCTGTATGGTACATCTCGAGAGCGGGAGAGTACATTGGACTTGCGAAGGGATCGTCCATGACACGTGAGGGAGAAGAGTCGGATATGGCTGATGAGTTGAAGGGCGGGGGCATAGCGATGTACTGGGGAGGCGACTGGGCTCCACCTGGGTTAGTGGGTGAGCGGCGTGCATGCTCCTCCGAGTTTGAGGGTGCGGATGAGAGGATGGACACTATTATGCCCATGTGAGCGGGAGAAAGGGCAAGGACGAGACTAGAGGCAGACTTTTGAGTTGCGAGCCGTTGAACACGAGCCAACGGGGCGGCAAGATGACGCAAGATTGGAGGAGAGTTCCGGATTGAATACTGGGTTCCCGGGGACATAAAAAAGCGGGGGGAAAGCTGGAAGAGGTGGGGCCAGCAGGGGGCCGTGTAGAGCGGAACCAGCGAGCGGACTGGGGTGGGTAGGAGGTGGGATGTCCGTCAAGGAGGGATGGGTGGGTGAGAGGGAGCAATGGGTGGGATTAGGGAATTTGTGCTAGAGCATGGGGGCGGGAGAGGAGCGGGGAAAGCGCCTCGTCTTCTGGCCGGGTCGAGTTCCCAATTGCAACAATCGACAGCGTTGGTTGGCAGCAGTACAGTGGTGACGTCATAAATCCGCTACAGTCCCTTCAAGTTGTACAACTCTCACTCGAACAAGGACGGCTCAGACTGGGATTGTTCTCTATTGTATCCAGAATCCACACCAGCATCCACAGATGAGACTAGGGTTATTTTGCATTTCAGGCACATCTACGTCATCTGCTCTATTCCAGGCTAGTGGTTTCGCACAACATTGTCCAGGCTCGACGCAAAGTACCGCACATTCTTCGTGTTCAGCCCCGCCATCGAGATCCGTCCGTTCCCAGTGAGATAGACGTGCGCCTCGCTGATCAGCGCCTTGCTCTGCGAAGGACTGATCCCCGTGAAACTGTGAAAAGATATTAGTGCTGCCGGCGACACATCCATCTGCCTCTTTACCTGAACATGCCAATCTGGTTCACAATGTGATCCCAGTTCCCGGGCGTGTGCAACTCCTCCGTCAGCAGACGGTACAGCTCCTTGCGCATGTCGATGATACGCCCCGCCATCGTCCGAATGTCCACCTTCCAAGCCTCAAACATGCTCGGGTTGTTCAGGATCAACGACACCTGTGCAATGGGTGAGACTGCGACAATGCCCATCGCAAAATGCTCACAATTCGCGCCCCATGCGTGGGCGGGTTGCTGATTTCGCTCCGTTGCAGCACCGAAAGCTGGCTCTTCACCTTGACCGACGTCTCTTTCGACGGCGACACGATGTGTAGCGCTCCAACCCGCTCGCCATATAGCCCCGCGTTCTTGGCAAAGCTCTGACACACCCATGAATAAACCCTTGACGCGTCGTGAAAAAGTCCTCACCTGGCAGACCAACAAAGATACTCCCTTCTCCACAAAGAAGCGCACAGCCCACGCATCCTTGTCCAGATCGCCGCTCGCAAAGCCCTGGTACGCGCAGTCCAAGAACACGTAGTGCTTTTTGGCATACATGATCTCAGCGATCGAGGTCCACTGCTCCTGCGTCGGGTCCACGCCGGTCGGGTTGTGCGCGCACGCATGCAGCAAGAACACCGAGCGCTCCGGCGCGGTCTTCAACGAATTCACAAACCCAGTGAAATCGAGCCCAATAGTCTTGGGGTCGTAGTACGGATATTCTACCGGTTCAATACCGACGTTTTTGAAAATCGCGTGGTGATTAGCTGCGCAAGGTAAGTTGTTAACGCCGCGACAAAAAATGAAAGCATCGGAGGTAGAGCGCACCCCAAGTTGGATTACTCAACCAAACCTTCTTCTCGCTGGTGCCCCATTGGTAGAATCTCGACAGGAAGAGTGCGCCGAGGTGGTTCGCGCCCGTTCCGGAGATGGTCTGGACGCTCGCGACCCGGTCTTCGGCGAGAGCAGGGGACGACGGTCCAAGAATCAATTTCGCGGCGGCGGTGGTGAATTCGGGGAGTCCGGTAATAGGGAGGTACTCGTGGTCGAGCGTCTCGTCGCTCAACAGAATGCGCGTTGCCTGTTCCCAAAGTTGTTCAATATCGAATGTACTTGGAAATCGAGATTGCAGGAGACACACCTCTTTGACGACGGGCAAAATCCAGGGCTTGTTGTCATCGTCGCGGTATGCCCCGACGCCGAGGTTGACCTTTTTATCGAACGAATCCTCCTTGTACGCGGCTGTGAGTTGGAAGATACTAGATAAAAAGTAAACATCCATCGATACGAAATCGAGTTGTACAGCGCGCGTTTCTTACCTATCGGGAGGGGCGAGCGGGACGCTCTGCCATTGTTCTACGGAAAATCAATGAACTGGACAAGGGGAACTGTGCCAGCAGCCTGCCTGCGGTCCCAGACATGTGGTGGGCGAGTTGTTGGAGTCTGTTGGCCATTGGAGGTAAGACAACAGAGCGGAGAGGAGATGATGAGGGGGAGAGGAGAGAGTACCAGCTACATACCTGGTGAAACCGGTTCAAGAAATATCTACAATCACGAGCGATCTTATATGTGGGACTAACGCCGCGCCGCGGCCTGGACGTCCGACGCTGCTTACAAGCGCTTACTTAGCCCCTTCCGGGATTGTGCTGCAGTCGTGTATCGGAATGCGGGGTGGAATTATAAGATAGTGTCTATACAATAGCCCAGACAAAGGTGACTATGGGGTCCGTAGGAATAGTGATGATGCGCCAGAAGCAATGCAGGAATTATATATGGTGGGTGGGCTGAAGTGGTCGTAATGCGTAGTGGAGCAGCTGGTCGTCGGAGGCGGACATTAGGCGGTGGCCATCTTGCTCGCCACGGTCCTCTCTGCCTCGAGCTTTGTCTTATTCCCTGCAGCACGCAGTCAGTCTTTGAGCAGCGAGCAAGAAGGGGGGCACGGACGGTTGAAAGCCTGGGCTTTGCAGTCTTCCAGCGAATTACAGTCGTGGTGCTCGGGCATGCGGTGCTGCGGACAGACAGAGGTCAGCGGGCGAAGAGGCGATGGGGGGCAAGGTGCGCACGTCACCGCAGAATTGTGCTCGACAAAGGGCACACTGGCCTACTATGCGGAGAGCGGCCGAGTTACATTGGGCATCGGTGTCGACCTGGAACTGGCAGCGCTTCTTTGCGGGCATGGCGATAAGAGTGGGTGGGGCGAGGAGGTAGGTGGGGGCAGGCGAGGTAAACACACAAGGTGGGAGGAGAGAGCAAGGGTCTTGTGGCGATGACACTATAAGGGACGCGCGTTCTCTCACGTGGGTCTCGGTCTTGTGCTGTGTTGGGAAAGTGCGAGAACAAGCTGAACTGGCAAATGATTGTGGATATTGCATAATTAAGAAAAACCCAGGTATCGGTAAATGAGAGCTAAGGGAAAAGGTGTGTGCGTTGCCAATAAATACGGACAGTCCAGAGTAGATAATGAGATAGCTTAGGTGTCGACCGCTGAGATGGTCACTTCTTCGTACTACCGACTTGCTGTATGTGCAAACATGTTAGAAAGTAACCCGAGTGAAAGGCAAGATAGACGAACATTCTTGACAACGATACCGACGACGACACCGACGATGATAAGCAGAACCAGGCAGATGATGAAACAAATCCATCGCTTTTTGCGCGCCGCCCGTGCCGACTCCACCGCCTTTTCTGTGTACCCGAGACTGCAAAGCGCGCTCAGTGACAGCTCGAAACAACAGTCCTTTCAACATACCCAACTTCAGTGTCTTTTTCGACACTCGCGGCTTGGGTTTCAATAGCGACAATGGTCTCGTCTTGTTGTTCGACGAGAACGCTCATCTAATATCGAGTCGGGTCAGTCACGTATGTAGGTGATGACGGGAACTAACGTCGTTGAATAGTTGAGCCAACTCTCCGAGAGTTTTCTCTATCCGCTTGATGTCTTCGTGACGCTCTTGCACTTCCTTGTAAGCCGCGCGCGACTCTCCGTACCGATTGGAGTTCATTAACTGCACAACGTCAGGAATGCCAAGGTATCAAGGCCAGTAAACCGACGTACAGCTTGGCTGAAGATTTGGCTGTTATTTTCGTCGTTGACCACGGCACGGACCTCTTCAGGCGAAGCATCGGGTTTCACTAGCGGTAGACGCAATTATATACCGCGCTGTCCACGGAAGAAAATATCCTACCAATCTTGAACTGTCTCTCCATTCGCTGCTTGTACTTCGAACGGTACTGTTGTTCGACAGTCTGGTAGTTCTGGATCGCCTCCACGAACTTGGACTTGACCAGTGCCGTCTGTGAGAGGAGGCATGAAGTTCCGTACAAGGCGAGTATGCAGCGTTCATACCTGCTGCTTCCGAATTTGGCCATCGCGCCCAGACCCGCCCTGCTTTTCCAATGCTTTGATGCGGCGTTTCAGCGTCGCGCTGAGAGCGCTGGTATCCTCGATGAGGTCGTCGAGCTGGGCAGCATTGCGCTGGGCGGCATTGTCGTCCGTGTTGTTAAGGGAGCGGGAGTGGAGGTCGCTGATGCGAGAAACATTGTCATTAAAAGTCCTCAGACTGTCTTGAAGTGATGATATCTATGCAAAACATGCAGATGAGCGCCAAAGAAAGCATTGACATGGTGAGACGGCTTGCCTCGGTATAAAACGCCGACATGCTGTCACCTCCGCCTCCCCCTCCGCCGCCCATAGGTGCATTGTACTGCGCCGCAGAGTTGTTGACGTCCGACATTTCGTATGCGCGGTCGTCCTGCTGAGCATATGGGTTCGGGCGGCGGGACTGGTAGCCACCACCGCCTCCTGCTGCTGCGCCCCCGCCATAACCCCCTCCGCCTCCAGACGCCTGCGTCGGATAGGAGTTACTGCAAGACATTAACGACGACGAGATGGGACGCTCGGGAGACATACGAGCTGGGGTTGTTCCCTCCCTGTTGCGCCTGGAAAAAGCGTTATAGGATTCACATGTGGCAGATATCGCACGAGAGACTGACCCTCATAGCTGCTAATCTGTCTCTGGCCATGGTGGAAGTGCAATTAGTAGGAAAAGACTAAGGTGGGATATGAAGGTGTAGAATTCGTGAGACGAAGATGGATGGGAGTCGAACGAGAGAGTCCACACGCGGGAGGCAGTGGAGAAGAATTCCGGGGATCACACAACCGATCACAGACTGCGTGATGCCGCCGTTGCCCCAATATATATTATCTATTTGCTCAATACTTCGCGCAACACCGACACCTGCCTCTCTATCATTTTCATACTCGTCCCTCCGATCGACTGCCGGCGCTCTACACTGGCCTCAAAGTTGAAGACGCTGTGGATATCCTCGGCAAAATTTTCGTTGAGACTTTTAAAGTCCGCGAGCGTCAGCTCATTCAGCTGGCATTTTCGGGATTCCGCCAGAGCAACCGCCCTGCCAGACACATGATGCGTTTCACGGAATGGAATCTAGGGGAGGGCGATGAGTGACCCATAAAACAGGAAGCATCGAGGACGTACCCCTTTGCGAACGAGATAGTCTGCAAGATCGGTGGCCAGGACATCCATCGTCAAGGCCTTGTGCATCTTATCGGCATGAACCTATTCAAGCGTGTTACTTCTTGTAGTGTAGCCCGTTGTGTTCACATACATCCATGGTAGCAATCACGCCCTCCGCAATTTTCAAGGATGCCGATATATTGTCAACCGAGTCGAACAGAGGCTCCTTGTCTTCTTGTAGGTCCTTGTTGTATGTCGACGGTAATCCCTTGAGGGTCATGACGAAGCCAGCCATCTACTTACACGGCAGTCAGGGTAAGCTCGGTGCGGTAGAAATATCACTTGCGTTGCCGAATACACGTCCACTTTTGCCCCGGAGCAGTTCTAGGGAGTCCGGGTTTTTCTTTTGCGGCATGATGCTCGAGCCAGTGCTGCAGGACCAAATTAGAGTGGTAGGACGTGTGTAAGTGGTATAAGCTGACCTATATGCATCGCTCAGAGTCACGAAACCGAATTCAGCTGTTGAATATATAATCAAGTCCTCTGCCATCCGACTTATGTGCGTCATGGTTAAGCTCGACCACATGAGGAACTCGACAATAAAGTCGCGGTCACCCACTCCCCACATACTGTTCTCCGCGATGGATGCGAAACCCAGCTCCTTGGCAAGAAATTCGCGATCCACGGCAAAGGGATTTCCGGCCAGGGCTCCAGAACCCAGAGGAAGTACAGAAATTCGCGGAATGAGTTGTTGCAGACGTTCGAGGTCGTAACGGAAAGAGGTCGCGTGAGAGAGAAGCAAGTGCGACCATCGTATAGGTTGGCCCCGCTACGGGCACTGTTATCAAGATAATTACAAGTGAAATGCAAGACGAACCTGGAGGTGGGTGTATCCTGGGAGCAGGATCTCCTTTTCTTTCTCGGCTCTGTCCACAATGACACTGAGAAGACCCTTGACGCTTTGTTCGATGTCTTGAACTTCTTCAAGTAGCCATAGTCGCATGTCAGTGGCGACCTGGTCATTACGAGACCGCCCGGTGTGTAGTTTCCCGCCAAGGGGGCCAATTAGTTCGCTCAATCGACGTTCGTTGGCGGTATGTATGTCTTCGTCGTCTTCCTGGGCTTGAAACTGGGGCAATTTTTCAACACTAAAGCGTGAAGCAACGCGAGTAACATACAATTCCGTCCTCCCATTCCTTTCCAACCACAGTCAGGCCCTCTGTGATTTTGGTTTCCTCCTCTTGCGTCAAGATTCCGACCAGGGTCAAGCTCTTGGCGTATGCGATAGAGCCC
Source organism: Mycena filopes (assembly GCA_029281495.1). NCBI lineage: Eukaryota > Fungi > Basidiomycota > Agaricomycetes > Agaricales > Mycenaceae > Mycena > Mycena filopes. The sequence continues at coordinate 1,642,291 of JARIHR010000014.1, forward strand.
TTTATGTCGGCAGCGTGCATTCTCTGGTCATATTTCAAAGACTGATTGAACGCGTGCATCCTTGCCAGACCCGTCAGTCGCGAGTAGTACGGGTGGGATAAACCTACAACGGATCCGTCTTTCCCGTGAACCTTCCGCCCCATAATTTCTGTTTGGTGGGCTGGCCGGCCATTCGTGGTGTTGGTACGAGTCAGAAAAAAATTGTGAGGTGACACGATCACGGGATCAGGCCCAGGTTACATTCTGAGCGGCCCACGCGAAGACGCGAATGCAAAGTTTCTAACTCATTTAATATACATAATATTTACGAACGATTTTGAAGCAGTCCACCTTCTATGAACTCTTGTGATATACACCATATTTTACGAACAATCTTTGAAGCCGTCCACCTTCTATGTAGCTTCTTGTCCTTCGCTTTATCGAGATTTTGGGTGCAAAGCATTCAGGCCATAGAATGAAAGGCAGGCAACGATGCAGGCGCCGACATAGATCCCTGTATAAAACGTTGAGCGCAGAGATGAACCATACGCAATGATACAGGCCTATGCGCGTTTCCAGAGGATTGAGGGTCAAGAACGGATACGGGACTGTCGAAACCTGGTGAGTATAGTTGTTCGCATGGTACTATGAGTAGCGCACAGTTTCCATTCTTGCTTGCACAAAGTTCGACCCACCAGCCATACCACACGGTACAGAGTGAAGTAATTGGTACCACGTTCAGGCTGGCCTGTTTTTCGTATTTGTGCTCGAATATCATAAAATCCACCAAAAGCCCAATTGCGGGTACAGCATGCAGACAGAGATCGACTTTAAGCGGCAGCAGCATTGGCGAGTCGGGAGATTCGGGGAGTGCTTGTAGGATCAAATGAGGGAAAGCCAATAGCAGAGTCCAATAGATTAACGACACAACCGTGGCGATAGGCATTGCGGCTATGAAGAGCATACGCTTGGTGGCTCGAATCCCTGGACCCGCGAGTCAGGCGGTCAGATCAAAAGTAGAGACAACTCAACACTGACCGTTAATCGAAGGGAAAAAATCTTCAACGAGACCAACAGCCATCGTAAGCCAAGCGACCGCCAGCCTGTGAAGAAGTGAGGCTCTGTAAAGTACTGACGGGAGGAGCCCGACCCTTGAATCGTCAGATATTGGAAGTGCCCTCCATACTGCGCAGTAATCCAGGAATTGACGGCCAAGTGATGCAAACTGAACCTTGTGAAACTCCAAGGACACAGGACGCGAACGCCGGAACATACGAATTGTACCTTGCCTCCCGTCAGTTTCAAGTTCCATAGATAATACGACACGTAACCGACCCATAGGTCATGGCAGAGATCGCGCCCACATGCAGCAGTACACTGGATGCTTGAACCATCTTGTGCAACGTAGGTGTGGAGGATAGCCTTCGGGGCGACCGAGAAGTTTTCGGTCTAGGTGGTGGTTTGACGAGAGCGGGATGCGAGTGTGTACGACATCACCGATCGACTTGATACTTGATGTTCATTCACTACAGCAACCTTTGAGAACAGGAATGCAACTCGTATAAGAACAGAGCGAGTCCGACATATATCTATAGAATTCCTCTCCAGCCTCGCCATAATATCAAGGCCCCCACGATGGCCATGGCTTGGAAACCGGCAGAAATCCAAAATGTTGCCTGCCAACAAGAGGGTCCGCGACAAAGACCGTCGCTAGACGAGTGGTGTGCGGAGAGAAAAGCGTACAGATAGGAAAATATAGTTGTACCCGTTAATGGAGCATAAACAATAATTCCAAAGTTCCTTCCCGCGTTCGACCTTCCCCAAACTGAAGCTATGATGCTGGGTCTGGAGATGTGAGTAAGCGAAAGAGCGCATAAGGAAGCGGAGAAACACAAACAGCACAGTAAACGTCGAGCCATACGCAATGCCGGTACCAACACTAAGATAGATTTTAGTCGGAAAATAAGCCGTAAAACGTCCGGATACCTTAGGACCCAAATTTGGGCTTGGGATCGAACTATAAGTTCCAGGTAAAGGAATGCAAAGCCGAGGGTTACTCCAGGAACTACGAGGAATGCGGCTCGACTGATGTAATGCTTTGCTGATGACGATTGGGGTTCAGAGGGTACGATGGGGGCGAGGAAATCGGCGATTGGGCCGACCAGAAGCCGAGTTACTGTATTCGAGATGGCAAGTGTCTTCACTTGGGAAGCAGCGGCGCCAGAAGAACCGTTCACGGAGGGGAGCGACAGGACAATGGTCCCAATATTCGAGATTATCATCTCGCACTGGAATAATGTCACATGGAAAGGAAGCTTAGTTCGCCACAGTACTCACTGGTCCGAGAGTTACAGCAAGTAAAACGAAAAAGACCCAAAAGTAAGGATCCAAAACGAGATCTAGGGAGGGTACCGCTGCGGCTCTTGTGACCCCCATCCGAATTCAAAAGTGCCGTGGTTTCGTCGGTCTCGTCATCTTGAGCGGATGTCATCGTTGGGAGATCGCTGGGAGCCGCACGCAGATTCCAGGCTCCAATCAGGTGAACAACGCCAGTTAATATTGCCAAAAAGGCCAGGAATTCGACGAGATTGAGGGATTCGTCGGCAACGTCGGTAAAGAACGCGGAGGCAAAGAAGGAAAGAAAGAGAGGCGACAGTCCAAAAAGAGCCATGACAGTCCCCGACGCAGCTCCTGGATAGCGGGGAAAGGTCCGGGTCGCCGCGAAGAGCGAAGAAAAGTAGCTAACGTCGATTGTCGGGATGGGTGGGATTTTGGAGGAACATCACATACGCGAACACGGTTGCAAATCCTGCCAACGCGAAGAGGAGTACCAGTAGATAGACCGAGGTTTGCGACGGCTGAGTGGTTGGAGTATCGAGCATGTGCTGGACCTGGTACGAGAAACCGCCGAACGCAATAAAGAATAGAAGAGACGCGATTAACGAGCAAAGCCAAGGCCCACGACTGTCAACAATTTTGCCAACCAAAGGTGTGCATGGGTATTGTCCTGCCATGCCTCTGGAGCAGTAAGATACAGGCTGAGGCTGTCGAGCAAGAGAATTCGCTCACGCCAACACAATGGACGTTAAATGGGGCTGGCTCAGTTTAACCCGCTCAGCCAAAACTGGAGAGAGCAAGGGGAAGGTGAAGACGGCGCCAGCACAAAGCCTACCATCGTCAGGTTAGCTTGTGCAGTCGCAAACTTGAAACGCACGCACACATTGGCAGCAATGGAGAAGCACAGAAGACTGACTCGACTGAAGCCTGAGCGCATAAGCCAAAGATTGATTGATGTGTACGTCCCGACTTGGACACAATCACCATCCCATTGTCGAGAGCCATTGTTGTACTCCGCTTTTGTTCTACATTGGATATAAGCAGATGGCCCACGCTTCTCGCCCCCATCTCTCTGGTTAGAGTCTCATACTCGGAAGCACGATTTTCACGCCTACTCTTTCACGACCTGTTTATTATTTCTGACGACCTCTGAGCGTCTTTCTACATGATTTCCTCCCCCCTCTTCTTGAGGGCCCGGGCAATCGCCTTTTGTACGCCATCTCATCTACTGCCAGAGTCCGTCTTTGAACACACGCATCCAGCTATTATCATGCTCACGAGTCTCTTGTGGATCGTCTTGTTATCTGTCTACGTTTTCTTGGAGTGGGACGTATTGGACGCAACAGAACGTTCGTCAACTCGTGGTCCCTCAACCCCATCCCTAAATTGTTTCCATTCAACAGACACAATAATTGGCGTGATGCTGTTGACATTGTCCTTGACGATAATAATGCTCATCATCTTGCTTATTCTTCCCTTTCGAGAGTGGTTGGATGCTGCAAGAGGATTTTTATTGACGCTTGCGCATACGGGCGTCGCCGGTGCATTCACTTTTTGGAATCCGAGGTTCCAATGTCAATGGCCAACATCCAGTGCGGTTCTTCTTACTGCATTCCGACGTATCTCATACCATCCCAGCCCCAGATTCGGAGGGCCTTTGCCGTCTCTTCAATCTGTACATTCTCATCGCCAGCTGGGTCATTCCAATCCTTCGTGAGTTTCGCCGTCTTGCCCGTTGAACTGAATCCTGGCTTACCATTGAGCAGTTATCTTGTACGCCTGTGGTTTGGCCGTTGCCATATCGCGCAGTCGTCAACTTACATCACCTGTGCTGGACCGGGAGTCAATCTTGCCAATTATGCGCCCGAGATTTGACGGGAATTCGCGAGTTCTCTCCTACTCCTCTCCATCAGAGAAGCTTCACGGCTCTCCGCTTCACGGTTCTCCCCAGGAACAGCGAAAACATATCTCGGGCCTGTCTGGTCGGACGAGTAGCAGTCTCACCAAACTCCCACCGGCTTTCTTCATGTAGCACTAGAAAACATTGTATCAATATCGATATTACTCAAGCTCATCCTATTTCCAAACGAGGACCCAGTGTATTATATATACCGTATTCTGCTCAGAGATTTTGCGGGGAGGTGAACAGTGGTCCGTTGAAGATATTTCGATCGAAACCTATTACATTGACTCGACCTGTAGGGTGAAATGAGCATTGGTCGGTTTTTTTAACGTCAAAAAAACCGTACCTCCTTGGTCGTGAAATTGACCACATCAAACCCCATACCATAGTGTGCGGTCCAATCAAAGTCGCGCTGATGATTTTCTGCGCCAAAGGCGATGACCAGGGCCTCACTCTCCTTCGGCCCATGGACGACTGGACGCGCTGTTTCCTTTGTCTTGCCGACTGCACCTTGGCCCCAGATTTTGCTTTGATCTGCGCTCAGGAATGTGCCAATATGCCGGAAGGTAAGGCTGATTCGTTGCCCGTCGTTGAATGTCTCTGGGGTGGACTTCATCGAGAGTAGGCGCTTGTCCTGGTTGATCCCGTGAAGCCACTTGGCGTTCGTCTCAGGGCCCATTGCGAACATCGAGTTGTGCGGCAGCGCAATGCGCTGCGTTGGGCGTGGTGGGATAACCGCGGTGTCACCACCATCACCGCGAACACGGTCCCTCTTCATCCGCAATGTCAAAGTCCTCTGCCCACCGAGACTCAAATTGACGATACTAGACGGAGGAGTCCGGACCACATCGATAGTCTTGTCCGAGTGTTCGGAGATGTAGTCTGTCCCTGAGCGGTAGAACTGGATCAAGACGTGGTTAACAGGTTGTTGCAAGATCGCTTGTACGCTTTGGCGTATTGCTTCGACTGTGGGTGAGAATGGGTGCAACGGAGGTGACTCGTCCGCCGGGTGGCGGTATATAGGGAAACTGCACCGTTGAGTGTCGGTGCAAACTGGTTGAAATTTGAACGAACCTGCCGTCAGGAGCAATCTCACCCTGAACGGCGACCAGTCTTGGGACTTCGCCTCCTCGGTGGTGCATCGTATCCCACTTGAGTAGAGATATCAGAAATGTGAAAGACGTTCAGCGCCGGTGAATGAAGACGGATGGGTGGGAATAAAATGGTCGAATGTAGTGAGAGCGGGCGATATATCGAGGTATATGCGTTGAAGACGGCATCCTACCTTGACCTCTTCTCGCATGCGGTCGAAGGCGACACCGGCGAGCTCAGAAGGGAGGACATCCGTTCTGAGAAAGCTGTCGCCGGCGCCGAGGGGATCCCCAGGACCAAGAAATTGCACATGCGAGTTGTTCTTGGTGTTATGGGACATGTTGGAGGGAAGTGAACAAGAAGTGAATAGGGGTGACTCGAGCGAGGCGCTGTTTGGCAGGAGCGCTGAGTTCCCATCATACACATTCACCTCCAGCACTAGGAAGTATGCCTTTCTCAGCATTCTCACACCAAATCTGCGCAGTGCTCAGCGAGGGCTCATCGGCCTCCTCCGTGGCTGATATGCTTACACTCGTCGACCGAACGGTTCTTGAATGCTCCTCGTCGCCAGAACCAGAGGTCTTCGTCTTCCAGCTCGAGGAGCAGCTTCATCAGGTTTACGACGAGGTGGTCGACCATACCTCCGCGCACCACATCCAGGTATTCCTGGCCGTCCTCCGCCATCTCAGCCCCGTCACTCCCTCCATCTCTATAATATCTTCTTGGTTCGATCTTGTTCTGCGACCCGCGCTCCGAGAACCAAAACTCCCGGTCCCTGCTGTAGACGATGCAAAAGAGCTTATCGTCTCCGCTCTCTGCAAAGTCGATGACCAGTACCCCGACAAGGTTGCCGAGTTCCGCTGTCGGCTACTGGATCTCTACCTGCTCGACGCGTTCAACGAAGGCTCGGGCGACGATGTGCTTGAATGGGCCGAGCTCGACCATCTGCAACGTGAACAAAAGACGCGTTGGAAATCTAATCTCGAGGATATCCTGCTAAAGGACGGCCAGGAGCGTCCGTCGGTGTGTGCGTTGTCCATACACACGTTGAATCGTATTCACTTTTGGTAGGATTTTATGACTGAAATACATACCCATTTTGCCACGCCGTCGTCGAGATTGCAGCTTCTGATACTGCTCAACCTGTACACATCCATTCCGTCCTTCCAGTCGTTCGCAGCCGTGTTCGCTACCCACCCGCTCATGTCCAGTCTCCTGCTCTCCCTGCAGCTGGATAACTCGTCCACTGTTTGCACCATTGGCCTGACTATTTTCGTAAAGCTGCTGCCCATTCTTGCTGTGGAGGCGTGCGAGGATTTGAAGCGCATGCTCCCAAGATTGGTCTGCATACTTGCCAGGGTTCTCTGCTGGAAAGAACGACCTCCCCTTACCACGCAGCAATCACCCGAAACTGCAGCCGAGGTTGAACCGGAGGTGGAAGACACGGCCCCCCCTCTCTTCGTCCGCGAGGACCTTCCGTGGCAACTGCTTCAGCTTTCCTTCGACGCGTCGTCCTCTTCACCCTCGCCACGACAATATTACACCGTTTTGTACTATCTATTCCCGTGCAACGTTCTGCGATTCTTGAGAAGTCCTGTGCTGTATCTTACCACCAACGCAGTGGAGAGTCCGTACACTGTTGCTTGGGACCTAGCTCTTGACGAGCAGAAAATCCGCAGTAAAAGTCAGGTCAGTTTGGTTGTCTTTTCTCAAAGCCATTTTCCCGTCCTTAGTATGTTTCCAGACCCTCCTCCGAAGCCACGTTTGCCACCCGCTCATCATATGGCGCGATGCCGCGGACGAGATTGCTCGCCCGGACTTTTGGGCGGAGTACGATGTCGCTCGGATAGCAAGCGAATCCATGATGCTCGATATTCGAAACACAGCGCTCGGTTTGCGGGAGCGATATGAGGCGAAGGGCACGGTCCTTAACGATAGACCGTCAGAGACCCCTTCACTGGGAGGCAGCGATGACGGGGGTCGGACGCCCATGCATACTATGGGACTTACCACCGGGGAGACCCACATTTCATTGGAAGAGATGATCGCCACGTCCGTAGCCCTCAAGTCCAACTTGAACGTCTCAATTGAACCGGTTGTATCGCCATGGCCCGGGTCCCTGTTCGCGTCGGCTTCCGACTCCTCGGGGCGTCCCAACACATCGTTCATCGCAGGATCCCTGCAGACGCCTGGTGGGGAGGACATCCCTTCTCATGTTGCTCAGGCGATTTCCGGGCTGCAACGCGAGGTGCTCCTTCTCCGGAGCGAGCTCAATTTCGAGCTTTGGCTCTCGCGCGAGAATGTCAAGCATGTTGGGCGACTTTATCAGGAGCGGATACTTTCTCGCGACGCAGAGGTGGAACGTCAGGGTTTGGTACGTCTGCCGCAGCCTGGTCTGATTCGTGAAATCTGACCAGTAATGCAGTACAACAAGTTGCGGAACTATCGCTCCCAGGTCGCCGCGCTGGAGGCTGAACTACGTAGCCACAAAGCCAGCGCCACGTCCACTAAAGAAAGGTATGCTGACTGGAACACGGAGTTGCAAAAGAAACTGCAAGATTTTCGAGATCAAAAGAAGGCGTGGATTACTGAAGCGGCTGCGCTGCGTACGGCTCACAAGGAAGCCAAAGTGTGTTGGCCGTTCGTGGCGTCAACGGGCTTTCTGACGGTTGTCAGGCTCTCTTTGAAGCACAGGGAAAGCTATTGGCGGAGGCGACAGCAGAGGTGTTCAAATTGCAGACTGAGATAAAAGAGTCGCAACACAAAGTGGACCGCCTTCATGATTACGAGCGTCAAATTGAACAGCATGTCAAGGTTCAGGAATTATAGTAAGCTTCACTTGGCTTTCACCAGACGAGACTAACTGCATCAGTGGCGACGACTTTGCCAAATTCAATGAACGAGGCGAGCAGATGGAGCGCATGCGGGCACAATACAGGCAAATGGAAATGAGACTACAGTCCTTTCAGGAAACACAAACTGAACTGGACGAGAATGCGCGGTACTTATTCTTTATCGAGTTGTGTTCCTTTTTGCTCATTTTCATCAGCGTCTACCGCCGGCAAATTCAAGCTCTGGAAGCGCAGCTGGTGCAAGCCAAGCGCAAAGCAGACAAACCATCACGGCGGCCAGAAGAAATGGCGGCCTTTGTTGTAGAGAAGAAGGCAATGCTCGAAGCTAATGCTCAGTTGACAGAACAAAATACCAATCTGCGTGAGGAGCTGGAGGACATGTCGGCTATGGTGGAGGTGTTGAGGGGACAAGTGAGCGGCAGGAAGGGGTTGGTGTCCGACCCTCGTGCTAGCCCAATATTGTACGCTTGAATGCAGTCGCAGGTTGGTTGTTATATTTTTGCATTCCTCTTCCGTGGTCTTTTCATTCGCCCGTCCTCTTTTCGCCGCAGGCTCGAGTATTTTGTACCAACTGCGAATAGATCCTTCCAGAACAATATGTAGGCGCCTAACGCGTTTAACGGCGCTTATTGCTATTTTCAAATATAATGACACACCCCGAAAAAAAAAAAAAAAGTTCAGACGCGAGAGGCGTGGGTTCGAGCCGAGATGCCGGCAACATTTTGAAAACTAACAGGGTACAACAACGCGCCAATTTTCGTCGCGTCGGCGCACCCTGACAGAATTAAAAGGTTCTTTTGCACCCCAAGTGAGTGATCACCTTGCAGATGCCTGAAAAATTGTCCGGGAACACCGGAGGGTACCCGAATCTCCTGGTGGCGCCATATCGACGCCGAACGGACTAACCTTCCTGGCTTTAAACTCTGGCCATCGACCCCGTCAATATATCGAGGGCAAGCAACACCCCGCGTTAAGCTCCTCATCATATGGTCGGGCAGCACACACCAGGGGTGTTTCCATGCTCACAGGTAGAGATATTACGGACACTGAACGGAAAAACCCAAATAACTTGCTCAATACTACACATATACTCTTCCCATCTCCCGCCACCCCCTCTGCCCACTCCATTTGCCAGTCTGGCCTGTCACATGTATATCCTTGTTGAATGGTGATACTTTTCTGACGGGGTCAATTTGAACTCACAACACTCTGAATTTACCTCTCCTGCAGGTAAAGTTCCAGGTGAATGCTCCTCGCGCACAGCCAGAAGCGTCCCCCACCTAAAAAGAAGGAGGGTGAAGGAGGAGGTCATTCTCACTCCTCTAGGCATTACAAAAGGTTCCAAGAATAAATTCAGACTGACCTTTCGACTGGAGTGTCTGTTCGAAACATAAAACGACTACTCGCCCTAAACAACTGAAGATCCTAGGTTCAAACCGTGCTATTCATCTCCCTGGAGCTCTCACAAAGCAGAGATACCTTACAACTAGGCAGTTTTGCAGCAGAATAGGTGTGTGTTCCGAGTATGAGGGTTCCGGAGAGGTGGGAAATAATAGTACACAGTGAGATGCTCCAAACCTGACATAGGGGAGCACTTGAGGCAAACATCAATCAGGCTATGCAGGCTTCAACCTACTGTCTCTTGCTGAGCGATGTCACCGAGCACTGTCCCTGTGTAGGACAACTTGAACCAGAGTGCAAGATAACTAAATAATGAAATTGGTACCGATGAGTGCAACCATGCTGTGTTTGGTTGCTCTGGGAGACATTAGGAGTGCTAAGGGTACAGTTCTACATTATTTTAGGCTTTCTTGCTGGCAGAATGTGCCGACGCGTCGAAATGAACGCGTTATTTGGTTGTGTTACAATTGAAAAAATGATGCCGGCATCGCGGCTCGAACCCACGCCTCTCGCGTCTGAACTTTTTTTTTTTTTTTCGGGGTGTGTCATTATATTTGAAAATAGCAATAAGTGACTGTGTGACTGCTGTCTTCGAAGCTTCGAGAAAAAAAGAGACACATATAAAGGGCACAAAGGACAGGACGCTCGCCGACGCGTTTCTCCCACTTGCCTTGACCAGAAAACTCTTTACCGCTCCTCATCGTGGGTGGTTCCGTCCATTCTATCGTCCTTGGTTCTCACTTTTCTCTAACAGAGCCATGGCCACTGAAAGCTTCGGATTCCAGGCAGAAATCAGCCAGCTGCTGGACCTTATTATCAGTACGCCCACCTCCTACGCGCATCTTCCCCGCTCATCTACCGCCCCCAGACACTTTCTACTCCAACAAAGAGATTTTCCTTCGTGAACTCATCTCCAACGGCTCCGATGCCCTCGATAAAATCCGATATGCCTCCCTCACTGACCCCACCGCCCTTGACTCGGAAAAGGAGCTCTACATCCGCATCATCCCCGACAAGGAGAACAAACTCCTCATCATCCGCGACACTGGTGTTGGCATGACCAAGGCCGACATGGTGAACAATCTCGGTACGATCGCCAAGTCTGGCACAAAAGTCCGTTTTCTTTCTCGCATCCCGATCGATGTACTCATTGTGTGTTAGGGCTTCATGGAGGCCCTCACCTCTGGCGCCGACATTTCCATGATTGGTCAATTCGGTGTCGGGTTTTATTCTGCCTACCTCGTCGCCGAGCGCGTCCAGGTCATCTCCAAGCACAACGACGATGAGCAGTACATCTGGGAGTCGGCTGCTGGTGGCACTTTCACCATCACCCCCGACACCATCAACCCTCCTCTCGGCCGTGGTTCGGAGATTCGTCTCTACCTGAAGGAGGACCAGCTCGAGTACCTCGAGGAGAAGAAGATCAAGGAGATCGTCAAGAAGCACTCCGAGTTCATCTCCTACCCCATCCAGCTCGCGGTCACCAAGGAGGTAGAGAAGGTATGCGCGTTTCCGAGACATGTTTCCAAGTATCTTCTAATCGCGTCTGTAGGAGGTTGAGGATGACGAGGAGGAGGTCGTCGAGGACGCCGACAAGCCCAAGATCGAAGAGGTCGAGGACGAGGACGACAAGCCCAAGGACAAGAAGACCAAGAAGATCAAGGAGCAGGAGACGTCGAACGAGGAGCTGAACAAGACCAAGCCCATCTGGACGCGCAACCCGTCGGAGATCACTCCTGAGGAGTACGGCGCGTTCTACAAGAGCTTGACCAACGACTGGGAGGACCACCTCGCGGTGAAGCACTTCTCCGTCGAGGGCCAGCTCGAATTCAAGGCCATCCTCTTCATCCCCAAGCGGTCGGTTTCTCCTTTTTTCCTATTCTTTTCGCCGCCGTCCTCATTTCAGCCTCAGTGCCCCCTTCGATCTCTTCGAGTCGAAGAAGAAGCGCAACAACATCAAGCTCTACGTTCGCCGTGTATTCATCATGGACGACTGCGAGGACCTCATCCCCGAGTACCTCAACTTCGTCAAGGGTATCGTCGACTCTGAGGATCTTCCTCTCAACATCTCGCGTGAGACCCTCCAGCAGAACAAGATTCTGAAGGTCATCCGCAAGAACATCGTCAAGAAGTGCATGGATGTCCTGAGCGAGATTGCGGAGGACAAGGACAACTTTGCCAAGTTCTACGAGGCGTTCGGCAAGAACTTGAAGCTCGGTATCCACGAGGACGCCCAGAACCGCAGCAAGCTCGCAGAGTTCCTGCGCTTCTTCTCGACCAAGTCCACCGAGGAGCAGATCTCGCTCAAGGGCATGTCGTTTCCTCGCTCTTCATTCAAGTCGTCCTAACAGTTTGTACAGACTACATCACCCGCATGCCCGAGATCCAGAAATCGATCTACTACCTCACCGGCGAATCCCTTGCCTCTGTCCGCGACTCACCGTTCCTCGAGGTCCTCAAGAAAAAGGGCTTCGAAGTTCTCCTCCTCGTCGACCCCATTGACGAGTATGCCATCACGCAGCTCAAAGAGTTCGATGGCAAGAAGCTCATCTGTGTGTCGAAGGAGGGGCTCGAGCTCGAGGAGACTGAGGAGGAGAAGAAGGCACGAGAGGAAGAGGCCACCGCCTTTAGCGAGCTGTGCACCACGGTCAAGGACGCGCTCGGCGACAAGGTCGAGAAGGTCGTCGTCTCGAACCGCATCACCGACTCTCCTTGTGTCCTTGTCACCGGGCAATTCGGCTGGTCGTCCAACATGGTAAGTCGCTTTGGTCCTTTTTGCTTCCGTGATCGACGCTAACGGCATGTGCAGGAGCGCATCATGAAGGCGCAGGCCCTGCGGGACTCGTCGATGTCGTCGTACATGGCATCGAAGAAGACGCTGGAGCTCAACCCCAATAACGCGATCATCAAGGAGCTGAAGCGAAAAGTTTCGGAGGACAAGGGCGACAAGTCTGTCCGGGACCTGACGTACCTGCTCTTCGAGACGGCACTGTTGACCTCTGGGTTCGCGCTGGACGAGCCGACATCCTTCGCCAAGCGCATCCACCGCATGATTTCGTGAGTGGTCCTTTGTGGCGCTGCGTTGCTTTATCCTAACCGAATGTGACAGTCTGGGCCTGGACGTGGACGAGGACGAGGAAGAGGCTGCCGCTGCCGACGAAGACGACGCCCCGCCGCCACTGGAGGGCGCGTCGACGTCCGCGATGGAGGAGATTGATTAATCGTGTTATCGTTCGTTTCTAGATCTACTGTATACTTGCATTTCTCTTGTTTTGAATTACTACTCGCACGAACCAAAATAAACCATCGTTTCTGACTCGTTTCTGTGTGAATGATTTCTGATTCTTTTGTCTCTGTGCGCGATGTGAAGGAGGTCGAGACAATGGGGGAGTCAGAAAAGCGTGACAAAAAAGCGTTACATAACGCTTTTCACTCTCACGACCTACCACCACTACAGTCGCGCCCAACCCTTCGCCATTGTTCTACGCGCTATGATCTCCCTTGCCTGATACTATAAAGACCCTTCACGACACCCCCTGTATACTACCACCAAATGCTCGCCGTTGTATCTCCCCAGCCAACCCTGGACTTACCTCCCCAAGCTATTTATTCCATCGTTCGTCCCCCCTCCTCCCCCCCGCTCCCCCCGCTCATTCGCGCCACAGATGACCACCCAACCCCGCGGCGCTTTGATGCCCCAACGACTCCAGTCCCCCATCCTCCTCGACTCCCGACTGCGTTCGGTACGCGTCCCCCCTTCCTCTTTGGCCTGTGGCCACAGCTGATCATTCCTCCGACAGCCCATGTGTAGCAGCACTCCTCTTAGACGCCGCACCGTCCGTCCGCGTCGCCGACGCCATTGCGCACGCGCCGAGTGCCCAATCGAGTCCGCCCTCCACCCCTTCGACCGTCTGCACTGGATATCCGCCATGGATACCCCACCAGACGCGTTCGACCTCGCGGATATTGCAGACCTTTCCCAGCTCGTCGTCGACGAGCCCCCGTCCGCAGTTCCACCAACTGCTGGGCCCATCCGACGTCGAAAGACCTCCCTGCGCTCCAACCCCCTCGCCCCCAGGGGCCACAACGACCTGCATGAAACGACCCCCCATACACCTCTCTCGCATTATAATCCCTCACGCATCACCTTCTGCAACCTTATGCCCATGTTTTCTTGCGATCACACCGCACGGTCCTAATACGCGCGCCCCTTTGCCGTCGACCATTCTACTCTCGCCACCCATAATCACCTCAGCATCGCTTCGTATTTGCAACATATCTTCGCCCATAATCCCGCATCTCGAGTCCTCGCTATCTATGACCCGGCCTCATCGCTCGATGTATTCTCAAGCATTCTCCATCTGCATCGTCATTTATTCCTTGAAACGAACTCCGGAGACGTATATATCTGCATTAGTACCGATTTTTTTTTTGCTTTCTGCACCCATTGTTGTTGCCATCTCAGCATAAGGCTGATGTTCTGACCCTACTAGCATGCAATTCTTAGTTACCTACACTTTGACCGTACCACTGCATATGACGCGATCGACCCATCTCTGTATCACACCAATAAAAGAGCTACATCCTGAACTTTACACCCATGTCCGACGCTCGAGTCATTAATTTCGGCGCCGGCCCTTCCGCGTTGCCAGCGTCGGTTTTGGAGGAAGCCGCCAGGGGTCTCCTCAACTTCAACGGTACGGGTATCGGGATCGCGGAGATATCCCATCGCTCGAAAGAGTTTACCGCGTTTCTTGCGGAGGTGGAGGGCCTCATTCGCAGCCAGTTGGACGTGCCCAAGACGCATAGTATTCTGTTCACCCAGGGCGGAGGCTCTGCTCAGTTCTCTGCAGTCGTGCTCAATCTCCTCGCCCGCCATCATCTCCTCCATCCTGACCTACCCAATGCCGAACGCGTGCTGGACTACGTTATAACTGGTTCTTGGAGTAAAAAAGCCGCTGAAGAAGCGCGCAGGCTGGGCGGGGGCCGCGTGAATGTCGCGGTCGATGCGCGTCCGTACTCGAATGACGCCAAATCCTTTGACAACATCCCTGACCATGGCTCGTTTTCCTTCACCCCCAACCCCGCCCTCATTTACTACTGCGAAAACGAGACGGTCGATGGTGTGGAATTCTCCAATGACGCGTCGTCCCCTGCGTCCTTTCCGTTCCACCTCTTGCCCCAAGGCACGCCCCTCCTGCCACTCGTGGGCGACTACTCGTCGTCGTTCATGTCGCGTCCCATCCCCCGCCTCGCCGATCACGCGATAATCTACGCCGGCGCACAGAAAAACATCGGCCCCGCGGGGCTTACCATCCTCATCGTCCGCAAGGACTGTCTCGTCGATGTTGACGGGGCGGCGAAGCTCGGGGCCGCACCTGTCCCTCTGACGATGGCGTACAAGACCCTCGCAGACAATTCGAGCGTGTACAACACACCTGCGGTGCTCCCGATCTACATCTCAGGACTCGTGCTCAAGCGCTCCGCAGAGCTAGGCGGGGTACAGTACTACGAGGCGCTCAATAAACGCAAGGCGGACAAGTTGTACGCCGCTATCAAAGAGGGGGAGGCCAAGGGCGTGTTTAGAGCCAAGGTAAAGGAGGGCTCGGGCAGCTTGATGAATGTGGTTTTTGACGTGGTCGGTGACGGACTTGAGGCCAAATTCATCTCGGGCGCCGAGGCGTTGGGAATGAAGGCGATCAAAGGCCATCGGTACGTTCAGAATTCCTGAAAACGTACCAGCTAATGCGCCTGTAGATCTGTGGGCGGCATACGCGTTTCGCTTTACAACGCAGTCACTGAAGAACAAACCGACAGTATGGTCGCGTATATGAAGAGTTTCCTGTCGCAGTAGGAGGTGTTGAACATATGTAGGATTCTGCCGAGATAATACGATACACAAGCTTCAAAGGAACATAACATCAGTCCGTAGGACATACTTGGTGCCACGCACGACGGGCGACCCTTCATGCAGCATGCAGTCTCGTCCATGCCTGCAATCGCATGAACATCTCAGCTCGAAAGGCGACTGGCGGCATACCGATGCAGCAGAGCTGTCCCGCGCGTCAGAGGGGCCTTGATAACGTCCTCCGAAGTGGGCTTTGCACTTGGGTAGAACAACGTCTAGTTTGAATGTAAATCTTCAACGCGAGAATGAAAGAAAGTTGCGATACCTCGCCGCCCTCCACGCCGTCTTCATAGCCGGTCAGATAGAGCAACAACGTCCACTCGGATTTTGCGCCAGTCATCGAGTCGCGGCAGTCGTCATCATAGTGCGGGCTGGACATCTAGAATCAAGATGACATGCGACCATAACAAATGAATGGATGCAAACCCAAAGTACTGCAGGGGAGTGTATTTGTAGACGCGTATATTCGAATTGAAAGAGTGTGCTGGACGCGCGGGGCCGACGGCTGCCTTGCCTGTCTTTGCGGGGACGAAGGGGCTGAGATGGGGGGCGAACACAGCGTGCAAGCGTTTAGCAAAGTCGACGGAGGTGATTGAGAATCGGTCTAATTCAGTCAGCAACGGCATAACACGTTCAGCGCGCCTACGGTTGTGTCGCTCAGCCTCTCCGCGTTTCTTGGGTGGTGTGATCTCCATTGGTAATTTATTGATGAAGTTCACGAAGGACTTGCACTCGGCTGGCGAGAGGGCGTGATCGACTGTGATGATCTGGTTTTCACGTAGAACGCGGCATTGGAGTTCGGACTTGGGCGCTATCGCTGGGAATACGATAGGCTTGTCTTTCAGAGACTCTTTCTTGCCCATAAGTTGAAGGTGCGAATGGGGAGGAGGAGGACGATATCAACCGCGGTGGTCACAATGAGGCAGAGGCGGCTATCAATATTGATGGCGGCATAGCCGGGCGGAATCTTGCGATCCCTGCGCAATTTACTTGAAATCGCAACCCGGCTTGCCTCCAGCCTCAATGACCGGGTGACACGATACAGAAATGATAACCTCTCTCCTGGAAGGAATTCCGGGGCAAGACTGCGCCCCTGTCCGTTTTCGTTCGATAACTGAGACGCGGCCGACCAGGCCCCGTGAAGCTCCACCAAAGGCTTGTCCGCCCAAAACATCCAATTTTGACCTCAAAAGTCCAACTTTTTCCCTCCCTCTGGCCCTCAAAAGGCCAAAATCGGACAAGGATGGTCACGTGTACCCCTGAAAAAAATCTCGAATTCTCGTGCCATTGACCCACACCCAAAAAAGGAAACTTCCTACTTACCTAGGAAGGCTAGCACAAAGTACGACTTTCTGTAAACTATATCTTAGTATAATGGCTACACTTCGGTATCCGACCAACCACGACTCACCAAACCCGGCAAAATTCCCAATGAGTAGTAGGCACAAAGTTGCGGCGGCCGAGGCTGATCGAGCCCTCAAAAGTCCAATTGGCGGACAAGGGTTTTCGATTTTTGGCCTCGAAAGTCCAATTTTCGGACAAGGAAATCGCAAATTTTGGCCCTCAAAAGGCCAAATTTCCGGACAAGCCTTTGGTGGAGCTTCACGGGGCCTGGCCGACCACCATCAAAAGTGTGCAACTCACCCCCCTCGACCAATTCTTATCCGTTCAGTCTGAAATTTTGACCTCGGAATGCGGTGACGTGCCTCTATCGTATATACGCTTCAGAAAGTCGCAGTTCGTCTCGGGAGTTCAGTCGTATGATCAGTTGATGGGAATCATCAACGCCGCCGTAATTCATTTTTCTCGCTCATTTCCCATCCAAATCGCTTGGAAGTTGAAGGAGGCTATGGTCCGGATACAGGGCATTGCGCTGCGCGGCCTTTTGGAGGATTCGGCGACGTTTCCAGCCCCGAAGACGCGAAAAAGATCGAAAAACATCAAATTTCATCTGTTAATCATCGGAAACCGTCCAAAATGCTCGCGGAATGCTCCAGAATGCAAAAGAACTGCCCCCGAGAGGTTTGAACTCTCGATCTCACGATGCCTGCACGAGCTAACAGTCGTGCGCCTTAACCAGCTGGGCCAGGGGGCATTATAGGCCTTGTTTTTTGAGCGATTGGGTCCGTCGATCGAATTCTTTCGATAAGCCTTGAGCGATGGGGTCCGTCTCTCTTGTTGAATATTTCCGTGTGTTTTCTTTCTCCGCTATGTTTAAACCACCAGCTCATTTGCTCGATATACAACCATAGAATCAGTAAAGGATGAGGCACCGCAGCTACAGCTGCGGGTTCTCCTGGTGTGAGCGATCTGCAGCGGTATCTTTGTCGTCGTTTCCGCGGCCATTTTCTCCGTCTCGTCGACACTGCTCCGCCGTCCCTCCTGGTCCCTTGTGGCCCTCCTGCGGGGTTTGACGATAGTGGGTCTGATCTTTTTAGTTGAACCCTAGCCCCCCTGATTGTTGAATACTTAGCTGATGTCCGTTACGAGCTGCATTGTGGGTTTTGCCGTTGTGTTCCCCGTCATCGCAGAATGGTGAGCCCATAAACATAATAAGAGGAGCATCCAGTGTCCTAATTCTACGGTCAGTACGCGCGGTCAGATATTATGCTCCAGTAAGGAACGCGCGCTGCGCCTCTTTGTCTGTGGAGATTCATCGCGTCACCTTTCGGCGGCCCAGTGCGACGCGCGTTGGCGACTCTCTGGGAGTACGTGGTTCTCAGCGCGCGGATGCATGCAAACAACCCTACGCTCCAAGCGCGGCGACGGGCGACGCAGGGCCTCCCACCCGACGACCCCGACGACCCCCCGAGAATGAGGACGCCGCATTCGCGCGCAACATCGTCGGTTTCGAATGCTTTGGAGTCGTCGGGGCGGAGGGCTTGTGCGAGGAGACGCAGGGGGAATGGGTAGGCCCATTGCTCCAGCGATTATGCTGTCGTTAACACCCTCCCAGAAAGCGCAGACGCGCGCTCACCTCCAGTACCCAGTCCAGACCTTCCCCGTGCATTGGAAGACCTCTCCGACGTCCGATCATCCACTGGACTCGTTGGATTGGACAAGAACCTCAACAATAACACGGGTATACTTTTCTTTTGAAGGTTCACGGATAAAATGCACACTCACTGTCCAGAGGATGCAAAGGAACCCGAAGAAACAGCCAAGGACATTTCTAGACGCAAATGACAGAGTAGTAGATGCAGCAGTATTCGAGTCCAAAAAGTGAGAGTTGCAGTTGCGATCTTAAGACTGAGTGCACAGAGGTAGAGCAAACGACGCAGAATTGGACGCGTTGCAGCGGGACTGTAATGTAACTGTCGCTCTTCGGACGACTCGGAAGTCCGTGGCAGGTCCAAGCTGTTTCAAAACAGAGATCTATGATTCGGAGTCATCCTGCGGGCTGAAAGGACCGTATGTAGTTCGTTTAAGGAATACATGGCAACATCAGAGCGTGGGAGGCGGCAATTTGACATCATTCACGTCAAAATTCAGCAGCCTGTCCTATTGCGGACTGCCAGGACAAGACCAGACCTTCTCTGTATACCCTAGACATTCACGACTCACGACCTGTATCATGGCCACTGCTCGGTGGGAGCCCACCTCCGTCAAGGTAAGCTATTATCCCGAGACCACACCGCTGTCATTCATCCACTCCAAGGCTTTGCTTCGACTAACCAGCCAGCGTTTGGGCCAACTTCAAGAGAAGAAGGACTCCAAGGCATCCATAACACGCCGAGACATTGCAACTTTGCTGCAGCAAGGCAACGTTGGCCTCGCTCGCGCCAAAGCACAAAATCTAATTCAGGAAGATGGTAGTACTTTATCTTTCTCGTCGTACGCAACGCTCACCCAGGGATTCAAGTGACTGGGGATATGCTGGAGATACTGGAGATGCATATTGGCGTACTGCTGGAACATTTCGCTGAAATTGACCAGCAGTACGTGAATAGCCCGGTGGTGCTCGAGGCCGCCTCCAGCATAATCTACGCGGGGGCGACTCCAGAGTCTAAAGGTACCCGCGCCTTACTCGGCGCCATTCGGTTCCACTGACACTCCGGCTAGAACTTCAAACCGTCCGCGACCTTTTGATTCAAAGGCTGGGAGGAGACTTTGCGCGGTCCGCTGTGTCTAATCGTGATCATCACGTATCCGCTCGTGTCAGTAAACATGAGGTTCAGGGTGTATAAACTCACAGTCTCCTCAGATTATCCACGCCCTTTCGGCCCCTGCACCCAGTGCAGCCAACTTGGATATGTTTCTGCTGAATATTGCGAAAATGTACGGCGTACAGTGGATGCCCGAGCCTCGACGGCAAGACATGTGCGTTGTCCGCCTGATCGCTGTCCCATCCGTTAAAACTGGTCCCCAGTTTAATTCCTCTCTCCGAACTTCTCGATCCAGAGTCATCCCCGGCCGTCGATATGTATAGGTTGCGCAAACTGTGTTCGCGCGGTATGAACTGTGCCACGCCCCGGATCATGCACTCACGCCCACCCAGGAATCCCTGACGAACCGGCCTGGCTGCGGGCGCGTGTATGGAAGTAAGCCTACTCCCGACACTCCGTTCTTCTCTCAACTCTTGCAGATTATTTTTCGGTACTCTCCCGGTCCTGAAGGCAACGTGGGCGCGTGAAGCTCGACAGCAACGCGATAGCTATTATGTACGTGTTTTCCCTCCCTCTTACAAACCGACAATTTGATTCAGATATGTAGGATCTTGTCCAACGGTTACTCAAACCGTTCTCCGATCTGCCCCCTCCTACCACTCCGTTGGCCCAACTCGATGCCTCGCTGTTCGCTGTTTCCAAGGACCTTTCTCGCATTCCCGTCGGTCTGTTCGATGGTCTCAGTGACGAACCGGAGCACGCACAGTTGTGCCCGCTGAATGAGGATGCGCCGGAAGAAATAAAGATACCCTACGCCAACAACCTGGATATACGACTCAAAGTCATCCAGGACCGCGATTCCTCACGATCCTCGTCTCCCATCCCCGAGATCCGTCTAGAAGCAGATAGTGGCGGCACACCTGAGATTTCGGTGTCTGCACCCGAGACGCTCTCGAGCCGCCGGAATACTGCTCCGAAAACGCTGGTTACCGCGCAATCCGCGCCGTCTTACAGTACTGGGGACGCGCATCCAAAACATCTATCTGCACTGTTTCGCATACTGTATCTGCACTCCGTGATCAATCCAGGAAATCATTCACCTCATATTCCGGCGTTACTGGTCCCGCTATATTCTGTCCTCAGCCAAGAAATCGAAACTGCAGACCTCTCGCATGTCGAAGGTACGTCACGACAGTATGTACCGGTTATCGCTCTTGACCTTGCGCAGCGGACACGTTTTGGCTATTTGAGGCAATGATCGGCGAATTCTCAGAGCTGGAGGACGAGGAAGGAGGGACTATCTGGATGAGAAAGTTTGGAAATCGGGTTGTTTGGGCCGACCCCGAACTTGCCGATATCCTGGTATGTCCTTGAATGGCTGGCGTCTCCAGATAGCTGACCTACCGTCCAGCATGCCAAGGGTTTGGACCCTGGTCTCCCTCATTACTCTTAGTGGGTTTGTCGCCTTCGTGACCTCGTATCTTGTGACTTAAAAGCGTGCACAGCCGTTGGCTTGCTCCCCTCCTCACCCAGACCTTACCCTTGCCTTGTGTTCTCGTCATTTGGGACGCTCTCTTCTCTTGCCCGATGCGAGAACGAGACAAAAGCCCTAAACTTGAATATCTCCTCGACGTCTGCGCTGCGATGCTCATCCGTGCACGTGCAGCTCTTTTCCGGTTAGTCAGTTGATTTGTCGACCTGTCTGCTTTATATTCATAACGCATAGACTAGGGAAAGGCGGTCCAAAATCACCGAGTTTGTGGTCTGACGAGAACACCAGTGTCCCTCCTCCGTCACCGTTGCGCGCTTGGGAGTTTGGCGACGCCTTCGTCGAAGGAATGACGTTGCTTCAGCTCTATCCCATCGAAGCGGCAGGTGGTATCGACAGGTTACTTCAAACTGCTTCTGACCTCACCAATCGACGAGAAGAAGAAGCGAAAATACCCAAGACCGATAATCTAACGCTTGGCGAACGTTTGAAAACTACAATGTGGAGGGGCTTCACAAATCAAATGCCTTCCCCAGATGCTTCCCCGCCAGAGTCAGAGGACCAGCAGGATGATGAGGATGACCAGAGCGAGGTAGGAGACACCGAGGCCGCCACGGGTCTCACGGCTCGCCTCGCCACCACGGTATGGAGGGGCATAACAAACAAATCCTCGATGGAACCACCTCCAACGCCCATCAGTCCCAGCACCCCGATGATGCCTCCCTCCCCTATACGCTCGCCGTGGCCGTCCAGTAAAGAGGAGGCGCCTGAACTCGGGCCGGAGGTTCCAGCAGCAGCAACAATCTGGAATTATGCTGAAAAGCTGAAGGATTCCGATGCCGCCGCCACTCTCGCCAAGGTTAGCAGCAACTGGCGAGCGAAGGCGTTGGGCTCGTGGGCCGCTGCTCGTGGGACACCTAGTCCCCAGGGCTCACCGCAACTACTCCCAAACGATCAAGACGAAGGTAGGTTCACGCACCGTCCAGATGACGGACGGCCAGGGCACTCCTCCATGCCCACGATGCGTCGCCCCGAGATCTATTCTCCTCCGTCGCGCCCTGCCTTCTTCCGCCCGCCGCGAGATAGTATCATTGGACCTTCCCCTTCCCAACAACCCTCCTCGCCTCCCAAAAGTCCGCCATGGTCTCCACAATCGGAAGGCGGGTTCCTGAGCCGAACTAGAAACTTGCAGGATTCGTTGGCTGCGCTGACGGGTCGGTCGCAGAGTCCTCCACCTGCAGCTCCCAAGGCCGGGCCCCGCCCCCTGCTCCTTGGATCTGCATCAATCATCACACCCCGAAGTCGACCGAATTCATCAGAAGCTGGTCAATGGCAGCATGTGCCCCGAGGCCACTTGCACAGAGAGTCGCAGTCCTCTGCTTCATCTTTGTCACCTCTGGACGTTGGCCGAGGATGGAAGCCCAGTAAATCAGAGCTCATTCCCGACGTGATTCCCAGCCGGCGGGTCGCTCTAAATCGTCGATCGGTTTCCCCAATGGCCCCAATATCCCGAATAAGGCCGACATCGACCTCCTCAAACAGCACATCACCAGACCGAGGCGGCCTCCTCAGTCCTACGGGATCCTCCAGATTAACGAGCGGTAGAAACTCACTCGAAGTTCTTACCAACGGCTTCGCGTCTACCGGGGACCAACCGAACATGCTTGGGTTATCGTTACAATCCGAGGACACGACGGATTCAGAGGTACAGTCGATTAGTCCACGCCTCCGGTCCAAACGCTACCCTTCCCGACCCGCGAATATCCGCACGGAAGACCTCGGGAAGCTGAAGGCAGTGGCAGACCAACAGCCAAGTCCCCAATCACTCAGCGCGGACTGGCCAGAGCAGGCCCACGATCCTGCGATCACAACCCCGAAAGCCGCTACGTTTGATGATGCCTCTCAGCCTGGCGGCCGCAGGAGAGGGTCGACCGACCAGGCTCGAAAGATGTCTGGTGATGGGCAAGAGTCTCGAGTCCGCAAAGTTTCGAGTGGTCCACGAACGCGAAAAATCTCTTCCGGCACAATCAAGCCAGCCGGGAAGCGGAATAGGGACAGTGCCGCTGAAGAAGGTGACGACGAGGAAGGATACGACGACTTATTGGGTGCGTATGAAAGCGAGGATTCGTCGGTTCCTTAATATATTCGAATATGAATTAATGTATTGCGGTATTTATCGACCCTTGGGTATAGCGGCGTGGACGCCTCGGTACACCTCGAGGAGTATTTCGAAATGCGGAAGCAAGTTCTGAAGATGGTTAATGCACAGCCATGTAGCCTCTTTGCTGGAAAGCACCTCATACGCCACATGCACTGGAAAGTCCCCCCGTCCGGACATCTTGATGGCGGCCAAGTAATAGCGAACGTCCCATCGTCTTAGCCCTTCGTGAATTACAAAGTCCTGCAAAGTGTCGAAGGGAACAAAGTTGCGAGTGACGAAGAACGCAGGGAACCAAGGTAGCCCGCGATGTGTCTCTAGCTGTATTCCATGAGGAGGGATAACAACGACAGATTCTTGGTCGATTCAGATGTGCAAAAAGGTGCGCAGGGCGGAACGAAGTACCAAAAAGAACCTGCGTAAACTTGAAGTAAAGCAGGGCAACAAGGGTCAAGGCGAGGGCAGAGAGTGCCAGTATACTGTCATAAACCTGGAGCACCGTCAGCGACCAGAAAACCGGTGGGGTTGGGAGGTACCCGAGGCCAGAGCAGGGACAGGATGAGGGGAAGCAGTGAATACTGCCACGTCCAGCCAGATACTCCCATGATTACCCTCCCACTGCCATCCCGAGCCAGGCGCCAGTTTTCTACGCGATACTCTGTGAATCCGGAATGGCGAAGGATCGCAAACTCGGGGGAAACCATGCATGGCGCAACTGAGAGCGAGGTGATGGCATCAGCGCGCTTGCCGTGCACACTCGCCATGTTTCCCTGCAGCTTCCTCCTTGCTGCTCTCCAGGTCTTCGTGTTCATTAGAGCATATTTGCACGGCCCTTCAGATTCTGGCGATCACTCCTCAGATTTTGGCGAACAAAGTGATTGATGTGACGAGACCCGCAAAACTCACCACATATCCCGTCCACAGGCTGCATTTCCACCCACAAAAAATACACACAATTCCTGCCACCCTCCCCAGCTCTACCACGCTGAATTTACAGGCGAATTGGACGAGAATTGAGTCTATCCAACGAACAAAATCGCGGCTTAACCCCGTTCGGGCGTCACAACTTTCTGAAAATCACTCATCACTTTTTGGATCAAATGGGCGTTTTGGGGGGTGCAAATATGCTCTATTCACGCCGTTGCTGGTAACATGAATCAAACCAAGGCCACCTTCTGCAACGGGACGAAGATTCTCCTTCAAGATCGCCGGGTCGAACCATTTTCTGTCCTTGACAAGTCAACCAGCACTGTAATGCGTTATCGGACCCAACGAGGAGTCAATCTCGCAAGTGTCATGCTCATTCTGTCGTGTCATACTGAACGATAGCAGGGCTCTTGGTTCGTTCATGAGAACTGGATGACGCCTTCCCTGTTTACGGGCGCTGCGGGTCGCAAACTTTCGGAACTCGATATCGCCTCTGGATGGCACTCGCCGGATTGTGCTCGCCAAATCCTCGAAGCCCACTGGGATTCGTTCATCACGGCCGACGATTTTTCTTCTCTCTCAAGCAAAGGGATCAACACTGTCCGCCTTCCGATCGGATACTGGAGCTTGGGCCCGAAATTTTGTCAAGACACGCCATTCTCTCAGTTCGCCAACGTGTATCGTAATTCCTGGGTAAGTGCGAGTCGGACTTGAGAGGTCAAATTGATCACAAAAACAGAGCTTCGTCGTTGGCGCTATAAATCGGGCGGCTGACCATGGAATCGGTGTACTGGTCGATCTACATGGCGCTGTTGGGAGTCAGAACGGACAACCACATTCGGGTGTTTCAGACAAGCATGTTGGCCTATTCGACACGGAAAGCAACATGAACAAGACTATAGATGTTCTCACTTTCCTCACGGAAACATTATGCAATGTCACCAACGTCCTCGGCATTCAAATCTTGAACGAACCCGAGAATAATCCAAAACTTCTTGATTTCTGTGAGTGGACACTCTTCATCTGCATGTAACGCATCTCAATTAGCTGCCCGCAGATAACCGTGCGATCTCTACGATGAGACGAGTGCCAGGCGCCAGCTCCTTCCCGATCTACGTCCACGATGCTTTCAACCTCACGGAATTTAGCAACTTTGTATCACAACGGTCTGACTTTATCGTTCAAGATCACGTTCGTCGTATTCATTCAAGGCCCCGCGTGATTCTTAACCTCTTTGTTTTCTTCTCCAGCATTCCTACTTTGTTTTCTCGCCGGAAGATGAACAGAAGTCTGCCTCCCAACATACGAAAGACATCGAAACTTCCCTCTCGGACTCTCTCGCTTTGGCCTCTGCGGAAGGACGCAACCTCATCATCGGCGAATGGTCTTGCGCTCTGACACCTCAAAGCCTATCAAATGAGCCTGACCAAGACGCTGCTCGCGAGAATTTCTGCAAGGCGCAGTTGGACGTCTATACAACCACCACGACCGGTTGGAGCTTTTGGTCATACAAGAAAGAAGATTGCGACAACGGCTGGTGTTTCACCGCGGCCTGCGGAACCGCCCTCCCTTCCCAATTTTTCTCATACCGGCAGAGCTGTGAACCGCTAAAATCCAACGACGACCTCATCAATTTACGGTCCGTGGATGCCTTTGCCTTGAACATGACTACGCGTGAAGACTTGAAGCAATCCACAACTCCCTTTCACCATCGTCTTCGAACCATTCACGACTATCGTCTCAGGCGACTCGACGCCGACTCCAATATGACGGCGGAAGAGCAATCCGACACCAAGGGCTATGAAGATGGCTTCCTCACTGCCAAGCAGTTTTGCGAGTGTGACGGGTCGCGGCTGGGGTTCGTTTCTCAATACATCGACGACAGCATCCGAGCCCTCGGCCCCACAGTTGTCCAAAGCGGAACAGAGGCACACTACAGTGCAGGCTTCACGCGAGGTCTTTCTGACGGTGAGGGTCGTAGTTGATTAGCCAGTGGCGAATATTTGTATTATTATATGTTTATTACTCGGCATATCGGCCGTCGCGGCGCTGATCGAAGCTTTCGCCACAACTCTGAAGTTGAACTCCAATGTTGAGCACCGTCGCCCGGTATGCAAGACTTGTCTTATTCGATCCGCGCTATTTCTGGTGGCTTGCATCGTCCGTGATCCTCGCCGACTTTGTCCTCTCACAACTCATCATTCAATTCGTACCATGTTCGTGGATTGTGACGGAGTTTTCAAGAAGGAATGTAACACCGACCCTCTTCAGATACGGAAATCGACTGGGCGACCTACATGGTCCAGACGGACGTTTATCTCAAGGGAGAACTCGACTACTCGAGAATCACTGGGCCGACGGGACCCCTGGTGTGAGTTCGCAACGTTCATCCATCCACCCACAAGTCGCGTAAATCATCATAATAGTTATCCTGCCGGTCATCTGCAGATACATCGCGTTCTGCACGCTCTTACCAACGCTGGAGCGAATATACCAAAGGCCCAACAAATCTACAGCGTCCTTTATATCATTTCCCTCACCTTGACCTGCACGATCTACTGGCTGGCAGGAGGCATTCCGAATTGGGCTGTACTTTTGTTACCTCTGAGCAAACGCCTTCACTCCATCTTTTTCCTGCGGCTATTCAACGACTGCTGGGCCGTGATGTTCGTCGAGGCCGCTGTCGTTGCATATCAAACCGGCTACGACGATGTCGGCACCTTGCTTTTCAGGCATGATTCTCACCAGAAACATCGCCTGCTGCGCTAATTTCTATTCATCCCAGCGCTGCATTGTCTGTAAAAATGTCCATACTGCTCTATCTTCCTGCTCTCCTGGTTATCCTGTTCAAGCGCCATGGCCTCATCTCTACCGGCCGTCACTTAATTACCCTCGGCGCATCCAACGCGCTCCTTGCTCTACCCTTCTTGGAAGAAGACTATTGGGCATACCTACGGTCGGCGTTTGATCTCTCCAGAGTGTTCCTGTACAAATGGACTGTGAATTGGAGAATGCTGGGCGAGGAGATATTCCTGAGCCAGCCATGGGCGAACGGCCTACTCTTGGGTCATGTTTCCTCCTTGGCTGCCTTTGGACTCTTCGTCTGGTGCAAGGAGGACGGTGGCGTATGGGTGGTGCTCAAACGCGGCTTCAAAAAACCGGATTCACCGGCTGGTTTCGCCCCAGTAACAGCAGATTGTGAGTTGTCTCCTATCGTTTCTCGCGTGATTTCACATACAATTCCGCCAGATATCGCAACAGTGCTCTTCACCTCGAACCTGATAGGCATACTGTTTGCGCGCTCGCTTCATTACCAATTTTATTCCTGGTATGCGCAGCAGCTGCCCTTCCTGGTCTGGAGAACTCGATACCCGGTTTCAGTAAAGTGCGTGTTGGATATTTTCATGGTCCAATTCCTTCATAATCTCCATAGAATTGCTTTGATTATGGGTATCGAATACTCGTGGAACGTCTTTCCCTCGACGAGTTTCTCCTCTTCGGTTCTCCTCGTGGCCAATGCCGGCCTGCTTGGGGGAATATGGACCGGTTACCCAAACGGAATTCAATAACTTAATTTAATTTAAAGCCATGGACATCATCATCCCGAACCCATCCCTAGTACAAATGTGCTCCGGCCCCCGCGCGGTAGCACCAATATCTTCTCAGCACCGTGGACCTGATACGTCTCCGTGCTCGGGATGGCCATGGAGCCCATCGTTACTTCCCCGGCTAGGGGAAGAGCGGTGACAGTGACTTTTGGAAGTACAAGCTCCCCGTGGTGTAGCGCAATGAGTGTGACGGGCACACTGTACGTTGCGTCGTCCTATCACAGATTTAGGAATGCTTTCGCCACGGTGATTGGCGACTTACCTTGGCTGCGAAATCCCCTCGTTTTCGACCGCTTACCAACCACTCACGCACCATTTCCTCGACATCGAAACGCATCATATATGCACGTTGTTTGTCGTGCACGCTGGAGCCCCAATGGAAAGAGGTGTGTATAGTGAGGATGGCAGGTATCGGCTGTCCGGCGTAAAGTGATGGAGTGTGCTCCACGTCCCCTCCCGAGGAGGACTCCAGGCGAATACATGCGGCAGCAACGATCTTTCCCAACATCAGTCCACGTAGAAGGCACCAGGAGGGAGTAATTCACATTCATATACGGTACATCCACAGGGATCTTGATTTCTCGCCACTTTCCTTCCGGAGGATGTGGATGCTTGTGTTCATGCAAGACCTAAGGACATGTTAGTTACTTGTTCCGATGCATCCAAGCCACAAACCTGGATCACCCGACGAAGGGTATCGTCGCCGTCGCCGAGCTCACCGAACACCTCAGGAACGTTGAGCTCGCCCGACATTCCATACATCTCCACCCAGGCGCTGTCCTGCTCTAGCGCCTCCACGAGTTTGTTCACAAGCTCGACCCTCTCCGCAAGTAAAGTCGTTGAGTTCGACAGCACTTGCTCAACTGACGTCTCGATCAAAGCTTCCACTTCTGGTAAAGAGGTCAGTACAACTACGATTCGAGTAAGATGACCCGGTACCTTCACGCAACATACGGTAGCTGATGCGGAATTTGAGAGACTCGCCGACTTTTCGCTCAGTGAATAAATCAAGTTGGTCGAAAGGAAGCTCGACGACAGACCTGGGCCATTCGCAGAATCAAGATAGAACAAGAAATTGGCGGATTGCGCCGGGGTAACTGTCTTGAAGAGCCGTCATCAGCAAAGTCATCGAACAGCCAGGGCCACTGACCACAACGCTGCGAGCCTGAGGGGAACATGCTACGACTTTCAAGCCGTCCAACCCGCCGTCAGGGATCTGCAATTGGGCAGCGGAGATGCGGACATGCTGATGACTGGTCGTCGAGATGGTAAACTTTGAAAACAGCCTGATATCGGACATTAACCTAGGTGTGGAAAGCGTCTAGTACCACAAACCGGTTCCCGCGGAAAAAGTCTTGGACATTGACCGATATCGGTAGAGTGGTAGCGACGACTCGGTTCAGGTGCAGTGTCCTAATAATGTCCGGCTCTGCGACTGTAACATATTCCACTTCCACGTCGACTTTCTGAAATTCCAAATTCTGAGGGGCTGAAGAGGATGTCGCTAAGAAAACACGCACCATCGCATGGAAGGCGGAGGCGTCCGAGTATGGAAGTAATAGTTCGAGATGACTTGCTTCAGCCAGGTTCAGAAGGGATATACACGCCTCGTCAACCTCGAGCGGGTTGGTATCATTTTGTACTTTGGAAAAGGTTAGCAACGGGCGTGCCACCCAAGAAGGACGCCACCTACCATTGGTGAGATTAACTTGTTTGTAGCGGAAAGTTACAGAGGGTACATGGAACTTGATTGACGCTTTCGCGACGTGGTTTCTTCCTGTGGAAATAGCAACAAGCAGGGACGGGGGTTTCCCAAGCTCAACTGTCGGAATGTGTCAGATACGGGTAAGCCTGGTCAATGCACCACTCACTGAGATTCGGTTGATGGAGCCGCACGTCCATGGCCAAAAGGTCGCGAGGTATTCGGACTAACGAGAACGCATTTCTAGAGGAAGGCTTTCGGCCAGGTGTGGGTTTGCGATGTGTCCATTGGAAAAGAAGGTGAGACATTCGAGCCTCGGTGCTCTCAAGGATATATGTACCCGCGGACGAGGTCTGTCATTGTGTCAGGCATGGTGCGAACGCGAGTACATGACCACGCACTGGGCAGAATAAGGTTACTTCAGTCTTCCCCGGAGGTATGGTATCGCTTGCTGCAGCAAATCGCAGCCGCTCCGAGTCCCTCCCGGACAGGATTGCAACTATGCCATCGATGGGCACCGCCTGGTTTGAGAATCAGAGGAAAGCGAGCAAGCGAACGCGGACAAGGTTACACATGGCAGGTGGTTGTGGATAACCACATCGAGGAACGAGCCATCTTTATCGCCAGCAAGTTTTGCGGTCGACGAGACGTGTATTGACATGGCGGGATGATCCGGATGCGACAGATCTGAGGAACGTTAGGACAACAGGCGGGGAAAACAGTGTCTCCGACCAGATTCCAGTGCGGCAGCCGCCTCCCTCATGGCCTGCACGAGACGGGAGATGTATTCGACACTATCCTCTTCGTGCATTAGTAGATCTAATCCCACAGTATCCACGTAGGTCTTGAGAAACGAAAGGAGAATATGGATCCATTCTCGATCTTTAGTTTTGTCAAGCGCCGCGTGTGTGTCCAGGGCCAGAGACAGCATCAATGACTCGAGAGAAGTCCACATATGTGGCGCGTAATGTGCGGGCAGGGATGTGTACGTGGTCAAGGCCGCAGCGAGTCGTCCACGGTGCCTTCAAGGGTCCGTCGTTAGTATGCCAAGGATGTATAAAATAACATACACGTCGAGGGCCGCGAGACTGCCGTGCAACTTGAGGGCAAATTTCCGACGGCCGGCTTTGGCGTACATGTCAATTGCCCGATTTGTTATTCCCACATATGTCTCGTAGAATTTATCTCTACTTTCAATGGATTCCAAGACGTCTGTGCTCGAGATTTTCTGGTCCGAATCAGGGGAGCCAGAGCACGGAGGCGGCCGAGGGGAGTTGGAAAAGGGAGGTCGTATGGGAAGATGCCCGACCTTGACACCTATAATGTCCAGCTTTGGATGCGTGAGGCAGGGGGTGAGAAGCGACGCAGAGCTTTCTTACCTGATTTCGAGCTAGCTCCAACAACTCACCCTTTCCTGCATTGAATGCGCTGAGTTTGGCGCCTTGAAGGCTAAGGGTAGAGGCCCAGGCGTCACACTGATCAACGACACTGAGAGCGGAGGAATATGTCCACGATTCAACAAAGAACTCGGGGATAGTAGTCTCCTGAGCTTCGTCAGGATTGAAACAGAACGGCATGGTACGATACGTACCTCGACCTCTGATAATCGACGCCCGAAAGCCCCAAGAAAGGCGGACGCTTTTCTGCTCACTTCATTGATCCGTCCGAGATTAGCGAGCAGTTCACATTGGCGAGCGAGCAGATAGATCCGAAAGTCAAACACTGAAATGGTGTTGGCGAGAATGAGATCTCGGTATGGCTTCTTGGATATCGACAACAGAGGGCAAGAGTCGTCGTTGGGGCTGGGAGTGATGAGAGTTCCAAACCAGGAGAGATTCTTTTCCTTCAGCACTTGATAGAAAGACGCCTCCAGCTCATCATACTGCAACAGGGCGTCCTCGAACAGATTGACGCCTTGGAATGAGCCCGCGAGACTTTCCTGCGGGACCAGATTCAAGTCTACGCGACGAAGAAGTGGGGTGAGCTACCTTGAGAATGAAGAACGTGCAGAAGTTCCATCCAGGCATTTGTCTCTGACTCTCTGATCGCTTGACATCGTCCTCCCGCTGCGAAACCGCAAGGTCGAAAGAGGTCAATAACCCGTCCTTGAGCTTGTTGACAAATTCGGCCCAAGCGGCGGGATTCTCGTATCCGGAAGTCCACGCGAGCTGGACACACCTAGGCGAGTGAGTAGGGCTACAGCTATGGAGTGAGACGCATACCTGTCTCGCCGGTCTGTGTTAAAGTCGGCCTTTAACTTGTCCGAAACAGAACCCTTGAGCTGGAAGAAGTTGCCGCTCGGAGTGCTTGCATTTTTTGGTCGGACGACGTGAAGTATGAGCCATTCCTGGTTCTTCCGGGCGGTGACAACGGAATGCCAGTCTTTTACCTGACGCTTGATCGTGTTCTTGTAAGTTTCGAGGTCGGTATCCTGAAGACTGTCAGAATTCATTCGATGCGGGTTCACTTTCAAGTTACCTCACAAGTCACGATGTAGATGTTGAGGAATGGCTTCTCCAGCAGGGTCTCTGGTATCTGAGAGGTGTGTTCATCCCGCAAAGATTCGAGTGGTACGAGGGAGATATCGAGTTCTTGGATGGTTCTAATCGAGGGCCGAGATGGTGATTTCCAATGGATGTTGCGCAACGGCAGCTGGGCGAGTAGGGCAGTGTGCACCTGGTCCCAGCTCCCGGAAGACAGAAACGCCTGCGCCCCGGAATACGACACGAGCACGCGCTGGGGAGGTGCCATGGATGCTCTACGCAGACGGCGAGTTCCGAAGACGGAGTCGCCATCACGTGTCCCCGCCCTCTTTGTCTTCTCCTACTCGCCGACTCGCGTTCTCGTCGTGTCTCCTCGCCACATCTCCAGGCCAACTACTACCCATTATTTCGGTCGCAATGTCTTGCTGCAGCCCGAGTCTCTTCCCTCTGTACTCTTGGGTGCTCCTTTCCCCACCGTCGGCTGGTCGGCTCCGAGTGCGCACGCCTCCCCTACGCCCCATCCCTGGCGTGTAGTATGAATGTGGACGGCGGTTCGCGCCTGTGGATCGTGGTACGTAGACGCCAGTCCTGTTGGGGCGGGGACGCCGAGCCCATAATCATCTGCGGCGGCTCATGCTGCTGGGCGAGGGGAAATGCTTCTTACTCTCCTCGGTCTAAGTTGAGCAGGCCGCATTACAACGACGCCCACCGATGAAAGCTCTCCCACGCTGGCATCCCTTCCTGCTCGTCCCAGCACGGAGCCCCTGTTCCTGCTGACGTCGCCGCACTCGCAGCCAATACCTCCATTCCACTCAAGCTAAACCCGGAGACGTGGGCAGACGCGCCCCCGGGATACCCGGATCGTGTCTTTGCGGCGACTGGTCTCCACTATGCGGTACGGTGTAACATCATTCGCGTACCAGCACCGTCCATCTCACCTTCTCCACCGTCTGCCCTCCAGTTCCCTGGCTCCGTATGGAGCACGAGATTGGTCTCCGCTGTCTCGTCGACATCACAGATCCAGTGGACCCGTTCGATCGAGCTCCTCCTCCCCGCTTTGCTCTGTCTCCAAGAGGTAGCGCACGCCGTATCTACAACCTCGCGGACGCTCATCATTGGGTTCTTCTGTTTTGGGATCCAACATTGGTCTGGACGACTCCCCGCCGACCTCGAAGAGTTCTGCATTCAGCCCCTCACATTGGGTATGCTCCTCACGCTCCCTCGCCGCCAGCGACAGGGTTTTTCTGTCTCGGGATCATCCAACATTTGTCTGGACGACTCCCGGCTGACCTCGAAGAGTTCTATCTCGCGTCGGTTATCCCGCTTGGCAATCTTCACCCCTCACATTTGTGTATGCTCCTTACGCCTCTCGCCGCCAGCGACAGGGTTCTTCTGTCTCGGGATCATCCAACATTCAACATTCATCTGGATGACTGGCTGACCACTCCGGCCAACCCCAAAGAGTTCTGCCGCGTCGGTTATCCCGGTTGGCAGGCTCTTCACCCCTCACATTTGGGTATGCTCCTTACGCTCCCTCGCCACCAGCGACATCAACTTTCATCTGCCACGACTCAGCATAGCGAGCCCGCTTTCTGCCAGTATTCAAGGCCATCACGCCACCTCGTCCTTGGGTCATCAGGCACCTGGATACACATTGACGACAAGGCCCTTTCGATGTATCTCCCGCTGGCTCATGGAACATCCCCCGACTTTCCTCCCGTCTGGATCTCCGCTCTCTGTGGCTGCCACTTTCCTGGGCTGCGAATTAGTTCAAAAAGTGGACAAAAGCACTGAAATTAAACAGTATCGACACCTGTGCGATTCGAACACACGCGGGAAAATCCCAATGCCTTGGCATATAGCAGGGCATCGCCTTAACCACTCGGCCAAAGTGTCATGGAGGCTGTAGGAAGACAGAAAACTATCATATGAATAGTATGGTGCAGTATCGTTTGCAGCTCTCAACAACCTGGTTCGTTTAACCACCTCTGCTAGTATGCATGCCTAACACCTGTACCCCCCGGAATCCCAAATAATTTGCCTGTCAATAAGGTTGCGGAGAGTTGAGATGATGTGCAAAAGAATACCAGTGAAGTACTTATATATATATTTATTTTGCTGAGACGTTAACACTGGCCGGTACCTTGGTCTACAGCCGCCAGGGTGGAAAAGTAAAGATAGTATGGGGATCGTGTCGAAAGCCTGTGAGCTGACACTGGTCAGCCCTGTGCCACTCCTGGACCTTGCTTTGTCTTCTCAGCATTTCTACTCCTCCACCCAGCTTACAACACAGTGAGTGCAGATTATTATTTGAATCCTAGACAGAGACACACCCAATTCCACTTCATCTTGAAGTTGCCGGCTTGGATTGACACAATTGGTTGCTCTCTACACTAGCGTGTATTTGCTGGCGTTTTTTGAGCGAATTCTGTGAGATCTCAAAAAATGATTAGCGTGTCTCGCAGAATTGATGCAGCCTCAAGAGGTGTAGTGGAGCTCCGACGTCATCCCCACGAGAGCAAAAACAACCTCCCACCGCCTCCCTGATATGCTTTGGGTCGCGAAAAAAATCAGATCTACCATCCTCCTCCCTACGCTGACAGAGGGAGACTCAACATTCGGGAACACCGCCTCAGCGGCACACTTCACGTCCAAAAGCGGAACATTTTCAAAAAACTTCACCTGTGGAGCTGAGTGGGGCTGAAGTGTTCGCAAAACCTGAAGCCAGTTTCA
Source organism: Mycena filopes (assembly GCA_029281495.1). Lineage (NCBI taxonomy): Eukaryota > Fungi > Basidiomycota > Agaricomycetes > Agaricales > Mycenaceae > Mycena > Mycena filopes. The sequence continues at coordinate 1,676,969 of JARIHR010000014.1, forward strand.
CTGAAAAAAAACTCGCGGAAACGGCACAGCAAATACACTCTACTGCCATCCCCTCATCATACTGGCTCGCACAGCTAGTGCCATATTAATCCTCCCTACGGCATTAGACTCTTGGGGGGGTGTGCCGTGCATGCCCATGGCTTCCCCAATGGCTCTTTCCCACTTTGGTGCCATCCTTGCTTCTAGTCAACCCCATTCTCTTACTACTAATTTCTACGCGATAGGCTGCCGCTTCTTCATATATCAACCTCCAGGTGACCGCCAAGGCCACAGGGTACTCAGTATCAAAAATGGCACAAGTCCCTGAGGGCCGCCTCAGTCCGTATGCCAGCCCCGTTATTTTTTTAACGCAATTTTCACTGACCGTTCAAATGTTCACGGTTTTGGTCGGTCGCGGATGGATGCACCGAGGTATGCCTACTCCCTTCAAAGCCCTTCCGTCCCTTTTCTTGTCCTCCAGCGGGCCTCACTTATTAGTTAACACGGCACGGTTATTAGTTAACACGATACGACGCGTCGCCCACGTGTCCGCGTTTGAATCAAGGTTAGGGTTCCCCAGTTGCGCGCCTCCACCTTGATATCTGAGCTTATCTCGCCTTTCCGCCCCACGACCTCAACACACCAGGTGAGAGCATGCAGGACGGCCCAGGACGCGAATGAGTGGGTGGATGGCGAGGCAAACGCGAAACTGGGTTGGATGCGAGTGTTGGATCGTCGCTGACTGAATTTGATCAGAATGTCTGCACACATCGAGGAAGTCCCGTCCGACCAGTCCGACCACGAGCACGACGGGCACGACCATGGGCATGACCACGATCATGAACACGACCACGAGGACCCGACCTCCGCCGCCGCACTCGACAAGATTCAGTCTCGGTCGGAGCGCAAAGCTCGCAAGGCTCTCCTCGGTCTCGGTCTCAAGAAGATCCCCAACATCACCCGGGTCACCCTCCGCCGACCCAAGAACGTTCTCTTTGTCATCTCCTCCCCCGAAGTCTACAAGGCCCCCAACAGCGACTGCTACATTGTCTTTGGCGAGGCAAAGGTCCGTAGCCGCACTCACAACCAATATATTCAGCGCTAATTAATCTCCCTCCCAGATCGAAGACATGAGCCAGCAGGCACAGCTCGGGGCCCAGCAGCAATACGGTGGGGGTGCGCAGGGCATCGAGAACTCGGGTGTCGGAGCAGAGGATGACGAGGACGACGATGACGATATCCCCGAGCTCGAGGCCCCAGAGGACGACGGCACTCTCGACGAGTCTGGTGTGGAGGCAAAGGACATCGAGCTTGTCATGGCTCAGGTCAACTGCTCGCGTGCAAAAGCCGTGCGCGCATTAAAAGAGAGCAATGGCGATCTAATCAACGCTAGTGCGTCGTCCATTCCTCATCCTTGACTTCATTCTGACCCTACTGCAGTCATGGCCGCGAGCGAGTAGTAGTGTATGTTTTTTTGCGAAAATTGACAAAAGACGGGCAGCTACGTCTGCCATCGCCGCAATTCGACGTAGTGATTGCTCCGTTCCCAACCCTCCTGCACGATTTCGACACCCTTGAGAGAACTCTCCGACGTTGTAGGTCCGACGACCAACCCCAATCCCCCTGCGGTGTGTGTGACGAGCGCTGCCAGCTCGCCCTCGTCGAACATGTGGTAATACCGGTTATATACTTGCGTCGAGTCTTCCGCGAGGACCCACGGCACGAATACATCCTGCCCAATTCCGTTCGCGTTGGTTGGGATACTCCGCTTTGAGTGCTCGTCCTGCCGCGTCGCCCAGACATATATCAGCACGCGTCCATGTGTGGGTGCGACGGCGGTTAGCAATCGCTGCAAACACTTGAGCATCTTCCAGAGCTGTCTGAACTACAGAAATGAACCTGAACTGCCAGCCTCCGTCGCTCTGGCGTCGCTAGATGATGGATCGTAGCTATTGAGATAGCATAATCCTGTCGGTTCATTATTTTGCGACTGAGACCTTCCTCAAGAAATTACACACGAAAACTGCGGGTCGCCAGCCGTGCCCTAGGACGTCGCCCCACACGACTTCGCGCAGCGCACCCGCCCCGCCCGCTGTCCGCGCGATCTCGAGCAGATTGCGACTCCGGTCGAGCCCAATTGTCCATTGCCGTCCTGGCCGGTCAAGCGGGAGGGGTAGGTACTTGCCGTTGCCGGTCCCCGAATCGAGCCCCACCCAGCCATCTTGAAGGTTAGCGAGAAAGGCGGCAATGATGGGCCAGGGCTGCAACGCGTGTTGGCGACGCGCAGCAACAGCTTTCTCGACTGACTTTGTATCTGGTCGACGAGAAGTGGGACGCGATGGCGTCGTACACGTCGTGGACATGCGTCTCCTCGTACGACTGCGGTGCATTGTTGTCTACATCGGTGGCGACGACTGCGGGAGCCATGAAGTTGTTGATACAAGTTGTGCGATACAAAAGTGCTGTTACACCGTCCGTCTAGAATCCCATCTCGTCGTCGACTAGCGCGCGGAACCTACTTCCATCGAACAACGGAAACTCCCGCATGGCGTCGGGGTCGAACGCAATGACCGTGTCCGCCAGGTCGCTGTTACCGAAAAATAAAATCACCACGAAAAGGAATAAGCGCAGCACAACGCACTCGACGCTCGACGTGGTGAGGTACTGACCCAGCGCACGCGCAAGTTCTAGCTGGTGGTTATGCAGGAGCGTCGGGTTCGGCACGACGATGAGCGGCTTGCGCAGTCGCAGCACTTCAAGGATTGTCCCCGCCCCTATCGAATTCTTATTCAAATTCAACGCTACGTGACGCGCGCGTACCTGCATGCCCTATAACCAGATCCGCGCGGCGGTAGTCTGCTTCAAGCGTGCCCTTGGATTTCCAGAGCTCGACGCGGACGTCGTGGCGGTCGAGAGTGACGGTTTGACCAGCGGCGACGGCGCTGGCAAGATCAAAGTGCGAGTTGCCGCATTGGACGACGAGGGAGGTGTAGCCCCGATCGCGGAGTGCGACGAGGACGGCGTCGGAGAGGACCGTCTGCACGAGCAGGTCGAACTGGAATGTGCCGACAGTAACGAATGCGAGCATTCGGAACGCGACCCCTGTGGCTGTGATGGCCATCAGGACTCTCTTCTCACCAGAAATGCCTGAAACTAGGCGTCGGGGCAAGCAAGTGTCGGGCACCGCGTCTCCCCTCGACGATGGCCCAGACGAATACACCGAAGACGCGCCGCAGGAGGTTGATTCGGGTACGCGTACGCCATGCATTCCCTAGAGTCGTTTCTGAAGACTCCCAGACGAGCCTACGCCGAAACGCCGCAAGACTGACAAGGCGAAACAGGCACCAACCAAGAGGAAGGGTAAAGCGGCGGGCCAAGGACGCGTTGGACGCCTGAAAGGCCTCCTAAAAATGCCTGTGGACATCTTTTATGAGATATGCTCTCACTTGACGCCAGAGTATCTGGTACTCCTCGCGCTTACAAGCCACAACTTCCGCATCAGCCTTCGCTCTTCAGCTGCAAATTCTGTTTGGAGGGAGGTTCGGGGGAGGTTCGATGCTCCCAGCGCACCGAGCGATATAGAAGACGAATACACATGGACGAAACTACTGTATACCCCTGGCAACGCTTGTTTTGTGAGTTTATCCGACAAATGTCAGGACCCCCTTCGGTAATGCTGTTCCAGGAGTGTGGCAAACTAAATACCAAGTACATCGCCTTTGCGTTCCGCCGCAGGCTCTGCCTTGAATGCAGGAAGGAACAGTACGTACCCAACAGTCTGCATTCCTACCCCTAACAATGGTCAAGTCTTCTACGAGTCAAGCCCAGAGATCGCCTCCCTTTCGATGCGGAGGTTCTTGATTTGGTACCTTACAGCACGACTGCCGGGTATTTTGGAGGTTCAAGTTCGCACCCTGATTCGTACTGGCGCCCTCAACTTGAATTTGTTCACCGTAAAGTTTCCATGTACAAGGACGCTGTCCGTAAGGGAACACTGGACGCACGCGCCAAGTACGACGAGTACTGTCAAGAGCGATCCCGTAAAACCGAAACCATTATGGACGTATGTGTTTATTATCTTTCCCGTTGTACTGCCAGCGGACCAACATCCATGCAGACCGTCGAGGAACTTGAATCGTGGGTTGGAGCTCAGGAGACGGCACGGACGAGCGACTATCAGGCAAAACGGAATCAGCGCTATGATGCGTAAGACGCATTCATATACACACCGTGTAGAACTGATTTTCTGGCCGCACCAGCATCGCCCGTCGCCTCTTGGAAGCTGGTTACAGCAGGGATGAGTTGTCCCGTGTTAGTCGACCGGGACTAGGCCTCAATTCTGTCAAGCCACTAACAGATTCCGGTGAGTGACATCCACGCGCAATTTTTGTCTACCAAACCTATCGTTCTCTTCTAGGATGGGCAGAAATTGGTCCAAAAATCATCGGGTGTTTGGATGCCGAGCGTGCAGCGAGGAACCGAAGTCGACGACAGGCCACCATCGTAGCGGCTTATGGCCTTCTTGCGCTCAGTTGTGCCCCCCAGTCAGAGATTCTTTATGCCTACAGAACTCTTCCCAAGCTGGCAGATCGGAGCCTTCCGCACTCCAGAGACACCCAAGATGACGCTCACTGCAGAGCTGATCAACGATCCGCATACCGACGAGTTGTCCGAGGCGCAGCTTACTACTGTTACTACAAACTCATTCCTTGCGGATGCCTTCGCATGGGCCCTTGAACGCATGAACGCGATTGCAAATGCCACGTCGCTCTCCGTTCCCCTACCTCCATCCATTGAATGGGTAACTCCAACCACCCCATTTGCGGCGCAACCTCCGCCTCCGGAGACTCGAGAGAATTTTCGACCTTGCCACAGTCGTTCTCGTCGTCGACACTTGGAAATCAGGCGGCAGCTCTTATCACCAGTGGGACTATGTATGGATCCACGACTGGCCCCGCGCTATCGCCCCACTTCCCGATGCGAAGATCGTATTTATGGGGCGTGATGCTATGAATGTATGGAGACCGGACAAAGAGGTTATGGTATTCTCTCCAAGCGGCGCTGAAGCTGTACGCGCAGTACTTCGCCTAGAGAACCTCGACGCGGACACTACGACCACTACCGAGCTTGACGCCCGCGAGTCGCTGTTCAGGTGCGCTCATTGCCAGACAAACAATGATCTCGCCTACACTTGGCGAGGCTGTGTGAGTCCATTCCTCCGTACAGTCGGACAGACACTAATGCCTTGAACATAGGTTGTACACAGTCTCCAGAAATTGCACCCCCAACCATCTTGGTCACTCGTCGCTGCGAATGAGAAGGCTTCTTTCACACCGGGCGCAGATGTCGAGATTTTCCTCCAAAAGGCTCGTGGATGGGTGTGCAACAAATGCCCAGTCACCGATTCCTATGGAATATATGCTGACGTCCTTGATCATCTTTCGCAAGCGTGCGTTTCTACTGACTCTTTCAAAAGCGACTCGTTTCTGAAGATTTGATAGGCATTCTATCGTGTCTCCTCAACACGATGATTTAATTTTCCTGCCGAGCCACGAGCAATGTGCTCCGAGAATATTATCCATGTCTCGCATGGCATGAGGGTCGAAGTCTCATCCATTGTTCAAAGTCTACGTGCTGTAGCTCTCGTAGCTGTAAAATAACAATGTTTGAAATTCTTACATACTTGACAAACGTGGAATATGACTCGAACTCTTTCTCACAACTTGGACTCGACTTGTGCCCTCGCCGACCGTCTTTCGCGTTTCGAATTCAACTCTTGCTCTGTCCGAATATTTGCAACTTCCGATAACCATGGGATACACTCTCTGCGTCCTAGGTCTTGGGTTTTGCTCGAGCAGCGACTGCGCAACGCTGACACCGACACTGGATAGGATGTGGTACGATGGGGATTGCTGTACTCTCTGGTGTGATAGAGAGTCTCGATACGGCCACGCGCTCAACAAGCAATACGGTTAAATGGGAGTCACACACCCCGGGCACGCTCACGCCGACAGGGCCTCCCGACGCGTCCGTTCCAACTCACTTTGTTGCGTGTGTTTCACGTGAAGAGAGCGCGACTCGATTGCGCGCAACCTTTGGTGCGCTGGGGCCGTTAGGTACCGGCGTCGAAGTGCATGTCTCTGGGAATCTGGAAGCTGTCCAGAAATCGGACGTGGTGTTACTGTGGTGGGTTTATGTGCGATGCTCTTTATAGGGGGGCGCTGATTTCGCTAGTTGCAAACCACAGCTGGCCCACACAATATTAGGAGAGTTAGGACTCAAGGAGGCGCTCGACGGCAAGCTCCTTATTAGCATCCTTGCTGGGGTGACTATGAGCCAGCTGAACGCATGGGTCCTCCCCACAACCAAGGTCATCCGCGCAATGCCCAACACGCCGTGCAAGGTCGCGTGTTCTCGCTCGACGCTGACAAGCGTGCACTGAAATTGCTCACAGATTCGCGAGGGCATGACCGTCGTCTCGACGCTCCCAGTCTCTCCGAGTACTGAAGTCGACCGCGCGATCATCCTCAAAATCTTCTCGTCCATTGGCCGCTGCCGATTCCTGGACGAGAAACATTTTGACGCGTGCACCGCGTTGTCGGGTTCAGGTCCCGCGTTCGCTTGCATATTTCTCGAAGCAATGGCAGACGGCGGTGTCATGATGGGACTTCCTCGCGCCGAGGCGCTCGAGCTCGCCGCTCAAAGTATGATCCACCATAAATTCGTTGTTCGCTGGCTTATACCCTCAATAGCGTTGCAAGGCACCGCGCGTATGGTTCTTCAAGGTGGTGCGCACCCTGCACAGATAAAAGACGCGGTTACCAGTATGTTTTATTCTTGTCGTGTGTTGACCCAGTCTGATTCATCGACATACAGCCCCGGGAGGCTGCACCATCGCCGGCCTCCTCGCGATGGAGGACGGTCGTGTACGATCCACGATTGCCCGTGCAATCCAGGTCGCCACAGAGCGCGCCAGTGAGCTAGGGCAGCCAGCCAAAAAGTAGTTTTGACAATACACATGATGCATTCAGTCATCGAACTACATACAAATGTGTCCTCGCTCATCTACTACGCTCCACTGGTCAAGAGATTCGTAAACAAACAAGGTCACCACGCCGATGGCGCGGATATACTTGATATTGCTCCCATAAAATGAGAACGTGCGTGTGGGATATTAAACGCCGTCCAGAGTGTCGAGGAGCGGAATGAAGAGGAAAGGAAAGAAAGTAGGATGAACGGGAACTCAATTATATTGAATCTATAGAGGTAAGTGTACGAAAAAAATGAGGAAGGGAAGAATGTGTCTCGCGTTTGAGTCAGGGGACGCACACAGGTCAATGCGACCTGAAGAATGAAGCATACGCGAGATTGAGGTTTCGTCTTGCTCATTTGAATGGGCGCCACTCCGTCTGGACAAAGAAGTGACGCTAAAGTGAAGGATGAGCGGCGAAGACAGTGACGTGGCATCGTTAGCCCCCAGCAATATAAAGGTGAAGACGGAAGGAATGCCATTGCGATATACAGGACAGAACTGACACGGTCGTTAGATGCTTAGTAGGTGGGCGATGAAGAAAACTCACCATGGAATTAAAGAATTATCGGTCTGGAGCGACCAGCATTGAGCCAGAGTTCAGAAGAGATGATAGCTGAAAGCACTCACAAAACTCGTGTGTCTCGTCGCCCCTCTTGACGGTTTGCTGTGGTGGGGGAAAGAGAGAGAAGTTTTAAGCGACGCCAGCGACACACGAGCAAACAACTTACTTTCCACGCTTCTTCAAAGTCAACCGGTAATATTACGTAACGATTCTTCCGAACAGCTGGAATTTTGTTGAGAGAGATATTGATCCATAAGGATGGACGTAACATACCTTGCAGTCCTGCGGCCTGGACGATAGACGCGATTTCGGCGGACGAGAGTCGGTCGGGCCGAGATACGTCTAACTACTTTTGAGTCGATTGATTGCAAAGTTGCGCAGGAACTTACAATCTTCCAGGTCGACGTCCGGTCCAAGGTTCATCTTGCTGGTGACAGTTTGGAAAATCAAGCGCTTTTCACGGCGAGAAGGAAGCGGGAACTCGATCTTTCGGTCCAGTCTTCCAGGACGAAGCAGGGCAGGATCCAGGGTGTCTGCACGATTGGTGGCCATGATGACCTACGCGCCGATTAAAATGAATTGAATGAACATTCAGCGAACGCATACCTTGACATTGCTACCCTGATCAAATCCATCCATTTGATTGAGTAGCTCGAGCAAAATACGCTGAACCTCTCGGTCCGCACCAGTTTGCGCGTCGAACCGCTTTGTTGCAATGGCGTCAATCTCGTCAATGAAGATGATGGCGGGAGAGTTCTCTCGCGCCAGACGGAACACGTCGCGGACCATACGCGGGCCCTCACCAAGGTATTTCTGGACGAATTCGCTACCGACGACGCGGATAAAGGCGGCGGTGGTGTGGTGGGCGACTGCCTTGACGAGCATGGTTTTGCCAGTACCTAGGTCGCATGAGATGAGAACGAGAAGGAATTGCGCAGAAAGGTTTCACGCACCTGGTGGTCCATACAGCAAGACACCGCGAGGCGGGTCGATGCCAATCTTCTTGTACAGATCAAAGTGCGTCAAAGGCAGCTCCACGGCCTCCCGAATCTCCTGCTTCTGGGAGTCCATGCCGCCGACATCCTGATAGCCCACATCCGGCTTTTCTTCCTTTCCGAGCATGGAGATGGACGAGTCCGCTTCTGGCGGGAGGATGTCGACGAGGGCATTAGAATGGCGGTGCAGCGCCACCGACGAGGAGGGCTTGAGCAGCTCGCGGTCAAGAGTTGAGAGAATACGGACGACATAGTTGGAGCCCGTTGTCGAGCCCACGATGCCGGTGTGCTGGTCTATTGGCTCGAGAAACTGGCCGATGACGAGGGGGACGGATTGGATGCGCTTGACCTCTTCCTGGGCGCGGATGAGCTCGCGCTTGAGATTCGCCTGCTCGTCCTTGATGTAGCTCTCTTGTATCTCGAGCATCTCGAGGTGTCGGGCGAGTTTCTTGTACTTTATATAGAGGTCTTCCTCCTGGAGCTCCTGGTACAGGGCGACCTTTTCGGTAACGACGGAGTCGAAGGTGGGTTCCTGGGACGCGTTAGGGAGGAGTAGCGGGGTTTTCAAACCGTACATGTTTCTGTAGCTCGATCCCAATTTCATCCATCGTAGGAAAGAGAAAGCGACGCGTCAGCTTCGCGTAGGTCACAGTCACAGTCACAAAGGTTTTACCTCCCCATTCATGGCGCATGTAGTCTCTCCCCTGGACCAGCCCTCCAACTACAAAGACTCACAACTGCGCAACCTTGACCGTCATAGGCAGAACGACCTGCTCTCAAAGTCGACAACTCTATATGTACGTTTTCGGCAAAGGTTTCGCCTCCAATAATTATCCCTTTGCTGCCCACCAACTAGATTGGTAATTTGAGTTTCTACACAACCGAAGAGCAAATATACGAGCTATTCACCAAATGTGCCAGTCCAGAGGATGGCGGAGGTATCAAGCGAATTATCATGGGGCTCGATAGGAATACGAGGTTGGTGTGCTTTTTGTTTCGCTTGCTGGCAGACCAACTAACAACCCCGCGTCCAGAACGCCCTGTGGATTCTGTTTTGTAGAGTATTACACGCACGCCGAAGCGCTGGCCAGCATGCGATATGTGAGCGGGACGAAACTCGACGAGCGTATCATCCGCTGCGATTTGGACATGGGGTACAAGGAGGGGCGGCAGTTTGGACGCGGGAAAAGCGGGGGGCAGGTGCGCGACGAGCACCGGCAGGACTACGACCCTGGGCGCGGCGGATGGGGTGCGCAAGCTCAACGGCTGGAGATTGAACGGCGGAGGGAGGTCGAGGAGCGGTACGCCGATGCCCAGGACGGCCCTGGCGCAGTTGCGGGCGGTGGTGGCGATTGGAAGGAGGCAGAGACTTCGGGCAATGAGTCTCGATTAAAACGCGGTCGGTCGCCGGAAGATGAAGGGGACACGCGACTGGTGTGTTTTCGAAAACAATCTTCCTACTCGGTGTTTAACGTCGCATACAGGGCCAGAGATCTCGGCTTGACGAAGATGTGGATGCTGAGAGAATGTGAAAACTTTGCTTGGACGTGACAAGATTTATTTCATTCAATAAATGACACGGGCGCGTATTAAATATTTCTTTCCGTGAGAATCCGGTCTCCAGTGCGTCATATGAAGCTCGCGCACCAGACGGTGCGCCTCAGAGGTCGAGACCAGTCGCACCATGAATCGGCCGCTGCCGGTGTATCTGAATCGTAGAGGTCAGGTGAGACGAGCGAAAGGTGTAACTAGCGTACTTGAGCAAGTTGAAGATGTAGTCTTCCCCCGGAGGGAAGCTAAAGCCAACAAGAGCTTGCCGGTCCAGGGCTGCTGGATCCACAGTTTTGGGGAACCCCCACATTACCACGCTCTTTCCATTACTTGCGATATCTGAGCTGAGGCCGGTCCCATAATGCAGCACAGGAGGTGGTGTCGCGGCGCTTGGTTCGGCGACGGGGTGGAGGCCAGAAATAGTTACTTTTTCGAGAGCTTCGAGGCTGGCTGGGCGAAGGTAATCAGAGTGGGTGAGTTTGAGGTATGCGTTGCCAGTTGGCTCCAAGAATTCATTTTCAATAGCGACTGGGAGTTCGGATGAGACGCTAACGAGTCACAAAGGGCGATTGAAGTACCATCCCCGACGCCAGGTACTTGCGAGCGCAAGACGAGTCTGCGTAGATCAGCGGGAGTTGCGGTTCGCGGGATATTAGAGAGTTTTATGTTTGTCGCGTGCTGTAGCGCTGAAATGTAGTTAGCTTCAGAAAGGTACCGAGCAGGAGACCATACAAGGCGGAATGCGACGCGTCCGTCGAATGAGGGTAGAGGCCATAAATTTGTTGGCTTGATCACATCACACAGCCACACCGAGTCCTATGTCCTCTCGTCGACGCGACCGAAGCTGGGAAAGAGACGACAGAGACACCCGCGACCGCGACCGAGACAGGCCATCCCGCCCCAGCCGCGGTGGTGTTAGCTACCGCGAAGAGCCCCGCCGCCGCTCCAGTCGTTCGCGCAGTCCAAGGAGAGGACCCGACAGAGACAGACGCGGTTCAGGTACCCCCTTTCCCTACTCTTCAACCACTAATTCTCACTCGTGCAGACCGCAGAGACCACAGGTACGATGATAGAAGAGACAGCGACCGACGGAGGAGAGACGAGCGAGACCGCGATTATGACCGGCCCCACGACTCGCGACCACGCAGTCCTGGCGCTGCACCTCGAGAGCCCGAGAAGCCCGCACCCGAAAGGGATGCTCCCCGCGCAGGTTCGGGGATCGATGTGGACAATTGAATCGCACCAATGATTTCCTAGACACGGGCCCCTCGAAACGTCCCAACCTCGACCCCGACGCCGCTGATGAGGGCAACGAAGAAGGCGAAGAGATGGACGACGACGCGGGGATGATGACTATGATGGGTATGGCCGGGTTCGGGACCACGAAAGTATGTGCGTTATTGCTACCTTCGGCCTGCGACTCAGTTTGCCTAGGGAAAGCACATTGACGGTAATCAAGAGGGTGCAGTTTCTGTCAAGAAACAGAGGACCTGGCGACAATACATGAATAGGTACTGGTGTGCTTTCTCTCAGCGACCACTTCCTAATGTTATAATTTCCACACAGACGCGGGGGGTTCAACAGGTCGGCGCAGTTTCTCTTTCGCTTGACTTGTCGTTCAATCTTGCCGCAGGCCCCTGGACAAAATCAAGTGAAGATAAGTTGGCCTCACATTGTATTGTCCCGATTACACACGAGTCTAGGCGTTTTTCCAAAATAAAATCGTTTATGCGCTATGTACAACGGAGACAGAGGAGGAGGAGACAAAATGGCATGTAACTCTGGGACGCAGCCAAGTCCTGTGGAACTCAGAACCCGTGCACCTTGATGGTCGTCTTTTCGATCCCATTCTCGGTGAGGAAGGTCGAAATCTTGACGCGCTGGTCACCCTGGAGTTGGATGACCTGGCCCATCTTCTCATCGTCGACAAGAGTGCCGTTGCAGGCGAATTCCTGTTAATTTAATGGTTCGCTTATACTGGAATACTGTTGAAGCGTATGATATACCTTCTTGAATGCTTTCAGCAGCTTCTTGGCATCGTATTCTGAACAAAAGTCAATACAGCGAGTTGGAGTAGTTGTGTGTGCTCACGCTTAGGCAGGCCTTGCAGCGTGGTGAGGGTTTTGCGCCCGTTGCGCTGCTGGATACGGATGTGGATGTAATCCGACTGCGAGCCGACGTCCTGGCTGTCTCCGAGAGGATCTCCGTCCTCTGCAAAGGGATCTAACAGGCGAGGCAAATCGTCAACTTTGCCGTAGTAGCTGCGCATCGATAAGCCCACGAACCGAAAGAATTGAGGTTCTGAACGCTCATGCGATGGGCAGAGAAATACAAGATTGAGCGGGGGTGGTTTGGGTACAGAGAAAAGGAAAAAGCAGAGTCAAAGGCTGGAAGAGTCAGTCCCGAACGCTGATGTAAGGTGATCCATCTTTCCTTCCCCCATGGCGGAAACGGCGCAGAAGCGAAAGCGGCCGCCCAGTTTTCAGCATTTCCCAATTAATCGCGGTGCGTGTGCTTGCTTGCCCTATGGTTCCATAATTCACAGAAACGTGCAGCGATAAAACTAAAGCAGGCATGGGTCCAGAACACAAAACTGAAAAGCAAATGGAAGGCAGAGAAACGCAAGGCGGGTATTGCGCCTCCACGCAGAGAAGAGGGCGACGCTGAGGATGCGGATGACAACACCGAGGTAGAGACCAAGGAACCCGAACCTGAGCCAGCAACGACTCCGGCACGTCCCCCGCCTCCGACAAAACGTGGACGCCGAACACAACCTGATCCTTCCGAGGCAGAGTCCTCCGTCGCACCGACACTGCGCGACCGAGCACGAGAGGCCTATTCACAGGCATCTCTGCACACATACCGCTCTGACCCCTTCGGCAAAAGGCAGCAGCGGAGGAAAAGGCCGGCACCACAGGGCGCGGGCAGCCAAACATGAAGAAACGGATGGACGTGCTGCTCGAGACAATACAACGCGATCTTAATACATGAAAAGTGTTACAGTTACGTGTTGCTATTTTCTTTATTCTCGTCGACGGACATTTCGTCGGCCGCATGCGCATCTTGGGCGCGGACGAAACGCGCCTCCAAGCTGTCGACAAACTGCGCGCCGCCCGAGGTGGTGACGGCCGTGAGCGCGACAGGGTGCTCGCTCATGTGACCCGGTGCGGGGTCGTCGAGCTCGTCGACGAGTCCCAACGCCTTGGTCTCGATGGGGTCCGGGTGATTTTCGCCGATGTTGGCGAGGATGAGCGGGGAAGGCGGCGGACTGCGGGATTTGGATCTTCGAGCGTCACCATGGAGGAAGGGGATGGGGGAGAAAAGCGGGGTCGGGGGAACAGAGCTTCCGCCGATGGAGACCATGGTCCGGATTGTTGTATCCTTTTCGCTCTCAGTCAGTGGTGGGAAGCTGTCGTGGGTGGATGTGACGAGCAAGGATTTTTCCACGGCGCGCAACCATTTTCCGGCAGAATTATAGTGTTGTTTTGGATGCAGGCAGAGCTCACAGACGCGTTGTATGGTGAACGGGGGATTGCTATTCCGCGTAAATAGTAGTCGCGTCAAAGTTTGAACACGTACGATTCGAACTGCTCGAGCAACACGAACAGCGACTCCTTCATCTCTGCGGCCTCCTGTGCAGACATGTAGTTGACTGGAGCGGAGCCAGTGGATTTACGCGGCGGAAACGGGGCCAATTTTAAACCTCCAGACGCGGTTGCTTCTGGCTGGAATGGCGCCGGCGGCTTTGAGCGTTCTGGGTTGGAGAGAAAGAGATCCGTGTTCTGCTCTGGGCGTTTAGTGGACCTGAAGGAGAGGGAGAATGGTGAGCACTTTGTCAATCTTGTACTTGATTATATCGCGGAGTTGTGGCCATTCTACGCTATGAACTGTGAGGGGAAGCGGGAGAGGGAGCGGGGGAGTACTTGAGCGTGTCTGTCGCCTCGATGTGCTGCAGAATTCCGTCGTGTTCTGGCTGCCAGACGTACATGTTGGTGCAAGGCAAGCCGGCTACATCCGTGACGCGCCCTCCTATGCCCTGCCATGCCGAGTTGTGTTCGCCTTTCCAGTGAAACTCTTCTTCCTCCTACCACCATGCCCGCCGCTCGCCAGCCCCCAATTTCTACAGCCCACAGACGCAAGCTGCTCATGTCCTATGCGCCTGACTGGTGCGTCGCCTCCCTCTTCCATTCAACGCGCTCATCGTCGCGTCCAGGATCATTACAATTGCCTTGGCGTATGTATATTGACGTCGCCCACGTCCACCTCTCACGCACCCCACAGCGCCGTCTTTTTCTCCCTCGACAAGGTTCATGGTTTCCGGAGACAGTTTTCCGTCGAAGACATCTCGTATGTTTCCCCGCGCTCACCGCTGATCCCTTCCTCACCAACATTTCCAAGCATTCGTTTTCCGTGCGCTCACCTCGCATCTTGCTGAGGCTCCAATAACTTTCTTCCAGATTCGCTGTTCATGAGCGTATCCCTGTAAGCTCCTGCGCTTTGCTCTCTCACTATCCGGCCTTACAAAAACTTTCTACGGAACAGGACTTTGGTCGGTCTCTTCCCAACATCCCTGCCCACGTCACCGATGCGTTTCTTCTTCCCGCGCAGCCCTCTACATTATTGCCGTCGTCTCCCCTGTCATCCTTCAAGGCTTAATCAACCTCCTCACTATCCGCAGCTGGTGGGATTTGCACAATGGTCCGTCGGTGTCGGTTTACTCGGTACTGGCGTCTTACGCGTACTTTTAGGCTTACTCGGATGTCGGTCCTTTCTTCTACTGGAATTCTACCAATTGAGCCCTTCCAGTGGTCCTAGGCCTCACAATCACAGGCTCGATCACCCAGTTCACCAAGCTCACGGTGGGACGCCCGAGACCTGGTGCGTTCTTGTGTGGGCGCATCGAGAATAATACTCAACACAGGGCCACTGTTGGGTATCAAAGACCTCGTACGTTCATCTGTGGGCGCATCGAAAATGGAACTCAACGGATGTTGAACAGCTTGACCGATGTCAACCTGTTTCCGGCTCCGTGGATCCAATCTACGGTCTGTCCAACTCGTCGATATGCACCACCTCGAATGATTCGGCCATCATGCTTGACGGGTTTCGGTCGTTCCCGTCGGGACATTCTGTAGGCTCCATATTTTACCGCCGCGATTTCTTGTTTCGCTGACCGTCTTCGTAGTCCCTCTCCTTCGCTGGTCTGGGCTTTCTGGGCTTTTATCTAGCAGGGAAGCTGCATCTCTTCGACAACAGGGGCTATGTGGTATGTTCGCCCTTCAGATTCAACGGCTGGCTAAAGAAGAATCGAACAGGCAAAAGCGTGGATCTCCCTGGTTCCATTCGCGGGCGCCGCCCTGGTCGCCATCTCGCGCACAATGGACAATCGTCGTAAGTTCTCCACGCGTCATTTTTTTTGCATTCGACGTCGATATATCGGTTTAGATCATTGGCAGGACGTACTGGCAGGGCTCCATCCTCGGCACCGTCGTCTCCTACTTTACATACCGCCAGTATTACCCGCCCCTTACATCGGAAGTCTCTCATCGCCCGTACGCGCCACGGATAGCGCACGAAGACGTTAGCCTCCCAACCCACCACAGACGGGCGAGCTCGTACCGCGATGACCGTCCGAACGTAGATGATATTATTGACAGCGGGGCGCTGGAGGGGACCGTGGCTCGGGGTGCACCCAGCTCGCTGCGTGAGGTCTGGAGGGACTCGCATAACCACGAAGAGACTAGCGCGCTGAGTCCGCCCCGCCAACCGCACAAACCAGCACAGGAGATTCCGTTGGAAACAGTTTCGCCGTAACTTTATGCATGTTTATATTTTGGCCAGTTTAAAGCTCACATGTAGTGTACATTGCATTGCCGTGCTATTATATTACCCCAATCGAAACCCTCTGATATCTGAAAAGCGTCGTTAAATCTCCTGTGCGTATGCCTCGTCTGGTTCTGGATGAAAAAATGGGTGGTCGTCGTCGTCGTCGTCCGTCCTCCTCATTATCCTCGTCCGGCACCGCACTCGCTACAAGGGTCTTGGGGAGACCTATGAACGGGTCAGTATCGTCGCCATCCTTGTCCAGAACAGAAACAGTGTCCTCAAACACCAGCAATCCCTCGAGCTCATCCGACTTGTCGTCCGCCCCGAAAAGTGCATTGAACGACACAACCGCGTCGTAATTGAGTCGCACCGAGGTCGTTTTGTCGGCTGTGGAGGCGCTCGCACGCTTGCGAGACTTCTTTGGAGGCGGTTTCACTGGCTCCGGCTCCGCATCAAAGCCCTCTGGCCACTCGAGAATCCTGCGGAGCTCCGTTACTTCCTCGTCCGAGCGCATCATCTTGTCGAGCTCATCGTCGTCAAATAGTTCGTCGTCCGATATCTCGTCCGGCCCCACGCCTCCGCGTGCGGCAGAGAGAAGTTGGAGCCGCGATGGCAGCTTGTCGATGGGTATGGACAGGGATGAGGTGAGCAGGAACGTGGGCAGGGGCATCGCGGAGTGGGCAGAGGAGCGGAATGAGGCAGGGATGGGGCCCAGTAAAGGATTTATCAGGAAGCACGTCGCCTCTTCCAACGCATGCACTCGGCGTCGCTTGTGGGGTCGCTCTGAATCCGAATCACGGTCCTCCGCATCAGGGTCGGTCTTGGGTCGGGGCGCGACAAAGTCTTCCCGCCGGCACTTGCGCTCGTGCTCTATGACGGCTTTGAGCCCTCGAGCCACCACCAGCCTCCGAGGAAGCTTGGCACGACCGCTCTTGCCGCCCTTTGGCTCGTAGTGATCCAAATAATCAATACGATCAATGAGTTCAATGAGCGCATCTTGTACGAGCTTGTAGCGGCTCATAACGAGGGCCTTCCTCATGTTGCACTTACTGCCGAGGAATGAGGCGAGCTCGCTGAGGTGCGTGAGGGTGGTTCGTGCTTCAGCTTCGATGGCCCATATCAGGACCGCGCAGGCGGTGCCAGAGGCCGGAAGACGTGATAGGGTGGTGGGCGGAGTCAACGAGGCGAGGAGTTCGGATAGTGAGGTGGCGGTAGCGACAATTGCATTGGGAGAGAGAGGTTTGATGACTGCAATAAGGGCAGCGGGCAAGTCAGACTCGTCGGAGCCTTCAAGTGCGGCAGTGAGATGGGCTTGGAGGACAGAGACATGAGATTTGGGATCGGACCAGGGAACATTTCTGACTTCGGTGTCGTTGAGCTTCAGTGCAGTGATTACGGAAGTGAAGGCGCGGGTCAGGAAGACGACTTTCTGTTTGAGAAGGTGGGCGAGGTCTGGGAACATGTCCGGACGGCTGCTCTGGCGGAGAGCGATGGAAATGCATGCGCCAGCGACGAGTTCCGCGGTGCGGCCCCATCGGTACAGGCCGGTCTTCATGGCGTTCTCGAACAAGTTGCACGCGCGGTCGGATATGCCGGAAACAAAGGCAGCGCGTGCGAGATCCCGAATAAGCGTCTGCATGGCCAGCTGGGAACGATGGGAATGAGCAAAAGGAGCAGGAACTGGAGATGAACCACGTACGAGGTTCTGGCTATCCCTGGCTTCTTTGCCTTGCCCCGATAGAAATCGATTGCGACCTGTCTTGAGTGTTTTGGGGGCCAATTGGGAGAATTCAAAGGTGGACGGGGGGTAGTCGATGTCGGAAGTGAGGACGACATGCTTGGGGTGTTGGATCTCTGCGCAGACGGTACAGACGACGCCGATATCGTCATCGACGACGGTGGGATGGCCGCACTGTTTGCACGGCGGTGACATTGTGGATCCTTCCAAGGAAGTCGTGGCTTAGGCGAGTCAAGTCACGGTCACGTTTTAGCGAACGCGGCTGCTCTCTGCGTTTCCCTCGTCTCCGTGCGGGGCCTGTGCTGTCCAGATTTGTGTCGACGGCCGTAACACTACATTCTACTGGAAAATTCTGCCCGTTAACTGGTGGCGATGGACACATTCCCCTGCACGCTGGCGGGGACCGTGGACCGCGGTGATAATGACCAAGCCCCGCACCTGCTCCAATATAAAACCCCGTGAATAATAATAAACCTTTCCTTCTCCCCAATGCCCCAGACTACTAGCCAACATCAGTTTTCGTCCGTATCCTCGGCCGCCGTCCGCAGGCGCCTCTCCTCCACCGTCCAACAAAAGCCCCATGTTGTTGCCGCGCCGTTTTCCAGCCTCACCGTGAGTCTCGTCGAATCGTACCGGCTGCCTTTGATGGCCTTGTCCAGCCGATGTGGGCGGGTATAGCTGGCAACGTTAACAGCCTCTCGTCGAGCGTCGACGAGACCAAGTTCGACATAGCCCTCGCCGTTCATGATGGTGTCTACTAGTCTCTCCTTGACAGACGAACCACTCGTAACCTCGTTCTATAGGTGTCTACTCGACAGACTTCAGCTCGGCAACGATTACTCTGGGCAAGAACAAGGCCGCCGACATCGAGGCGTTCGTCCTCCTGACCCTCCGTAAATTCTGCTCTGAACACTTGTGCAAGTTTCTGGGTGCGTAACTTCGTCGTCATATCTGCCTCCACGTCGCCTCATTGTCTTGCTAGGGGCCGGCGTCACCGTGTCCTTGCTCAAGGAATGCCCAAACCTCTGCACGCGTTTGTGGCTCGACATGGACATCGTCCCCGTCGTCTTCAACATCAAGCAGTTCCACACCGACTCAATCACCCGCCCCAATATCAAACATCGCATCTCGTCGACCACAGGTAGCTACGTCCCATCGGGAGCAGAAACTCCAACTGTCTTTGTCGAGGCCGCGCATTTGACTCCCGGCCAGCTAAACGCGACCGCGACCAGCGCCGGGCGTCTCGCGATTCCGAGAAGCCTGGATGAGCAGGCCGACTCGGCCGCCCGCAAGTGCCTCATGTACTATGGACCCAACAACAACCCGCGTCTCAGCATCGGCCCCCGCAACCAAGTCACCGTCGATGCGGCCGGAAAGATCCATCTTATCGACGACTTGGCCGAATATAAAAACACTGTGGGAACCGGGTGCGTTGGGTCCTCTTAATTTTACCTTTTTTTGACTTTTATTCAGGACATGGAATGCGGTCGTTAAACTTGCTGACGAATTGCGCGAGAAGAACGTTAAGATCGGGTTTTTCTCTTCGACTCCTCAGGGTGGTACGCAGCCAGCCAACGAACCGTGTTAACAATCTAAATATTTCCAGGCGGTGTCGCGCTTATGAGGCACGCGTTGATTCGGTTTTTGACCGCTCTCGATGTAGACGTTGCGTGGTACGATATTCTTTGTCCATGAGGCTTAGACTTTTTTTTTTTTTTTTTTGGAACTCATTTCGTTATAGGTATGTTCCCAACCCGTCTCCCACCGTATTCCGCACCACCAAGAACAACCACAACATCCTCCAAGGTGTCGCGCCGCCCGATCTGCGCCTCACGCAGGAGAACAAGGACAGGTTTGCAAATTCAACCTTCCCGTTGATCTGTGTAATTCACCTTGGCTCAGGTTCGACGAGTGGATTCTCAAGAATGGCCTTCGCTGGACCGCGGAGGGCGGCCCCTTGGCCCAGGGCGGGGTGGATATTGCCTTTATCGTTCGTTCCAGTCCTCGCTTACATTTATTGTTTGACTGACGTGTGAGAACCCAGGACGACCCGCAGATGCCGGGTATGTCGATTTACGTTTTCCGATATTGCTGAACTTGACGTGTGAGGATTGCAGGCCTCATTCCCCTCATCAAAAAAGTCCGCCCCGAGTTGCCTATCATCTACCGGTCGCACATCGAAATCCGCAGCGACCTGGTCCATGTTCCCGGATCCCCGCAGGAGGAAGTGTGGAAGGTTCGTTCTTATTCGGCCTTTCGGCTTTTCGATTTTACCTATCGTCTATCAGTATTTGTGGAACAACATACAGTTGGCCGATCTGTTCATTTCCCACCCGGTCAACAAGTTCGTTCCCAGTGATGTTCCTATCGAGAAGTTGGCGCTCCTCGGCGCTGCCACGGACTGGTGAGTCCACTCATCGCCCAAAAGAAAGATTATTGCGCTAATGCGAATTCTAGGCTCGATGGCCTAAACAAGGACCTCGACCCTTGGGACTCGTCCTTTTACATGGGCGAATTCCGCAACCTGTGTGCAAAGGAAAAGATGCACGAGCTGCAGTGGCCTGCCCGCGACTACATCGTTCAGGTCTGTTTAGTTTAAAGGGGGATAACGAAGCGAACCCCAACTTACCTTTGTGCAGGTGGCGCGCTTCGACCCCGCCAAGGGCATTCCCAACGTCATCGACTCGTATGCGCGGTTCCGTCGCCTCTTGCGCTCCTCGCAGTCGGACTTGAGCGAGGAAGAGCACCCACAGCTGTTGATCTGCGGGCATGGTGCTGTTGACGATCCCGATGTAAGTAACCTGGCTCCCCGACTGTTCTTCCCGCTGACTGCTTTCGCAGGCTAGCATCATTTATGATCAGGTCATTCAGTTGATAGCCTCCGCGCCGTACCGCGAGTTTGCGAAGGACATTGTCGTGATGCGTTTGCCGCCCAGCGATCAGTGTATGCCGCGTTCGTTTGAATCGAAATGTTACTGACACCGTGTTATACAGTGCTCAATGCTCTCATGGCTAACGGCCGGATCGCGCTGCAGCTTTCGACCCGCGAGGGCTTCGAAGTCAAGGTTTCCGAAGCTAGTAAGAATTCTCCTTGGCACATTCGAACGATGCTAATTGAAGCCAAGTTCACGCCGGAATTCCTATCATCGCTGCACGCACCGGGGGAATCCCACTCCAAGTCGAGCACGGCAAGTCCGGGTTCCTGACCACTCCCGGAGAGGCCGGCAATGAGGCCGTGGCGAAACACTTGTTTGAGTTGTACACCGACGAGGGCTTGTATCGCAAGATGAGCCAGTACGCCAAGACGCACGTCTCGGACGAGGTCGGCACCGTCGGGAATGCTGCGGCGTGGCTTTATTGTGCGTTCTTCGTTCCTTTGCGGGATTAGTCCTGATTATCTATTCAGTGGCCGTCATGTACAACCGCGGCGTCAAGTTGCGGCCGAACGGCGCGTGGCTCAACGACATGTTGCGCGCGGAGACGAACGAACCTTATGCTGAGGGTGAACCTAGACTTCCCCGCACTCCTCTGCAGATGCAGGGCTAGAATAGACCTTAGATCCGCGTGGGGACGGTGCTTGTCCCGTGGCGAGTCGAACAAAGCCTGTAGAAATATGTAGACCAAAAAAAAAAGTCGCCTTTGTTGTACAGCTATTTCCGTCGCGTCAATAATTTCTGATTCAAGCTGTGCTGACCTCCTTTGCTCCTCCACCCACCTCCTCCGACCCCAACACATCCGTCTACCATCCCTCGCCGAATATGCTGGAAGTCGAAATGCATTCTCCTTCGTTCCGGACGACGCGCTCCGTTTCCGCTAAACGCGCGCGTTCGCCAGACAGTCCCTCAGAACGCCCCACGGTACGGTCCACCTCATCTCTCTACGTGTATTTGACACTGACAGTCCCGCAGAAACGACTTTCTCTCGCCATTGGCCACCCACTAAGCTCCGAAAACGCTTTCCATCACCACTTTGGCGCGCGCAGCTCAGCGAACACAAGCCGACATTCGTCGGAAGACTGGGTTCAGCAAGCCGGTGGCTTGTCCATTGACAGCCCTCTCTTTCCCTCCACCACCCTCACTGTCTCAGAACCCCCACCAGTCGCGGACGAAGGCATGGTACGTCGCCCAATGCCACTCCTCTTACCTTGTGGATTGACGCGTCTGCAGCTTGTCGATGCAGATGAAGACTTATCAGCGTTGTCGCGCCGACCATACCTCCCCCCTTTACGAACTCAAACGGACGCATTCATGCAGCACGGAATACACGCACAAAGACAACGTCCGTCCGATTCAAGCTACCACAAAGAGACTACCACTGGATCGCTATTCCTCCCCGCCATCAACATTTTGCCTGCCACCCCCGACCTACTTTCCCGTACACGCCCATCGACCCCAGTCCAGTACGACCGCGACAACTCGTCCGCAATGAGCATTTCTCCGACGACATCGTATGCGGTGCTCGGTTCGCCCGCCAGCAAAAGGCAGCGGTTCATGATGGGACCGAAATTGGATTGCGACAAGTGTAGGGCCGGCGTGAAAGGACATTCGGTGCACTTTTAGGCCTGAGTTTTGTCTTTACCCATCAGTCAGCTAGATAAATGCGGGGTACGCGGAGGAAAGGCAGGACTTTGATATGTTGTATACAATAGATTTCCGCGGCGCTGTGAGCTTTCCGCTCGGTCTCTAAAAACGAGAGGAAATTATCGTGGGTGAGGCAGAATGAGCGCGGCGTTATTGTAAGGCCCTGTTTATCGGGATCATTTTGGGATCACTCGTCTTTTTACATGTCCACAACTCTTCCGCTCTTTTGGAATCTCTCTTCCGCCTCCAAAAAGCAGCGCATAGATGCCTCCGTCAAGCTCGTTGGCGCTCTCGAGCAATTCCAGGCTCAATTTGTCCCCAAGGACCCCCTGGAGACTGCTGCGTCCGATGAAGAGGGAGACGAGGACGACGAGACCCACGCGGATCCAATTGACGTTTTGAACGCCCAAGACGTCTCCTACTCTATTCGACGCCTCATAAGAGGTTTGGCCAGTCCTCGGGAGAGTAGTCGACTCGGATTCGCGGTTGCACTGACCGAGGTGAATAACTGCTCGGATTTTTCCTACCTGTCCTCATTGTTTGCAGTTGCTGTCTCGTCTCGATACAGTGACCTGCTCTCAGATTCTGACCCTCGTAAACGATGCGACCAAGCCCCAGGGGTCAATGACCGGCCAAGAAGAGCGCGACGTTATTTTTGCCAAACTTTTTGGTCTGACGGCCATCATTCAATCTGGCCTCATAGTCCGGACTAAACCACTACCCTTCTCCGCCTCATCTGAAACCTCGGCGTCCTCTGTGGTCAGCTTTCAAGAGGCGGTGTCCAACCTCATTGTATTGGGGGAGAAAAAATCGTGGCTTAGAGAAAGTGCATGGTGGAGTCTCGGACTCGCGATCGACGCACTGAACGGCTCCGACGTTCCATGGAAAAGCAGCGCCTTTGACGCTACCGTTGAATGTGTTTTCGGTGAACACAGTGCATGGTCGCCGGAGAAGGTCGCAATTACTCTGAAACTCCAAAATATCCAACCGGATCGCGACTGGCGGAAATTCCTCTGCCCTGCTTTCAAGAGTCCAGATTTGCTCGCCAACGCGAACCTTCTGACCTTGGGGCGGATACTCAAGGTCAGTGTCGGTTCATCGTGCTTGACCTCCTACTTTGCTAACGAGTTTCATAGGAAACCGCGACCGAGGCCGATGCTGAAAACGGCCTCCCAAAATCTGCGGCCGGCTCTTGGAAGCCCCAGTTGCATTTTGTCTGGGGAATTATCCTTGATCAACTGCTCCCTGGGCCGAATGCCGTTGTTTTTACCCAGGGCTCGTTCCAGGAATTCTTCCGAGTTGTCGTCGATGGTACTTCATCCCCTTGATCTTCGTCCAGTCATTTTCTCACCAGTTACAGAATCATTATTTTCCTCGACGTCTTCCCAGGAGCGCAAATATTCGGGCTTTCAGGTTTTCCAAAAGGCACTTCCCCGCGTTACGGAGGACAATATGCCAATGCTGTTCACCAGGAATTTCATGCGATCCTGGATAAATCACCTCTCGCATCCCGATCGTTACTTACACAGAGTTGCGAAACAGGTGGTGCGTATTTCTATAATCTTACACCCCCAGCTGCTTCGCTCATCCGTCTATGCAAGGCCACGGATGTTCAGACATTTGTTCAAAAACGGCCCCAGCTTGGATTTGCGTTAATCTTACAGCTGACTGGCGTCAATGGCAGTCAGCAATTCGATAAACTGACCAAATCTAAAACCGTTGAATCGATCCTCGCGTCCATGAATGCTGACGGCATTCGTAGCTATATCGGCCACCTCATAGCTCATGTTAACCCGCCAACTGATATTGACGAGTCGGTGAACTTCTCATACTCTTTCTCCATCTTCTGACGATACTCAGAGCGGACATTCAAGCTATCAACTCACGGCGATCGTGGATCATTGATCAGCTTTCTGCACTCGTCCGCAATGGCGCCGTTCCTAAAGAAGACGACTGGATCATGTGCCATTCTCAACTGGCTCGCTCTCAACGGTCTTTTCCTCGTCAAGAAAAAATCCGAGAAGAGTCCGTTCCTTGGTGTGAGTCTCGATGTCGACTTACTTTTTCGGACATTAAAACCATACGCAGCTACACAAGCTCCCTAGTCCGCCGTTTTCTGACGCCCTCCGTGAACAATGCTGCAGTCGGCTGCTCGCATGTTTGGCCGATCTCAACGGCCAGTCGCGTCCTCTGAAATTAGGTCTGTCCCTCGTCCATCCTAAACACCTCTTATTTATGGCATAACAGCCGAAGATCGGACCATAAAATGTCCTGGCATTGCGTCCGATGAGGAATTCTGGGTCTCGAAAGTCATCAGCAGTATCGAGCAACTCAAAAAGGATACCAAACGCGTAGCTTTACTCGCCGAGACGGATGAGACTGATCTGGCTTTACATACTCGCGTCCAGGAAGCCGTTCAAAAACTCAGAGGGGTATAAACATTGTTCGGGTTGAGTACCGCGGTATCTGATATTGTCCAGGTGTCTGGCATACAAAAAGAGGCAGCAAAGGGAGCTGAGCTACTGTTACTGGGGACGCTCCTCCAACATTACACCGAGAACCAGCCCGAACAGGACACGGCGTCGCTGGAGGTGAGTTGCTAATTTCAAATGATACAACGTGTGCTCTGATCGTTTTGTCATAGGACTGTCTAGATGCCTCTACGCGCATGTTCTTCCCGAGTAAAAAAGGCAAGGGGAAAAAGGCCCAAACGGCGGGTGAAGAGCCTCAAGAGACGCCGCTTGAACCCGTGGACATCATGGTCGACGCTATCATTGGTTTCCTGGAAAAATCAACAGCATATATGCGGGCTGTGGGCAACCAAGTTTTCTCCCTCATCTCCAGCTCTGTGCAGGCATCTACCATCGATCTCATATTGACGGTTGGTGGGGTTATTTTCAACCTAAAACTAGACTGATATTGCATTCAGCAACTCGAACGGCGGAACCCTGGCGAGCTTGCACACGATGAGAGCGAAGAAGAAGGATCAGGAGACGACGATGATTCGGGTAGTGACAGTGGGTCGGATAGTTCGGAAAACATGGGCGACGAAAGCAGTGACGGTGAAGTCGATCTCGAGCTTCGACGCAAAATCGAAGAAGCCCTCCGCGTTAATGGCATGGCCGCCGCCACCGGCGACGGGGACTCGGAGGATGACAGCGATGAGGAGCTTATGGATGACGAACAAATGCTGGCCGTTGATGAACAACTCGCTCAAGTGTTCAGGCTGCGTGAGGGCGAAAAGAAGGGCAAGAGTCAGTAATGACCCCACTTCCTCGTCCTTCTGCGCTTATCTGACGCTTCCATAGACGTTGATGCTCAACGGGAAGCTACCCATTTCAAAAATCGCGTCTTGGACCTCGTCGACACTTTTGTTAAAAAGGAGCCTACCAGCCGCCACAATATCCACCTCCTATTGCCATTGGTGGAACTTTCCACCGGTACAAGCGCCGATGAACGTCACTTGACCGACAAGGCCAAAGGGATCCTCCGAACCCGGATAGCAAAGTCTAAAGACGTCCCGTCGAGCCCTGATATCGAGGAAGTAAAGACGGCGATGAACGAACTGCACACCCGGGCTCGGAAAATGCATTCCCCCGAGTTGCTAACAACGCTCAGCCAATGCAGCCTTTACGTCGCCAAAATTCTCATCGAGGCCAATGCCCAGGAGACTGTAGTCGCTTCATATCGGGAATCCCTCGAAGACTTTACGACGCGGAAAAATTCAGTCCTCAACAACAATTTCTTCCTGGACGCAATCCGTCGCTATCCTGCGATAATGTGGACTTTACGAAAGGACGTCATTTCGCTGGCAAACAAAGCCGTCAATGGATATCGACGATCCCAATCCCTTCAGCTTGTTCAAGCATTGGTTACCCACCTGCCTGCCACTGTGCGTTCTCTTTAATGCTGCGCACGTTCGCCAAGATTTAATACATCACAGCCGGAGAACAAAAAAGAGATCGTCGACGTGATGTTGGCTCTCCGCCAGGCGTTGGTTCAATCTGTAACCGACGCCTGTGACGACAAGGCAATATTAACTGCCCCCCAAGTAAAAGATCTTCTGAAGCTTGGACTGTTCGGAATCCGTCAGACACAACGGATCACTTCCGAGGCGGAGACCAAGAGGGTCTGGGATCCAGAGGCTTGGGAAACAGTCGGCAAAAAACTGACGTATTCCGAGCGTTTCAAGGGATCTGTTGGCCTGCAGACGACATGTCAAAAATTATTCACCTCACAGTCGCAGACGACGACGAAGCGCAAAGCTGACACCGACGGAGACGAGGCAGCTGAGCCTTCGAAAGTGAAGCGGAAAAAAACTCGGAACTAGTTGTATCTATCACTTTCTCAGACGAAAAACGAGTTCTATCCTTGACCTTGGTTCTGCAAGCGAGGGCGTCCGTCTCCTGCTTTGAGCCTTGACGCATTGATGTGTCGCTCCAGGCAGCTTGAAATGCGATAAGTACAGATTATTGATTGCTACTGCGTGAACTCGGAACAGTGGTTCTAGAATCAACATCAAAAATAACACACTGAAAAATCACTGGGGATTCAGAACTGCTTTAATCGAGTAACGATCGAAGTCTTCCAATGCTCTCCTCCGCCCCTTCAGTATGTGAACTGTCCTTTCGCAGAAGAACCTTGAGGAGTTCCAATCGCCTCAAAGACATATTGCGTTTGGCCCGGGTGGCAACCGTCGACTCCATCTTGGAGGATTCGCTTGTGGCATTCTTGAGTATGGACTCTGGAATTCCTGCCAGACGCGCACACTCCACTCCGAACGAGTCTGCGATGTGGTGGATGAAGTCAGTTTTCGTCGACTGAATCGGTGACTTTATACTGACCGGGTGCGATACCGCTAGTGAGGCGGTACAAAAACGTCACATCTCTCCTTCCATTGACCCCGCTAGTCTCTGACTGGTAGCCTACATGTACGTTTTGTACGCGCTCCGGAAACTTCTTCTCCAGCTCTACTGCCACTAGCGGATAGTGGGTGATGAACAGTGTTTTACACTGAGTTGAAGCTACTAGATGGTTCAACACGGCGTATGCGATGGCCATCTGGAACAGCTCGTCAGTAGCCGTCGCAATAGGATATGGAATGAGAGTACGCCGTCGAACGTTCGATGTACCCCTCCTGTGGTGAGGTCAGATTAGGAAGGGGCAAATGGAAAGCAACTGCACCCCAACTCGTCCAATATCACGAGGCTTTTGGGACTCGCGCCGCGCAAAATCTCACTCGTTTCGGTCATCTCCACCATGAAGGTGGAGCGGCCGCGAGCAATCTCATCATAGGCTCCCATCCGCGTCAGAACCGAGTCAAACATTCCTAAAGAACGGTATCAGAGAAGGGACCAATTTTTTTCTGCGTGCGCTACCCAGTTTGACTGATTTTGCGGGAACATAGCTTCCAATTTGAGCCATGACTGCGATCGAGGGCTACCATGCGAACACAGGAGCTCTTGCCACCCATATTGGGACCGGTGATCACCTTGCTTTTGCTGTCGTTGGTGAAAAAAACCGAGTTGGGGACAAATGGGTCGGGTCGCAATGCTTCGACTGATTTTCATCGACTTCAACATTAACATCAGATTCATGAATACGAGACGTACCCATTGGGTGTCGCCCGTCAACGATTTCAAAAGTGTCGGACCCTTCGATGAATTCGGGCTTGACATAATTGTCCTGTAGTGCGACCTGTGCCAGCGACAACAGGCAATCTGCCGTAGCGAGTTTGTTGATGGCGTCTCGCAAGATCGCGTAGTGAGCGCCCACTTCGTCCAAGAATTGCACAAAGGCCTTTTTGGCTTCAATCTGCTCACCAGTGAGGCTTGTGGACAGAGAGAAGACGCTGCAAATTTCATACCTGAAGTGATTCAGTGTACCTGGCCCGTTCTTTGAGTTTTTCGGTCACGACCGGAGACCGATATCGTTCAAAATATTTGGTTCTATACAGCGTCTCAGCTTCGGGTCCCGGTTAGACAAGCTCACGCTACTTTGAGACCGGGTGGTATGTGTCTGGTATGGGTCGCTTATCGCTCTTTTTGACCTCGATCAGAAACTGAACGAATTAACGTTAAGCACTGAACCTCAGAGGTAAGTGGGCGTGTACCTCTTCACCGGCAATAGCTGACCATTTTAATGACGGCATCTTCAAGCGCTTTCCTGACTGGAACTAACTTAATAGGGTTCCTTTTGGCCAGTCGCGAACGAACTTACTCGAGACCAATTCCTGGTCGATTTCAGGCCTCGACAGCTCGAATCGCCTAAGGAATAATCAAGTTAGTCTGGGATGCCGATCGAATCATCAGTGACTTGCCCATATGTTGTCCTCGATGAGAGGATACTTGCTCGAATCTTGCCACATAGAGTCCTTTTTCCCCTCTGCGGCCTGCTTGGGATGTATGGCGTCCAGGAGTCGCCTCATGGGGTCTTTTAAGGGAGGAAGAGCAAGGATGATTTCGTTAAGGAGCTGCGATTTTAACCCGACATCCGCTGGCGTCCGGATATCCGCGAAAGCGTTCCCAATCTTGTAGAACGCTGGAAGTAGAACAGCAAGCTCTTGTGGAGTGCACTTGCAAATGGTGAGGTGCGCAAGATACGTATATCGGGTTCGACGTACTTTTTTATATTGGATCCGACAAAGACCTTTCGCCAAATCCGGCAGTCTCTTCAAAAGTTGCCTGAGACTAACGAGTTTAGCAGACGAGCTTTCTACTATCTCCTCCACGGCGTCTATGCGTAGTTGGAGCGCGCTATGCAGAAATGGTCAGCTGGCATTTGCATACGGGTAAGGGTGCTGTGCACCTTTTGTCAATGAGTGGCTTCCCAACCCAATCTCTCAGCATTCTGGCTCCAAAGGGCGTAGCAGGTCTTATCAAGAATCCAGCTGGTGTGGTAATGATGATGAGTACATCGGAAATGGAGGTAAAGCGATTACATTAGGGATCCGCGAGTGGTGCAATCCGTTTCGTTTTGAAAGATTTCGAGATTAGCAAGAGTGTTACCGGTCAATAGCATGTGAGATTTCGTGGTGAATTTCGTGAAAAAGGCAGTCTGCGACAACGTCGCTGCAATGTCAAATGCCGAAAGATATCGGATGGTGCAGGCAAGAGCAACCACAACGGGCTTGGGGAAGTCCGTGATGGATGCCAGTAATTGATCTACACAGCGATGAGCGAAGCGGCGCAAGTCGAATAGATGCACAAGTTACCACTTGCGGGGCCCGAGTTATCAAAGAATTCAGACACAAAATCAAACGCCTTGGTAAACGGCATCACATCATCGAAGGATTCTGTGCGGATTTTAGCACCCGATGAAGGTGCTCTGAGATGCAGATCAAAATCAGCGGGAGTGAAGAAAGATAGCTGATGTGGGATTACTCATTGAGATGTTGAAGCATCTTGTTTGTAGGCTTTGACAAGCTTTGGGGCAAAAGCAACTCAGTGGGCCGCAAGTGCACTAGCCGGGTCTGTTGTTACCGTGAGTGAGGTGAGTGATACGGAAAAGAAGTTCAACACGTCGTACTTCGAGTTCGATTCGCATAAGGCTGTCTGAGAACAAATGAGCCAAGGTAAACGCATCGAGTCGGATGTGTACCGTCAAACACATCCCAGACGACATCGCCGACACTTGCCGACACCGACACCATGCCAATGCGGACGTCGAGTCCAGGTGCCGTCGATTTGCCCTCGATTATACACAGGAGACGGGGAGCTGTGAATTTATCCACGACTTCGACAGAATCCAGGTCGTCCACATATCTGTTAGGGTAAGATGATAAGAATGGCCGAGAAGCGAGTGACCAACGTTGCGGCAGTGAACAAGTGCACCAATTTTCGGTCAAACGGTGCGTTTCGATTGTCTCCGACCTTTTTCAAGGCGGCAGTTTCAACTTGCTCGACGATACCGACTTTATGACCTTGACTTAGCAACCTTTGACCGTGCTGTCAACACATGCTATACGCCCAAAAGAAAGAAAAGACGGTACTTTTTAAGGTGTATCTCTCTTCTATGAGTAGGAATTGAAGCCACTAGAAGAGCCCGCTGGTCCGGTAAGAAACAGACCATTCCTAACTCTTTGGCCGCAACCTTTGCGTCGTTTTCGAAGAAAATGTATTTGTAGCCGACTTCGACCATCAAGACCACGCCAGGATTGTCCCGCTGTATGCCCATGACCTGGTGAAATTGGTAAACGGCAAGGATATACCCGCCAGTTCTCGAATTTACCTGCTTCTCCAAAGGTGATAACACCCTCCCGTTAGGCCCTACTTCCTCAGCCGGTTTCCGGGTCACTTTCTTTTTCTGACCTTTGCTAGGTTTTGCTGAGAAGAATTCGGACAGTTCTTCGAAGGGATCTGTATCGCTACCAGATTCGCGTCCGCACTGACAGAGGCGGGAGGAGCTGTAGATATAGCTTTTCCGGAAAGGAGTTTTGCCCGGAATTCCTCTCTAGACCGGTTCCTACTCGAAGGACCTGGCTCGCCATTGGTAGATAAATCTTTCTCGGAGGTAAACCTCCATTGCTCAGCGCGTCCTTGGGACGAGCTAGCGAGAGGTTGTAAACTCAAGTCGGTTTTGTGTTTCTTCAGCGGTGGTTCGAGGCGCGGATCGACGCCATGACTAGCAGGTCGTTTTGTGCGGCCGGGAGAGAAAAAGGTGGATATTTTGGCTTGACGAGAAGGGCTACTCGGATTCATGCCACCGCGGTCAGAGAGGGAGTCGTCACGCTTGCGTCACGCGATGTGACCTAGGACGCGTCTTTTTGGACTCAACGAATGCACAAACTGAAAGGACGGCTCCCGCCGCTGAGGGGACAATGTCTCACCAGGCAACCCTCGACCTTGTCCCGCCGCGCAGTTCGATGGCAGTCGACTATCGCCCACGACGCTTCACCCATCACCGAGATAAAGCGTAAATCATCACCAGTTGGACTCAATCATTGCTCATTCGACTTCAGGACCGGAGGTCACTGTGAAACGGTTCTGGAAGCAAGCTGCAGTTGGCCGACAAGAAGAGTCTTACACCGTCTTACTTGACGCCCGTCCCCTCAAAACTGCGTCCGGAAACACTTTACTCTTGCCTCCTCAAAAATCCTTGATAGCAACCCTGGTGGCCGCTGAATGGGAAAACCAAGAAACCCTGGTGAAACACCATGCTCTTCCCATGGTATCTGTCCTTCATTTCCCCTCGCGAAATCCTTCCACCCCGCCCACTTCCAGACTGCCTTGGCATCACGGGCAATTGACGAGATGGTCAGCGAGACTACCAGAGCACAAGCCAGACAGGCGCTGCTAGAGTATCTAGATACCGACACGATATGGTGGGGTCGACGTTTGATTCGATGCGCATCCTACTCATGTCACTCGTAGCTTTTACCAAGATTATCCTCCGCAACTCGTCGACCTGCAAACCCAGCATTGGGATCCACTATTGGCCTGGGCTCGAACTACATTCGGGGTAGAATTGCATACGTTTGACTCGTTGCTGTTCAACTCTCAACCAGACGAAACGAAATCCAAACTGGACCAGATTTTGTCGACCTTTGATCATTGGGAGATGGCAGGCGCGATATTTTCTTTATCATTCAAACGGTTAATTGACTAAATCCAGCCATGGAGCGCGCCACTTATACTACCAAGTCCTTCATTATTGCGCTGGCCCTGGTCACGAAACACCTCTCCGTAGAGCAGGCATCATTGGCAGCTCAAGTCGAAGTGGCGAGTCAAATTCAGCGATGGGGAGAGGTCGAAGATAGTTAGTGTTATACCCTCGTTCCCTTCTATCCACTGACGATTTTTCAGCGCACGACGTGGATTTTCATGACGTTAGAAGGCAGCTAGGCAGTGCTGCATGCCTACTTTGTTCTGTATGACAAAAAAACGGCAGTTTTATTGAGTTTCCCAAGTTTCGGAGCGTGCGACCGGAAACTGCCGACCAGTGGTTGCGTTCTGCCACAACATGGCCGACCCTCCCCAACTGCCGGAGACTATTCACACAGCGTTCTATTGTGAGGAGAACATCTATCTACTGTGCGAAGCCTTCGTTGCGCAGCAAGCAGAGGAGGTATCAGCAATCTTCATTTCAAACCAACACAAGACAGTATGCATTGAATCGCCTGCCGTTCAGCAGATATGCAAATAATTTCAGGTCGCTCTGTGGAACCAGAAGCTGAACGACTCTGTCGTGGTTTGGGATTATCATGTAGTCCTCCTACTCCGGTCTCAGACTCAACGCTGGATATACGACTTTGACACTGCCTTGCCGTTTCCGTGTCCATTGCGAGGTTGGTGCCCAACATTTTCGCGCGCCCCAGCTTGACCCATCTGAAGACTATTTGCATCATACATTCAAGAAAGACGTGCCGGAGCGATATCGAAGGTTTGCACAGGAATCCGTTCGAGAAGTGGTAAATCGCAACCGCGTTTCCCAGCCTGTTTAGGATTGTGCCAGGATCGACCTTTGTGGAGCATTTTGCGTCTGACCGTTCGCATATGGTGAATTCAGGGTTGACGATCGTCGAATGGCATTGACTCTGTGTAAGTTGATAGACGCAGGTCCAGAAAAAAGATACCGATCCCCGCCGCCACCTTATCCTGCCATCTGCGGAAGGGCTGCGACGGTGGGGAACTTGATGGAAAGCTTTGTCGAGATGGTTTCGTCGGAGGAAACGTTTGGGAAGGTGGTTGACCTGGCAGAGCTCGTACGGGTAGCAGAGGAATAGAATAGAGTTGCCTCGTCACGTTGTGACAACAGTCCTCTTTCCCGAAAAAAAAGTCGCCAATGAACGGGATTTCGTCGACCTCCTCCTCCGTCAATGGCACACATATCAATGGCTCTACACCCAAGCCTTTGCCGGATGGGATCGCTTCGCCCTCTGCCTCTTCAGAGGGCCCTAGATCAATCCGGTTCCCATTCCGCCTACGCGAACGGCTTCGTACTGTGCGTGCACAACAGAACGCTCCTGACCGTATCTCCCTCAATCCTTATCCAGAGACCAGCACAATACGGAAATCGCGAACCACCTCTATCACGCTGGCTTTCTAACAGGCGTATGTCGTCGCGTCTGGCTCTCAACTCTTTGCTAATATCGAGTGGAAGAACTACGCAGACACAATCCTCGTAAGGCCTCTTTCAACTGACAATCTGGCGGCTATTCATTGCCGTTATACATTCTTCAGCACGTCCATGGTGTCACCTACCGCCTTCATGCTATCATTCTCTCTCGATCTCCGTTCCTCGCCCATCTCATGTCCACATCGCCGCAAGGCAATGGACAACGCGTTATATACGTTCACTTGGAACGTGATCCTGAGGTAACCCCAGAAGTGAGCTCATCGCCATATTCCCTGAACTCGACTGACTTGCAGTCTTCTCTAGGGTTTCTCCATAGCACTTGGCTATCTCTATTCTTCAGGTAAATTCACGCTGCGCGCGCAGCTCACTCCAGTCATTTGCTGACTTTGAGTCCAAGCATCGCTTGGATTAATCCACGAAAAGAATTGCCGTGCGGTCTTAGCCTCCGCGCATCTGTTGGGAGGTATGGATGAGCTTTGCACGTATTCGTACGATGCATGCAGGCGCTCCATTTCTGTCGACACCATCAGCGAATGGCTCCAATTCATCGACACCATCCCTTCACCATCCGATGGCCCGTCGACACCTGATCTGACCCAGACATCTATATTCGGGCCCTATGGTCAGCGTCTTCGAGACGACGTCCTCAACTTCCTCGTTGTAACGCTTCCGCAAAGCTTGGACATTCAGCCAGATGCATCATCTAAAGCTGGCGGACCTGGGCGCGATATGCTGCTGCAGATCTTCTCTCGCGTTCCGTTTGACCTATTCAAAACTGTCATGGAATCCTCGACGTTTGAGATTGGTCAGTTCCCGTTGTATCGTCGTCGACTTGTCGATTTAAGCTTGTGTTACAGGCTCGGACCAAGCACGATTTAAATTTGCCAAGGACGCCATTGACCTGCGTAAGCGTGGCATTGCCCGGGGAGCAGAGGAGACTGTGGTGCTGAGCAATTTCGGTGGGAGTGCTGTACACATTACCAGGAAGATGCGCAAACGCCCGCTGTGGAAAGTCAATTCGTAGCTTCAAGTGTAGAATATTTTTGGCCACCGCAATATATATCAGGTGACAATGACAGGAAGTGTCAAGTTTTGACATTGTCGACGAGTTTTTGGTGGTTCATCCATATCCATGGTTCTGTTCAAGTTGTCCTTGAAATGTATCAAAACACGATAGAATCTTCCCATGTGTCACACGCTGCATGGCAACGTTCAACTTGTTCTTCACTGGCAAAGACTCGGACGACCCCCGTACTACATGCGTCATTATTGGTGAAGATATTGCTCCTCGCTTTTTCTGTTTCGAGACGCCGGATCGTCAAAACAGCGAACACGGTGTAAGGACGACGGTGAATTCGACTATGGGAAACTCGATGTCCACTGCAGATGACACTCGGGTCTCCAGGTTCATTCGGATAACAGCAACAAGGTCGCGTCGTTGGTCTTTGGACCCGGAAACCAGCTTGGAAATGTTATCATCGGCAATAGTGCTCACTCCCAAGTCAGGTCCTTGCTATCGAGTAATTCCTCATTTTGACTTTGTGAGATGGTGCCCGGACATTCTTCTCCTTAGAAGGCAGGAGATACGAGTGGAGGAAAACGGCAAACGTTTCAGGCGCGTACGATGTGCGTCGAGTATCTTCTTTTTGGCGCCTATTGAATCGTTCTTCAGTTGTATGCCATGAATCCACCAGTGGTACGAATTGCAGCGTTCCGACGATGTTCAGAGGAAACGCCAGTCGGGAGATCCACCGGTCTTTTTCAATACACCTTTGCCCAAGATGGGCTTTTGCTATACTCGCTTCTTTCACTTTGCCTGAACCGATGGATGGACATGTATGCAGCGTAAAGAACGAGTACAGATAATGTATCAGTTTGGTCCATTGAGATAAATTACCACAGATCCCGAAAGCAAGAGGAGGTCAAGATGAAAGAAAGGTGCATCGACGAAAGAAAGGTGTATCAACGCAGGCCGTGCAGCATATGGTCCAACCTCTCCTCGACAGTCCAGTTCATTTCCGTATCCGAAAAGGAGGACGAAGCGGAGTGACCCAGAGGGTGAGTGGGGAGAATGTTGAACGAACCCGCCTCCATTCCCTGCGACATGTTCTCGATGAGGCGCCCGATTTGGGCGGACGAGCTGTAAAACACCTGGAGTAGGAATGTTGAGACAGGGCAGACTCTGAAGGATGCGCACGAACCTTGGTTTCCGGTCGGGACTTGGTCGTGATGGTCTTTTTCCGCGGCAGGAAGGAGGATCCACTTCCTTTTCTACCGTGCTCTTTGAAAAAGACCTGAACGCCGTCTCCAGCGCCTTCACGGACGGAGTAGTCCGACGCGAAGCTCGCTCGGTTTGCATAGCCATCGAGGTCATCATCCTCGTCCCGAAGACCATTAACAATGGACCTGCGTGGTTTCTCTCAATATTGGGTAGCTCGAAGGGGAAGGTGACATACCATATTGTTTCCCCGTTCGCCAATTCGATCACTTCGACCGCCGGCCCAGACTCCGACAAAGGGCCATTTAGAGGAGCGTCCGCGGCGGGAGAGCCGACCGGCTTCTCGCCAGAGTACATATCGTATCTACTGCATTATTCAAA
Organism: Mycena filopes; assembly: GCA_029281495.1. Taxonomy (NCBI): domain Eukaryota; kingdom Fungi; phylum Basidiomycota; class Agaricomycetes; order Agaricales; family Mycenaceae; genus Mycena; species Mycena filopes. The sequence goes on from JARIHR010000014.1 coordinate 1,712,908, forward strand.
CGTTAACAAATGGTCAGGACAAGGGGTACGACTCACAACGAGTCATAGGTCGTAGAACTTGATTTTTCGCTCGGGCCTGCAACCTGGCTCGCTGGGATCAAAAGACGGTCTGTTTGCAAGGGTAACGACTGTGGTAGCTGGGGGACAGGTGGGGATGTAATATCAGTTGAAAATCGCCGACCAGGAGCCACCCTTGGAGGAGGTGTAGGTGCACGGTCGTGTACAGAACGGCTCGATACGGAGGTAGCACTTGCTCGTCGCCGACGGGAAGACTGTTTCCGTATCAATACACTCAAGTCGATGGTGGATGTACGAGACTCGGACGGGAAGATGATGGTCCTCCGAACGATGGCGCTCTTATCGAGCGCTCCCTCTCTGGGACGTCGTACATGGTCCGGGAGCTGTCCCTCCGGCGGGGGCGGGGGTATTAACTGGGTTCGGTGACTGTTGGAACGGCTGGGCTGGCCGGCCTGAGGTTTCTCCTGCGCCAAATCTGGTCTCGAGGCAGCACCAAGATTGTTTCGCTTGGGTGTAGTCCAATCAGTCGAGCGGGACGAGGTAGAACCCGAGCGGGCTAAGAGGTCGTTCAAGGCCCCCTGATCAAGGCCAAGATTGGACGCGGCGTCAAACAGTTGCTTGATCGCATCGTCAGTACCGACTGCCTCTGTGCTCGGCGTGTTTTGGTGGGCACGAGAGCTGAAAAGTGGGGGGATTGACGGTGCGGTCGAGGAAAGTGCTACCGGTGTTGTGGGAGAAAATTGTGTAGGGGTGGATGTTGAAACGGTGGGTGACAGTCGGGGTTGTACTGGTGGCGAATTTGGTGATGGTTCTGTGGGACTGTGGCTGTGAGACGACCAGCTGGTCGTTTGACCGAATACATTCTCGGAGCTCGGGGGTGAGAGGTGATGGGATTGGTCCTGCGGTCGTTGTTGGTAGTCGAACTCGGTCTGCGTATCACTCGTCCTCTGCTTCCCGCGGAATCTGGCCATGAAACCTTTCAGTCCCGGTCCAGCAGACGCAGGAGGGCTAGGAAGAGGAACTTTGAAACCCTCTGACTCCATTGCGCTCGCAGGAGTGGGGCCGCCTGGAGCCCGGAATGTTGCGGGGTCGTATCGCGCAGTTTGAATAAGAGGAGGTGAACGAAGCTCCATCGGGAAGGGAGTAATATCATCCGCCGTAGGTATGGTGGTTTTCGCACGAAGGGAGCCTCTTAACCGCTTCAAACGCGAGCCTATTTTGGACTGTCCACCAGCCAGGGACGGCGATGGAAGCGGAATAGTATCCACGCTCGTTGAGGCAGACACAAGTTGGGGGGTCGAGATTTGATTGGGGCTGATGCGTCTCCGAGCACCCGAAGTCTTGGTAGGGAGCACAAGATTGGAAGTGGATGGCTGTTTCTGCAACGCTATCATTGCCGCATCAGTTTTGCGCTGTACCTCCCTCGTCAGCTCCGCGTGTTCTTGAGCCGACTGTGGAAGTCGCGGAGTTGACGGGTTCCGCGACGGCTGATACGGCCATGTAGCCGACGCTGAAGAAGGAGGAACTTCTTCAGTGGGGAACGATGAATTCAGAGGAGCTGAATTGGGGCCATGGCTATAGTCCGCGTTTCCAGAGACGAATACATCCAGGTTCGACGGAGGTTTCCCATCCTCTCTTTCTTGTTGACCGAACAAGACCTGAGCCAGGTCTCTGTTCCTCCGAGTCGTAGGTGAGTCATCGTCATCTGACCTCATGTAGTTCGTCGTGTCAACTGTTGCAGAGGGAGGATTTCTTGGGGGTGATGATTGTAAGCTGTCTACCACGGAGTTCAGTAAGGCAGAATACTGATCGGTGACCGGGGTTGAAGATATGGGTAGAGGGCTTCCAATCTGATGATTTGTCAAGGTGAGAACAACACGTCGGGCTCGATGATGTACTTACACGACCGTTCAGAGAATAATTGGACTGTGAGGTGGATGGCCTTCGTCTCCGAAGCGATGGAGCACGGTGCTGAATATCTGGGGTCATGGTTTTGGCGATTGCCGCACCAACGAGCTTATCCTGCATCTGTAGGAAGTCCCCCTTCTTCAAACCAGCGTACTTCATTATGATATCTTCGGCCTCCCAATCATCCGGTGAACTGAGCGGAGTATCGTAATTGGATTGGTCGGTCAACGGAAGTTCGTGCCATAATGGCCGTTGCGGGTCTGCCTCACTGAATAGAGCGGCAGTGCGATCCTTGTGTTCTCCATCCCAAGAGTGATAGCTGGATCCAGCAGACTCCAAAGATGATCGCGAAGAGCTAGCTATCGGGGAGAACACAAGGGGTGGGTAGGGACCGAGGGTGAAAGGAGAGGATGGCGCATTTTGGCGGGAGGAGCGTCGACTACCATTCTTCGAGGATATTTCGAATGTTCCTGTTGTAGGTGACCGCCCAGCGAGCTGGGTGGGGGTCGGAGACCGCACTATTCTATTGGCGCCCATCACTGGAGAACCAATATCGACCCCGGAAATGGATGACATGGGCCGGGGTGATTCAAAGGAAGATGTGCTCGAAAAGCTAGAGCTAAACGAGTTCATAGTGTTATGGCCCGGGCTGATGAGAGGAGAATCCGGAAGCGCAGGTGATCGAAGTGATCGAGTGGGCGATTGTTCCGCACTTGAATCGCTCATCCAGCTCGCGTCCCTGCTGTGGCCTTTAGAGTTTCCATTCGACACTGCTGTCCAGGTCACATTCGAGGGTGTTCCAGGGCGGGCGGGAACGGTCATCGACTGGTACGCGGGCGCCGAAAGTGGAGAAGCAGGTCGGCGTCGGCCGCCAAGAATTGATGAATTCAGAGGGCCTTCAAAATCTCCGGAGAAAGTGGATTCAGCCCTCGAATCTTCGGGTGTGTATCGACCGTTCGGAGTACGCTGAAGGAACATCGGAGAGACGTTCGGAGAAGTAGGTCGCGGGGAATGTCTGGATGGCGAGGAAGTCGATTCGCGTCTGACACCGGACGAAAGGTTGGAAGGCGGAATTGGGGAAGGAGAAACGAGGGTAGGGAGGTGGGGGGACGCCGCTCGAGGAGTGGTGGAATACGAACGCTGTTCATCGAATTCCGTCGTGTCTCTAGGCGTCATAGGTCTCGGCATGCCTGGTATGTAGCCAGGTACAATGCGCGAAGGTATCGGAGAAGCACGGGGCGATTCTGGCTCCAGGCTCAAATGTTTATCGGACGAAATTGCCATAGGAGCCTCGTAAATTTCAGAGGTTCGGACAAACTCTGAATCTCTCTAACCGTCGGTAAGAGGTAGAACGGCCAATACACCAAGGAAAAACGCACCGCTTCTGGTGACTGCCGCTGGGTATCCAGACTTCCGCGAGGGACGGGAGCGGAGCGAGGCATGACGATCTCATCCTCGGCTTCTTCCTCGATCGACTTTATCGCTTCTTCGAGAGCCAAAGACGCCCGGCGAAGAACGGAAGGCCCCAAAGTTTTAGACAGTCGATACTCGGCCACAGAAAGCGGCTGACCACCATAGGGTGCTGGTGGGATCAAGGGAGCAGACCGTACAGTCAACGGTTCGGGGATGGAGGAAGTAGACGAGCCTGCATTCGCATCGGGGGTGACCGGTCTCATGCTATCATACGAGGCAGTATGCGTTTTCGAGGAATCGGGCCGCAGGCTCGCGGTTTTGGCAACGCTGCGCATGTAAGTGTAATCCCGAAACCGGTTTGAACCAAAGAGATTGTTGCTGTAGCGCTTGCTGGACACACTAGTGTTGGAAGAGGATGCCCCGGACGTCGCCGACCGCGCAGACACAGATGAACTATACTCATCTTCTGCGTCCGATCTTGCAGGTGGGCGCAAACCCAACGTCTCGATAATCATAGCCTCCTCTTCCTCCGAGATCTGATTTTCTGCACCCCGCGCTCTCTGGTCAGCCAAGCGTGACCGCAAAGCGTCGACTGCGACAGAGTCCCTGGAGGCGGAGCCCAACAAGGTGAAGCGACGCGAAAGGCTAAGTAGAACGCGCTGATGAGCAAGGTACGTCAAGAGGGTTTGGGAAATCGCACTCTGTTAGAATGAGAGACGTCCGGAAGTCACTGGCGATGGGCAGCTCAGGAAGCGATTCGGGCGCCGGGCCTGGCTCGTAGTATTCGTGGCGTTCAGTGCGAGTTTGATATACGGGTGTGCTCTGGAGGTCAGTTGGACGCTTCGCGTCGGACTTTTTGCTAACGCTGAAGGTAAACACGGGACGGAGAGGATGGCCGATAACGCGTACCGAAAACGGTGCATTATGGGCTGCTTGGCGAGTGCTCGCTTTATGCGGAGCTAAGGGAACGTGGTAGAACACGTTGAAGTGGGCAGGAAAGATGGAACAGTCGCTAGCACGGTATAATGATGGACAAGGGACAGATGGTGGGTCGACCAGAAAATCGCTGCAGAACGACGAAAACGTTGTTGTTGCCAAAACCTGGAACCACTTCAGACCGGCAACCTCCGGCAACCCACAGGATTACAAATCAAATAGATATATATTGCTACATTCGAGACGTGTCTATCCACTCAGGTCGCGTGTCTGGTCCCAGATTAACGCGTCGTCGCTTGTCTAAGTGGCCCACTTACTTCTTCGTGTGCTCCTTGGCCGTGGCCAGGAACTTTGCCTTGTCGTTCTTCAGCAGCTAAGCCCATCTCGGTGAGAAACCGCCACGAAGAGGAAACCAGACCGCCTACCGCTGCTATTTCAGGTTCAAAGGGGTCATCCGGACTGGGGTTGTTGACCTTCTCTTGGATGATAGCGAGCACTAAAAGCTTGCGCGTGAGCTAGTCAAGTATCTGGCTTGTGTAGCGACAGACCTGACGACAGTGTCACAGAAGGTTTCCACTGCACTCGGGTTGGCAATTGATTGGAATTCGTACAGGAAGTAGCTTGCCTCGTCTCGCAACACCGGAACACAGATACTTCCCTCCTCGTTTATCCCAGGGTGATAGATTTTGGTCGTAAAGGTAACCTGCTTGTGTGAGTACAACCTAATGCATGTACGCGTTTTCGTATTTACAGATGGTGCCTTGAAGGGGAAGTTCGGCGGTAAGGAGAGGTTGAAGTGGAAGGTGCCGTTCTTGTACGGAGAATCTGACTTGAGAAATATAAGGGGAGGCAATACATCGATCACTCTGAGGCTTACAGCGGCTTTAATGGAGCACTTCCATTCGAAGAGGTTGTCGTCCTTGGTCTCTACAGTAATCCCCTAGAGCTCATTTGAATTGCAAGGAATTATAATGCTTCAAATCGCTGACATCCAGAGGTTTCTTCGTAATGTCTGCCAATTCCTGGCCAAGGATTAACGATAATCGATGCTATTGGGATCCGACTACCTTTTGGATGCGACTGGCCGGCAAGTTAGAGAAAACGGCGTAAGTGCAAAAGGCGCTTACCGGAGAGCAGTCATGGTGGTGAAGACCGACTCGGAAAGCGGTGTAGTGATGCTTGATCGACAAACAGACACTCAATGGATCCTGTTCCTCCACCACCACCTGCGACCCCAGCTTCCCAAACACAGAGTCGAAAGAGAAAGCGTGCCCCACCCACCGCAGCCTCCCCAGTGCCCTCTGAGCCAGGCACTAATGGCAACCCTCCAACCGAGTTCGTTGCGTTGCACATGTTCTGCGGATCGCCATTTAACGTCTGACTGAACAGAGTTCTCTCATCGCGCGCCGATCTTTCTACCCGTCCTCGGCTGTCTATATCCCGTGGCCCAAATTTCATCCCAGTGGCGGACGGGTCCGAGTTTTACAAAACAGAGCTCACCGGTGTCAATCGCATCGGCTATCGTTATACTCCCGCTGGAATAAACCCTCCCGGCCACTTTCTACCGTGCCGGACCATCGAGAGCAACCCGACCTCATACCGCATCAGCTGGGAAGATCGCAGCTCGTTTGTTCAAGTAACCAAAGACGGTCTGAGTTTGGCCGGGAGCACGGGTTTCAGAAGCGCGCGGTGCAATGCCCCCATTCGAGAGGGTCGGTGGTATATGGAGGTCAAAATCACCCACGGGGGCGGTGAGCACTTGCATGAAGATGGAAAGCACGAGGGTAGCCACGTTCGGCTCGGCTGGGGCAGGCGGGAGGCACCTTTGAATGGCCCAGTTGGCTTGGATGGATATAGTTATGGCTATCGAGACAAAACCGGAGACAAGGTGACGCTCTCGCGTCCTCGGCCATACGGCCGACCATTCTTTTCCGGCGATGTCATTGGAATGTACATTTGCCTTCCCCCGAGGCGCCAGGCGGACCCTAAAGACCCCAACGACCCCGCCCGTATCAAACGTGAACGCATAGCCATCGATCTAAAAGGTCAAGAAGTTTTTGAAATCCTCGAATATCCACAGTCGAAGGAGATGGCCGCTCTCATGGTCGACTACTCAGGGAAATCATCCACCTCTGCATCTATCCCATCTTCTTCCAAAAAAGTTGCGACTGGAAAATTGCCAGAGCGTGGTCCCCCCAACGCGCCGAAAACCAATGCTGCGAATCTCCGACCGCTTCCGACCCTTCCCAACTCCTGCATCGCCTTCTTTGTCAACGGTGAATGCCAAGGGATTGCGTTTCAAGATTTATATGATTATCTGCAACTCCGACCGTCTGCCATGTCGCGAAAGAGCAAAGGCAAACGTACGCGAGAGGGAGTGAAGGAGCATATTGAGAATCCCTTCGACGACGGGACCCTCGGCTATTATCCATTCATCTCTTTGTTCAACGAAGCTTGCGTCCGGATGAACCCGGGACCGAGTTTCGAATTCCCACCTCCGCCAGACATTGACGCGCTACTGCACGGGACTCCCGCGTCGGAAGCACAAAACTGGCGCCCAACTTGTGAGCGCTACACCGAATTTATGGCTGAGCAGTGGGCAATGGACGCAACCGAAGAAGAGGAAGCATCTTCTGAAGCTCTTCACGCTGCAACCTTGGAAAAGGCGGCGGCAGAGAAGCGAGCACAGCGAAACAAGAAGCGACAACAAACGGAAGCTCGGAAGCGGGCGAAAATCTTAGAAACCTCGTCTACTGCTGCAGCAGACGACGGCGTGCCCGGCCAAGTCAGCAATTCATCCGGACCCGGTCAACCAAGTCCTTTGAGGCATGGCACCGCCTACATACCTGATACACCAGATTCCGCCTATAATTCCGACGATGCGTCCTTCACCTCTGCCGTACATCCTTCTGGACCCGGCCACCCGAGCCCGCTGAGGCAAGCTACTGGCTCGAGTGAATGGGATGTTTCCCCTTCCAAAGTGGAGGATAAATCTCCTGTTTCTCTCGCCAGCTTGATGGGACCAGGTCAAGCAACGTCGTCGAGGCCGCGCGCACCTTATGCGTACGGTTTTCCGTCCGAATTTCTGCCGGTCATGGAAGATGTTCAGCCTGACCCGGGTGCTGGCGTCCCACTTTCCGGCCCAGGCCAACAGAGGGAGATGTTGCATTCATATACACCTTCCAAGTTTCCTGGCAATATTCTGTCTGATGAGCCTCGACCCAGACTTTTATCCGGACCCGGCCAACCCAGCAGTCCAAGACTCGCTTCTGTCTATGGGTATAATTCTCGAGATCGGCCTGCGGAGCCCTCTGTTTTCACTGGCCAGAATTCCCAACATGCAACCTCCCATCCGGACGAACAACTCCAAAATACACGCCTACCATTCTTCGGCAAGTAGCATGATATATTTTAGTTAGCAGTCGAAGACAATAGGATCATCCTTAAATAATGGGGTATATCGTAAGTGTCAAATATGAGCACTCTCAAGAGGTTGCCGTCCATCTCGGAGGGGGAGTCCGTATGGAATAACCAACCGTCTGGCCCGTCCCCTTTTCTTTCTCCACGTGAATTTCGAACACCCATTCACCATCCTCGTAGTCAACCTGACACCAATTGCGCCGACCCATAATAAACTTTTGTTTCCGAGGTTTACCGTTGGTCTCCGTTTGGAAAATAGGGATCTATGGAAGGGGTGTGAGCGAGAAAACGCAAGCAAGATGAACTGCACACCATAGTCTCGTCGGTTTCAAGATGGTGTAATGTCTTGTGGTTCTTCGACGCCAGAGAGGAAACCATCGTGATCACCCCATTTGGCCTTGAATCCAGTTGAGTAACGTGCCGCGAGTGGGAAAGGACGAACATACGGAGGTGTGTTAACGATCGCACCTGAAAGGATGGGTTAAGCTCAAGTAGATGAGAGAAGACATAACTCACTGGTGACGATATTGATCATATATCGATGATCAACGGGTGGAGGTATCTCGGGCCGCTTGGGAGCCTTCAATGTTTTGAAAACGCCCACAGCCGCGCAATGCACATCTCCAGACAAGAAGCTGATTCGGATACGATGGATCTTGGCAAACTTTTGGAGCTGTTCAATGAACCAATTTCGTTCTTTCTATGTCACACGTCGTATGAGAACACGCTATGGGTGAAGACCAAGGAACATAAGTACCTTGTGCGCGCGGGCGGTCCAATGGTCGTTCTTTATATCATGTGATCAAGAATTGCAAAATGGGCGGAAGCAAGGAGCGCACAAGGTCATCGAGCAACTCCGCTTCGGCGTTGAACTTGTTGACAAATGAGGAAAGGCCCATGGACCCTGCTCGCCCGAGAGCCACAAGGGGATTGAATTTCGATTCCAGCGCCGTCTCCAGGAAAACCAGCCTGGGGTATGCGATAGGGATACCGATTTGTATGCAGATATGCTCAAGGGTCGAGGGTAATTGGCTTAACCGTTCAAAAACCTTCTGGTATTGTATTTGACTGCATACTTGCTCCTTTTTCCGCTCAGCGCTTGAATTTGGAGTGAGCATTGAATGTGATTCTAACCGAGCTGATACGTACCGACAATCCAGCATGAGAATATAGGTCTGTGGACCCATGTACGCCAAAAATGAATGGCTAGGGAAAGGAACGTAGGGTCCCATTGAACCAGTTATTAATGATCGATTCAAATGTTTCCCAGGTCGGTCATCGATACCGTCAATATCATCTGCCGTTGTGTTGTGGATGTGAGTTTCCGCTACCAAGCCGAGGTAAAGGCGGACCGTTGATAAAGCATTGGAAGAGCAGGAAGAAAAAATATCCTCTAGCTCCGATTCTAAAGAAAGAGCGTGAAAAGATGGAACATGGCAGACATAAGATGCTCCACTTTCTGAAAACCGGGGCCATTTGTAGGTCTTCGGGGTCTACACTGTCCTCAGCGATTAGGCAGAGCATACGTATTCGGCGCTTACAGCTTCCGAAGCCATCAATCTGAGGAGCCCCGGTTAGTTTCCCAGTTAACGGGGGTAAAAGTAGCGTACGATGTCTTGGGCGAAGGGTATTAAGCAGGTTGAGTCAAACGAGGGAAGGGTCATGTTCCTCACCATGATCATCTAGAATAGGTGAGAAAAAAGGGTAGGAGTGGGTCAAAGGATGTAAACGGACCCGCCATATTCATCATTGGTCTGCGCAGAGCTTGTCAGTCTGGAGGGAACACCCGCCGTGGAACCAACATACGTACATGCAACTATTTGCCCTCGCGAACGCCCCTTTCAAGCCAAAGATCAATTCCGAGAACCTGCTCGGTTGTCGGAACTTACCAGTTCGCCACTGGGAGCAATAGTGATTGAAATAGAAACGGTCGATGGCTGAGCTTATCTCATCGGTAAGTGGGTACCGTTTTCTGTCGGTGGGTTTGCTATTGATCCAGTCTTGGAGTTCGGGCTCCCGGGTGAGGCTGGCAAAAGAAGTCGAACAGTTAGATTAACCCCAGGAAACAATCGCTTACCCGTCGCAGTAAATCTGATCACCTCCTCCGACCAGAGCGTGAAATGGCTGCTCCGCCTAGACGAGACAATCAACCCTTTTGGAGGTGGAAAAGATAAAGCGGGACTTGCGTGTTTCGACAGCAAATCTATCCACACGGGGTCATATCCACTATTAAACGGGCCGTTGTTAAAGTCATCGCTGTTCACCCCTGCGCTGAATCCATTGCACTGAGCGCGTCGTGAAGACGCTTGACGAGAATGGGCAATGCAAACGGCTTACGGAGTACGCTGCCCATCTCATGTTTTGGTTTATGCCCGGAACATGAAAGACCGTTCGTTGACCACCGTTAATCGAATAAGTAATCGCCATCTCAACGGGACCAAGTGGGATCTCGAGGTGAAACCGCCAGAAAGTAGAGGTACTGCCAACAGGTTAAAGTAGCCGATACAGAAGCAGAAATAGATTTACCCGACGCGTCCCGCGTATACCCATATTTCATGCGCAGGAACCTCTTCTTTCTGAACGTTTGGGCCAGCAGAGTTTCCGTTGCTGGGCAGTCCATTGAGCGTATGATAAGGGCTAGGGTCCGCAGGGTGCGGTCCAAGGTCAAATGATGAATGGGTCGGATTACTTGGCTGCTGGTGTTTGGTTTTGGCGTCAGGATCCCATTCGAAAGAAAGCATCGGGTGGGGCTCGTAGACAGAACCAGAGTCGGCAGCTATCAGAGAGCGTATTAGAGCTGTAATAGACTAATGCAGGATGAATTCACGCACTAACGATCATCACGGCACCGCGCCAGACTCCGTTTTCAACCGTGTCGTATCGTAACAGTGGCCCCAGCATGAGCTGAAGATGTGGTTCCATACGCGGCATTCGCAACGCATGGGATCGTTCAACAGCGGACATCGTTGTCAGAGTCGAGGTGACTGTAGAGGCAACTGAGGATTTTGTGGTTCGCCCAAAATGATACCCCGGTTGAGTGTAAATGTCATCTTTTGGAGGCAGGGGAGGAGCCGGAGTGGACGGTCGCATGCTGGGGTGGAAGCCACCGATGAAATTTTCGTCCACCATGGGCCCAATAGTTTCGACGGGGCCGCGGTTTGGATGTTGAACATAGTATTCGCTCTCCTGCAACCGAGTAAGGACGGTTCAGAAGCCGCGCGGAACACCGACTTGCCCTTTGAGCGCGCCTATTGGCGGACCAGCCTGGTGCGTCCATCGGGTGCTGGCGGGATGAGCGGGGTCAACGGAAACGGAGAGGCCAAATATTGATTGTGACGAATCAATATGGTCGAATGCAATCAGCACCAACAAACTTTTTAGACATGTCGTGGGTATCTTCTCTGGATAAAATCCAGAGGAATAACATTTCTACCACAACCTCTTATCCTACGTGCTCAATTACCGTGGTTGTCAGTTTCCCGTTGACCACCACCGTTTTGAGCATCTCCGGTACGGCCTGCTCCTCGAATATCCCCTCCTCCTCCCCTTCCACCGGTAAACTGACATTAATTGCACTGCATTTCGCGGTTGTAATCTCCGCCGCAAGACTTCCTTTCGAGAGATAAATCTGGCCAGAATCGGTCGAGTCTAGTTGAATCATCGGCGCCGAACCAGTAATTTGCAGAGCGAACGAGGGCGAGTTGGTGACGGAAATAGAGGACACCACCGAGTCAACTAGCACCGAGGTCTTGACACAGTTTACTGTCGCCAGTTCAGCAAGATGCGTTGGGAACCAGTTGGAACTTACCCAATGTGATCGCATTGACTTTGCCTTGGATCTGGATCACAGAGTTTTTGCAGCCAAAGATGTTGACCACCTGGTTCAACTGACATTCGTCTACAGTGAGGCTGGACTCGTTCTCCTGGTATTCCTGCAACAGTGGCTCAGAAGGAGCCGGGCCGAACGCGATAGAAACTCGTACGATGGTCCAGCTCTTGCCCTCCAGGGCGAATTTGGCAGGTTTCTTGCCACTCAGCGCCGATGGCTTTGAGGGCTTGATGGGTTTCTTTGGAGCTAGAAAGAAATTAGGCCAAAGGGATGTCGTGGAAGAGCCTGATCGTACGAGCTGCACCGGAAGAACTGGGCACAACACTGCTGGCGCGAAGAGCAGGATTCTTGTGTGTCATCTCGCTTTTAGGGACGGGTCGCAAGCGCCGGGTGACTTCCTCCCCTTTGTTCAGGTCTGCAAACACAGCGGCAGCGCCGCCGTCTGAGCTTGCCGCGGGGGCAGAAGTAGCAGGCGGCGGAGGAGGCGGAGGAGGCGGTGGCGCACCGCCTCCAGTCGCTGTTCGCGCAGTATATTCCGCGACCGTGATGCCCTTGAGCAAAATATAAGCATGAGGCCATGATTGAAGTCGGGTCTTCACGAACGCGTGTATTCCAGTTGAGTCCGGTTGTGTGATATTCAACGACGTACAAACGCATGGCTTCCAAAATCGCCATGAACGATCTCACCCATTCAACATGCTTCTGGTCCCTAGAAAGGCTTAGTCCACGCATTACAACAATAGAACGCACTTGCTTCTCCTTGAATTCTTTAATGACTCTGTTGCCATTATACATCACACTGTCTTTGATTTCGGCAATGTAAGGACCTGGTTTGGACTTGCGATGATTGAGTCAATAGACCAGAGGGGAGCTAGAACGACAACGCACATTGGCGATCCACGCAACACCCAGACCGCCGTCACCAACGATGGTGATATGCTGGAACCAATCCCTGTCCTTCCGACCTGCGTCCTTGCAACGAGTTATAGACTCGATGCCAGCCTGTATCGGCACGCGGAGCTTCTCGATGCCCTCTTTGTCTGGCTGCTGGCAGGATCCGCTGAGTAGTAAGAGGTCGCGCAGCCCGTCGAATTGTTTCTCGAAAATGGCGACCTGTTTGCCTTGAGAGCGTTGTCGAGGCCAGAGGGCGATGCGCTTACGATCTCCACGACAGAGTTCCCAGCAAAAGAGCGGGTCAATTCCAAGAAGGGCTTCAGTTTACCCTCAATAACAAGCTCGTCGAACGCGATGACGCTCCGAGGAACCTCGGGGGCCGCAGCAGGAGGGGGAGGCGGCGGCGGGGGCGGGGGCGCGGCAGCATGAGGGGTCGACCTGGATTCTGCCTTCTGTGCAGCAGGTTGAGGTTGAGGGGCAAGGCTCTGAGCAATAGCCAGATCCTCGATACGTGAAGTGGCGGCCTCAAGGCTGGTGGCGGCCATGGCAAGTCAGGAGGGATGGAATAGGGGCATCCATCCTGCTCACCGCTTTATGATGGTGGCCAACGAATTTAGTCCGCTCGACATGGGTTATGGCGCGAACGTTGAGATGAATCCAAGGTCAATGATGCTTTGTAAGCTGTTCGCAGTCGCGTCGCTCGGATACTGCGTGATTTTGGTTTTCTCAACGTTCATGCTCGCAAGGCGCGTCGCAGCGATTACTTTGCTAATTCATCTATATTATAATCTTCTACTCGTCTTTTCCTTTCTCTTTCTTCTTTGCCGCCTTCCTCAATCGACGACGCTCTCTTTCACGCTGTTTCGCCTGCTGCAGTTCCCCCTTGGACAGACCCGGATTCTGAAGCTTGTCCAGCTGTTTGTGCGGTCAATCAACCGGGCCCGAGTGAATCGGTGAAAACACGCCTTCTCAAGCAGTAGGCGGCGTGCGAGGCGCCTGTTCAAGGCCAGCGAACGCGTTTCATGGCAGCTTACTCGGATACCGGTCGGACGATGGAGGAGTTGGACATTATTCTCAGTTTTGTTGACCGATTGCCCGCCCTGGGAATCATTAATTCATTCAAGTATATGTATAGCATCAACCCGACTGGTAAACCTACCGGCCCACTCCCTAGAACATGATTGAGATACAGAGAATGCAGAGTAGGAAGCTTAACCCACCGCGTACAAATGCCTCCTCTAGATCGTCTTCTCTGAGTTCAGGCACAATCCGATTTTTGTGGGCGACTTTTAGAGAAGAATAGAACCGAGGAGGCTTGGTACGTGAATCATGAGCAGGCGCAAGGGTTTCTGAGGAACTACAAAATCAGCAGCGTGCAATCACCGGAATACCTCGGCAGACGACGGACGTTTGAACCTCCTTCTCCTTCTTGCGGGCGCGACGGCTTGTTTCTACGACGGTGGGATTCTTTATGCTGTCGTTGGATCCCATCTCGGTATCCTTGGTTATGCGCAGGTCTAGAGAAAGTATGATGAATCGCCCGTCCTGACTTGTAAAGCGGAAATGGACCTCACTCCATGTATCCGATTTCATTTGGGTTGCCTGCACAAGGTTCTTCCTGACGATCAAAGCAATCTCCCGGCCGATGGTATTGTGTTGTTCATAGATGGCAGGGTCGGTTGTATCTCGTGCCGCGAGGGCATCCTGTCTGATTTTCGAGCGGAAAGCTGGCGAATTGAGCAAGGCGGAAGACGGGTGGCGGTGTGAATTCACCTCGCAGCATGCGCTCGTCGCCCGCAAAAGTAGAAGATGAAGCCCGGAGCGCGTCGCGGTACGCTGAGCGGGCAGCTGCCCTGAGCTCGTGTGAGATGGACATGGCGCCGCTGCTGTTGAGGGATGATCTCGATCACGTGAGGCTGGCGCAAACAAGGAGCAACAAGAACTCTGTTGAACCAAAACTTTGACCTCAACCGTCAACGTCCTCCTCATCGCCACCCGCCCTTCGCCTCGACGCGCCCACCATGACCGCTGCCAACGCCGCCAAACCCTCCCCCGCCAAGGCCACCAAGAAGGCCGCCCCCAAGGCCGCCCCGAAGAAAGCCCCCGCCAAAGCTACTGCCGCCAAAGCTACTCCCGCCCACCCCACCTGGGTCGACATGATCAAGGCGCGTTGGAGCGCGTCGTAGCCTCTCTCTTTCCGCCGCGCCCCATACTTACTCGCTTTCCCACCAGGAATGTATCGCGTCGCACCCGGAGGAAGCACGAGTTGGTGTCTCTCGTCCGCAGATCAAGAAGTATCCCTTTTCGCGTCCAATCTGCCTCACTCTCTCAATGCCACCCTTAGGTTTGTCGAGACCCAGTACAAGCTCACCATCGGCGCCGCCCAGAACACCCAGCTGGCCAGGGCACTCGCGACTGGGAGCGAGAAGAACATCTTTGTTTTGCCCAAGGGTCCGTGACCGACAACCAACCCACTACGCATCCTAACCTACTACTATCCAGGACCCTCCGGTCGCGTGAAGCTTGCGCCCAAACGCGCTGCTGATCCCGATGCCAAAGAGGTGAGACGGATCCTCTACCTCCATGATCTATCCCTAACCGACGCCAGAACAAGCCCACGAAAGCAAAGCCCAGATCCACCGCCACTGCTAAATCGACCAAGCCCGCTGCAAAGAAAGTAGCGGCCAAGCCCGCCGCCAAAAAGGCCAGCACCACCACCAAATCGACCAAACCGGGGGCCAAGACCGCGACGAAGAAACCCGCCGCCGCCAAGGCAAAGACAGCGACCAAGGCAAAGGCTGCGCCAGCAAAGAAACAGCTCGCTGGAAAACCCAAGCCTGCACCGAAGAAGGCCACTTCGACGGCGACGAAGGCGAAAAAGGTGCGTCGTTCTTCTGCCTCTTCGATGCATAATTCTCAATCTTGCTTGACCAGGCCGTCGTCGGAAAGAAAGCCAGTCCGAAGGCGAAAGCTGCTGCGAAACCTGCAGCGGCCAAGGCAAAGGTGCCGCGGAAATCTGTAGGTCCCTTTGTTTCCTCCGCGATGCGATAATCTGAGAACACTTGCAGCCTACCAAGCGGGGGTGATCGTTCTCTTGCCGCTTCTTGCTCCTGGTTGCATGCATAGGTGTTGCTACTTTGCCCGTTTCCCTTGTTCGCGCATATATCCGTCCATTTCAATTTCCTTTCTTTATGTAACCTAAATTATTGCAACCTGTACAGACCCAGTACTCCATGTAGAAATGTATGGTTGACCCGATTTCCCAAAGATCTTCTTGAGTGCTGAATCGTCGGCAACTCGGCATCTGCATTGATGCCAACGCGCGCTTTGCTCACAGCCAAATTATTATCCCGAGGCCAGCCACCAGAAACGAGAGCCTCCTCGGTCGTCCCGGAGTCAAGGCTGGTTTACGAGACGGGCAGGAAGTTTCAAAGGCATTAGATCTACTCTGCGTCTGGTCCAATGCACCACTATCCGTTATTCCTGTCCTTTCAAGACTCCCTTGTGTTGCAAGTAACATACGCCGGCCGCGGCCTCCGTGATGCTTTCCGTTGGAATCTGGTCGCCACCGCTGTTGCAGGGTAGGCGAATGCCCTGTGCCTTCACCCGGTTTGGTTCATCTCGCTTCCATTCCCAGTGACGCCCAAGTTCGGAGCCATATCTACAAATCTTTGCTCCTGAACTCGGTCACATTAACGGCTCTCTACTTCTTTGACTTGCTTTTTTTTGATAAACAACAATGGCTGCGCCCGAACGTCGGCTGGATGCTTCAGCTGCTCTGGCTGCTTCCCGTGGTTGGCACATCGTTCTATCTGAATGTGAGGCGCGCTTCACTGGACGTTGTGCGATACCCGCTCATTCTTCAAGCCCTACAGAGTACATGGTGCTCACTTATCGCGAAACGGACGTATTCACTCCAACATGCAAACCGGGCAGCGGTGCAACAGCCCGTGAGCTATACCGGGGTACTCACAGCGATCGCCACTTCTGCTTATCGCGTCGTTATGGTGTTTACCTCCGTCGCAGTGTCTTTTGCGTTGGCAATGATCCCTCGCATTGGCCCAGTCGCAGGTTTCATTTTCCTCTGCTGGATTGACGCGTGAGTCGGTCCGAAATCTTCGAGGTGCCTCGGTGATTGATATCGTCTAGGTACTACTGTTTCGAGTGAGCTTTTACCGGAGCCGCGAGACTAGATCTCATCTGCATGAACCGTCAGATTCGTCTGGATAGCTCGAGGATTGTCGCTCTCTGGCAGAGTGCGTCATCTTGAAGAGCGCTGGGCTTATTATCTCGCGTTTGGTGAGTCTGAAAAGCGTCCCTGACTTGATGTTGACGCAGGCTCAAGGATTCCCTGCCGCTGCACTTTGTACCTGGGGAAGTAGTTTAGCCAATGCCGTCGTCTTTGCATTGATATTCCCCCTGGTTGGTCAACCTACACACGACTATTTTTCGGGAACTAACGAGAAGATTAGTATATTATCATGGCAATATATGCCAAGCCTGTGCCGGACGATCCTTACAGCCCTCTCCCTCCTAACGTGCGCAACGACAATGATGTTATACGACACCCTTCGCCGTATATTCCCATCCGATTGCCGATATTCGCGCTGGTCATGTTGTTAAACGATTGGATCGTGCGGGCTGTAAGCGTAGGAAGCAGCGGGGGCGGTGGTCCAAATGCCTTCAGGCGGAATAGAGCATTTAGTGACGGGACAGACAGTGTGGAGGAAGGAGGGGGTGGAGGGTTGGACTCGAAGCCATTACGGCCAACCCGCGCCCGTATCAACATAGGCCGACGAAAGTTAGATTAACCAAATACATTTATTTTCTCTTCATCCAAAGCTATCAACCAAACCCAGCCCATTCTATCGACAAGTACGACACGTCTTTTTTCTCATCATCCCACCCACACAGGAGGTGCGACTTTTTCGTAACCGTCCCCAGTCGTCCATGGGCAACTATTTCCATTGGCGTCAGAGAAGACGTAGGGGAATCCAGCACCGACGCAGAAAAATGCGCGTGGTACCGAAGGGGATCACCTGGCGTCGATTAGTTTAATCCTTGCAAGATAAGAAGAGAAACCGACCTGGGTATACCAAGTAGTCGCCTCCAAACTTGATACCTCCACCCATGAACATCTCTTGTTCCCACAATCCTCTGAAGACGCCACATTTGGCCCGTTCGTGTAGATTTGTCGGGTACTCCCAAATGCCGGCGTCCTTGGCGGATTGAATGGTCGTGAACGCGCACGCACTGTCGTTGTACCACTCAAAAGAAGTCGAAGATGCGGGAATGACGACCGTATACTGCACTTCCACCGCTGCAGGAGGTACAACGACCTCCTCTGGAGGGGAAAAAATCGAATCGGGGACTTCAGCGGACGAAACGGCTTCAAGGGCCGCTTTCGCCTCAGCTGCAGCCTTCTTCTTCAGCTCGCGCTCCTTCCGTTTCTTGACAGCCTCCTCGGACATCCCGGGGGAATCCTTGGCCGCAGCTGCGAGCTGGGCTAGTCGGAGCTGAGCCAACTCCTTTTCCTGTGTATTCCATCGCTGCAGCTCTGCGATGGAAGGGGTTAAATGGGCCTCGGGATCGTCTACGAGGACGGCAAATTCTTTCATTCGAGTCAGACTATGTCAGAATATGGTTGCAGGACCCACCTTTTTCGACGAGGAGAACAACTTCCTCAGGCAACAAGACCATGGGCACGCCAAGAAAGAGATTCTGTTGGCTCAGATGTGGCAGAGTACCGGTGAAGACGCCGCAGAGTCGGTGTTTTGTGCGAATAATCGCAATATCTGGAAATGCGTAAGTGAGTGGGCATAAGTAATGTGAATGTGCAGACCTTCAACGTCCCAAACATAAGCCTTTTTATTCGCGACGCGAAGATGCAATGGAGCAGCAGGCGTCTCCGTCGAAGACATTAAAGTCACCGGTGGCTTCTTCGGGTTCGCGGACGCCGCGCAACTGACCGAGGACGGAACCTAGTGCTGTTTAACCAACGAGGGTAAAAGGCAAAGCAAGTGGGATAAGCGCCCATCCTCGAAATAGGCGCCCATCCCATCTTTCTTCTTACCACCACCATGACCAAACGCGCCTCGGCCAAAGCGCAGCCCGACACCGGTACTACTAGCACAGACACTAGTCCTGAATCTACAGGCAGACTTCAACCCGTACACTTTGACGAACTATACGCAATCTGGCCCGCCGACCCCCGCATGCCCAGCGTCGAGTCTCGCCAGGCATGGGCCCACGCGCGCAATGTCACTCCTACCTACGTCCACAACTGGTTCCAACGCCGCCGCCCTGTCGCGAAGAGACTCAGGCTGAGGATACCACCAGAGACCTACGAATTGCCCGTCGGCACACCACCCGTCATCGTCACGGTCAAGGACGAGCCCGTGGAGTCTGAGCTGCTCGCGACGACTGATGAAGCGGCCCCCGCCCCTACTAATAGTCGCCCGGTGAGGGTAAGACGCTCGCCTGATCTCGCGCCAGTGCCATCGACACAACAGCGCAAGAAGAAAACGAAGTCGGCAGCGGCAGACCCTCCTCTCGACAACGACGTTCCGGCGTCCAAGACGAAGAAGAATCCGAAGGAAGAGAAGAGCAAGTCTGCAGAGTCCCCCCGGGACGACAACGACGCCGCAGAGTCTGTACCAAAGAATAACTCGAAGAAAAAGCGGAAGGTGCCTGCAGAGTTACTGTGCGATGATGACGCCGCAGCAGAGTCCGCGCCGAGGGTGAGGAGGAACAGGAACCAATCCACAGAATCCCCCAACAACGATTTGCCCGAACCTATGCCGCCCAAGAAAAAGACGAAGCTAGCACCTGTGCCCCCGCGCGCCCCAATCGATGACGCGACCATTCAGCCCAAGCGGAGTCTCAGGATCAAGGCGGAGGGCAAAGCTGTTCCCATGCTATCGGCACCTAGGCAGGAGCCCAAGAAGCGGACGACGAAAGCCCACCCCGAGCCTGCGACCGCCCATGCGACTGATGTCGTCGCCCCGACCGAAAGATCCCGGAAGAGGCTTCGCAATACCGAAGCCGAACCCGTTCATGACGACGCCCCGCAGCCCAAGAGGAAGAAAAAGATAGCTCCCGTTAACGACCACCCCGAGCCCATCAGAAAGAAGAAAACAGTCAGATTTGACACCCCCAATCCCGACACGCCCCCCTCTAGTAGCCCGACACTCCGTGCTTCGTCTGTTATCCCTTCCGATGCAGCAACCGTCGTCGATGATACCCCTCCTTCCACTCCATCTGCAAAGACCGCGATTGATGGCGCATACCCGCATGAAAAAAGCATTCCTAATCCTGACATCAACGCTCACGGCTCTCTGAGTCCCACGTCCACAACTGATCGTTCCCCGAAGGAGAACCAGAAGCCGCTGAAGAGTGCTCCGAAAAAAACTAAGCGCGCGAAGAAACGCAAAGGGAAAGCTACTCCGACTCCCATGCCCGAAGAGGAGGAGGTTCTAGTCTGTGATCGAGGCAACCCGCACACACCGACGGGATTCACCTGTGTGCTCTGCTCGCCCACCACAGGCTCGTTTAACTTCGGGTTCAGGCTGACCTCTCTTGCTAATGCCGACCCCAGATGACCTCGTTGTGGCTGGAGAAGTCGCGGACGACATCGTTTCCGATATGCCGAAGGAGGATTTCGACTGGATTTTTGAGTTTCCAAGCTTCACTGGGCCCCCGGGCGACTATACCGGGATATGTGTTGACTTGACACCGCTTTCGGCAATCCCTTTCCTCGCCGCGTCTGTTCCCGTCGAGCCCTCGACTGATATCGCCCCGCAGGGTTATATGGAGATCGACAACCTGCAGTTCACTTACGATGGGACGTATGTCGGTGACGGCCAGTTCTTTCCGACCTTCCCAAACGGCTGGAAATCGTTGGACCGGTTGATGTTGGACAGCGCTGGCGACTGGGTTCACCCGGATGACCACCCGACCTCGTCGGAGAGCAGCAGCGGCAACCAGGAAATGTTATTTGAAGACGGCTCGGTGTATTCTAATCCTAGGCTCTGGCTCCCCGCGGATATTTTTTGAAGCCGGTACGTTCGATCCATTTGACCACCTTGAACTTGGTTCAGTTGATTCGTCTTAATCAGCATACTACTCATTTCTCTCTGTTTACTCAAAATGGCTGCCGACCAACGCTGCTTGCACCCTGCTTTCAACTGCTCTCTAGTACGGGTCTCTCTTGCCAAATGGCCTCGGATATTGAATATTTATGTCCCAGAAACTTTCGCGACAGGTACAACACTGCTACGACCTCTGAACTGGATGGACGGATGGATGGATGGATGGATGAATGGATGGAACGAGTCATGAATACTGAATAATTGCTGTTTGTACCCCTAAACGCTGAACCCCTTGCTAAACGTGTCCAAGTGTTATCGGTCCGATCCGGCCCGCCGCCCAGAATCTATGAGTCCGTTGAACGACCTCGACACATTGCGAGTTGCAAGGAAAGGAATGTTCACGGAAAGGAAGGTTCACATTCCCTATGTTGATCAAAATCGCCTTTCAAAGCCAAAGCGCGACAATGGGCGACCTTTTTGGGCTTTGGACACAAAGCACGCCGTCTTTGTTCTTCGTTTTAAAAAGACGCTTGCAGTCCTCTCTTTCAACTTCCATCCCCTCATCCTAACCAGCCTACCATCCGCCGCTCTCGAACCTGCAGTCAACCAATGAGTGCCGCGTCTTCGTCGACCTCTTCAGATCCCGAGTGGCCCAAAATCAGCCCGCAGCAGTACTCTACCACGGCACTCTATAGCTGTATGTATATCTTGATCGCTGCATGCGCGCCACCTCACCTGGATATAGACATCGCAGACCCAGCCGATCCGCTTGAAATATCCTTCGGCAAAGGGGAAGTCCTCGACATCCTAGATTGTGAGGGCAAATGGTGGTGGTGTTTGAAAGCCGATGGGACCGTTGGCAGTAGGTTTTGGTTTGAACAGAAGAACGGGTGTTCATGACTTTTCGCAGTCGCGCCGTCCAACCATCTTCGCAATGGCCGCCTCAGGTTCAGAGCCAAGGCTCTGCGTAATTGTATGCTCTCTTTGATGTGCCGCGCAGAAGATGGCTGACGAGCTCAATAGACACCGCGAACGTGAAAGATCGAAACGAGATTTCTTTGATCAAGGGCGATGTCCTGGAAGTGCTTGACCAGCAAGGCATGTGTCTTAGCCATAACCGGCCCACATCCAGCTAAATAGATTGATTTATGCAGGCATGTGGTGGCAAATTCGCAAGGCGGATGGCTTACTCGGCTGTGCGTCCATTCAGCGCTCTTCCCTCTCAATTTCCTCACACGACACAGATGTTCCCTCCAACTGCCTCACGAGCGATCCCAGTAGGTGCCTGAACGTCTTCGAATTCCTTGGGCTTATCGCAGCTATCCCTCCAGACATCCCAGCCGAAGACCTCGAGGCAATGAAAACCGCCAAGAGGACCTCGTTCAGCGCCGATATCCAGCGCATCTTTGAGACTTCTCTGTTCTGGCAGGCTAAGCGCATCGACCCGGAACAAGATCGTACGCATTCTCGAGCACTCATCCACTCCACGTCTCACGCGTGTTCAGTTGGAGGACTAGAAGATCCGCTTGCGGAAGCTCCATACAAGTGGAAATACGGCGCCGAAGCGCGTTCCTCCTGTGAGCGCTACTCCACTCCTTGAATATTTCGACTGACATCGAGCAGACACGGCCGACCCCGCCGACCCGAATGAGCTATCTTTCCGCGAGGGTGAACGACTGCAGTTGGCGCACAAGCGCGGTAGATGGTGGATCGCTAAGAACTCGGACGGTGCAACTGGTCGTCAGTCTCCCGTTTTTCCCTTCTGTGCAGCGCTCTCTAATAATGCTCATTTTGACCCAGTCGTACCGTCGACTTACTTGGAAATAATCACGTGGCCAGCCTATGAAGAACCCCCAATCCAGGCGTGGAGACCAGCTTGAGATTTTCGATCGGTTAGGTAGAACGAGGAGGAGATTCAATTCAGTTGATTCTTGGCAACGGGTTTATCTTGTTTTCGGGAATGCGACTCTGGACGGTGAACCTTCTCGCAAGGTAAAACGGACATTATGATTGAGTCTTGTAAATAAATATTTCGGTTTCCGGAAAGTAACGGAACCCCTCTTCGCTCTGTACATTTGCTAGTCTTTCTTCTCGCACGAATCGATTTCTACGCCTTCTTCGGCTTCAGCAGCATTGCGTCGCGCTCAGGCCCCACACCGATCCACGTTATTGGCACTTTGAGGTGCTCCTCTATAAACTCGACGTATGCGCGGCACTTGTCCGGAAGATCCTCGTACTTGCGCACCTGCGCAATGGATGTCTCCCACCCGGGGAACGTCATGTACGTGACTTCTACATGGGCCAACACGCCCAAATCTGCAGGGAATCCCGGCAGCGCGACTCCGTCGATCTGGTACGCAAGTGCAATTTGGATTTCGGCCAGGCCATCAAGAACGTCGAGCTTGGTGAGGTTGAGCGCGTCGTAACCGTTGATGAGGCAGGAGTGGCGCAGTACAACAAGGTCAAGCCATCCACAGCGACGCATACGGCCCGTGGTGGCGCCGTATTCGTGCCCAACAGACTGCAGGTGCTCGCCCATTGCGTTGAGCTGCTCGGTTGGGAACGGGCCGCCGCCGACACGGGTGGTATATGCCTTGACGACACCGATGGCATGTCCGATAGCGCGGGGCGGGAGGCCGAGGCCGGTGCAGACACCACCAACGGTTGTGGCGGAGGAGGTGACAAATGGGTACGTGCCGAGGTCGAGGTCGAGCATTGCAGCGTTCGCACCCTCGACGAGGACGCGTTTGCCGGCGGCGAGGGCCTGGTGCAGATAGACTACGCTGTCGATAACATAGGGCTTGAGGCGCGCAGCTAGGGCCTTGTAGTGGATTAGAACACTGCGATGCAAAGCGGAGTAATGTGGACCCGCACCTGGTAGCGCAGAATCTCGCCCTCTGTGTCGTACTCAAAGTGACCGTAGCGTTTGAAGCGGCCCTCGACGAGCTTGCGGAACTTTTCGGCGAACGTAGTGAAATCAAAGAGGTGGTGGACGCGCAGGCCAGAGCGAGACGCCTTGCCAGAGTACGCCGGACCGATGCCCTTCTTCGTGGTGCCGATGCTGGTGGTCGATTAAAGATCGAGTGAGATCGCGAAGGATCAGAGCCAACCTGGAGCCGCCGAGCTCGACTTCCTTCAATCCATCGACGATTTGATGAAAGTCGAAGACGAGATGTGCGCGATCAGAGACGAAGAGACGGCCGGTACAGTCGAGACCTAGGAATGGTTGATCGGACGTCGACAAGAGCGAAAAATGGGAGGAATTGTGCAAACCTTGTGATTGCAGCGCATCGAGCTCGTCGAAAAAGGATGGGACATGAACGACGACACCGTTGCCGATGAGGCCAGTGCACTTTGGATTGACGAGGCCGCTAGGAAGCAGATGGAAAGCAAAGGTAGTGCGGACGCCGTTGATTGGAGCGACGATTGTGTGGCCAGCGTTGTTGCCGCCAGCACATCGAGCGCATATGTCGGCGTCGGCAGGCGAGGATGTCGACGAGCTTGCCCTTGCCCTCGTCGCCCCACTGCGATCCCAGGACGACCGTCGTGGTCGCCATTCAAGAGGTTACGCGTGACCACACGTGACCGTGCTCACAAACTTACGCTTTGACCAGCACCATCGATGGCGGCCTCTGTTCAAGACGCGATTATGTTGTTCGGGGACTCAATCACCCAGGCAGGCTGGACGGAAGGAGCGTATGGAGTCCGTCTCGCGAGTGCGTATGCAATCGCGTCCAGAATGTCGACTAAAATTGCAGTAGACGCCTACTCTCGCAAACTCGACATCGTGAATAGAGGTCTGGCGGGATACAATACCGACTGGGCGCTGCCAGTCCTCGAACAGGCGAGTATCGAGCGCGTTACGGAGGGCCATGCCCACAACTTGCACAGTGCCTTGCCAGTCAACACGAGCAGCAGTATGTGCCAAAGATAAGGATTCTTGTTGTCTGGTTTGGAGCAAACGATGCTTGCATCGAGCCCTCTCCTCAGCATGTCCCGCTGGCCAAGTTCACAGACAACATCAAGCGCATCGTGCATCTCGTGCACTCGACCGATTCACCATACTACTCTCCGTCGACCAAGATCATTCTGATTACCCCTCCGCCTGTTAATACTCACCAGCGTTCGGCCGACTTGGCCAGTAGGGATCCGCCGCTGGCCCTGGATCGCAAATTCGAGGTGACGAGAGAATACGCGGAGGCGGTGAAGGCGGCCGGTGCGGCGACAAATGTCGCTGTGGTCGACGTGTGGACTACAATCTGGAAGGCGGCGGGGGAGCGCGAGGAGGCACTGGCGCAGTATCTCTCTGACGGCCTCCACCTGCACCCAGCGGGATACACGGTGAGCCGTGTTGGAGTGGGCCGCTTGTTTAGGCTAACGGAGAAAAGATTGTATATGATGCACTCATGAAGACGATTGAAACGCAGCATCCGGAGTTGCATTACGACAATCTGCAATATGTTTTCGCGCCGTTCGTGTTTTTTCTTCTTCTGTGTGGCTGGTGCAAGCCTGTTAACGGGTTTCCAGATGGGCCGAGGTGGATTGGGCGAACCCTGGAGCATCGCTGCGAAAGAGAGAGGCGGTAGTTAGAAATTAGTGACGTATGATTGGATCAGTTTCAGCACGGCCACGTGGTAAAGTCCAACACGGGCCAAACATTGTGAAACAAAGCTGGTGGCTCCTCCACGGCTCCTCGCTCAACTCCCTCGTCTGCCAGAACCGGCCCCTCCACAGCAGCGACACCCGAGAGAGACTCTTCCCCGCCTCCTCCCAGCCCTCCTCCCCCCTTTTCACCCTCCTCCACCCCCCCAATCGCCTGCAAACTCACCTTGTTTGTCAGGCCGAAGACGTGCCGGACCCACAAGCGCCTACAACCGGTTTGCCTCCCTTTGCGTCGTGAGAACGCCGTGTTCCGGGTGTTGACTTGCTGCTAACCACTTCCCTCCTCTTCCCCAGGCACGGCCTCCTCCGTCAACACATTCCTTACGCTCCCAGGTTCGTCTTCTACGCGTTTTCACTCCCTTTTCTTCCCATCACCGCGTTCAACCAATTCGGGCGGACAATGCGGCTTCTTTTCTTTGTCCCTTCATCCTCCGCGCGGTAGCGTGACTGACCTCCATTGTCCCCAGTGACAGCACGCCACTCGTACTTAACTTGGTTCGTTTCCCTCGATCCCTGACACCAACCCCCCATCCCTCACCATGTCCTTTCTAGACAGACTCACATACGTTCAATCTTCAAACAAGAGACGTCGGACCTCGTCAAGGATGCCATTTTTCACTCAACAAACCCAATATCTCAACGCCCCGCCCGTGCAACCGCACCGGCGCCATGATCGGCTCCAACGGAGCAACGACGTTGACGAACTCTCGTCGGACCTCGAGCTTTCATTTGCTTCAAATGTCTCGTTGAATTCGCCGCCCCGGGAGAGCATCGCGCTCACTTCCGAAAGCGAGTACCCCGCAATGGACATCTCCCCCGCTCCCCCTGTAAAACCTTTCATGGGGCGCCCCCGCGCCTTTACCAGCGGGCCCCGCATGTTTGGCCATGACCGGAGTAACGAATCGATACAATCGATACAGAGTGGTCCTCCTCCTTCCCTCAAGCAGGGTTCCACTCATTCTAGTGGGAAACGAATCCAGCGTAGCGCGCTGCCTCTGGAATGGTTCAAGACCACCCCCGATGACCCGCCTGCAATGTTTTCTGCCGTATGTCTCACTTTGAATCGGCTTCAAGCAAGTGGCTGACATTAAGTTTCTGTCAGCCACCCCAGGAGCGGTCTGATGATGCAATGGACGTAGACACCTCTTTCGAGGCCTCCTCTGCCGCTCCTCAGTCAGCCGCCCCCACCATCACAAACTTCAACGCCCTCTTCTACGACACCATGTCGCCCGAGGCACCACACCCCAAGAAGCAACGCCGTTCCTTGTCTCCAGAACGAGTGCGCCTCATGGAACACGACAACTCCTCCTCGCCTGGCTTGTTGTCATCCTCCCCGACGCAATACAAACTCGACCGGATCGTCACTGGCCCGCTCTTTCCTACGCTCGACAAGCCCAGAGTAGAAGGGCTTGGTGCTCCCCCCAACGCTTTGAAGCGAGCTCGCCGACCCGCTCTTTCTACCGTGGTCCAGACAGCGTATCCGACTTTGGACGGCGAACCGAGTCTTCCATCCGCTCCAGAACACGCCATGCCCCCCAATAGAAGGGCCTTCTCCGCTGTCATCCCTAGCTCAGCGTTGGAACCAAAGTTCACAGAACAATCCTCCGACGAGTCGTCTTTCGAGGGCATGTCATCTCCAGCGCAAGCATACGCGAAACGCCAACAACTCAAGACACTTCGCCGTCGCGACGGCACCGACGACTTTAGACCTCTCACCGGGGCTACGGCTATGCTGGCCAACGAGAGTCCGTCGGCCAAGTTCCTTTCCGCGGGCATACCTGGCTTTGGCGATAACGAGGCGGCCGGGAAGCTCCTTCCTTGCCATCGGGTCACAGACGATGGTTTAATGAGAATTAAACCAGAGACGGTGAATCCTTTTCGCTAATTGTCCTTCTTCATAGCGTCTAACGCCTTGATTCAGTTGAATACACTCCTTGACGGTCATTACAGCGAGCAGGCCGATTATCACATCATCGATTGTCGGTTCGACTACGAGTTCAACGGCGGCCACATCAACGGAGCTGTTAACCTCAACCAGACCGGCGACGTGGAGGAATTTCTTCTTCGAACCAGCTTGAAGAAGCCCAAGCCGTCTGTGAGCGGCGACCCCGCCCGGAAAACGATTTTGGTTTTCCATTGCGAATTCAGCGCCAAGCGTGCTCCGACCTTGTGAGTAACCCGTATCTCCTCTATGTATCCCTGTGCTGATCCAAAATTCCCAGCGCTAAACATCTTCGAGCGAGGGATCGTGCCTTGAACAACAACAACTACCCCAGGATCCATTATCCCGAACTCTACATTCTTGAGGGTGGCTACTGTCAATATTTCCAGAGCTCCTCTTCTCGCTGCCTTCCCCAGGCGTATGTCACCATGGACGACCCGACTCACACTGCGTCTCGCGACGGAGGGTTAGATCAGCTGCGCAAAACCAAATTCGGTCGCCACAAGTCGTATACCTACGGCGATGGGCTCAGCAAAGTCTCCAATTTGGCCCAGCAACAACCGAAGCGGAACACCGTGCCCGCTGGCCCTGGCTCGATTTTCGCCGCTGCCTCGGCCGCCCGCAGTCGTCGCGGCAGCTCGTTACAAACTTTGGCTGAGGACGGAAACGTGACCGCCGACCCAGAGGACACAGATGAGGACGTCGGTGACAGTCCATGCCCCCCTGCCCCAAAGGGCAGCAAGAAGGCACCGCGTCCCCTCGTCCGCGCCGAAACGTACGGACCCACTCGGACGATATACTAAGCACCTGCTCGTGAAGCAATGCCTCCACCCATGCCTCTATGATTTTGAAGCCTCCATGCCCGTCCCCGGACGACCCTCATTCTTTATCACGTTCTTTATGCTCCCCGTCCTCGGCCCCACGCATCCACCATTTCCCTTCCATCCACATATACACATATATCAATCATCTCACTGCATATCATCTGTCTCAATACCTCCACAGCGACGACTGCTTGCCGGTTGTGTATCCTTCGATGTACATGCCACGGACTTGTTACGAATGCCTAACACTTCCCTTTACGCCCGATAGTCTCTTTTTTCTTTCTTGTACGTGCTTACCCGATGTTCTGGCCAAAACCTCCCGGACGATGTGCGCCAGTCCGTCCTATAGTTACTCCAATATTTATACTCGATTCTGGAAGTCCCCATGATTATCTGCCTTAGTTTGTGAATTTCTCGCGAGGCCTTTCAAAGTTTGTTTCGCACGCCATAACACTCGATCAATCCGACTCAGCACACGCGTCTTGCAATGTTCCAACGCGATCCAAGAGCAGGCGCATTCCTAGGGGGAGACCGCGTTTCTGGTCAGGACATCCGCGACCAGAATGGTGCAGTACTCTCTTCAGCCCTTTGCCATCGAAATTGACCTGAATCGCAGTCATCGCCGCGTTGACTATCGCGAACATCGTAAAAAGTTCGCTGGGGCCGCTGGGCCTCGACAAAATGCTTGTAGACAACATTGGAGTGCGTTATTTGCATTCCCGTTCAATCTTTGAGCTCAGACTGCAAGCAGGAAGTCACTATTTCCAACGACGGCGCTACTATCCTTTCGCTTCTTTCAGTCGAGCACCCCGCGGGACGCATCTTTGTGGATCTGGCACAGAAACAAGACAAGGAAGTCGGTGACGGAACGACATCGGTTGTGATAATCGCCGCTGAGCTTTTGCGTCGCGCAAATGAGCTTGTCAAGGCGAAGATCCACCCGACCACCATCATCACCGGATACCGTCTTGCATGCCGGGAGGCGGTCAAGTTCATGCAAGAACAACTCAGCGTGAAGGTGGATGTTTTGGGCAGGGATGCGCTGATCAATGTGGCAAAGACGACCATGTCGAGCAAAATCATTGGCAAGTAAGCACCCTTCCCTTTCACCACCGGGACAGCGAACCGACTGCTGTCAGTGACGATGATCTGTTTGCTCCCATGGCCGTCGACGCTATGCAGGCGGTCAAGACAATAAATATGCGGGGAGACATCAAGTACCCCGTCAAGGCCGTCAACGTGCTCAAAGCCCACGGCCGCAGCGCCCGGGAGTCATTATTCGTTCAAGGCTACGCTCTCAACTGCACAGTCGCCAGTCAGGGTATGTTATTCGTTTCGGCCTAGAAGGCTGCTGACCCTTTCTAGCGATGAAAAAACGGATAACGAATGCTAAGATCGCTTGCTTGGACATCAACCTCCAGAAGCAGCGTATGCAGCTGGGTATACAAATTCTTGTTGAGGATCCCAATCAACTCGAAGAAATTAGAAAGCGGTACGCCACAGAACACGGTATGCTCGTTTTTTTGTTAACACGATACTCAGGGAAGCAGAAATCACCCTGGAGCGGATACGGAAAATATTGGCGGCCGGTGCCAATGTTGTTCTGACGACAAAGGGGATCGACGACCTTTGCCTGAAAGAATTTGTGGAGGCGGGCGCGATGGCTGTTCGTCGGTGTAGGAAGGAAGATCTCCGTCGCATCGCCAAAGCCACAGGCGGTACCCTCATTTCCAGCCTCGCGGATCTTGAAGGGGAGGAGACTTACGACCCCAAATACCTTGGTTCGGCAGACGAAGTGATCCAGGAGCGCATCTCGGACGACGAGCTCATCCTGATCAAGGGCACAAAAGTGGTCAACTCGGCCTCGATTGTTTTGCGGGGTGCCAATGACTACATGCTCGATGAGATGGAGCGGGCATTGCACGACACATTGTCGGTCATCAAGCGGACTCTGGAAAGTGGTTCGGTCGTGCCCGGGGGTGGTGCCGTCGAGTCGGCTCTGAGCATCTACTTGGAAAACTTTGCCACTACGCTGGTGTGTTGTTCGAGACGTTTTCTGACTTGCCGCTGAGTGTTGTGCAGGGTTCGCGAGAGCAACTGGCGATAGCAGAGTTTGCTAGCGCATTGCTGTCTATCCCGAAGACGCTCGCGGTGAATGCGGCCAAGGACTCGACGGAGCTAGTCGCCAAGCTTCGCTCATACCACAACGCTGCGCAAAACGCGCCGGTTGGGGACCCGAAGAAGGCGCTGCTGCGGTATGGACTGGATCTTATGAACGGAGATGTTCGGGACAATGTGACTGCGGGGGTGCTCGAGCCCACGATGAGCAAGGTGAAAAGCCTCAAGTCTGCATACGAGGCCGCAGTGTCGCTTCTACGGATTGATGACGCGATCCAGTGTATCCCGGGTGAGTTGTTACCATCTCTCCGATAATTAACTGGACTCAATTGTTTGATCCGTAGAGCAAAAAGGGGAGCCTGACCCTCACGGCCATTGAGATTAGAGTAGTTGTAGAACTGAAATGCATTATATTGGGGCAGCGACTTGCTGGACTTGAACTTGAACTTGACTCCGACTGGACCTCGTTTCGAACGAGGTCACGTGAAGTGAACGCCTCTCGACCAGAACCGCGGTCTACCCGTCCGCGACTTGCCTCTGGACCCCACATCGTCGTGCCTTCTCCGATTTTATGGCCGAAAACGCCCCCTCATTCGAGCCATATCTCGCCCAGCGTTTTCAAGCTCTAATATGGTCTTGTCTCGACGCGGACCTCACAAAGACGGCCGTGTTTTACGCGGAGAGATACTTTGCAATGGATCCCCAGAGCCACGAATCCAGACACCTCTATGCCACCGCCCTTCTCCACCAACGCCAGCCACATTCCGCCCTCGCACTCGTAAAGGTCCCCCGCGACCAACAGTGTGTAGCATGTCTCGAACTCAAGGCAAAGTGCTGCACTGCTCTCGGTCGCCATCGCCAGGCAAAGGAGGCTCTCGAGGAGAGTTTGCGCGATCTCAATTTCGCGTCTTCCGGTGCGTCGCCTCTCGAACATGCTGGAACCGACTTTTCACATACGCCCATGCAGCCTCTGCGCCTAGTCGGCCTGCTCGACCATTTCCCGACGAAGCCGCGCTGAGATGTCGTTCCGGCAACATGTCTCTCAAAGGGAACCTACCGGAAGACGCGTCAGCTAGTTTTCGCCAGGCTCTGGCGCTAAACCCGCTGTTATGGGAGGCCTTTGAAGGCCTTTGTGCTATCGGTGCGCAATCTTTCCCTCTTCCGCCCTCACGGAATTTCATTCTTTCCGTCAGGTTCCATTCCCGAAATCGACGAGCTTTTCCCGCCTCGGCCTCCGCCTGTCAAGCGGGCGCCCCCCGAAGAGGCACAACCCAAACCGATTATTCCAGTAGCCTCTGGTGCAGGATTCTTCACCCCCGATACTGGCAACGCGGGCAATCTTTTTCGGCCCACCCATCCTCTGCCTTTTCGGATGGGTCCTCCGCCCGGTGGTGGCGATTCGACGTTAGTGGAGCTTTTGGAGCTTTTCCTGGTGTTGCTGAATCTCCTCCTAGAACAACTAGCGACATATCCTTCTATCCCCCGGATATCACTTTCCAGCAGGTGCACCCGCCGGGTCGATCTACCTCGGGTACGACCCAACCACATACGTCTCGCCCTCTCTCTTCCGCGGACGAAGCCGGGCCTGTTGCCAAGAAATTACGCTCCACAGCGCCCCAGCCAGAGGTGGCTCGACCTTCAAAGCCCCTCAAGTTAACCGTAGACGAACCCGTGAAAAAGGCACGCGCCCGCCCGGCCCTGAAATTTTCTAACTTGTTCTCATCGTCGGGTCGTCCCCAGCCGCCAATACCCTCTCGACCGAGTGGTACTGGTAAGAGCAACAACCACTCTCTGGCTTCAAGTACGGCTACGAGACGAAGCACACGACTGAACAGCGGCTCCAGCGTCAAGCAGCCTTACGGATCCAAGGTAAAACGGGCTCCACACTTCCAGCACCTCTTTCTTTGTATCTTATGTCTTTGCCGTAGCACACTTCCAACCGAGACCGACGGCGGCAACCTGCCCAACACTTGCGCTCTCGCTCGATGGAGTCTGACATGGACGAAGACTTTCAGGTAGCTTACTCGCCATCACCACCGCCCATGGCTCAGTCTCCTCGATCGGAGACATCCCCTTCACCGAGTAACTGGACCTCGACGCACGAACAA
This sequence comes from Mycena filopes, assembly GCA_029281495.1. NCBI lineage: Eukaryota > Fungi > Basidiomycota > Agaricomycetes > Agaricales > Mycenaceae > Mycena > Mycena filopes. Next base: position 1,745,070 of record JARIHR010000014.1, read on the forward strand.
GCCGCTCAAGAGGCCTATGAATGGGACCTTGCAGAACAATATCTATACGATCTTGTACGACATTTTGCAAGCGCGACGAGGGCATTGTCGCTTTACGACTCTCCAAAATGCCTCGCAGAACTGGAAAAGCTTCCTTACGTCCATCAAACGACGCCTTGGGTGCTGGCTATGATCGGCAGAGCTCATTACGAGCAGCTTCAGTATGCCAATGTCGGCGTCTTTCGTTGCCTATTGACGAATCTCATCTGATGTTGGTCTGGTTGCCTGCAGGCTGAACGTGCCTTCAAGACCCTTCGATCGCTGCAGCCGTATCGCCTGCTGGACATGGAAGTCTACTCTACACTCCTCTGGCACCTTCAGCGCAGTGTAGAGCTGTCTTTTCTGGCGCAGGAACTACTCAGCATCGACCCGCGGTCGTCCCAAGCATGGATTGCAGTTGGCAACTTGTTCTCACTGCAAAAAGAGCGGGCTCAGGCTCTGACATGCTTTCGCCGTGCTGCTCAGATGGATCCGTCTTGCGCTTACGCGTACACACTTAGCGGGCACGAGTCGATAGATGAGGATCTCGAAAAGGCGATCAACTTTTTCCAATCAGCACTACGAGCTGATCCTCGCCATTATAATGCCTGGTATGCGTGTTCTCAGTGCTGGTCACAAGTTGGCTTATCTTTCATTTGCAGGTACGGCCTGGGTACCTGTTACTTAAGAATGAGCAAGGTCCGAGTAGCAGAATATCACTATCGCAAGGCCGTCGAAATTCACCCCCACCACGCGGTGCTGCTTGGTTGTGTTGGAATGGTGCGTCTATCGTGCGTATTCATACACCGCTGCTCATCTTGATATGTCAGGCCGTTGAGCGCCGCGGTGATCGTGACGCGGCTCTTGTGCTATTTGACGAAGCCGTCAACATGGCGCCTGACAATGCACTTGTCCGGTACCGGAGGTCCAAAATCCTTATTTCGATGAAGAAGTACGATGTGAGTTGATCGAATCCTTATCTTTCTATCTCGGGTTTCATGTTGTCTCGCAGGCGGCGGTTGAAGACCTGGAGCACCTGCGGAGTTCCTCACCGGAGGAGTCGAATGTCGTCTTCCAGCTCGCCAAGGTGTATCGTCTGCTGGGTGATGATGTAAAGTCTGCGCAATTGCTCGCCATCGCACGAGATATCTCGCCGAAAAGTGTGTCCAAGATCAAGAAACTCCTGGACACGGTGAAGGATGATACGGGGGACGATCGAATGGACGAGGGATAGCTAGCTGCAAATTGGGGTGTGTGTAGAATAAATTCGTCCTAATCAACTACCGCTGGGAGGTTTTCGGCCGAAAGCTGTTTGACTCGATTAAAAAGGGGGGGGCACCAAACATTGATCCTCAAACCTACCTCTCTCCACTATGTCGCCTGCATAGAGTCGCGTCTTAGTCGCCCTCCTTCCTCCCCGTCTCCCCGAATCATTTCCGGGCGCCTTGTGACACAAGAATGTTTCACAAACTCGCCCGTACCTCCAACGGCACATTGCTCTTCGAACCCGAGATAGTCGAGCGCATACCTGAACTCATACAACGCTGAAACATCCCACACCCGTTCGTGTACTCCTCCTCCCGGTTCCTGACACGCCTCTCACTCCAGTAACAGACTCAACCTCCGCGCACAACCCACACATACACAATGGCCCAGTCTTCCAACTTATTCTCCCTGGCGCGCTCCAAGCTGAACCTGTCCGTCGAGAGCAAGGACAGCTTCAGCTTGCATCGCTGGGTGTTACTAAAAAACTCGATCATCCAGTCCCTCCCTCTTGTCACGTCCTCCTCCTCGCCGTCGTGTCCCGCAGTTACTGCGAGCAACTCAGACTCGGAAGACGAGGCAGACGACGAAGCAGACTCGTTCATGTTCCCCCAACTCGTGAACGCTCCCTCTCCAGAGGTCAACGCCTCAGAGGCTGCGTGGCTCGACTCGCTACTAGAGACGCTCGGGGAGGACGACGACGACGACTTTAGCGCCGACTCGGACGTCCACGTCTCAGTGGTACCCGTAGACGATGACGAAGACCTTGCAACGAGTCCCCCGATATCCCCCATGTCTTCATCCGACGACCTCACCACCCAATCCTACTACCCGTATCTCGTCCCTTATCCGCCATTCTCACCGTCTCTCATCTCCCCCTACCATTTTCCTCCTCTTGCTTCATCTCCCCCACCTTATGTTGACCCTCTTCCATATTGTGATCTTGACGACTTGGACGACTTTCCGCCCGTGCCGGACGCCATAGAGGACACTTCAGACGACGAGTCGGAGGCGCCGGCTACGCCCGGACAGTCACTGTCATGCCTCGACCCCGCCTCCATCCCCCTTCCCGCCGAGCACAGTCGCTTGCGGCACTCTACTCCACAGGTATATATTGACCCAGAAGATGACGAGTACTTTTATCCTATCGATCCCCTACCCTTCCCGAATAACCACCCCCCCGTCACTTATTCCGAGTGTTAGACTAGTACATGCCTTGTCCCTGCTATCCATTGGTCGAATGTGTATATCTCGCTTCGTGTGTTATTATCTGCGATCGTTTGATGCAACGTTATCACAGTTGTCTGGCTGACCTTGTCGGCCGATGTCCCAGGACTCAGGAGTTCTATGTCCTTTGCGGCCGAGAGATGGCGATGTGGTTTTCTCGATCGTCACGAGAGGGTATTCGAAATGAAGATGGTCGATTCAACGCAAGATCACACGCCGCATCTGCGTTTCGTCAAGAATGGTCTCCGACGCTGCGTGAGTGTCGCCAAACTGTCACCGAAATCCACGGAAAACTTGCTTTATTTTCAGAAAGCAGAGCGTCATCTTCCTTGAGAAAAGGAACTGTAACGCAGTCACCGCGAGTTTTTCTTTGGCGCACGCATCTAGAGGCCGATGTGATTCGTGGAGAGGTGACGGACCCACAGCATACCGATCACCGTACGCATTTCAAGTAATCGCCGAGGGCGACTTGAGCACGAGAATTCGGCGACGAGGACGGGCTTCTGGTGAGCGAGATAAGGCGAAATCGGGAACCAAGAATTTATCCTTGAGAGAGAGTGGTCCCGTCCAAGCAGACCCGAAGACATCGCGAGTTTTAAGATTCTGAGCAAGTCGTTTTATTTTTTCGTTCCCTTTCGCAGGGGGACGTGAGCTTTGCCGGCGGCCAAATGAAACCGAAGCGGTTCATTCGGTCAACAGCCTCGCACCTTCGTCGCGTCTATCACTCAACAGCAGCTGCAGGCAGCTGCCCTTATAAGGTGTACACATCAAAGTCAATTGTATTCGTACCTCATACAGCATTTATCTTGAAGTAGAACCACTTCTATCACAGCGTCTGCACGGCCCAGAGGTCATCGCCGAGGTACGTCGCGGTTTCCACTCCAACACCCTTGTTTACGGTACGCATCTCCTCCGTCCCGAGCTTCGTGATTCCCACCCCCACAGCGTGTTCCTTCCCCTCCGCGTGTATCGCGACGGGAGTGTTTGCAGGCAGGGCGGCGTCGGCAGGGGGTAGATAACCGCCCGCGGACGTGAGGCCCGGACACATCATGTGTGCTCCCGCAAGCAGAAATCGGATCGCGCCCCGGTCGACCTTGACCATAGGCAGAATGTACGGGTCTCCAAGGTGTTATCAGGCGGGTCCAGAGGGCGGAACCGGGTAGAGCCTAGCTTACATTTATGGAGCAGTCGTAACGTTGGATAGAATGGGCCATCAAAATGCTGGAAGATGAGGGGCTCCCCGTGGACCGTGTAAATTGAGATGTGTTCTCTGCTAGTGGCGGCCAATTATAAGAGGGCGTTTGGAAGCGAGGGAGGGTTCCGCGCAGACCATTTAACGTGGACAAGCCCTTCTTTCTTGGGCCAAATTGCTTCGAGCGTCTCTGGCTCTATTTTCCATTGAGAGAGGACACTCGCCCGGATCGATCGTTGAACAGAGGTTTTGACAGGCGTCTGGCCTGCAATGTCAGTCGACGCGGAGAATCTAGCATCCAGGTATGAGGATAGCAGAGGCGCGGACGAGAAAAGAGATACTTCTTGAACATGATTGAGACAAAGCAGCCTCGTGACAGTTGTGACAAGTACAAATATTCGTTTCTATTATTCGTTTGTTGATACATACAGAGCGATGGAGGGCGATAGCGTAGAGAGTAAGTAAAAGCTAGTCAAGAAGTGCAGTGTCTGTCCAGGAAAAATTAAATGTCCTCGTCCCGATCCTCCAGCTGAGATGGTTTCAGCATTCCTGGAATTCGCATCGCCGCCTGCCGCTCTTCGTCGACTTTCCGCTGGGTCTCTGCCTCTTTTTCCTCCAAAAAGAGTTCGGCGTTGTCCCCTGAGAATTCCTTCAATTGAATCAAGAAATCCCGCAGGGCAAGTTTGAAGCGGTTGATGTCAGTTGTTGTGTTCTCCGAGCCCAAGCACGAACGCCTGCACTTGTGCTCTGAAGATATTGTCATAAAGAGTAGAGCAGGAGAATCCAAAATACTTACTTTTGGACGTGCGGAAAAGCATTGTGAAGTAGATCCGCAGAATATTCCCGCAAGAACATAGCGTTCGTCAGATTCGGGTCGGACATCTGGGCGGGATCGAAGAGTGGCGTTTGGATCGCGTTAATCTCTACCAGCTGGAACATCCGCGCGAGGACGACACTCTGCAATTTGAAGCCGCTCTTGTGGTCCGTATCTGTCAGTACAAAGAATATATCCTGCACGATGCTCAGGAAGTATTGTTGGAAGAACGCATTGGCGACAGCGGGTTCGGCTCCGGCAAAGTTGTTCACGACTTCCAAGCACACTGAAAAAAGGAGTTGAGCAGAGGATATGAACCACGTCAAGGAATTTTTATACAGTTTAGTCCGATGTCGGCGATATCTCGCATGGTATGTTTGATAGCCCAGATGATGCTGTCCATGAACAGTTTGAATTGTGGGGGCGACATCGTGAGCAGCGCTGGTTCGATGTTGTAAATAAGCCAGATGGAAAACCATCAGTGAAAATAAGATTACCTGGGAAGCAATGCAAATTCATCACACGCAGAAGCTTGAAAAGTCCTCCTCTGTGCTCCGGGTATTCTGCGAAATCCTGGTTGATCATATTCAACGTCGGCTCGAAGACGGCATCAAGGATGGCTGGGACTTGAGGCGTCAAAAGATGCTGCAGCCATATTTAAACAGGAGGAAAATATAATCGGGGGAGCGTACCCCGAGTCGGCCAGTGATAGTGGCCATCACGTTGAGGACCTCCGCGTCTCTAGCAGCCGCGACATTGCGACTGTAATCCCCAAGAATAGCGTCGAGTAGAGGAGGGATGAAATTGGCGTTCACAGCGTCAAGATCCTCGGCCTTCTTGATGTAGGTCTCCATGAGCTTCAAGATCTCCTTCTTGACCGTCCGCAGTTGCCGAATCTTAGGTGTCTTGGTGGCAAACGGACCTGCCACAAACACATGAGGACGACGCAATCAAGGAAAAGAAACAATGGAACCGACCCTCGGTGGCGATGGTTTCACTAATAATGCCACTGACTGCCTTATACAACCCGAGCATATCTAGGAATATGCGGCCAATCTGGGGCAGATAAAAGCTTCCAATCGAAGTACAAGCAGAAACGTTCGTCTTCAAGACGTTTGAAAGAATTTTGATGTTGTCGATGTTGGCTAGAACGTCCATGCTCTGGGCTGCTTGACCCATGAGGGAATCCCACTACGTCAAGGTATGAGCAGAAAACACAACAATATAATCTGAACACCGACGGCGTTATTAGGAAGCTCCATCAGTTTCGCAATTAACTTTTCTTGTTGCGGTTTATTGGGTTGAGCGGAAATCATCCAACCGACGGCTTCGTAGAATGTATGAACCTGTCGAGCATGAGTATCAAACGTGAGCTGTGAAAGGGATGACTGACCTGTTGAGGGGACAGATCTACAGTGATACGGTGCAAAAGTCTGAGAATTTCGTCTACGAAAGGCTCCGTTTCTCCAGACTGCATCATGACAAAATGACGACGGCATTTCTGGGCGATTTTGATGAAGGTGTCGCAGGCCATGTCTTGTACACCTAAGGGTCAAGTCAAATCAGAGGGAAAATACATTGCAGGCAATAGGACGAACCCTCGTGTGTTTCGTGCATGAACTCGAAAAGTTTATTGACCACAGTCTTCAAGAACTTCCAGTGTGCTTTTAGAAAGCGGGGATATTGTCCGACGATGTACATGATATCGGAGGCGACGACAGCCTTGTTGTCCTTTCCGCGTTTGATCTCACATAGACCCAGCAAGTCTTTGATGACAGTGACCAGGAAGCGTTTCTCGGCCTCCTCATCTGAGACATCCCGTCAGTCATGCAAAAACGAGATAATTGTTAGTACGTACTCATTGCCATGGAAATGGAACCGATGGCCCAGCATAGTGTGTTCAGATTGTTCCACGACCATTCTGAACCGTCGACTTGTTTCGCGAGCTTCTCCGTCAGTATCGTCTCCGTGTCCGACACATCCAGGTGGGTCAAGTATACGAGGAGCTCCCGCATCGATTTGTATAGGACGATGGTGTCGCTTTCCTTCATAAACTCGCGCACAATTTCACCTTCATCATTCTCCACAATTAGAACCTTCCCAACGAATATTAGTAAAGATAGTGAGAAGAGAGGGAAACTCACCTCCTCGGGCTTGACCATTCGCTCGATGACCACGAGTCGCAGATTAGACAAGACCTCGTTGTAGATATTCTTCCTCAGCGACATGCTGCTAAGCATGGTCTGCGGTCCGCCGTTACCAAGACTCAGTCCCATCAACAGCCCAGAGTCTCCAATGGGTAGACTTTGGATCTCTTCGTAGAGCTCGGAGACGAGTTTCAACCAATACTCCAAACAGATCTTGAAAATCTCGCGTTCGTCAACCTGCGACACCTTGACCATGTACAGATGGGCGTTGAGGAGGACGTCGCGATTGGCCTCCGACTCGACCGCGCGGAGGTGATTCGAGAGGAAGTTTGCAAGGAAGAGGGATAGGTTGAGCACGAGCTCCTGCCCGGCGTCTCCGGCATTCGTATACGCCTGCGAGATATTGGTACTCGGCGGGATCATTCGGTTGACCGAAGTCATGACCATCTGGAACAGAATAACGAATTTAGGATCGTATTCGGGGCCAACGCTCAAGGCCGCAATTTCGGCCAGACATTTGAGAGTGATATTGCGGAAATCCGGGGTTTCAAGGAACTGAGTCAGGAATGAGTGGTGGTTTTTGAGAAGCGAGGTAGAACGTACACGATTCAAGAGCAAGTCAATTATCGTGGTCTCGAATATGTACCCCAACGGAATCCAATTCAAGAACCGGAGGAGCGTTTCCAAGGTCGCCTTGATCAACGAGGACTTTTGGGCCTCCTCCAGGACCTCGCGACACAGTTTGAATATCTCGGAGAACTCGCCGCACATTTGGTTCTTGAGGTTTTTGATTTTTGTTTGCGTCATTTGCTCTGCAGAAAAGTCGAAGATTTCCTCGGACAATAGTTTGAGAATAATCATGTTGTTTTCGCAAAGAGTGAGGTTGGTCTTGGACGACTCGACTAGCTCAGTTATAAAATTTGGCCAATTGTGTGGCCATTCTTGTTTCAGAATCTAAAAAGGATTCGATCAAACAAGCTGAGTACATTGTAGACCGCGCACCTGAACGAGGGTGAGGTCCAATTTATCCACGAACGTCTTTTCCTTCCGCATGGACGCCTCATCGGAGGCGACCTTGACCGTGACTCCGACAACAAAGTTGCGAATACCTGCAGAGGTCGCAATCAGTAGGTAGAATTGCATTGCAATTGCCATCGATGCCCGACCTTGTCTCTGGCCATCAGGCAGAGTTTTCCAGCGGGTAGTAACTAGTTTTTCGAGGATCTGTAGACCGATGTACTTTGGAGGCGCAATGGTCAGGTGCTGCATGCAGAACGAGAGACAACCGCACCTTTGCCTGGGGGAATGTGGAGCGCTCAAGAATATCGGGTACTCGTGTCCATGCGTCCGGATTCTCCTGGAACTGTGTAAGGACCTGCTGGGCCATTTGTTGCTGGAGCAGATATCGGATTAGGGTACCAGCCGAAGATGCTTAGACCACGGACCTCTTGGCCTGTGCTTCGGTAAAAGGCCATTGCGACCTTGTCCATGAGCGAGACATCAAAGTCCCGGGAGAAATCGAGGAGAGCCTAGAGGAAGAGGTGAGGATTGGAACACGGGCAAGGTAAGGGAGACGGACCTCCATGAGACGGCGGTGGATGAAGTACCAGTGTTGTAGTAGGAGTGGCTGTGTCGTCCATCAGCTTCACCTCAACGGCCAACATCGACGACGCGCCTCGCTTCACCCCAATAGCGCGTCTTTTGCCCCAATTTTTCGCCCAGTATTCAAATGTCCATCTCCGTCGCAGAAGCCATGTACCTCTTCCTTGCATCTCCCCCACTCCCATCGCCCTCATCTGCTTTCCTTTCCCAGGGAAGCCCTCCAAACAGTAAAGGCCGTGGTTCAACCCGATGACGACTACCTCACCCTCGTCGCCGCAGAAGAAACAATTGCCACCGCGGAGGCTAAGCGGAAGAGGGAACTCGACGAGCTTCACTCAAACTTGAAAGGTAGTCCATGTACATTCAAGACAAAGTTCGTATTTGAAACCGCGTCCAGCTCTTTCCAAGATACTGGAATCTTCCCGCATATCTGCTACACGGCCTGCATCGGTCCCATCTGCCCAAGTCCACACCTCTACGTTGAATGAACTCGATGTCTCCAGCCTCTCCCTTGCGAAATCTATCAAGGAGGCGGAAGGATCAGTGGCAAGCAAAGAGGGTGAATTAGCGGCGCTGAAGGAGACGGCTCGTCGCCTGGAGGATTACGACCCTGCAGTTGAGCACGAGAAGGAGCTGGACGGCACCGCGTGAGCGACCACGTCCAACGCGCTATCGCTCTGCTGCTCACTTTCCCTCTAGGCTGCGGTTGCAGATATACAAGGGGCTCGGGTTTGAGCCCGTACCAGATAAACACGGGAATCTCGCGAAAATGCTCATCCGTGCGTTGCCTGCTTACTGGTCCCCGCGCGTCTCATACAAACTCTAGGCGCTCAATCGGGCGACATACATGTCGTCGATTTCAGCGACGGCAAGGCAGACTTTGAATACACCCAGCTGCTGTGGAAGTTGGCTTGCTCGTGACAGTTCTTGCGACTCAGTTGTGGATGTAAAACTCGAATTATGAATAAATAATAAGTATAAATCGAAGTTATGCGCCCTGCACGGGCATCTTGAAGTTCTCCTTGACAATCCAGACCTTTTTCACCTTGCACTTCTCCGCGACTTCGCGAACCTTGGCCTCGATCGAGTTCTTCTTCACCTTATGATCCTTCAAGCCTTGGTATATAGTGTCGATGAGGATGGGAAGGCTCGCGATGGAAGAGGTGTTGATTTTATCGAGGAGGTGCGTCATGTGGATGTCTGGGAACATCGTCTTGGGCGCAAGTGTTGCTCGCTTCGCAGGGGCGGGAGAGGGGATGGGGGAGGTATCGGGTTGCGCTGCAGTTGCGCCAACAAGGCGATCAGGTAGAGCCGGGACGGCAAATCCATCATTCCTGCTCGTTCGAGCCGTATCACCACATTCCGACATGAAAGTAAACGGGTCAATAGGGAAGGGGGCGTCTACAGCAGCCTTTCAGACACAAACAGCGAACGGAGGACAAGAGTACATACCGTTGAAGAGTTGAATCCGATAGGAGTTGAACATATTGTACTCGCATCGTCCAATGGTCTGTTCCCAAGCAGGCCCCTTCGCAAATGGCACCAATGGAACCACGACCTTTCTCTTCTTCGCCAGTTTAGGGTCCTCAGTCGCCTCGGTCTTTCGTTTCAAGGGTGGGCGCAAAGCCGAAAATACTGGGGACCCGCCTCTGCTACCAGCGGGAGTCTGAGGAGTCTGGGGCTCGTCTTCATCATCGACCAACCAGCTGTCCAAATCAGAATCCGCGTCCTCCACCTCGGCGTCGTCCTCCTCCCCGTCGTCGATGACATCGTCAGCGTCGCCCGCGGGCTCTTCCTCCCACTCCTCCCCACTGTCGTACCCATAATCGAAAACGGCGACGTCTCGAGCAAACGGTGTACGGGGCCCAATTATCCGCGAGTTCCGCGTCCAGGTACCGAAATATCCCGGACGAGCATCATCCGCGAAAATGAAGACCTTGGCGGGAACAACGTCGCGATCGGAGAGTTGGGTCAGCATGAACCGGACGAGATTATCGTCGCCGGAGACTTCTGCCTCGTTCAACTGTGCAATCATGTCGCGAACGGAGACACTGCTTCTAGTCTTCAGACGTTCTGCGCTTGCACTGATCCCTGCCTTCCTGAAGCGGGGCCGTCTACCCTTGCCGCGGGATTGCAGGCCTGACGAGAGGTCTTTGAGACGGTCTAGAACACTGTCAGAGAAAAAAACTGGCCATGTGCAGTAGGACTGACCTTTCGCACTCATTCCACTAACGTCAACGGGTGCACTAGGACTGGCGTCGTCTGCGTCGTCCACGATAATAACGTCGCCATCGTATGTCAACGGTGGAGGATGCACGTCGTTGAACCAGTTGATGGGTGCGATCGTCATGTCCTTTTTGACCACGAACGGTTTGAAGGTCTTGTCGAACTGCGATATACTCGAGGCAGACGCTTCTGAAGCTGGGGCCTTCGCCGGCACACCACGAGGAGTAGCGGTAGCCTTGGATTTGAGGAAGTTTTGCATCAGCGACTGTGACTTCTTCTGGGCGTCTTTCTCTTTCTGTTCTCGTTCGGTTTTGGCTGCCTTTTTTTCCAGTTTTTCCTTTTCCTGTTTACATTCAGGACCATGATTCAAGCGAGACATTCGACGAAAACAAACCTTTGCTGTCTTGTCAGAGTCGACAATCTTCTTGGGGCGACCTGCTTTTGTCGCCGGGGTCTGCACGAAGTTAGATCAGGGATAAATAGGGCGGAGTTTAACCAGTCGTCGTACAGCATCGTTTTCTTCATTTTCCTTCTGTTTCTTTGCAGGCGCCGGGCTCTTCATATCTTCGCCGGTAAGATCAATGGTACTTGAGGTACTGGCCGACGCCTTTGCGGTGCCTTTGGGATCGAGAACGGTGTCTTGTTCATCATTGGGCAGCGAATCGAAGAGTGCCTTCAAATCGGACTTGGCCTATTTCCATGAGTTGGGGGGACTAATTTCTAGAAATGACGGGGCTTGCCTGGACACGTTCTGCTATCCGGTTTTCTGCTTTGTCCCGGGCGTTTTTCGGCAGCCAGTCAAGGTGGGCGGGCTTGACTTCCCACCTCCAGACACAAACAGCAGCGGGAGCCTTGACGCCTGGTATGCCGTCGAGACCATAGTTGTTTCGATTGGCGACAGATTTAATGCCGCTCTCTACGACAGGGAGGGTTAGGGGTGGTGGTAGATTCTGCTCGTCATCTTCGTCCTGCACTGGAAGCAATTCTTGAAGAATATGCTTCGAGAGAGCTGAAACCGTCTTGTCACTGACACGGATCGACGCGTAAACTATAGTTCATGGTATTAGGAGGGGAGGGACGCGTACCTCTCGTGGGCCAGCTTGGCGATGACGGGTTTGTACGCGTCCGGAATGGAGGGAAGAGCCTCTGCCCGCCTAGAAATCCGTTCCTCCAACATTTCGCGAAACCTGACGATCTCTGGCAAAGAGTTGGAGCACGTGGAGACGCGTAGACAGAAAAAATCCGCACCTTGCAGAGTCTCGGAGTGTTTCTCAAAAGATATGGGTTTCTGTTTGAAAATGGCTTTTCCATTCTTCAAATCGACGATGGACGACTTTTCTTGGGTGGCTCCTACGTACGACGCGTCAGTGTTGCGGCCTGAAGGTGCGCGTGGCGTACTTGCCATTGGCGGTGGAAACTGCGGGCAGGGATGCTGTAACACGAGGAATGAGTATGAGTCTAGCTACGAGTGGCCGCCATACCCGTATGCGCATCGCAGAGAGACATGGCCTGCGAGGAGGTCATTGCGTGAGCTGAGAAGGGATGTCACATGTGACCGGACGCGAAAGCCCATCAAAATGGCTTTCTTCCAAACAAAATCGACGACCGCGAAAAAGACGACGAAACACGTCGTGGACCCCGCCTTGCAACCCTGGGTCGAGAAATAGTACCCTCCGCCCATTTGCCGCTCTTCCTTTCTTTATATCCCTTGCAGTAGACCCAAGACCATAGACGATGTGTCTGCCCAGGAGCACACTGTCGCTGTTCTTCAGAAAACACTCACGTCGACCAACGTATGTTCTCCTCGAGTCTGTGCACGAGTTCTATGAACATTTGTGGCAGCTTCCGCACATGCTTTTCTACGGCCCCCCAGGAACTGGCAAGACATCCACAATTCTCGCGCTTTCACGGCAGCTCTTTGGGTTTGGCGGTTCTTGTGTGAGACCACGGACATATCTGACCTTTCCTCTCAGTCCTGATAACTTTCGGAATCGCGTGCTCGAGCTGAACGCGTCAGACGAGCGTGGCATCTCCATTGTACGCGACAAGATCAAAAACTTTGCGCGTCAGACCCCTCGCGCCCAAACCGTCGCGTCGGATGGCAAAGAATACCCGTGTCCGCCTTACAAGATCATCATCCTGGATGAAGCCGACTCGATGACTCAGGACGCTCAGGGAGCCCTGCGTCGCATCATGGAGACCTATGCTCGGATAACACGGTTTTGTCTGGTCTGCAATTATGTTACGAGGCGCGTTCGAATCTGCCAAGGTTTCTTTCCTAACGATGGCTACTAGGATCATTGAACCCCTCGCGTCCCGTTGTTCCAAATTCCGTTTCACTCCGCTCGACCCCACTTCGTCGACTTCGCGCCTATCCTACATTGCCGACGCAGAGAATATTCAAGTCGATTCAACGGTCATTGAGACCCTGATATCCACCTCGTCGGGAGATTTGCGTCGCGCCATCACATACCTGCAATCCGCCTCCCGACTTTCCTCCTCCACTATCCCTCCAACTCCCATAACTCCGTCAGATATCCAAGAAATAGCTGGTGTCGTGCCCGATTCGGTCGTCCGCGATTTTGCGACCGTCCTGGGAATTGACATGGGTGAATCGATGGCCGTCGACGAACCCAAAAGAACGCAGAACGGTGGCTTTGTCCCGATACAAAAAAAGGTCAAAGAACTGATGCGAGAGGGCTACTCGGCGGCACAAATGTTGACCCAGGTACCTTGAAAATCATCTGATTCTTCTGGGTGCTCATTCGGGTTTTAGCTGCACGATCTTATCGTCCTCCACCCCACCTTGAATGCTCGTGAGAAATCCAAATGCGCCTTGGTGCTTGCAGAGGCAGACAAGGCGTTGTGTGACGGCGCAGACGAGGAGTTGTGGATTCTGGAGGTTGCGTTGCGCGTACACAAAGCCGTCGCTCCGTGAGTCACCTGCTTGGACCACCGCATCGTCCGTACATGTATATCTGCTTCCTGTATTGCAACTTGAAATCGAACAGCGAACGAGACTTGGAATTTTTTATGCAAAAGAACAAAAAAATGACAGCACGGTACACTGAGGAATAGCTGGACCTCTACACTCCCCACCGCAACACACATACACTCATCGTATTCCCGCAGTGGCTTTTTGCAGCGCCCGCTTGATACCCAGCTGCGCCTTCTTCAGTTCATCAGCCGACGAGTCCTCGATCTCCAGCTTCTCGAGTGCCCGTGCGAGCTCCGCCTCGACCTGAGCCTTAGCACCCCGCTTAAGCTTCATGCCAATTTCGGGCGATGTGATGGTGCCCTCAACCTGGTGGATGTACGCCTCCAGGTCGGATTTGGCCTCGTGGCGGGCGGAGAACTCCTTGTCGGCATTCTTGAATTGCTCGGCGTCCTTGATCATCTGGTCGATCTCAGCGGATGAGAGACGGCCGACGGAGTTGGTAATGCCTAACGTCACATTAGGGTGATGCTGCGAGGCGAGAGCAATGCTACTTACTGATGGATGCCTTGCGACCTGATGCACGATCTTGGGCAGACACCTTCAGCAGACCGTTGGCGTCGACCTCGAAAGTGGTGACGAGCTCAGCTTGACCGCGGAGCATTGGGGGGATACCGTTCAGCTCGAATTCACCGAGCAGACGGTTGTCGCGGCATTGAGTACGCTCGCCCTCGTATCTAAAGTTCGATTATTAGTGAGGGTATAGAATGGGACGAAGCCAAACGTACACAGGGAAAGTGACCGTGGTCTGGTTGTCCTCGACCGTGGTGAACACCCGCGATTTATTCGTAGGGATGGGGGTGTTACGAGGAACGACAACACCGAAGACATCACCCTGCATGGCGACACCGAGGGATAGAGGAGCAACATCGAGCAGAAGAAGATCCTTCGTCTGTTCAGATGTTTGGCCAGTAAGGACGGCAGCCTGGACGGCGGCACCGTATGCGACGGCCTCGTCAGGGTTGATGGACTTGTTGAGTTGACGACCACCGAAGTACTCGGAAACGAGGGCCTGGATCTTGGGGATACGGGTGGAGCCACCGACAAGGACGATGTCGTCGACCTTTTCACGGGCCATCTTTGCGTCCTTGAGAACCTTCTCAACGGGCTCAAGTGTTGACTTGAACATGGCGGCGTTGATCTCCTCGAAACGAGCCCGGGTGATGTTTGCTGAGAAATCCTCGCCCTGAATATCGATTAGACAATGCACGAAATCGAGAGAAATCTAGGAAGTACCTGGAAAAGCGAATCGACCTCGACAGTGGTCTGGGCCACACTGGATAGCGTGCGCTTGGCACGCTCGCAAGCGCTCCTCAGACGTCTGAGGGCACGGGCATCGTCTGAGATGTCGAGCTTGGATTTCCTCTTGAACTCGTTCTTGAAGTGGTCGAGCAGAGTGTTGTCGAAGTCCTCTCCGCCAAGATGGGTGTCGCCAGCGGTAGCCTTGACGGCGAAGACACCACCGCTGATGTTCAGGAGAGAAACATCGAAGGTACCTCCACCGAGGTCGAAAATGAGGACGTTTTTCTCAGCCTTTGATTGGCGGTCGAGACCGTAAGCAATGGCGGCAGCGGTGGGCTCGTTGATGATACGGAGAACGTCGAGGCCAGCGATGGCACCGGCGTCTTTCGTAGCCAAACGCTGCGAGTCGTTGAAGTAGGCGGGGACGCTAGCCAAACCAATTTGTTTAACATCTTGGTCGTTTTGAACAGAAAGGACCTACGTGACGACCGCCTTCTTCACGGTTTTGCCCAGCTTGGCTTCGCAAATCTCCTTCATTTTGGTGAGGACCATGGACGAGATTTCCTGGGGGCTGAAGGTCTTTTCGTCGCCGAGATATTGGACCTTGATCAGAGGCGATCCATCCTTCTCGACGACCTCGAACGGCCAGTGGGTCATGTCCTTGTACAAGGTTGAGCTCGTGCGTGAATGAGGGAAGGATCAAGTCTGACCTTTTTGACATCCGGGTCGCTGAGGGAAAAAAAGAAGGAAAAACGTCAAGGGAGGTTCCAGAGACACAACAGCGGCGTCTCAACTCGAAACGGCGACCAATGAGTCGCTTGGCGTCAAAGACAGTGTTGCGGGGGTTCATCGCAGCCTGGTTCTTTGCGGCGTCACCAATCAAGCGCTCTTCAGCGGAAAAGGCGACATAGGACGGGGTGGTTCGGTTTCCCTCTGGAACAGATGAGAACAGGAAGTAGGGGAACAAGAGATAACGTACGGTCATTGGCGATGATCTCGACGCGGTCGTTTTGCCAGACGCCAACGCATCTGCGTTTTTTTGTGTGAAAAAAGTGAAGAAAAGTAGAGCGGGTACTGACGAGTAGGTGGTTCCGAGGTCGATACCGACAGCACCGTCAAAGACGTCGTCCATGGTAATTTTGGGTGAGGGAGGGAGAGGGTGGGCGGAGGATGAAAAAAGTAAGGAAGGATCGCGAGGCTGTGTCGGGTCACGCGACTTTCAAACTCCGACATGTCTGGCCTTGCGAGGGCAGCTCGCAGGCGCGTCCCCCGCCTGGCCCGCGCGTACAGCGAGAAACCCGAGCTGGGAACCCGTCCATTGCGCTCATTCGAAGACTGGACCCAGCTTCAGCTGAAGCGCGCAGAGGTCGGCACTCTGAGTACCTTTCCTTCTTTTTCCTGCAATGCGTTTTATTTATGTCGCCCTCCAGTCGACATATTCTCCGACTACGGTTCCAATCGCAGGCAGGAAAACACCTTCAAACTGCGCGATGCCGTCCGCAGACCGGTCCCAAATGCAACCGTTTCGTCCCTGCTGGCGGCTGGCGCGCACTTTGGTCACTCTTCGACGCGCATGAACCCCAATTTCATCCCTTACGCGTATGGTGTACGCGCACGGTCGACAATAATCGATCTGGACCACACCGTACCTCTTCTGCGTCGTGCCGCAAATTTGGTTCGTGCCGTCGCGTTTGCGGGCGGCCAAATCCTTTTTATCGGCACGCGCCCCGATCTGCGTCAGGTCGTAAAAACCGCTGCTGGCCGCATTGGCAAGCAGGGCTACTACATCAGCGACCGCTGGATACCCGGAACTCTTACAAACACTGCTGAGCTCTTCACGCCCCAGGTCGCCGATGAGACAATATCCATTCCCGACTTGGTTATCCTTCTCAATCCCCTCTCAAACCTCACCTGTATCCGCGAATGCGCCCTGGCCCATGTGCCCACCATTGGCATCATAGACTCGGACGCCGACCCCCGCATCGTCATGTATCCAATACCAGCAAACGACGAAAGCCCGCAGACCGCTGAAATCGTGGCCGGTATTCTCAGCATCGCAGGGCGCGAAGGTCTTGCTCTGCGGATAGAGGAGGATGTCATGGACGAAGAATCGCTAGAGACTGAGGTCGATGACGACTTCTGGGACCAGCTGGAAGATGCACAGGCGGAGGAGGAGATGATGGAAGAGGAGAATGAGAAGGAAGAGTGGGTAGACGCTGAACCGGACCCTAAAGAACTCGAACAATTCGAGGAGCAGCCATCAGGCCAACCATCCGGCTGAAGTACATACACTAAATTTATCTGATTCTACTAGGCGTGCTGGCTTGCACGTCAAACCAATGTCCTGCGGGAAGGATTGAGCATTCTGTAAGCGTCTAGAGACATCAAGGTACTCACGCTCCGCCGCCTCCAGGGCACGCACATTCCCCTGCAGTTTATTGATAGGTCTCGATATATTCTTCCTCTTCTTGGCTGTCGAATACGATTCCGCCACCAGCTTGCAGATACGCTACCCCGTCCTTGAAGGTCATGGTGCGGATAGCAATACACGTGTCCATCTCGTCCTCCGCAAAGTCGAAGCGCCCAACCGCCCCGGCATATACGCCCCGACGCTCCTTCTCCAGCGACGAGATAATTTCAATTGCCTTGATTTTGGGTGCGCCTGAAACGGTACCCGCCGGGAAGATAGATCTGAACGCGTCGAATCTGAAAATGGGTGTAAAAAAAACAAGAAACCTGACGCAGTAAACTTACCTATTCTTATCTTCACGGAGAGTCCCAGAAACCTGGGAAGTGAGGTGGATGACGTGGCTGAACTTTTCCAGCTGCATCAAGTGGTCCACTTTAACGGTTTTCGGCTGGCAGACGCGATTCACATCATTCCGAGCGAGGTCGACGAGCATGATATGCTCAGCCCGATCTTTTTCAGAGGCGAGAAGGCTCGCACCCAATCGCTCGTCCTCTACAAATTCGAGTTACATGCCGAAGGGTATGGTCAATAAAGACGGGCCGACCTTCCGGAGTCTTGCCCCGCTTGGTGGTCCCTGCGATGGCGTGGTTGAACACGACGTTCTTCTGGACCTTGCAGAGCGTCTCGGGACTCGCCCCAACGACCTGGAGGTCTCCGCAGTCCAAGTAGAACATATAAGGGCTCGGATTGACTTGTCGCAGATGTCTGTACGCATTAAAAGGGTGCAGCGCCGTCGGGCGCGCAAGGCGCTGGGACGGAACGGCTTGTATTATGTCTCCGGCAACGATATGTTCCTTCAGTTTCGTCACGAAAGCCTCATACCCTGCCTGCCCCACATTCGATACCGCTTGGTTGCCGAGCGTTATCGGAGGCTGGGGAGGCTCCGGTGTCGAGTTGGCTAGGAGAGACTTTGCAAGTCGCCGCGCCTTTGCCACAGCCGTCTGGTAGACGAACGCAAGGTTTACAGCGCCTGCGTTTCGGGGGGCAAAGACGTGCGAAACGACCTTGACAGTTTGGAACAAGTGATCGTAGATGAGTAGCGTGTCCACGAGCATGAAGACGGCCTCGGGAATATGGAGCGGGTCGGTGAGTGGTCTGGCCGTCCTAGGCTCAAAGTGCTGGATACAGTCGAACGAGACATAGCCGATCGCACCGCCAGTAAAAGTCGGAATTTCAGGGATCTTGATGTATTTGTGCAGCGATAGCTCTTTCTGCAGAACGGTCATTGGGTCACCTGTGTGCTCCTCGCCCGGGCCCGTCTTTATTATTTTTATCGGGTCTATAGCGCGTGAGGGGGTCAATACTGCCGAGCGAACGTAAACGAGTCACTGACCTGCGCCAATGAAACTGTAGCGAGCGACGTTCTCCCCGTTGATGACAGACTCCAAGAGAAAGCTGTACTTTGAGTCCTTTGCTATGCGCAGGTAGGCCATGCATGGAGTGAGCAAGTCCGCCGGGAGCTCGACATAGACAGGAACACAGTTTCCTTGCTTCTCGACATTGATGAGGCGCTCGATGGTCTCAAGGGAGGGCAAGGCAGGCAGTCTCTGGAGAATAGATCACAGAGTGAGCGAAGGACCGAGTGCATCGAATATAGCTTGCCTGCGCGTTCATGTTGATGGGTGAATTGGATCAGACCAAAGACTGAAATTGATCGAGTATTTGTAGTGACTAGCTCAAGTCGCCCTATGGACTCGGCGTATACGCACAGCACTCGGCGTATACACACGGGTCCGGCGTCGGGCATCGCACTATCCCGCATATTTGGTTTACGGCTACCAGGACATAGCAGGAAATGGTAGCAATTTAGCTGTAAATATTATTTTAATCCTGCTGGGTCGGAGTTTTGTGTACGCCCAGTCTTCCACAGATAGCGGAGATTCAACCTCAACATTGCCATAGAGACTATGTAGGTGGAAGCTAGGCAAGCTTCATGATTCCCGACAGCGGTTGACTATTTTCCCTCTTCTAACGCACGGGTCCTCGAGAAGGGTCCAGAACACAGAGTAAAGTCCGCTCTAATTAATTGTGAATGTATTGTTACAAAAATGATACCTATGTACGAAAATGCACGTCAGACGGCTTGGGAACCCGCAGCCGCATACTATCTCTGGTTGGAGTTGGGCTGCGCGATGGCGTGCTGGCCCTGCGGGACCACATCAAACCCACTCTGTCCGAGATCGGCCGGAAGAGTGGCAGTTTCATCTAGTGTCGGGGACGAAAGAAGCCCCTCCGCCTCTTCTAGATCAGCGGTGGGCGGGGGAGGGCGAATGAATTTCGGGGGAGTGACGAGGTTGTTGAACAGGAACTAGAACAGGTGTTAGCGACGAATTTGAACGAAACGAATTACCCACAGTGCCGTATCTGAGGTGGCAATCTCTGTGAGTAGGTGTACATTTAACACTTCTCGAATGGGCTCACACAAGGAGTGAAAAGCCGAGGACTTGGAGCAAGGATATGGGCCAGATAAATGTCTCCCAGCCTAATCCCAAGGCTAATTATCCAGATGGCGAGGGTTCGACAGGTATCGGTTAATGAGCGAGCGGTCGCACTAACATGTCTGGTGACTGAAAGTCCGCAGTAATTGAAAGCGGAAATGCTACACGCAATCGCGAGGCCGGAGTAGAGCACAGTGGGAGTGTTGATCATTTGTGTCCATCCCCGCGGAAGATCGAAGAACGGGGTTTGCGAAGAGATGGAAGGAATAGAGAGAATGGGAACAAAGAGCAAGATCGAGATGGCCCCAAACAAGCCTTCATAACCAACAGCGACCAGTGGGGCGACGGCGTAACGGCCTGAATGACTGTTTGATGGACGGTTCCCGGTCGCAAAAAGATGGACCTACCTAGGATCTTCTCCTCGACTACGAACTGGGTGGCAGTGCTAATTAAGCACAGTTAAATCTGGGGCAAAATGATGACCGTAATGGAACCACTTGCAAGATCTGCGCAAACAAGACGAAGAATACACCTGAGATGGCGCGAGTGTGAGCTGAACTGTCGATCAACCGGACGAGAAACCTCACCGATGAGAACCTTGGTTGCTTCTGGTTGATCAGTACCCTCTGGAGGGGGCAATTCCGGCAAGTCGGCGATGAAGGAAGAAAACATGCGGGACAGCACGACGGATTCTTTGACGACTTCCTTGATGAGAGAACCGGAATACCCAACGATTCCAACGCCCGTCATGACTACGATAAGCGAAACCCATCTACAGTTGCGGCGTGAGCAGTGGCTCAAAGACAGCAGAAGCTTGGTGCTCAACTGGTAAAGCCAAAGGCGGCGGCGAAGGAATATGACACTGAAAACGCCGACGAATAGGACCAAGGCGCCGCGGGTCATTTGATAAATGGAGACGGGCGTATAGAGCAGGCCGATATTCATCAACTGCCAAAGAGGGGTTAGAATTCAAGAAATTAGAGCGGACGGCGACGACTAACGGTAGTGCCGGTGAGATCGCAGGCAGCGGGTATCCTTTGTTACATATTGATATTTCAAGACAATTCAACATTTAGAAGCCCTACCAGAGAAGAAGGACCTTCCATCCAGTGAGTTGCTCGGGCTCCGGGACAAGCTTGCTCGGGAGCAAAGACTCGTCTGCCGGAAGTTGAACCGGAGATTGGCGCCTTGACTGGAGCCATGTGTAAAGAACGGGGAGGAAGCCTCGTTTTGAATGGATGAACTAAACGCAGCGAGAAGCGCGGATGGATGGAACTTACAGAGCATCTCTCCGACTGACGTAGGAGCGATAGTGAGATTTCGTGAAGAACGTGGAGACTCTCCAGGGAAACGGAAACATACGGAACATCTGGAGTGACTGCCACACTTTGCGGAAGGAATCGGGGCCCTCAATCAACCCAGTTCACCTTTCAACAAGAACAATATTTACCCTGGTGCGAGTTTTCGTTGGAAAGTGAACTCCACTGAATTATTGAGCGCACTTACTGGCTGCTCGTAGAGGACAGGGTGATCAGAGTTGCAGTCCTAAGCACACCAGTAAGTTCTCTCAGCCACGGTCGGGGGCGGGGGAAATTGGCGTACTTCCACACATTGCATATCCTGTTTGAATGAGAATCAGATGTTGGACGGGTCCAGAGTTGACTTGCCTGCCACTTTGACCACAGCGAATTGCTGGAACCAGTGATTATCATACCGCCGAGCAGAATTGGGATGTAGAGCGAGGACATGGTGGTCAAGAGTAACGAGGGTTGCGTCACGCGTGTGGCGGTTCGCCCTGATGGGGCGTCGGATAGAAACGCGGCTTTAAAGAAGAAAGATGGCATTCGTTCGACCCCCGCTGCAATTCGACTCTGTGCATGGTCCACATCATCCTCGCCAGTCCAAAAGGTGTGCTCTCCCGTCCCCCCTCCTCCTCGTACCCGTCCTCACACACCCCAGGCAACCACGGCGTCCGCTACTTTCCCTACTCGGTACAACACCCCTCCTCCCTCTCCTGCCTCAGCTCACAGCAGTCTCTCAAGGGCTACCTCGGTCTCACAGCCCTAAAAGTCGACGGTGTCGTCCGTACAAAGCTCGATGCAGACAACAAGCCTCTCCAGGCAAAAGTCAATCACCATTTCCGTCAGATGCTACGAGACGCGTCTGGGCTTGCTGGGGGTCATGCACTCGAACGTCCTCGTCGACTACACCCAGGTTCTGTGGTCGAAACCCGACGGCGAACACGACTATGCCGACATTGGTGAACTCGAGCTGCCATTTCGCATAACCCTCCCCGCAAAGGTTGCAGGTACGTCTCGTCTCTCTTCCACTCGCTTGCCGATTAAGATATTGTGCAGGGTTCAGTACCGCTTCCTACGCCTCTGCCTACAAGTGCTCGTGGCGCGTCGAAGCCAGTCAGTGATATATTTGCTTCCGTTGCTGTCTGACCACCACCTCCTGCATGCAGTCATCAATCACGCCCCAATACTTGGCGTCGGGTCGCGTCAAATAAAGCACTCTGAACTCCCCTTACTCCGCTTTGACCTCTCTCCCCCCGTCGAGCCCGTCGTAGGGCCGCCCCTCCTCACCTCCCAAATCTCCCATGCCCATTTGCCCTCCATACGATATGCCGTCAATTCTCCGACGACACCCATCGGCCCCCTTGACCTCGTGTCCATACCCATACATCTGCTCCCCAGCGATCCCAATGTCTCCTTCCGCAGCGCTAACGTTATCGTCGAGCGCCGCATACATTTCATGGATGCAACCACATCGCCGCCATCAACCCCGACCCTCCCTCCCATCACCTCCTCTGCAGTTACGATACCCTCCCCGCCTTCCTACTCCTCCCTCCCCATTCCCCAACGGACATCCTCATCCTCCTCGTCGCTAATATCATATTCACCCTCCTCCAGTTACAAGGAGTCGTCAACTCCCCTCTCATCATCTGCTACCTTGCACGCATCTGACACCCGCTCATCCCCAAATAACGCGTCGTATCTCGTCAATTCCGTCGCTGGGACAGAGTCGTCAGGACTCTTTTCCCGCGCCGACTCTGGAGTTTGGAGTAAAACTCTCACTCTGCAATGGCCCGCCGCAAAGTCCCACAGTCGGTGGGCTATTGGCGAAACGATCGAGTCTGAACTCGTTTCCGTCAAATTTTTTGTTCGTGTAAAAGTGTGTTATCTATCCATCTATGAACGGAACCGCGCTAATCGCTGTTCATTCATTGAGATTGTTGCCTCGTCCTCATTTGGTACGGAATCGTTGGAACTCGAGGAGAGAGAGCTCCTGGTCGTGTCGACGAACGAGGCCGAGCGGCAAGTCGCGCTCTCCAAATACAACGACGCCCGCTATTCAAGCTACTCCGACGGCGCGCGTTCAAAGTCCAAGTCCCCGCGGCGGACTCATCGACAACCGGACGACGCGCCGCCACTCCCCGCCTCCGCTTCACGGGCAGAACATTCGCATCGCGTCTCGGCCTCTTCTTCGCACCAGTCTACTTCGGCTTCTCCTTCAAAGCCGCCGCGAAGACCGCACACCAGTGCTGGGGTTAGAGACAAATCACGTATTGGGAGTTCTGTATCCGAGGCGGAGAACGCGAAAGACACAGACCCCCCAGACCTGGGAGAAGCGTACCGGCGTCGACGGGGGATACGGCCGGATACCGGTGGGGATGCCGAGATCGCTGCTAGCCATCGAGTGGGCAAGGGCTATTTCAACCCACCGCTGACCGTGACTACGACGGCGGTTGATAGCGGGGGGAGCGCGAGTAGTACCAGCTTGAGCACGTCGTCGAGCTCGCCGGACAGCGACCCTTCGGACGAGATGCGGGAGTGGGAGGAGGAAGCTGGCACGCATTGAGATGCGGAGTCGGCGGTCGAGTGATCTCTTGCGTTTGCGACGAGGAGATTGAGACCTGGGGAGCCGTAGCATATATTGTACATTTACCACGCACATTTACTCGCATTTTTTGTCTTGTTTCCTGTTTGGACGTCACGCGGTCGCGTAACTCCTTGCTCCGCACCTGCGATGTCTCCAGCGTTCCCGATTATGCGCTTCACAGCGCTCACTGCTGGCTGTATGTTCCTTCTGCTTCCTAACCTCATGTCCATCTAACACCGCCCCGCCCATCTCTTCTCTCGACTCATGACACTTCACTGCTCCAGTGCTGGGTGTCGGCTTCCTCCTTCTCAAAAGTCCGTCGCGGTTTTAGCTTCTCCCTTTCTCCATCCGGTTCATTCACGCTCCACCGCGCCAGCCACCGTCGCGAGCGAAGAGGAAGCGTACAAGGTAGGTTCGGCGCGTGGTTTTGCCTTGCCGGCATCCAAGCCAAGTTCACTGCAATTCATTAACGAACGGACTCAGAGGCTTTCACCCAGCGACCGCAAACGGGTAGACGACGCACGCGCGCTCCGTGCCGCACAGGAAGCGGAAATTCGCGCAAAAGTCTTCGCCAAGGCAGGTCCAATATCGCTGCCGCCGACGATCTTGAGAGGCTGACAAAAAAACGTTCCCTTTTCGTTTTACTTTGCGCCCTTCTATTCAAACAATCTACATACAAAATCTGGGGTGTGCGTGCATGCAGGAGCGTCTCGACCCCGATGCGTTCAAACCCAGTTGGGCGGACATGTCCAAAAAATAGCTCACCGATGTAACAAAAATTGTAATAATGACCACTGCTTGCTCGCCGACCATGCGGAGACGGAGGAGGGCAATAAATCGATTCCACACTGGGTTTCTAGATGGGCTACAATACACGTAGTGTGATTATGATATTAACACGGCAAAAATGAGTTTAGGGCGGTCGGTGCAGCGTAGAAGTAGTCCTGATGTACACAAATTCGCATCGACCAGTGGTAGTTCAGTCCCGCGGGGCGGTAGATGCTCCCCTAGAACACAGGTTAGCGACAAGGTAAAGCGAGGGAGGAAAAAGTACCCGAAATAGTCGGTAGGCTGGTCCCCGTTCACCGCGACTGTGGCTGCTGCATCCGTCGGGTTCTTCGGCGTCGCGGGCGCCACCTCGGGCGTCGCGCTTAAAAGGGGCTCGCGTGTGGCAAAGGAATCGGGCGACGACGGAAGGTTATCGTATGCATCAACGCCAGCCACGGACGAGTTCGTCGAGAACATTGAGGCAAAAGACTCTTGATGGTTCGGGCTTGGTCGGGCGGGGATTTGTATCGCAGCCTCGCTCGCGGCGGAGAACTCGTTAGGAGTGCTCGAGCCTGCGACCGTTATAGTCGGTATTGCATTGTCTCCGTCCCCGCCGCTCGGTTGCGTAGGAGTCGCCGGTTGAGCCAATTGAGTGGGCTGAGCCGGCGGGGCAGAAGAGGCACTACTGGTTTCTACTCCCGAACCGTTGATCACGGCCGATGCAGTAGAAACGGTGCTCAGTGCGGCGCTCAACGTGGAAAAGGGAGGGGGGCTTGAAGGTCGTTTCCGCCAGCCGCTCGCCGTGTCTTTGAGTGCCTGTAGAGGGTTTGGCGAAGGAGAGCGACTTCTCGACCCATTTCGGCTAACGGACAAGCGTGGGGTCTCGGAGGAAGTAGGTGAGGGTAGGCTGAGCGCATTAGGGCTGGCGGGGGGATTCGCAGCACGCGCCTCCAGTGTCGAAGGGCCGGGGCCAGGGCCGGCCGAAGCGGACTCTTCAGCAGGAGCAGCAGCAGAGGTGCTTGCTTCACCCTTCTTCTTCTTCTCTTCGGCTTCCTTGCGCTGCTGTTCTTCATGATCGATGAGGGATAGCCGCATCGCCTCCATGATCATTAGCTTTGCAAGGTCGTGTGCATTAGCACAGTGCATGAATTGCGGAGGCGGACAAGGCTTACTTCTTCCAGCTCTGGTCCTCCCATGCCCATGAATTGCTCGAAATTGCCATTTGGAGGTGGCTGCTGCTGCCGTCTACGCGAACGTCTACTTCCAGTGTTGTTCTCGGCCGGAGCCTCCACCTGAGCCTGCGCCTGCGCCGCCTCTTCTGGGCTCAACGCATGCACGCGCCCACTCGTAACGCCGACAGGGATGAGTCTGTCGCCGACCTGCCTCATGATAATCCTCCTGTTTGCACGTCGTGTGACGGCTGCTCGAACGGCGGCGAGCTTGGCCTCCCAATCGGGTCGGATGTGATCTGCGAAATGCAATCAGGATTGAATGGATTGCGCGCCCGAAGAGCTCTACCAGTAAGGACGACGTCTGGACTATCTGCGCTGAAGCTCTTCTGACGTCGTTTGTGAGTCGGATATGGGGCCGACGTATCTATTGACGGAGAAGAGCCCCTGGGCGAGTCGGACCAGGAAGAGCTCTGCAGTAACAGATGAAAATCTGGAGGGATTGGCACAGTATAGAGGCGACATACCGTTCCCTCACTCCCAATGCCGGCCCGCCACGGCGGAGGGGAGTAGACGACACCAAAGTTGTCCTGGACGCAATATGGACAGGCGGCCGGCTCAGAGACGAGGTGAGTTGCGGTGGGCTCGCTGCGCTTTATCTGGACGAAACACTCTGTGCATATGGCTTGGTCACAGCAGCGGGAGTGGTTAATGTTCGGGGGGTAGTACTATGCGATAGGAATTGAATTGGGGGAGAGAAGGGTGCAAGGCACACGAGACAGACCAGAAAGCAGATGGGACATTCCACGGCGCCTCTGTAGACTGTTGCTTCGGGCTTGCTTGGTTCTTTGAGCAGTCCGGGTCGCTTTGAGGGCTTGGTAGGCGGGGGGCGGCGGTTGAGTTTCACCCTCGACGTCTGGAAGGGGTTTCCGGGCAGCAAGAATGTGGTCGTCGTCCCAGGACTCCTCATAGTCCTCGAGGGGGCGGTAAAAGGGAGCGAGTTTCCTGGCAATAATGAGCTGTGCGCTGATCGACTGGTTCCAGTCTCGAGGGCCAGTGTAGACGCCCTGGGGGACGAGCTGGCCATAGTCGACCGAGTCGTCGTGGCGGGACGAGGAGGACGAGCTCGAGTTGCCCATCTCGCTGCCTCGCGTCGATGAGTCCAATCACGGACAGAGCCGTGCTTTGTTTGGCTCATCAACTCGGCATCTGTCGCCGACGGATTCCCTCGCTCGGTCCACTCTCAAAAAATAAAATAGAATAAAATCATAGACAGGGACATGTTAGCTGCATTGAATTATCCATAGAACCTTTTTTTTTCTGGGGCATGAACCATTTTTTTCAGCTGGGCTTTCCAGTGGGGAGATCACAGCCACCAAAGGTGTGTTCACTCGCAAGCACGCCATCGAGCGCGGTCAGAGGACTTGTCGTGTCGAGGAATATATCTGGTCCATCCCCGTCCCTGTGGATCCCATTCTATCCCATTAATATTTTCGGGACTGACGTGTCTGCGTGTTCTCACCCACGTGGTCGTATAGAAGTTATTCAGCTTTCCTTTCCTCCTTCAATGGACGCTCCCTGGTCCCAGACCTCTGGCCAGATTTTAGAGCATTTCGGTGTACACCCCGACCGCGGTCTCTCCTCCGACCAGGCTGCAAAGCATGCCCAGGTCTACGGAAAGAATGGTCCCCGATTTTTCTACCTTCGCTTCGCATACGCTTACCCGTTATCCCCAGAACTCCCCGGTGACCCTTCCACCCCCCTCTGGGAACTCATCTTAGAGCAGTTCAAGGACCAGCTTGTTCTCATCCTCCTCGCCTCCGCCGTCATCTCCTTCATATTGGCCCTCTTCGAAGACTCGGAGGGCTCCTGGGGCGGCGCATTCGTAGAGCCCCTCGTTATCCTTCTCATCCTCGTCGCAAACGCCACCGTCGGTGTTGTCCAGGAGTCAAATGCTGAAAAGGCCATTGACGTACGTGTTTCCCCCTCGTTCCCGGCAGCGCAGTAACACGTCTCGCAGGCGCTCAAGGAGTACTCCCCCGACGAGGCAAAGGTCGTCCGCTCCAGCCAGATTGCCCGCATACACGCCTCCGAGCTCGTTCCTGGCGACATCATATCCGTCGCGGTCGGGGATAAAATTCCCGCCGACTGCAGATTGCTTTCCGTTGCCTCGAGCAGCTTCCGCATCGACCAGGCTATTTTGACCGGAGAGAGTGTCAGCGTCAACAAATATGTTGACGTGGTACCCGACCTCAAGGCGGTCAAGCAGGACATGACCAACATGCTTTTTTCCGTACGTGCCCGTTTTCTCCCTCGTTCATGCCCATTCCGACTTTCGGTCCAGGGAACCACGGTCGTAAACGGCAGCGCCAAGGCCGTCGTAGTATATACCGGCACTCGCACTGCTATTGGCGACATCCACAAGTCCATCACTTCCCAAATCGCGGAGAAAACCCCGCTCAAGCGCAAGCTAGATGACTTTGGAGACATGCTCGCAAAGGTCATCACGGTCATCTGCATCCTCGTCTGGCTGGT
This sequence comes from Mycena filopes, assembly GCA_029281495.1. Taxonomy (NCBI): domain Eukaryota; kingdom Fungi; phylum Basidiomycota; class Agaricomycetes; order Agaricales; family Mycenaceae; genus Mycena; species Mycena filopes. The sequence continues at coordinate 1,773,061 of JARIHR010000014.1, forward strand.
CAACATCCGTCACTTTGGGGACCCCTCGCACCGCGGTGTGCTCAAGGGCGCTATATATTACTTCAAGATTGCTGTTGCATTGGCTGTGGCGGCCATCCCCGAGGGTCTTGCCGCCGTTATCACTGCTTGCTTGGCTCTCGGTACCAAGAAGATGGCACAGAAGAATGCGATTGTCCGCAACCTTCCCAGCGTCGAGACTCTTGGATGCACAAACGTCATTTGCTCCGATAAGACGGGCACTCTGACCACGAACCAGATGAGCGTCTCGAGGGTACGTCCATCCCTCTTCTCAGCTTCTTGTGCTTATTCCTCGCCTCTAGTTTCTCGTCATTGACGGCGCTACGGCGAAACCGCGGGAGTACACTGTCGAAGGCACTACTTTTTCGCCCTACGGGTCGGTCACATCTGCTGATGGCAAAGAGGCCGCTGCTGAATTGAAGGCAGACGCTATCCAGCGGTTAGCGGAAATCAGCGCCGTGTGCAACGATTCCAAGATTGTTTACAACGAGGTATGTACCGTTTATCATTGCTCACCCGAATGCCCATTAATTCTGGAATAGGACAAGGCTGCTTACGCAAATGTAGGCGAGCCCACAGAGGCCGCCCTCAAAGTCCTCGTTGAAAAACTGGGCTGCAGAGATGCAGAAATCACAAAGTCTCTTCCCAGCCTGGGCCCAGTCGTCCGGGCCAGCGTTGTGAACGAGCACTTTGAGCGCTCGATCCCCCGTCTCCTCACGTTCGAATTTTCCCGAGACCGCAAGATGATGTCAGTCCTCGTCAAACTGAACGGAGCCGGCGCCCTCTTTGCCAAGGGTGCACCGGAATCCGTGCTAGAGCGTTGCACATCTGTCCAGGTCGACGGCAAAACGATTCCCCTCACCCCCGAGCTCCGCGCCTCCATCCTAGAAAAGACTGTCGCCTACGGCGCTAATGGGCTCCGTACTCTCGCCCTCGCTTATGTGGACGTGCAGGACCTCGATGCGGCGCACTACGCGTCAGAGAGCTCCAAGGACTACTCGCGCTTTGAGCAGAACCTCGTCTTCGTCTCCCTCGTCGGCATGCTTGACCCCCCGCGCCCCGAGGTACGCGAGGCGGTCGCGAACTGCAAGGCGGCTGGGATCCGCGTCATTTGCATCACCGGCGACAACAAGGGCACGGCGGAGACGATTTGTCGGCAGATTGGAATTTTTGGAGAGCACGAGGACTTGACGGGGAAGAGCTATACGGGCCGGGAGTTGGATGAGCTGTCGCATGAGGAGAAGGTTGCGGCTGTGCTACGCGCGAGCTTGTTCACGCGGACAGAGCCCTCGCACAAGAGCCAGCTTGTAGATCTGCTGCAGGGACTAGGACTGGTTGTTGCTATGGTTCGTGTCCTTTTGATTGTTTTCTTCTCCATCTTGGCCTGACGCTCACCTTCACTTCAGACTGGGGATGGTGTGAACGACGCGCCTGCTTTGAAGAAGGCGGACATTGGTATTGCGATGGGGAGTGGGACTGACGTTGCCAAGTTGGCCGCCGATATGGTGCTCGCGGACTCCAACTTTGCAACAATAGAAAAGGCGGTTGAAGAGGGTAGACTCATCTATAACAATACAAAGCAATTCATTCGTTACCTTAGTACGTTTCTGTCTCTTCCCTCGAAGCCCCCTAATCGTTCCCTAGTTTCCTCTAACATCGGCGAGGTCGTCAGGTAGGAAGCAGGTACTATCCTCTCGATTCCCTCGCGCTGACACTTTCGCAGTATATTCCTCACAGTCCTCCTGGGTATGCCAGAGGCTTTAATTCCGGTTCAACTTCTCTGGGTCAACTTGGTCACGGACAGCCTGCCCGCGACCGCGCTTGGATTCAACCCCCCGGACCACTCCATCATGCGCGTCCCTCCCCGCGACAGTCGCGAGCCCCTCGTCGGTAGATGGTTGTTCTTCCGCTACATGGTCGTCGGCATGTACGTCGGCGGCGCCACTGTATTCGGGTACGCCTGGTGGTTCATGTACTACGCTGGTGGGCCTCAGATCTCGTACTACCAATTGGTACGCCTCCCCCGCTTCTCTTTGGTGCATGTATTTAGCTTTCCTGCAGACGCACTTCCACCAATGTTCGGCGCTCTTCCCCGAAATCGGATGCGAAATGTTCACCAACATCATGGCACACCGGGCCACTACAATGAGCCTGTCGATTTTGGTCACGGTCGAGATGTTCAACGCCATAAACTCGCTGTCGGAGAACGAAAGTCTACTTGTTCTTCCTGTATGGAAGAACCCGTTCCTCGTCGCGGCGGTTGCACTCAGCATGGCACTCCACTTCATGATCCTCTATGTTCCGTTTTTCACCGTAAGCACCCCGGATTTTTGTCAACGGGAACGCGTTTAACACGCGCTTTCTTTTTTTCGCAGGCGTTGTTTGCGATCACCCCGCTCAACTGGATCGAGTGGAAGGCTGTGCTCTACCTTAGTGCGCCCGTCATCCTCATCGATGAGGTCCTCAAGTTCATTTCGGTACGTCTTACTTTCTTTTTCCGTCCTTGCATTGCTGAGCGGGGTTTACCTGCAGGGCACTTTTGTAAATCCCCCGACAAAAGTTAAGCTTGATTGAATATGTAATCATGTGCCACAAATGGAAATTTCAAAAAAATTGTTTCACATTTCCTCCACGACCGCGCGGTGCGACTCTTTGTTCGGAAAGGGCCCGAGTCCCCGAAGTCCCGACTGGCACTGCGTGTGTTATTGTGCCCGGTCGGTTGCCATGCTCATCCGCCATGCCGTACCCTCGAGGCATTATTTTAAATACCGCGCTTTTTAACAACTCCCGTTGGTTTGTGTGTTTCCCTCCCGCCATGACCTCCGCCATTCTGCTGCTCCTTGTTCTTGGGCTAGTGCAGACCAGCCGTGCCGCCAACTGGAACAGAACCCTAGACAAACGAGTCAGTGATGCACGGTTCACGTTCTTTGACGCGGGTTTGGGCGCTTGCGGTGGGACCAACGATGGCAGTGACTTTGTACGCGGTCTTGTCGTGGATTCAGGCGCGTGGACTGATACTTTTCGCAGATCGTCGCGTTAAACGCGGAAGTGAGCACACTGAGGCTAAAATTAATGACGACACGCGCTAATGCTTTGTGCTGCAGCAATACGGGAACGGCGAACACTGCTACAAAACAATAGAGATCACCTACAACGGCAAGACGGCGCATGCACAAGTCGTAGACGAGGTGCGTAAAGTCGAGACGACGCCCAAAATCGTTTACTGAAGGGTGAACAGTGTCCAGACTGTCCATACGGCGCGTTGGACTTCAGCAGGGCGCTGTTTGACCACTTTGCGTCGGAGGATCTGGGGGTTATATACGGCTCGTGGGTGTTTGGGGACTCCACGCAGAAGCCGACCACGACAGCCAAGAAGACGACAACGACCAAACACACAACCACGAGGCAAGAGACGATACGGACGACAGGGACGAGCACGGGGGCGGACTGAGACGACGGCGACAGAATTGATCACGACAAGCAGTTCGAGCAGCAGCAGCACGTTCGATTCAAGATGACGCTGATACAGCGAGCGCGACGTCGATCAGCTCAACGTCGGCGGAATTGTCGAGGACGGTGCCTACCACGGCGCCCAGCACGCCAACGGTGGCAGGGGCGCTTGGTACGCAGCCGAATGCAGGGCAGCGGAGCCTGGGGAGGACAGAGCTGTATTGGCTACTGTTAGGGGCGGTGACAGTGGCATGTACCTAAGGCAAATAGAGTCAAAGTGTAGAATATAGAATAGAAATTAGAAGTCCTCCTGTGTCCTGCCTTCATCCTCCTTGCGTCCTTGCCTCTCCTCACCCTCTCTTGTTCCCGACACTCATTCACGATGCTCTCCCTCTTCTCCATCCTCCTCCTCGCTCTCCCCCTCGCCTCCGCCGACCACCAGGCACCCTGACCACCGTAGTCTCGCCAAGCGGGCAAAAGGCGACGTTGTAAAGCGCACTGGCGCGAGCAATGCCCGATGGACCTTCTACTCCACCGGCTTGTCCGTATTCTCCGTCCTATCCCTCCTTTGTCTAACTCCCGTGTAGAGGTGCTTGTGGTGGCTACAATTCGGACTCGGACTTTGTGAGCATGCATTCGACCGGACATGCTGTTCCGAGCCTCATGTTTCTCTTTCCAGATTGTGGCACTTAACCAGCAGGCAAATATACTGCCTTCCCCACCTGCCTTGTCCCTGACCCCCTCCCCAGACCTTTGGATACTCCTACCCAAGCCCGTTCTGTGGAAAGAAGATCTCCATGTCGTACGGCGGAAAGACCACCACCGCTACAATCGTTGACTCTGTTAGTACTCCTGTATGTCTATTGTCCACAACTCATCGTATCTCAGTGCCCCGGGTGCCCTGGGGGAGGTCTCGATCTCTCGCCTGGTCTTTTCTCGTTCTTTGCAAGCCAGGATATGGGCGTCATCTATGGCACTTGGTCGATAGAGGGAGACTCCTCTGGTGGTGGTGACGACAACGATCACACTACCACCAAGAAGACCACCACTCACCACACCACCTCGACGACGCACACCACCCCCCACACCACATCCGACTACACACACGACCACGAAGACTACTTCCAGCACTACCTCCACCACGTCGACGACCAGTGCAGCGGAATCGACCTCATCCAGCTCCAGTTCCAGCGCTAGCTCGTCGTCGCACTTGCCCTCGTCGACTGCCTCCAGCAATCTGGCGGCGCAGTCTGGTACGGTCGCAGCGGGCTCGGATGCGCAGCCCCAAAACCTCTACGAGTCCTCGCAAGTTATCCTTAACCTGATGGGCGTCGTCGTTGCTGGAGCAAACGCAGATTAGATTTATTATACGGACATGGTGTCGGGCGTCCCATAATTTTTTTATTCCTCAGATGCTAGCTAGCTAACACCATCTATATACCCCACCTTGTCTACATATCGCCTTCAATTTTGCATCGGAACGAGATTACACAAGAAAGCAAGGCACCGCGCCAAGAATCGATTTCAAGATCGTACTACGAGACAAGAGGGGCAGGTACAGAGATTATAGCAATATGAAAACAATACTGAGTTACAGGTCGAGAATTATAGGAGCGCAGTGCGCCCTGAATGCACAAAAAGTTTAATGATAGCACGAAACCAAAAAGACCTGCAGCCCCGCGTCCTTGACCCATTGGCGTGGAACGGTATTCCGTTTCTTCCTGAGGTCCTTTATGAGCGACGTCTTGCTCTTATGCATTACCCCCTGTACGGCTGCCGGACCGTGTTGACGGGCGTCGAGGTACTCTCCGACGTGGAGGAACGCGTGAGATTTGAGCATGGCCTTTGCGGCGGTGAGAGAGGGCGGGAGGGAAGAGTCTGCGAGGCCGAGCTCGACGATGAGGGACTGGAGGAGGGTGAGGCGGCAAACGGATGTGGGGTCGGCTAGGAAGCTGGATGGGACAAGTCGGTTAGGTTAGGCGGCCAACGCCATATGGTAGGGCACTCACGAGTTTATATACGAGGCGGCGGCGTCGTACATGGTTATGCCCACCGGCTCGTCGTCGCCCCGTTCAGATGCCGTGTCAGGCTGCTCAGAAACGTCGTCTACGATGGGGCGCGCGGCAAACCCGCCGGCGACGGGGCTGCCGCCGCGCCTATTCCGCCTGCGCCGAGGGCTGGGTCTGCCTTGAGAGGGGCTGGGCGGCGGAGAGGACGAGGGAGACTGAGTCTGTGAGGACGACGCCGACGCTGGCTTCCCTTGCCTGCGCTTAGGGCAACTGTGCCTGCGTCGTGCGTCCCTGCGGCCGCTGCTGCTGCTACCTTCTTGTTATTGCGGATGATGGACGAGACTCGATTGAAAGAAAGACGATCAAGGTCTGCAGGCAAGTGTGTCTGCGCTGTCGGTCGGAGGGGGCGAGGCGGGGGTAGGAGTAGCAGTGGGGGGAGATCGGGGTCTGCTGAGGACGACAAAGTCGTCGTCGGATGCTCTTTCGAGAGTGAAGCCGTCCTCGGAGACGTTCCACACAATCTCATCGTCTGAATGGTCGAAATATATGTCCGAGGTGGTGGTGGAGGAGCGGGAGCGAGACGAGACGAGGTCGAAGGAGGAGGAGGAGGACATTGTGGGAGAGGAAGGGAGGACGGGGATAGTTGTGGCCATGGCGGGCAGGTTGACGGAGATGGTAACGAATGGACACTTTTGGTAAACTTATATGGAGGTCGTGTTCTGAGACAGGGTTACGCCAAACTCCAGAAGATACAACTATTCCCAAACCCACTCAGGGCGGTCTGTTCCACCTCGATCCCGCGGCCCCAAACCCGCCCCTGCATGTCTCGCACCTCCCTGGCCCGCTTCCGCTGCAGCAAGAGTCGCCCGTTGCTCGCGTCCACGACCGGCGAAGGCGACGGCACCCCCGCCTTCTTCCCATTGCCAAGCTCGTAATCCTGGTTCCTTCCCCAAGCATGCACATCCCGATCGCCGGAGAACGGCTCAAGCGTGGCCAGAACGTGCCCAGTCGGCGAAATGCTGATCGATTGCGGTGGAATGCTTTGCAAGCGTTGCGTCGTGTCGTTGTCTGCCAGCGAAATCAGTTGTTGTGCGGTGCCAAAAGTCAGATGTGTACTGACATTCGACGAGTCCGCTTATTGCCTTTCACGCGTATCGGGCTGCCTTGGGCGCTGCTATATATATTATTCCCGAGTCCGCCCCACTGGCCATCGCCGCACATGAGCAGCTCAACCTGTCGTCGCTTCGTTGGCCGGCGCGCGCTCGATCGTGAACCCAGTCAAGTCACCGCCTGCCGCGCGTTAATTGAGCTATTGTCGTGTCTTGGAAGAAACAGGGCCCACCTGCAGACACGTCCAGACATCGCGTGGTTGCCTGCTGCGATCGAGTGGGCCAGAGCACGACCTCGGAAGGGATCGTGATCACGTCCGAGGTGAAGGTGCCGCCTAATCCCAGTTGTCTGTTCATTAAATGAGAATGAAATTGACGCTGGGCCGGAAACATGCGAACCCGTGCTCATTTGCACCCCATGCGAGGACTTTACCTGACGGAGTGCGCGCGAAGCTGCTGCGGGCCCCAGCCGTTACCTGTGCCATTTCGACGCCTTTGAGGATCGGGATCTCGTACAAGGTGGTGCAGAACCGGATGCCCGAGTCGTCGCCTTGTTCTGGTGTCGGGCCCAGGGACGTCGCAGCGTCGTACGAAGAGCTCGCGAGTGATTTTGGGACATTGTATGGAGAGCGCAAGGTCGGGACGTTGAAGCCAAGCTGTCCGCACACATTTGCGTTTGTGGTGATGGGACAAGCAAAGGTGCGGCCGGTGGAGGTCAAAGCGAGGAGATGGTCGCGCCCGGCAGAGATGGATTTGAATCTCGGAGGAGATCAGAGGGGGAGCGGCCGAGAAGGATAAGCACCCGCGTACTTTTCGCCCCACCCGAGAGCGGTTTGCGGCGTCAATTCGGCAAAGTCGAGACGTTGGGGACTTGCCCAGAATTTCCACCAGGTGGTGATTGGTTTGTCCAGCAGCTGCTTGGATGCATTGGCGTCCAAGGACATAGACGGTCCCGGACTTTCGAAAGCGCGATATACGCGGTTGGTGCTCAGTTGTAATTTTACAATGTCCTGGGAAGCGTCAGAACTCGAGCATGACGTTGAACTGAAAGATGAAACCACCACCTTGCCGCTCAGCGTGCGCGTAGGTCCATCTTCGAGGGTCCGCTCAGTATACCCCTCTCCCCATTGATATACGTCCCCGCGAGCATCGACACACGCAGCGTGCGTCTCGTGCAGCGCTAGATCACGCAAAGCGACATCGTTCAGCCACTCTGGCGCAAAGGGCTTCTTGATCGTTACGGAGCCAGGCAGAAGCGGGGACAGCACGCTCGCTCTATTTATTTTTTTCGGCGTTGACTTCAAGGCAGTGACGCGGTTGTGCTGCATGCCCACCTATTCGAGCCCCACACAAGGGTGTGGAGTACATCGGTCTTGTTTTGGGTCGAGGGGAGGCCGCCAGACCACTGTGTGATTGGTTTTTTCTTCTCGGGGACGAAGGGGAGGGCGGCGTCGTTGTGGAGCGTCGTGTGCTGTGAATACCAAAGGGCAGAGGCCAGAACCGCGGAAGAGGCTAGCAATCCAGTTCGAGCAGCAGTCAATTTCTTGTAGCGGCCCCCCGCCGCCCGTCGAATGCCGCTGCGAGCGCCTTGAAGCATTTCGATGTAAACAAGTCACGATCACGTGTAGCTTATTTAATAATGACGTTTGTTGATTCTCCTTTCTTCAACGGCTTGCTCTCAACCACCACAATCCACCCACCAACCCCAACCAACCAATGTCTTCTCGTACCTCAGCCTCTCTCAGCCCTCCCCCGGCCTCTGCGTCGGCTCCTATCGTCAGTGCCCCAGCCAAGGCGCCCAAGAAGACCGCCGCCACCAAGGCCAAGGTCGTCAAGCCCGCCGTCCAGAAGAAGAAAGTCGCCGCCACCAAGGCGCACCCGACCGTGGAGAAGAGATCATCTCCGTTTCGTCGCGTCCTTCACACCCACACCTCTCTCTTCCTAACCGCCCTCGCAGGAGTGCATCGTTGCCACTGGCGGACGCAAGGGCGTGTCGCGCAGTGCTATCAAGAAGGTTTGTGTTGTCGTCGTCTCGTCTTTTTCCATGCTGAGCAGACGCCCTCAGTATGCCGACGAGCAGTACAACCTCAACACGACCGCGCACATCTCGCAGCTGAACCGCGCCATCGCGACGGGGGTCGAGGCGGGCACGTTTGTGCTGCCCAAGGTGCGTGCCACGCGTCCCATGTCGCGCGCTATTTGCTTATGCTTCCCAGGGCCCGAGTGGAACGGTCAAGCTCGCGCCGAGTGCACCACGCGAGTCCAAGGAGGTGCGTTGATGGTTTTTTTGCTTGTGGTGGCACGCGTCTGATCGTCCTCTAGAACGCGAAACCCGTGTCCAAGTCGACCAAACCCGCGTCCAAGTCGGCGACCAAGCCCGTGGTCAAGAAGGTCCTGCCACCAAGGCCAAAGCAACAGCGCCCAAGAAAGCTGCGGTGAAGCCGGCGGCGAAGAAGGCTACCGCGACCAAGGTCAAGACAGCGGCCAAGAGCGCCACCAAAAAGGTTGGTCGAAGCTCCGTCCTTCTCCCTCCTTACTCACAAGCATTGTCTGTAGGCTACTGTCGCGAAGCCTCGCTCGAAGAAAGTACGTGTATCCTCACTGCCGCTTTTAGCCTTTGCTGACGGTGTTTCTGCAGGTCGCTGCTTGAGTGACGGGTCGTCTCTACATTATTGCTAAGTTCATGTTGTACTTTTAACCCCACGCATTACTGTACATGTATTCCTGCTGCTGCTTGTACATGCCTCTATAGAAACTATGTTTTTGTGTCTGTTCGGTTCCTGTTAGGGGCTTCGCCGGATAAGAAGACAGCGTGGGTGATGTGCACGTCAATGTCTCGTAAGTGGCCCAGTTTGGGCATTGCAATTTGGCAAGCTCAAAGGGTGATATGCGGGTTAGGAGGGGGCAGAGGCACAAGGCAGAGGTGATTAATCTGGGTTTTAGGAGGGAAAGAGGGAGAGAGATAGATGGGGGGAATATGCCGTAAGGTAACCAGGGTTCAGAATGACGCAGAAATATCACAACACAATCCGAGGTAACAATGGGGAAAGCGAATGGAGAAACCCGACACCCACAGGAAGCAAACAGGAAATTCACAATAAATACTGCCTCAAATACCGTCGACGAGGACGACGACGGGGACGACGATGGGGACGACCGACGAGGACGGTGAGGAGGACGTGTCTCAATAAATAAATAGAGTTTATTGGGGTATACCCCTGTTGTGGTGTTTGATGTGATGGACGTGCATCTTTCCTCTTGTATCGCTTCTTTCTAATTTTTGTTACTTGCCCGCCCACTTTCCCTCGCTGGTCGATTCATGCCCCAATGGACTACACCCCAGCCCACAACTACAAGACTCGAATCCGCAACAACGTACACATAAAGCCCGTCCCCCGCCGCCGCCACTCGCCCATCGCCCACTCCCCTCTTCCCGCCCCCCCATGTCGTCCTCCATCCAGACGACGCAAACTCAAAGGTCTTTCTCGCCCTCGGCCGCTCCCTCATGTCCGTCGTACGTCCATTTCTCTCCCCACACTCGCTCCACGCGTTTATATGTATATACCCACAAGGACAACCGCGCAATGACCATCAAGGACCTCGCGGAATCTGTCGTCGCACACGGTCTCGTCTGCCAAAAGTCAGTCCATTCCGCGCAAGGACCGCTGCACTCGTGCTCACCCGCGTCCCTAGCGTCTCTGCCGCCAGTCAGGCCATCACGACGTATATTCGCACCCACATGCAGCGCTGTGAGGCCCAGCAGGACCACCCCCTGCTCCTCCGCCACACCCTCTCAGGCACACCCGACGATGACGACCTTCTCCCCGCACTCCACTCGCGCTCCGGCGGCGCGCACTGCGGAATAAACACAGACAACCGCACCACAAATTTCAGGCGCGGCACAATGGTCTGGTATCTCAGTGGCGCCACCGGCGCACCCTGTCCCTTTGCCCGCGCGGGCATCATGCTGTGCGAGTATGGAGAGAACGGACGCTCCGGGTCTCACTCGAATATTCGAGACAAGAAGAAACAACCGGAACGGACCGTCGACTGCGGCAACAAGCGGAAGCGGTCTCTTCGAGGCTGTACCCCCGACTCAGAGGCCGAGGCCTCCTTGGAGCAGCTCCAACCCCCGCCAAAGGTCAAACTCACCCTCCGTCTCAAACCCCTGCGCGCCTTTGCCTCCACCACCGAGGTCGTCCCAAAGGCCAAGGCCCCCAGTCCACCCATCGAAATCTCAGATGATTCAGACGACGACGCGCAGCCAGAACAGCCCTGGTCTCTGCCGCCCTACCCCAGGAGATCAATATCCATTCCATCCTACACCCCATCTGTCGACAGCCCGTATCCCTATTTTCATGCACCTCAGGCGCCGTACCAGCGCTCCTCCTCCGTTCCGTATAGCGTGGCTTCTCCGCCCCCGGATTCAGAGGACGAGATTGATGACTTTCACATATCCATGACAGGCCGTCGCTCGTCTCTCGGGCGCTCCCAAACGCCAGCCAGATTCGACTCTGACTGGGATCAATGGGACGATGATAGTGACGAGGGAGACGCCGAGACCACGTGGGAAAGCCCTGGCCCCAGATCCCCGTCCGCCCCCGTCTCCGCCGAAATCGCAGTTAAGCAAGAACTCCTCGACAGTTGGGATGATTTCGGCTCCGATGCGCGCCTGTCGGGTGCCGTAAAGGTCGAGCCCGAAGACAACTGGAACTGGCAGTCGGCGTACACTGCTGACCGCTCATGGACGGACGAGGACGAGCTCATCAAGCAGGAGGATGATCTCGATTCGCTGTCGGGTTCCTTTGACAATTTCCGCGATCCTGGACCGTCGTCGCCGCTCTCGCCTCTCGTGTCGTCCATCCCATTCTTCAACTTTGCTTCTCCGCGACGGGTTAGCGACCCTACATTGAGAGGTGATTCAGACACCCCCGAGCTGGAATCAGAATGGGTCGACGACGGGAAGCCCTTCAGCACGGTCCGGCCGCGCTCAAAGACAGTTCCTTCGCTCTCCTCCTTCTTTTCGGCCCCGTTCCCCACGCCCGCCGCTCCCGTCGCAGTGAGGCCCGATCCGCCCTCGCTCTCGCTCGCCTCCCTCATCCAGACCATGTCGATGAATTCCCCGACAACCTCTTTCGAAACCCCGCCGCCGTGCATCTCTCCACAGGAAACTCGATGCAACGGGTGGAGCTCGGACATGGTCCTGGTCCACACGTGTCTTCCATGCACGCCTTCTATCAGTGCTACTCAAGTTGAAGGTCAGTTCATATCTCGGCCCCATTCTCGATTCGTTACTGATTTGGTTTATTTTCAAGGCATTTCCGTGTACCAGATGACCCTGGGCTCGCACACTCTCCTGCGACGACTCGATACGGATTTCGTCAATCTTTCGCCCATCGTAGCCTATTCTGGCGCCCCCGCTCCTGTCCTGAGCACCATTCCAAACGCAACACAAATATCACGCGGCTCCACGGCAATCGCCGGTACCTGGGTACCGCTTGTTGCGGCGCGCGCCTACGCCCAGGACCATCCGCTCCCTGGTAATCCCCTCGACGTCTTTCTCTCCGACACGCTCTTTGAGCGCTTCCCCACCGCTCTGCAGGACTTTCACAAGTCCAGCGGCTCGGGGCGGACGCTCAACCAGTTTGGCCCCCATTTTGGATCGACGTTACAGGCGACGCAGCTGTGCAGCCAGAGCGAGCCACGGGAGCCTGATACTTCCCCGCTGCCGACTCCGACGCTTTCCAGTCCCAGTGTTGTCGACGCAGGGCCAGCGGAGCAACCGCTGAGCTCCACCGAGCAGCAGATGTTCCGGGAGCTGTGCGTTACTACCGATTGGGACAAGGATACCGGAAGCGTGGGTATGTCGCCGCCGCCCTCACCACTGTCGGATGTTCCCGAGACCGAGACTTTGCCCGAACCTGGACGCCGCTCGGGACGCCCTCTTCGACGATCAAAGCGTGTAGCGGACGCCATGATCGCCGCCAAGTCGCGCACTCGCTCCCGCCGACGCACCTGATGCCTCCACCCTGCACCCACGCCTCCGCAGGATCATGACCACGACTTTCTATCCTTGTCCATTTTTTGGCCTATTTTTTATTCGCTTGCCTTCGAAGAAACGACCGACATTAGAACTGTAGCACATATTTTCATCTCTCTCTCTCTCTCGCTTCCTCCGCGATGCCGCCTTTGTGCACTGGCCATTGGCTTACTCTGCAGCGGTCCACTCGGACGACGCGCTGTGGATTCGACGACTACCATACTACATCACGACGACCGACCCTCGAATACCCACCACCCCCGGCGCGCGTCATTTTTGCTATGTTGCAGCAAGCAGATTTTTGCCGACATTCTGTATTGATATATTCTTGGTTCGTTCGTTCGTTGGACGAGTACATAACCCACCCTCAGTAGTATAAGTATATGCGTTTGCTTTTGTATCTTAGAGTAGCATCGGGAATAGCAAAGACCGTCTAATAGCTGTTATCAATTGGTGTGTTGTGTGAACATTTCGGGGGGAGACCCTCCGTAGAGCGCGCGCATGGAATTGCTTTGCTTCTGGTGACAGCCACGTCGGCCGCGGGGGTACTTATACTTGCGCGGGAGTATCGATATCAACCGCTCGCTCGGACCTCCATTCTGCTCGTTGATCTGTACATGCCATTCTAACCGCGACTGCGATGTCGCGACGACTAGCGCAGGCCACGTCTGGCAGTATCCTCAACTCTGGCGCGCTCTCGAATAGTTTGCAGCTTCTCGCGCAGATTGGAGAGCTCTCGAATTTTGGGGTCTTGAAAGGGTTCGCGGGCGTCGCGCGTTTGTAAGCTCTTTGTGTAGCTGGGTTCCAATCCGCGCGCTCATATTTTGTGGTTGTGCAGGGTGCTCGACACATGCCAGGTTTGGCCCGGCTTGTATTGATGAATAGCGCGTCATTTTGCTCACGATGGCCGCCAGACCGCGTCGGGAAACAAGAATGAGGCAATGGCGCTCGCGCAGGATGTGGGTGAGCTCGCCATGGCCGTTGCGTCGCAAGTCGACCAGAACCGCGACGAAATTGGCGCCGACACGGAACTACTTGACCAGGCACGTCCCGGGTGTGTTACTTGGGGAATAGAGACGCTGACTTTTCGCCGTATTCAGATATCAAAGCTGTGTCTGTAAGTCGCCTGGAATCACCGCCCGCGCCCCCGGAGGTTGACTTGGTCCGACCACCAAGGGATCTCGAAGCGGTGCATCTTGTGCTCAAGGTGCGTAGCGCGGCACACGTGTGGCCCGGCGCTCAAGGGGTGTGTAGGACCTTTTCAAGCGCGACTCGTTTACGTGGTTCGTCAAGCACTCTCAAGACGAGGTCAGGCTACAGCGCGTGCAGAGGGATATCAAGGTCGGTCGGTCGGTCAGCGTCTCCAGTGCTGGTGAATGCTAAATAATACAACGCGTCCCCCAGCACGCTATCGAATTGTTCTCTGTGAGTCAGGACACGTCGTGTTAGCCGCCGACCGACCACCACTATCCCCAGTTTCAGTCGGCCGTCCGACTCGAGCGAAATATCAGGCGCTCAGAGACGGTAGATGCCGCCCGGAAAGGCAGGATCCTTGACGAAATCAGAGAAGTGTGTCAGTCTATGATGGACGAAATAAAGGCGGGAAAGCAGGTACGTCTTGTGCGCAGCCCACCTTTGGCGCCTTTATTGTAAACTCTTGGATGCTCATCGACGACGCCCAGGAGTTGCCAGTGCCAACCAAGGCGTGCGTTAATTGATGATTCGGTTCGATGGTTTATATTTCATGCGTGGCTAATTGGTTGCAGTACGGTTCATGGCCCAGTGCTGCCCCGCATTCCGCGTCATTTCTATGGGCGGGAGGACGCGATCGAGTCGGTAGTTACCACGGTAGTCGCTCCGGCCCCAGGAAGAGTCGCGATCCTCGGCGCGGCTGGTAATGCTGCTCCTCTTTCTTGTGTGGTTCAGGTCCTGATTTTTTTCATGTCGCAGGCATAGGCAAGACAAGCGTCGCTTCAAAGGTGTTGTTTGATCCCCGCGTCGTCGAGTGCTTCGGAGACCGCCGGTTCTTTATCTCGTGCGATGCTGCCGGTTCAAAAGACCACCTCGTGACATCTATTGCAAAGGAGCTCGGATTGCAGGGCATGCAGAAGAAAATTCTGGACGCGCTTGGGGACCCTGAATATCGCTCGGTTCTTGTACTGGACAACTTTGAATCGCCATGGGAGTCGAGTGCGGCCTCGAAGAAGGAGGTCGAGGCTTTTCTGGCGTCGTTGTGTGCTCTCGATGCTCTCGCCGTCGTCATCACAATGCGGGGTTCCGAGCGCCCTGCTGGTGTTCAATGGACACGGCCATTCCTCCCTCAGCTCGGCCCGTTGGACGCTCTATCTGCACGTAAAGCATTTCTGGCGCTATCAGATTGCTTGGAAGACGACCCCTGGATTGATCCGTGCGTATGCCAATTTCCGTTTATTTTTCGGGCCTTGAAACCTTGTCTAGATTGCTAACTGCTATTGATTGCTTGCCTCTCGCGATCGCACTTATGGCCAACCTAGCGGAAACGGATAGCACTGAAACTCTCCTCGCCCGGTGGCGGGACGAGCAGAGCGCGCTCTTGCACCGAACACCTGATCGCAGGTCTAGTTTAGACATATCTATCGGCATTTCATTGAATAGCCCTCGGATGAAGGCCGTCCCAGAGGTCAGTTTCAAGCGAATCTCTGGTCTAGACTCGCCCTGATATCTCTCTAGGCGTTCACACTGCTCAGTTTAATATCTCTTCTACCGGATGGTGTCGATAACACCCAGCTTGGGGTTATTTTCCCAAGTATCGGTAAATCCTAGGCGGGCATTGTCCGCGCTTTGGCAAACATCCCTCGCATACAACGACGGACATAACCGAACGCGAGTTCTCTCCCCAATTCGGGCGCATATGATGCTCTACCACCAGTCGGACACTGCGCACCGTGTATCCGTGCTGACGTATTATATGGGCTTAGCTGGACTTTCGTCCGACCTGGGGTAAGCACTTTGGCGACTCGCTTGGCTCCTCTACTCATGATGCTGTACACGCAGAGGCCCGCACGGTGAAGGTATCATCAAGCGGTTGACGCCCGAGATTGGGAATCTACAGTCCATTGTCACCCTCTCCCTCGACTCGACGGAAGAGTCTTCATCAGTTCAACCACTTTTACGGAGTGCCATTACCGCCGCGATCAATCTCTCTAAATTTATTCGGTACACCCATCTCGGAAACCCCGAGACGATGCAGTTGGCTAGCGTCGCTGCGAATAAATTGGGAGATCCAGTGCTGCGAGCCGACGCGCTGTACCACCTCGCCTTCATAACCTTTTCGGTAGGTACGAGTGGTCAAAATTCGGACCACGAGCGTCTCTGCAGAGAGGCCTTGGCGCTCTATGAAGAAACTGGGAATGTCAATGGTCGTGCAGAATGCACCTGGTTGTTGGGGCAAATATACAAGGCTACCAAACGCCAGAAAGAGTGCAAAGCGCTGTATGAGCAAGGCCTTGAACTTGCAATCGAGGCGCAGAACACAACCTGTCAGGTGAACCTATTGCCTCGTCGCTTTCAGTTGAAATCAACTCACGACGACGAATCTCAAGGCGAAATGTCTCTCGTGCTTGTCGGAAATCATGTTCTACCGCGGCGATGCAGAGATCGCAGAGGGTCTGAGTCAACAGGTTGGTTGTGATACCCAGTACGAACTCCGAGGTACTGATCCCTCCCCTCCAGGCTTTGAAGCTTTTCCGCGACCTCGAGCATTTGACCAACATCGGGATGACTCTGTACATGCTCGGAAGGATAGCCGACTTTCGCAACGATCGCAAGGCGTACGAATACTTTGATGAAGCAGAAGTGGCTTTGAAACAAGCTGGCGCTTTCTACCAAGTTGGTCTGGCTTTAATCGGGAAGGGAGACAATGCTTTTGCTAGATGCGACTATCACACTGCTCGAGAGGTCTACCTCAAGGCGATCACTGTGTTGAAAGATATTGGGTCTCTCCAATCTGTGTACGGGGGATTCGCTCAGCTGTCTTTGGGCACGGCGGCAGCCTATCTGTACGACTACGAGGAAGCTAGACATTGGTTGGGCGAGGCGTGGCGCACGGTTGAGAAAACACCCGTCGTCATACATGGACACATGCACTGCGATATTATTTACGGTGCGGGCTATACTGCATCTACGACAAAGGAAACTCACAGCGATATAGGAGACCTTGCGCTATACGAAGAAAGGTTTGCAGAAGCATCAGCATCTTATAAGCGAGCTATGCTCGCCGCGGAGTCGATGGGCTTCGTCGAGGAAGAAGCGCAGTGTCGGGTCAAGCTCGGCACGTTGGAGCTGACCCAAAATCGACCCTGGGTGGGAGTGCGGTATCTAATCGTGGCAGCAGCCGCACAACGACGAATCAACGACGTGAAGGGGCTCAGCCAGACGCTTGTGCGGCTCGGCGAGTGCTTTGCGGCGGACGGTGATAGATCGACCGCGCTGGCCTTCTTTCGCACGGTGTATCCAGTCCTCCGTAGGACCGAGGCCTTGCGCAATACGGCAGACTGCTTAGTGGGTCTGGGGAAAATCTGTGTGGATCGGGCGCAAGTGGAGGAGGGTGCGAAACTGTACGAACAAACCGGGGACACGAAGGGGTCTGCGCGGTGTAAGATTTTGCTTGAGGGATTTTAAACGCTATTTTCTGGGTATATGTGTATATTTACGCTCGTCGGCGGACGAGAGGCCATCAATAGGATTTCGAAGCACAAGCGGAGTTTGAAGTGCCCTTTCTTCCCAACTACTAGTTCTGTATTTTCCCTGCAGCTCTCCTCATATTACGAGACTCGTCGTCCACTCGACTTAATTGCCAACTTGGCAAGCCTCTGCGCACATTCGTAATCCCTAATCCTTCTTCAATTCTCCTCTATAATGTCATTATCCGCCGACAACAACAACCCCGCGTTTAGGGCTCCCCCGCCAGGCAAAACTCCCCCGCCAGCCCCCTCGGCGGCCTTTGCGAAACGGTGCGCTGCCTTTCACCCTTCTCCTCGTCTTTTCACCGCTCAAACCGTCCCAACAGGGCTCGGGAATTGCAGGCAGAGGAAAGGCTCGGCGGTGGCAGGTATCGCCCTCCTGCGCTGCGCGCCCTCGAAGCTGGCGGTTCTCCTCCTAATGAGGCGTCTCCCTCCGTCACGACTCCGGGCGATGGCTCTGCTCTGCCTCCCACTAATTACCCTCCGGGGTTCAGGAGGGCGAGGGCTGGGACCTTACCTTCCAATGTACAACTCGCTGCCCAGCGCTTTGCCGCGGCGTCCAACACGCTCGGTTCCATGCACGCGTCCACCGACTCGTTGCTCGACCAGGCCCAGCGCCCGGCAATGACCCCCACATCCGCATTGGCCCCTTCCCGCCCCGGGCTGCGTCATTCCACCTCTGTTGCTTCTTCGGTCGCATCGTCCGCGGCGAGAGAGCCCAACAGCCGTCTTCGATCCGGATCACTCACTCTACCCACTGGTGGGCTCTCCAATGCTTTTGGCCCTTCCATCTTCTCTTCTTCGTGGCTTTCCTCCACCAACGGTGGCCCTGGCTTCTCCACCCTCGACGAATTGCGCTCCGTCACCTCTGCGGATTCGGCTGACGACTTTGATGTCCACACGCTCGACTATCTTGGCTTGGATGACAGTCACAGACCGCCGCCCGCGGCCACCATCTCGGAGCTGCGCAACCAGGCCCAGGCCGCCATCGCCGTTCATCTCGCAGGAAACCCTTCCCGCATGCGAGCCACCACCGTTTCCAACCCGTACCGGAACAGGACCTCTGCTGCCCCTGGCTCGCACCTGTCCACTCCGGCCGGCGAGGAAGAAGAGGAGTACTTTGACACTTACGATGACAACTATGGTCGCCAGCGCCTTGCCCCCTATGAGACAAACCAGGACGCTTATGGATCCTCCGCGTACATTGCGAAAGGCTTCAAAGCCACTGACCATCTTGCTCCCGCCAGACCCCGCGCCATCTCAGTCGGCAATCTCGATGACCCCATGCGCTCTCTCCAGCGTCGCGCCAACGCCGTCGACGCCCACTCCTATATAAATGAGCTCACGCACCAGAGCTCCGGTCTTGCTGTTGTCACCAACAACGCAGGACTCGCCGGCATTCTCAAGTCTAACAAGCTCATGACCTCGGGCGCAGCCTCTCCCACCGTCCATTTCCCCAACGGCGAGCTTGCCTCCAGAGTGTCCAATTACTTGATGGCTCCTGGGAATCAAAACCGTTCCACCTCACCCAAGTCCGAGGGTCCAGCGTCGCAAATCCAGACCCCCACTCGTTCGTTGTGGATCGGAAACCTCGACGGAGTCGTGACGAGTGAACAACTGATCCACGTCTTTGCGCCCTATGGTGCCATCGAGAGTCTGCGGCTCTTGCCCGAAAAGGTTTACACGAGGACACCTTTTTCCTTGTAATATCTACTGACATCACCTTTGTAGGAATGCGGTTTCGTCAACTTTGTCGACCAAGCCGACGCTATACGTGCCAAAGAAGACGTCCTCAATCGGCTGGGCGGGAATATCGGGATGCCCAACGGTCAGACTGTGCGCATCGGGTTCGGCAAGGCCGACAGTGCGCCCGTAGCCCCCGCTAAAGGCACCCCTGCAAGCCCAGTTCCGACTTCTCCCGGCGCTCCCAAAGCTTCCAATGCTAACGCTACTGGTCTGGGAGGAATGGAGCTTCAGTCTTCTCCCACTCGCGCCCTCTGGATTGGATCTATTCCGTCCACCACAACTCCTGCTACTATTCTCAGCGTTTTCAGTCCCTATGGACCCATCGAGTCAGCGAGGGTCTTGACCCACAAAAATTGTGGTTTCAGTGAGTTGACATCGTTCTTTCTGATCTTCGGTGTCTGATCTGTCGTCAAGTTAACTTTGAGCGCCTGGATGATGCTGTTCGCGCCAGGAAAGCTCTCAACGGTCGAGATGTTCTTGGGAGTGATGTTGGGGCCATCCGCATCGGATTCGCGAAGGTCCCGGTCAAGAACGGGCCCGAAGGCGGAGCCGGAGCGGAAGAAAGTCCCAATCTCGCCGTACAGGGTATCGGTGAACTGAGCGTAGGCGCAACGATCCACGCTCTGAGGACCGTGAAGGGGGCGTCTACTATCCCAGCTGATCAGCAGGTTCTTGGAGGAGCCGTTGAGAATTACCGCTCGAATCTCCTCCTCAGTATGATTGCTGCTGGTAACCACAATACTGCCTACATCCCCGACGGGTTGGCCAAGCCTCCTGGCTGGACGCCGTCGGTCACTGAGCAGCAGATGATCATGCAGCAACTCACTGCCGGCACCTTGGACGCGGAGGCTGATATTCAAGCTCTTGCAGGTATGCCTTGACTCTGATTCGTTTATACATTTAACCCAACTTTTCACGCAGAATTCCGTCCGCCTACAATGTATTATACGACGATTCCCTTGGTCTCCGAGAGGCCTCACAATAGACGCTGGGATGCTTCCAAGTTGCGCGAGCTTCGCAAACGTTTAGATTCCGGTACCATGACCGTTGAGGAAATCGATCAAGTTGCGTCCGACTTCCTCGAAGGGGAGATAGTGGATTTGGCATCAGACTGGCTCGGTAACACGGTGTGTCTCATTCTTGAAATTTGAAGGAGCAATCCTAATATATCCACCAGGTTGTCCAAAAGCTTTTCGAAAGATGTTCCCCGGTTCCGAGGTTTGCTATGTTGGAGCGCATCACCCCCAATCTGGCGATGATCGGTATCCATAAAAACGGCACCTGGGCTGCTCAAAAGATTATCGAGTGCGTCCAGAGCCCCGAGGAAGTCGCGCTGATTGCCCAAAACCTTCGGGCGTATGCGCCTCCTCTTCTTCTTGACCAGTTCGGAAACTATGTTGTGCAGTAAGCTTTTACCTCCCGAAGTAACTCTAGAGTCCGAATTGACACTCCGAAGGTGTTGCCTACGTTTCGGTGCCCCGGCGAACGATTTCATCTTCGACGCGATTGTGGACCGGATGTGGGAAGTCGCCCAGGGCCGGTTTGGAGCACGTAGCATGAGGGCTTGCCTTGAAAGCCCCCACATCACACTCAGCCAGCAACGCCGTATTGCGACTGCGGTCATTCTCAACTCCATTCCGCTGGCTACAAACCCCAACGGCGCCCTTTTGCTGACCTGGCTTTTGGACACCTCGGGTTTCCCGTCGCGATACAACTTGCTCGCCCCTCGGTTCACTCCTCACCTGTCGCATCTTTGCACCCACAAATTGGCGTCCCTCACCGTCCTGAGGATTGTCAATCAAAAAATCGAGCCGAACGCCTCGACTGAAATCGTTGAGGCGCTGTTCTCGTCTCCCGGCGATCACGTCCTCGCAGACGTCCTGGGAGATCAGGTCAACGGTGTTGCCGTCGTGCACAAAATCCTCACGAGCCCATTCATCGATCCCCTCCTGAAGAACAACTACGTCGAGGCAACGAAGCGCGTCCTAATCGAGTTGAAGGTTATCGCCACCCAGGCCTATCGTCGGCTCATCGAAGAAGTTGGGTTACCCGTCCCCAACTTCCAGCCAACCTATTCCACCAACATGCCTTCGAACGGTAAAGCAAAATCGTCCCCGAACAGCTTTGGAATGCCTGGTTTGCCCTCAGGGTACCCGTCCAACGACCAAGGGTTGGCGTCCATGATGGCCGCTCTCCAAATGGGCGGCCAAAACCCCCAGGCTGGACCAGCGCAGCTTCAGATTGACCCTGGCTACCCTAGCCCAACGAACACTCGGCGTCCCAACAACTCTGGCCCCAGCTACTCTCCCGCTGTCGATCCTTTCAACCCTTTCGGAATGCGCTCTCCGGAATCCAACAGTCCCCGCGCTGGTCCTCGTCGCAGCGGCGGGTTGCCGCCCAATGGAGCGATGCCGAGCCCCGTGCAGTATGGCGCGCAGTCTCCCAGCCTTTCGCAGGCTGGCGCCATGCTCAACATGGGCCAGCCGTCGTATGGAATGCCACCCCAGTCGGTCCCCCCTCATCTCTACCAAGCCTACATGTACCAAGCCTATCAGCAAACCCCGCAAAATATGGGAACGTACCACTCTTAAGACACGACATCCACGACTATGATCACGACCTCGCTCTTTTTCTACTTCCCACCACCGCTATCGTCGACTCACGTTCGTTGGAACATTTGTTTTATCTATTCCCCGGACATCCGTCCACTTGGTTTACCTTAGGATCTTCGCTCCCATATACTTCTCTGTGTCCAAAGGGTTAGTGGCTCTGGTTGGAGGCGCTGTTAATCCTACTATATATTAGTTTCTCTCTTCTCTACTTGTACATCAACATCTGTCCGCAAACGCGGTACAGAATTTTATTTGAATAGAATCGGTTCACAGAAATTACGTCAGACAGACCTCTGAACTTGATGGGAGCCTCGTCGTCGAAAGCATCGAGGAGCCTTCCCAAGCGGGTTACAACTCCTCCCTGGTCTGGTGCCCGAGCTCCGCGCCCCGTGGACTTGCTGGCGGAAGCTGCGAGCGAAACAAAAAACGATGGTGCAGTTCTGCGCTCCTCGTTCGAATTACCTCCGAAACTGGCCGCTAGTTATCGACCAGGACTCTAAAGATCCTCAGTTCTTGTCCAAGTTGAGCAAGCTCGGACCTGTGCGAGTAGACCACCACATGCAAACTATACGAACGGTAAAGCATCGCACCCCAGTCCAAAAGCCTTCCTGTCGACGCGCTTCGAACTAGGCGGAACTGGCCAACCAAATGTTCAAATCACGCACTCAGTCTGAAAACGAGGCGGCGGCTCAACAACCAACACAGAATCGTATCCGTGCGCCGCAACTAAGCCGCTTACTAGACGAACGGAAATTCATGCGCACGCGACGCGACATGGAATTCCTGGCGGCGAGATATGGTGTCGATTTAGAGAAGCTCGACGTCATTGCCGAATTCCTGAGCACCCCGAGCGTGCACGAAAATTCTACTGTCCAAATTGGTAAAGATGGGGAGGATAAGACAGTAATGAGGGTAAGGGCCACGATATGCGAAGAAAAAATACTTACCATGTTTTTGGAACAGGCCGTATGGGTAGAGCCGCAACTGGGGAACACGGCTTCGTGAAAGAGTTTCTCTTCCCATGGATGAGCCATTATTTCTTGAGAATCACCCACGTATCAGCAGGTTTGGTCCCCACCCTCTCCGGGATCCCTCTGCGTACTTGGGCTGTACTCCTCATTACCCGCATCAAACATTTTTTCGAAATATTATACTTTCCTCGTCGCTGCTCCAAGTTCACGACTCTTCACTTACGCTCAGCGGAGTCTTTAGAGGGCCTGCCGTCCCTCAGGTTTCGAAGCTCATTTCGCGGGCTTTTCTGCCCATTTACGGCCACAGGATACCATGGAGCAAGTCAGTTGACCAAGTTTTTTTCAAAATAACTTGACCACCGAGGATTTTCCGCCTTTTAATACGCTAGGATGCTGTCGGGTTGACATCCCGCCATGCGCCCGACTACTGCCATCCTCGCTCTTCCTGTCGTTGTGCAGGCGGCGAGCTTCACTCCCGAGGTCTCTCTTTTGACCGACTTGTCCCACTTCCAGGGCCTTCAGCGAAACACTGTACGCTCGGTGTTGAAGACCATCAATGACAAAAAGTTGAAAGGGAACCCTCTACTTTGGGAGCACACTTGCAGATCCGTCTGTTGCACCTCAAAATGCAGAATGGACGAGCGTAAGTTGGTTTTCAGTATCTAATACCCCCATAATAACAATTGGTGTAGGCGCGCTTTGAGGATACTTTTAACCTTGCGGTGGCTGAAAACAATTGTAAATGGTTCTCTAACGAACCAGCACCCGGTGTATTCAACCTCACCGCTTGCCAAAGTCTAAGGGACTTTGCGTTCCGGCGAGGCATTGCCTTTCGAGGGTATGGAATGCCTTTTGTGATCTTTATGCCTTGTTCATCATCGTACAGACATAATACGTACGAGTCCACTTCTTTCTCTTTCTCATATCCCATGGTACTCCAGACTTTGGCACAACCAACGCCCCGACTGGCTGACTGACAA
This sequence comes from Mycena filopes, assembly GCA_029281495.1. NCBI lineage: Eukaryota > Fungi > Basidiomycota > Agaricomycetes > Agaricales > Mycenaceae > Mycena > Mycena filopes. The sequence continues at coordinate 1,796,717 of JARIHR010000014.1, forward strand.
TCCCTTCAATTTCACGGTCGAACAATTGAACAAAACTATCATACCGAATGCGGTCCAGTCGGTGGTTCAAGGACTGGGGCCAAAGCTCGTCTCATGGGACGTGGTGAACGAGGCACTGTACTTGATCCTCTTATTTCTGCTCCTTGTCCTGTCTTGATTTCTTCCCAGGACTGACGGCGCGACACCTGGAATGAGCCTCACGGAATGTGTAGTCAATGCGTCGAGGTGGCCCAACTTCGCCATTGATGGAAACGCTTCTTCCCCGGTTCTATTCCCCGACTCTTCTTTCCTCAATACCGCGTTCCTCAGCGCTGACAAGGCGCGTAAGAAGATCGCGTCCGACGTGTCACTGTTCTACAACGACTACAATGGTTTGTCCCCATCGCAAACCATTTCCTTGATCCTCATCTATCCGCACAGTGTGCGTCGGTGCTTGTCCTTTTCCATACCACTCATAAACGGCCCTTTTCGAAATACAGCGGGGGAGACGCACCGTCGCAAGCCAAGACGGAGTGTGCGTTCAAGATGTTGACGCAGCTCAAAAATTCAGGAGTCCCCATCGATGGCATCGGAATTCAGTCCCACTACAGTGCCAACCCGCAGGCCTTCCCCTCGAAGGCGTCTGCGCATTTCACAATGGACAGACTCAAAGTTCGTTCCCTTGATTGTTTTCCGAGCCACTCCATGCGCTCATCCGTCCATAGAGTATCGGCGTAATGGGAGCTATCACGGAAATGGATGTGTGGTTACCGGATAATTCGACTGAAAGCCTTCGATGGCAGGTAGGTAAACAAGTCGTCGTATGTGGGACTCATGTTTATTTAATTTGATTCAACGCCAGGCGAGTATATTCGGTGATATACTGGACGCCTGTTTATATTCAACTAACTGCAACGAATTTATCCTCTGGGATCCTCGCGTCAGTACTTGTGCGCACAAATTCGTTTTAAGCGCTGATAACAGTCGACCTTTAGGACGACGAGTCCTGGCTTGACACAATTGCCAGCACCGGCGTAGTAAGTTCGCAAGCGGTTGCACACGGTTTCTCGCTCAGCCCCTTATACAGCACATGGGAACTCTCTTTGACGCATCCGGGAATCCTAAACTTCCATACTTTGAAGGTATGTCGCATGCTGTCAAATTCAATTCGGATTTCGAACGGAAGGAAAAAGTGCTCGCTCGTTTGTTGAATTTCGCTCAGGGTGGACAAGAGCCATGCGCCACTTCGAGTGGGACATCCCTCTGCATCTTGTAAAATCTTTGTATCGAACCCGAATTGATCCGACAATGAATAGTCGACATCGTAGCATCGAAAGCAATAAACCACTCCGAAGCGTACATTGATACCGCACAACATATAAAACAAGTACAGAGATAAGTAACAGGAATTCGATAGCAGCAGACGTGTGTGTGAATAGATATAAGAAATACAAGCGTTCCGAACCGAAAAGCGAAATATTAGGGGAGTCATGTTTCCTGAAAACTCAGGATTTAGCTTCTACAAACAGGAGAGGGATGGACATACTTTGGCGGCCGTAGCAGCAGGAGCGGACGCGCCAGTAGCTTTCTTGGATGAGGCAGGTTTCTTGGCCGCTGGCTTGGACGCGGATTTAGTGCTGGCCTTTGAAGCAGGCTTGGCCTTGGTGGTGGCGGACTTGGGCTTGGTGGCGGACTTGGGTTTGACGGCTCCGGGCTTGGGTTTAGCCTTGGCCGCCGTTTTTGGCTTGGCCTTGTCGGCGGCGGCCTGTTGTAAACGGATGAGCCGGAGAGAGAGATAGGAAGCCAACACATACCTTCTTCGGTACCACCTTCTTTGTCGCAGTTTTTTTCACAGCTGCTTTCTTTGCAGCTGCTGGCTTCTTCCCGACGACAGCCTGAGGATAGCATGTTGATATCGAGAGTGCGCAGATCAAGCGGGAGACTCACCTTCTTTGCGGGCGCACGCTTCGAGGGGGCCGTCGACTTCTTCGTCGGGGCCGCTTTGGTCTTACCAGCGAGGACTTTCTTCGCTGCGGTGGGCTTCTTCACGGTTGGTTTGCTCGTCGCGGCTGCCTTCGCTTTTGGCTTGGGCTTTGAAGCAGCAGTCTTGGCCTTGGTCGCTGCGGACTTGGAAGGAGTCGCCTTTGCAGCGGTGGGAGGCTTGGCCTTGGACACGGGTTTAGAGTTCTGGGGCCTGGTGGTAAGCACGACGCAGAGGGCGTGGAGCACAGGGAAACGTGGCACCTCTTTGGTAGCCTCGCCTCGAACTTTGGGAGTGAGCTTGACCTTGCCGGAAGGACCTTTATCGCAGTATAAGAGGATGCCGAACTAGGGGAGTACACGGCCGCACCTTTGGGGAGCACAAAGGTCCCGCGTTCACTCCCGGAGGTGATAGCACGATTGAGCTGGCTCGCAGTGGAAGGGTTGAGTTCGACCTTGTACTTTGTCTCGACGAACTATGATGGAGATGTCAGGGTCGAAGGTCCGCCCCGCACAGGAGAAGACGGCGTGGCGCGGGATACCTTCTTTATCGTCGGCCTGGAGACACCTGCTCTGGCATCGTCTGGGTGGGCGATGATACATTCCTAGTGGGAAAGCGTCGATACCAAGCGGAAGCGAGAGGCGCCAGCCGAGAGCACCTTTATCATCTCAATCCACGAGGGATGGGCGTTGCTCTTGGACGCGGCAGAGGCCTTGGGGGGAGGCTTTGTGGATGGCTTCTTGGCAGGGGTGGGCATTGGGTGTATTGGGAGAGGGAGGAGGAGGGGAAGTGAGGGGGAGAATAGAGAGTCGTTCAACTTCCGATTCGTCAAGAGCCTCATCCGTCACGTGGAACCGACCGTGCACGGTCCACATTTTGGGAGAACGGCGGCGACAGAGAGAACGGCGAGTGGTAGAGGAGGCGAGCAAGGTCAGGAGCTTATCACCAAGACCAGAGTGGGATATGAAGGGGTCTGTTCCGCAAGAGCAGGGAATATCCACAAGAGAGCCTCATTTTTGCTGAGAACGCGCGCATTTTGTGGGCCAAAGCGGATTTAAACGCGGGGGAAGCGAGAATGGCGCGTAGAATGGGGCGAAGAGGGAGAGGGCCTAGTAGACCCGGGGATTTACACGAAGAAAAGTGCGCACGAGTGAAGGGTTGAGGAAGAAGAGAATGGCAAAGACCAATATGCATCAACAAAGCAGTGCCGAATTATACGCTCTGCCATGCCCGCCATCTCGGACTACCTCGTCACAGACGACACCACAATCCTCCTCGGTCTCATCGCAGCGACCGTATTTCTCCTCAACAACCTCTACAAGCC